>JALIGW010000001.1:130622802-131325302 GCA_023053685.1 Diadophis punctatus similis | reverse complement strand
ATAAAATTGGGCATGACTCACATAATAATAACCTAGGTTCCCAATGGAAATTTCGGCCATAATTATGGTCATAAGTCAAGGACTTCCAGTATTATAAAAAACTTAAAAGGCATAGATACTAGGAGAAAAATCAAAGTCCTCTTAGTGATAGCCCCATAATTATGGACTACATTGATTGGATGGAGAAATCATACCCAACATGCAAATCATGCCAAAGTTGGAGTTATCATGCCATATTTATAGATTTCCCCCTGTGAAAATATATCATTAACTTTATCCTTCCTTTTTTACACTCAGAATAATTTCATCTTATTTTAATTTTAAATTTTAAATTGTTTTTGCCATATCAGCGATTTGGGGTTTTGCATTTTATGATGGAAAGTCTGGCTTGAAATGAAACAAATACTGTTTTTCCTTGATGTTTAATATTGATTATTGTTTTAAAGGTTTGTGTATTGCTTTGAAAAGATGCCTTAGAAGCCATTTCAATGATACATAAAATAAATTTAAAATATGGTAATATGTGTTCATATTAACGGAATTCTTTAAAAGGTGACTTAATTCATGCAAACTATCTCTAGGATTTCAGGCATAAGCATTAGCTTATTTAAATAATTTTCTATTAGGTTCCTGGGTGAGAATAATCTGTTGTTTTTCTTATAGCTGCAGAGTGTAGCAAATTGATTTAAAACTCATTCTGTTTTGTAATACTTCAGAAATAGTATTTGCAGTGAATATTTCAAGGGAATGCCCTTCCATAATGCAATTTTTTCTGTGAAGCATTCATTTTGTTTTTCAATACAGTATCTGTCAATACAATATCTGTAAATGGAATGATTTAATAGTAATATCATTTTACATATTGAAAAGTGGAGGTATTTTTGCTTATCCCAAAGATGTCTATGATTTCAACTATTGCATGGAATCCAATCCCAGCTCAGAACTTCTTAATACCGTGATCATTTAATTGACCTTGAAAAGTATTTTGGTACAGCTTACACTGATTTCATTATTCTTTAGTTCCCCTTTCTTTCTTTCTTTCTTTCTTTCTTTCTTTCTTTCTTTCTTTCTTTCTTTCTTTCTTTCTTTCTTTCTTTTTCATTTGTCCTCTAAACAGAATGTCTTATTGAGAACACGTGATTATTTTTTTATTTGCATTTATCACTGTATCACTCCAGTCGAAAGTGTAAGAAGGTCCACAAAATTCAGAAACTCACACCTAATCAATAAACAATGGATAACATTAATGACAGGGTTAGTTTCCTACCAATAGTCGGTTCTAAACCCATTGCTACCGGTTCGTGTGTGCGCGACGCTTCTGCACATGCGCAGAAGCGTCCCGGGTGCGTGGGCGGAGCCTCCCACCACCGCTACTACCGGTTCACGGAACCGGGCCGAACTGGGAGCAACCCACCGCTGGTTCCTACTAATGTCAAATAATTTTGAAACTGGCATCTGAGCCATCATAAACATTAAACTCAAATGATCCATGTCTAGATATTTGATATCAGCATCAACATTTAAGATATTTCTTTATTATTTTTGGAATTTTCAATTCATTCCTGACTCTTGATGACTGCTTGGATAATTCCCTGCAGTTTTCCTGGCAATTTGGAAGTGGTTTGTCATTGCCTGCTTCCTATGGCTAAGAGTTAGTGATCAGCCAAGGTGAGATTAGAACTCACAGTCACCCGGTTTCTAGCCTAGTACCTTAATCATTACCACCTGACTCATATTTAAGAGTCACAACATATATCTTCAGTATAAGTGTGCATATGTATACATGTATACACACACATCCTATCCTTAACACGATTATATCTGATTAAGCACAATAGTTTCCTGTGTAATTTTTTACTTTGACAAAGGAATCCCAACATCCAACCTCTTATATTATTTAGTGTTACTGACACTAAATAACTTTTTAAAATAAAGTTTAGGGTATTTATACACAGGTAATCATATTGTCGAGATTTTAAAGCTTTTTAGCAACCTCTTCTATCCCTCTTGCTCCTTTTACATTGGCCTTTTAATATGTTTGCCCTTATAAAGTTTTCAAAGCATTCTGTTTTCCTGGCACTTTCTGCTGCTACTAAGAATTTACATTTTCAAAGCCTTATGATTACCTTTTCTCCACATTTCAGCATGTTTTTTTTTAAACTAACTTTGTCAAAATTAAGGATCATCTCTCCTTTGATGGATTCCAGAATTAAGCATTCCAACAAATGATTAGCTTGCCCAGATATTCCTTTGATATTCCACAATATGCAAGAACTTTAACATTTGTTCTGTTACTTATATATTTGCCACTTGATGGATACCTAAGTTACCAAGATCAAATCTTTGATATTTATCTATATAGCAAATACTGGCTTATACATTATTCATCTTGGCTCCATTTTAAATCTTGTTTATCAGAATGGGTTCTATTGAAATAGGCGAAATCCTTAACCCACAAAAAGTTGGGTGACCTCCCAATTTCCTCAGACAGGGCTGTGTCTCTTTATTGGGTCTTGGAGTTAAAGCATGCACAAGGCCGCTTCAGTGATGGAGACGCCAATCTTCATTCTTCCATCCAACAAAGGGTAAACAGATTGCTCCATTTCCTTTGCCATTGATGGGATAAATACATTTGACAACAGGACCAACAGATTTCAGCAAAGGAGGGCAGGGTTTGGGGAGTCGTGCCAAGGTCTTTTGGAGGTCAGATGAGCAGAGAAGGTATGCCTAGAAGGTAGAAAATTTTCTCCATAGGAGCTACCATTTTTGAGTACAGGTTTTTTTATTATTGGTTACCCAAGTAAACTACAGGCCTATGATGGTGAACCTATGGCACGTGGCACACAGAGCCCTCTCTGTGGGCACATGAGCCATTGCCCAGCTCAGCTCCACAGCTCATGTGCACGTGCCTCCCGCTGGCCAGCTGATTTTTGGGATGCACAGGGGGGGCGGGGCTCATGCGGGAGATGCGCATGCATGCAGGGAGTCGTGCAGGGGGGTGGAAGTTGTGTGTGCATGCGTGGGGGGTGGGGGGAGCACGGGGGCTGCGGCGCATCCCCCCAGGGCCCATTTTTGGTCCCAGGAGGCTGCAAGGAGGTGAGGGAGCATTTAGGGGGATCGCATGCACATGCACAGGGGACAGGGGAGCATGGGGGGTCCCGCACGAATGCGCACGCCCCCCACATTGCATTATGGGTGCCTGCACGTGCACGCTTTCAGCACACGATGACAAAAAGGTTAGCCGTCACTACTAAAGGACATTGTTTATGTTTAGCAGGAACCTCCCATAAATGTTTTTAAAAAGTCTGAGCATGCTTATAGCTGTTAATTATTTGGGGGTGGAGAAGTTGAATAGAATAGAAAAGAATAGAAATAGGCAGTGGGAATAGAAAGTTATGGAAGAGAGCATGGCAGAAATACTAAATTCCAAATTCCATTTTGGTGCCACCATACTAATTTGGTTCTTCCTCCAAAGAGCCCAAGACATTTTTATTCTACAATTTTTTTTATCCCAAATTAATTTTGTGAAAAACAGTAAGCTGAAAGGTTGACTAATGTCACCCATATGCCATGTGGATGAATCAAAACATAACAGTTTACAATCCATTTCCAGTTTTTTTTTAAAGGCATCCATGTACTATATTATATTTAATAGACACAGAATTAAGAGATATTTGAAACGTAACAGATTGTTCAGTATTAAGCTGTGGGCAGGCATTAAGCTTATTATACAACTATTTTCTTGGCTTTTACAGATAAGCATCGTTAATGAATCTAGAGACTTTTTAAACATTTTCTTACTAGAGTGATTGCCAAAAGGTAATGTTAAAAGATAGACGTGGTGTTAAAAGAAAGAAAGAAAGAAAGAAAAATAAATTTGAGGCAGACACCAAAACTGAGTGCCAAGCAAAATGCAATGTAATAGCGAGCACGGTGATTAATGAAATAAAGTCAGGATAAACACCATTATTGGGTAGTAGCTGCTAGTAATTAAAGTAGCTTAATTAGAGAATCAGCACTCTTCGAAGGTTATTTTTTTCTCCTAATATTTATGTTTCCTATTTTAAATCTTTTTTTCCCCCTATTCCCAGTGATTGGGCAGGGTGAAGAAACAATCCTATATCTCCTGTGGATTCCTGCAGTCAGCTGTCAGAATTATTGGTGGCTGGGGGTTGGGGGGAAAACAGGGTGTTGAAAGCTCTTCCCTGGAGAAATTACTGGAAAGTAAGAGGAAGTTTAACTTTGCTACCCTGTGATCCCAACAGAAAAAAGAGATTGTGTGAATGTGAGCTTTTATAAATGAGAAGGAGGGGCAAGAAAGCTCCCCACTAGCATTTCACTAAGCACTATTACATCCGCTCATCTGGCTTCTACATGATTTCACAGGCACCAGAATGATACCTACCATATTTTCAGGCATTAGAATATGTCCTTTGCAGGATGACAGATTTCATGCTGCTAAAAACTAAGGTCAGGAAAAAAAGGTGATGTCATAGATAAGAAAAGAAAAACGAACTGTTAAAGGAGGACCCAAAGATGTTTTTTTTCCAAAAGGCAACTGGACCTTCTTGGTTTTTTTTTTTCCTTTCAAAAAAATCTATTTCTCATCCAAGAAGCTTCTTCAGTTCTGGATTCTCATTCTTGGATGAGAAGCAAAATGTTTTCAAAGAAAAAAAACACAAGAAAGTCCCAATTGCCTTTGGGAAAAAATACCTTTGGAAAAACCATGACCTGAATGATTGAACAAGCTCCATAGATTGTTAAAGGAGGACCTTAAATATACTTTCTTTTAAAGGAACTATTTCCATTAGGTAGACTCTTAGAAACACCTGGTTTGGTCATTGAAACGAAGATGTGTTTGTGATGGTCATGTTGATGGCCTGATGTCTTGCTTGCCTCAAACCAAGTTCTTTAACGTCACAGTGAAATTAGAAGCACCGATGGACAATGTTGGGTGGCAACGGTGGTCATGAAGGTGCACCAACTCTATCTCTGGGTATATATTGTAGGAGTGAAAATGATGAAGAAGGATCTGCAGTGTCATACATATACTGATAGCAGTTGAGCTAGTAGTAGGCTCAGGGAAGAGAGTTGAGTTGTTTTATGAGGTCATTTGAAACAGGTTTATTCTGTTAGTGGTAAATAGGAAACCACCCACAATTTCAAGGTATAATCTCCTGTATAAATTATGATGTACCGGTCCCTTTCTCCCAACTCTAGAAACACAGCAACGGCAAAGCAGTCCCAAAAATCCTAAAAGAATATTTACGGTAATCCAAACAGCTGCCTGGAGTGAACCCTGACACCAAAAAAGAAAGGAAAAAGTGGATAACATGGGATCTGAAAGGCATTTTATTTTTCCATTAATATTGGCATCTGGAATGAAGTAATAAAGAGTCAAGAAAGGCCAAAGGAAGAGTGGAATTTGAGATGGTTTTAACCCCCACCAACTCTGGTGGTTTTAAAAGGGGATTTGACAAAAGTATGGAGGTTAAAGTAACAGTAGCTACTATTAGTAGCTACTAATTATACTCGCTTCAGGATTTGGTTGTTGAGAACAAAAGCAGGAGAAATGTTGTTCTTAGATCTTGCTTAGGAGACTTAAACAAATGTTTCCCTCATACAGCCCTGATTTTCCTTATGCTTATCCCAGAATTAAGACAGAATTTGGGCCAGCTGTTTTGGAAACGTCTGACCTATATCAATGGCATACATTATATATTTATAGAACAGAATGTTAGAAGGTTGCCCCTCTGGACCTTTCCTGTCATCATGGAAATATGTTTACCTGAAATTGGGACAAACTCTACAGGAAAATTATGAGTTCTCCTTCTGTGTGAAGGACATTTCTTGCATTTTACGTAGCAGATATGTGGATCTTTTTAAGATGTTCATATTCTGCTTGGGTGTAATTACTATGTTTCTATTCCTTTTAAGATAATTATACTATGCAAATGCAGGTAATGTTAAAGCTGTTGATGGCAATGCAGTCTACACAGGTTGGGTGCTGGAAATGGACGGTAATCAAAATTCCAATCTCGGGTGGGACCTCCTCTGCAGCTTGCCTTTTCAACAGCCGAGTTAGGCACGCAATATCAAATAATATTAAAAACTTCGAAAACAAGCTTGTTTTTCCTTTTAAAAATATACTTCATATTTGGTGCTGATATTTACTGCATTGTGTACAGCTGTTTTTATATTACGATTGGACTGGTATTCTCACTGAGCGTAGTTGCCGTGGACAATACACAAACCAATAGCCAACTAATACGGTGGCTAAAGTTACAGTTGTAGGAGAGCAGGATAGATTTCATCACAGAGACAAGGAAAAACAGAGGGTATTAGGATTGATATATTTATAGGACTCTGTGTAGATTCAAAGCAGTGATTCAGCTCAACAAAGCTTCAATTACAGCATCACTTTGAAGCAAAGAATCAAATTGAACTGAAGCCTTGGACTGAAATGATACCCCAGATCAAAGCCCTGGATAGGAGTAGTCATAATGCTTTGATGAAGCTGAAAAAAGGCCTTTTTTTGCGCATGCACAAATATGTGCAAAATACCCTTTACCCTTCTCTCTGGATCAAAGTACTATAAAAATGAACAGACTTGCTTTGATACTTTCAGTGTGAAATGTTGAAGCAGAGCGGCTTTTTTTTTTAATCAAAGCATCCTTTCAAATCAAATCATCTTGAATCAAACAATACCTGAAATGAGAAGCAAAACTTGGGCAAATTCTTCCCTCCCTTTTAAATTTCTATATAGTTATTATTGATTGATTTCTGCATGACAGAAAAAAAATCATTTTTGCTCGAGAGACAGAGGAGACAATAAAAAGACACTGTCTCTTTTACAAGAGGCCTGGGGATGATTTGAACATACTCATGATGATTCTGCTTGCCCCATATGGGCATCTAGAGAAGGTCTCCTTAAAGGTCTGTCCACGTGAAAGGCAAGGAAGAACGCTGGGGAGCAGGAAGTTCCCCTCTGAGGTGGCTGCCCCAAAAGTGCACTCATGGACTTCATTTTCGGTGGGTCCAGAAAGCCCTAAAAAACTCAATTTTCCCATGGGCATTTGGCTTCTAATGAATGAATATCCATTTGTAGTAATGTTTTTGTTACAGGTTTGTTCGTTTTTGTAAAGCAAGGTTAGGGAGAAGATCATTTTAGTGAAATGGTGTGTTTTATGTTCCAATTTTGCTATAAACCCCAAGAGTCATTTTATCGGGTGGTATAAAAAAATGTTGTTAAATAAACGCCAGCACCCTGGCTTTATGGAAAACACAATTTGAGTTCGGGGATGAATATTTTTAGATTACGTAGCAAGACAATGCAGAGATTTTTCATAAAGAATAAGTAGTTTGTGTAGATGTTCTAGAATTTTATTACAGAATCTTCATCCTAGAGCAGTGGTGGCGAACCTTTTTTCGGCTCGCGTGCCAAAAAAGGGGGGGGGGCGCTCGCTCGTGCTCGCGCGCGCTCGCGTGCCCACACCCATTCCCTCCCTCCCCACGCATGCGCACAACACCCCCCCATGCTGCCCCCTGCGCATGCGCACACCCCCCCACCACCACGCAGAGGCTTACCGGAGCCTGGGACGACGAAACCGGCAAACCAGAAGTGCGAAAAAACGCACTTCCGGTTTGCTGGTATGCTGTTTTTTGCACTCCGGAGGGTTCAGGGAAGCTCCCTGAAGCTCTGGAATACAAAAAACTACAAAATGGACAAACCGGAAGTGCGGAAAAGTGCACTTCCGGTTTGTCCGTTTTGTAGTTTTTTGCATTCCGGAGCTTCAGGGAGCTTCCCTGAACCCTCCGGAGTGCAAAAAACAGCACACCGGCAAACCGGAAGTGCATTTTTTCGCACTTCCGGTTTGCCGGTGGGAAACCCTCGCGTGCCGGCTTCTATGGCTCCGCGTGCCACCTCTGGCACGCTTGCCATAGGTTCGCTACCACGGTCCTAGAGTGTTCCATTTACTCATTTTCCTGCAAATTTTCCTAACTCTTTTTAAAATACCTTTAGCCACATGGGAGACCAAAATGAGCATCATTTGGAAGGGTTTTGGAGAGCCTGGGTATAGCAAATTAGAATGCTCCCTTCCATCCCAAATAGGGTTACCAGACATCCAGCAAAAGGAGGACAGGTCCTCTTTTTTTGTCCTCAAGTCCTCTCTCTGGCAGGCATAGTTTTAAAATCAAACATTATCTGGGTTTTTGAGTATCTAACAAGCTGCCTGAGCAGCGTTTTCTGTGGTGTAGTGCTTTCCTAATAAGTACTAGCTGCAGGGTTAAGGTTTGTTCTCTGACCTTAATTAGTTGATTAGTGCCCTGTGGCCAGCTTCTGTGGCTGCTTGAAATTGACAAGACTTTAATCAGTTACTTGCTGAAGTCGTTTGCCTCCTAACTAAGCTTTAGTACAGAGGTCTCCGACCTGTGAGCCACGGGCCACTACTGGGCCGTGGCCTATTCACAACCAGGCCATGTGAGTGGTGGGCCGATGTACAGGTGCGCGCAGCCCAACTCACACAAGTGGGGAGCGTTGGCACTCGTAGCCCCACTTGACGTTGCTCGCACAAATGAAGGTGAATGTGTGTTTGTCTGCCCATCACACAAAACCATGCACGTGTGTACCTTCCCACCACACAAAACCATCCCCTCTTCCCCCCTCCCCCCCATGCTGGGCTGCCAACCTGGAAAGATTGGGGAATGTTGCTGTAGTACACTTCTGGGATTGAAAAACGAGTCTTTCTGATGCTGGAAAAAGTAACTTCCATTTCCTATATACATGTAAGCTTACGTAATTTTTCTTGCTAAAGTTTTTCACTGTAATTTTTTCTGTGGATGCCAAGACAGTGAAATCAGTAGCACTTTCTCCAAGCTTGGTTGTTTTCATGCAAACATTTCATTACCCAAATTAGTAACATGATCAGTGACATGATGTTATCTAGTTTGGGTAATGAAATGTTTGCAAGAAAACAACCAAGCTCAGAAAGCACCAAGGACCCCTCATTTTAACCTACAAATATTATTTAAGCTATAAATATTATCTTTATTACAGTTTTCTTCTCTCCCCCACCCAGTGGTGGGTTCCTACCGGTGCGGTCCACTCTACAGTACCGGTAGCGGCCAGCAGATGGCGCTATTTGAGCCCGACAGCTCTGGTGCCGTCTTCACCAGTCTGTCACGCGGCGCCATCTTTTTGGGGGGAATTTTTGGGCTGATTTTGCTTCCTGCGCATGCGCGGAAGCAAAATCTTGCGAGGGGACGCATGTGTGTGTGTGATTTCGGCGATTTTTTGCTTCCGCGCATGCACGGAAGTAAAAAAACCTCTGAAATCGCGTGTTTGCATGCATCCCCTCGTGAGATTTTGCTTTTGTGCATGCGCAGGAAGCAAAATTGCATGAGGGCACATGCGTTGCGACACACCGGTGTCGCAAAGAAGCAGCAACCCACCCCTGCCCCCACCCCCCATTTATCTTCCTTTCCAATTGTCCCTCCTCTTTTGTCTGTTCCGATATCTGATAGGCCTAATATCAAACAGATAAACTTCAGGAGCAAGTTTATAAAGAAGTTATTAGTTTAAGTTATTAAAAAATGGACCATTCATATGGAGGAAAGGAGCCATGTAATGATACACTGACCCAGAAAAAAATCTGACTGCGGTAACGAAGTTTTAGAAATGGGATGATGTACTGGAGAATATGGTGATTAGCAAGACTGACTTCTGTTTGTGACAGGTACAAAAAAAATAATAATTGCAAAATGTCACCCAGAATCATCTCATGTCACTCAGACGCATTTTACTGTAATTGCCATAGTCCCAATTAAAGCCGATCTAGACCTACAGTAGGATGGGCTGCCTGAATTACAGCACAGAAATAAGATATCTGAAGTTGTATGTGGGAAAGACCTTAGGGGACGGGGGAAGGGAAGAGATATCGCTTAGTGAACAATCAGATAAGAGACGGCCTAGCCTGCAGCTGCACAACGGGCAAAGCAAGAAACTCAGAAAGGAATGTCCCTAACATCTCAGGTTGTAAAAGAGATGGGAGGACCTGGAGCATGCCTCTTCTGCTGGATCTAATGGGACTGGTAGACATAATCAGGGAGAGGCGATGCCTGAAATAAATCCCTCAGATTTTTATTCCACCTGACAGGTTTCCCACGTTGGCTGTGATGAACAAGAGCAACCTCATTTTCAGGCTGGGATATGGAGTCACGTTTTAAGGTAGATGACAGGAAGAATCTATCTAAGCCTTTTTTTTAAAAGAGCATTATCAATATTGAAGTTTAATGAATGTGATGAGGCAACATGGCAAACTGGTAATCCCAACATATCTGGAGAATATTAGGTAGAGGTTATATTGACACGGCATGACTGGGCAATGCAAGTTGTGCAAATAAAGATGTGCTTCTCTTTTGCATGTTAACATTGATATCTGATAACTACGGTTTCCAAGAACATGCATAGCTAGTGTGCTGATTTTTTTAAAAAAAAATCTGTGTAAGGCTTCTGGCAGCAAACAGATCGCTCATAGTTCTCCTTCAGAGAGGTTAATTGTATGCGATTGGGACATATTTTGAATCTGCTTATACAATAAATGCTTCAGGCAAAATTAGTTGAATTTAGGACAATTATTTAGAGTAATGAATGCAGTTTCTTTGAGCAGGATTTATGCACCAAATAATTAGGTTATTCATTCGGAATGTGTTTTTAATGAGATTCTAGTAAAAAAAAACTTATATTCAAACATGCCCATATACACATGTATGTATATATGTTACCTATGATACAATAGTCAGGCTTCTCTTGATTGGCAAGGCAAAATATATTTGTGAGGAGACAAAGACTTAGATTAGTAGATTTACTACAGCGAAAGAAATACATTGCTGCAAACTCTATTAATATTATAATCAGTGTTCATTTCTTGAATCTCTTTCTCCTACCTACAGTATTCAAAGAGGTAGGAATGACTGCTTTTAGAGAACATTTACCATTTTTATGTTTCTAACAGCTTGATCTAATATCAGGTTGTTTACTTTTCACTGTGTAACAACTTTCACAACAACAGCAACAACAACTCACAGTTAGAAAAATGTTATGTTATAAAAGAATAAAGAAATTAACTATCAATATTGAACATTAAAAAGTATACTTGCATTTTTTGTTTCTTTGAGAGAAAGCATCCCCTGATACCCAAACTGTAATGATGGCATTTTGAAATGGAAATGGAAAAAGTGGACCCTTTTGTGACTGGATCTCAAGCTTTCAAATGGACATTAAATAAATACTTGTATAGATTATTAAAATATCCCTATTTTTGCCACAGCTCAGTAAAATTCAGTTGCCCTTTCCATGGTAAAGAAATAATTGATGCCACAGATCCACCTCAAAGCCCTACTGTAACATTTTAAAGGCCCAAACTAGATTGTTAGCTAGACAGTCGAAATAGACTGTTCCCATAGGAATTAGAACCCCTAGAAATTATGTCCTAGTACCATGATGGTGAACCTATGGGATGTGTGCCACAGGTGGCATGCAGAGTCCTCTCTGCAGGCATGTGAGCCATTGCCCAACTCAGCTCTACCACGCATGCGCGCGTGCCTCCCACTGGCAATCTGATTTTCAGGTATCTGCCGCGTATGCGCAGAGGGCGGGGTGCATCCCCATGCTCCAGAGGCTTTTTTTGAGCGTCCAAGAGGGCAAAAACGGCCTCCCCTGGGCTCTGGAGGCCCTCCGGAGGGGGGCGGGGGAGCATGGGGGTTGCATGCACATGCACGATGGAAACGCGGGGGGTTGTGCGTGCATGTGTGGGGCCACAGAACATGCAGGAGGTATCGTGCGCACATTGCATTATGGGTGCCGGTACGCGCGCTGTCGCGCACACGCTTTTGGCACGCGATGAGAAAAGGGTTAGCCATCACTGTCCTAGTAGAAAGTAGAAACAAATATATATGGATAAGTATATATGAAAAATATATGGATACATTTCTGTTTAGAGTGAATTTCTCATTTAAGAGGGCATGAAAAAGAACCTTTAGGCATACAACATATTCCTAAGCAGGTTTACTTGCAGAGAAATCCCCATTTTTTGTAATCTTAATTAGATGCTTCAATCCAATGCAAAGTCTTAAACTGCTGCAGTCCTACTCCAATATACCTGGAATTTTCATTCCCTTCAAAGGAATTCAGTTCCAATACACATCCTGGATATAGAACTGCACAGCTAATCTGCAGTCGTAACAAGACTATCTATGGTGGGCAACTATGGCCCCTTTACAACCCATGGACTTCAACTCCCAGAATTCCTAGCTATTCTCCCTTCCTTCCCTTTTCCCTCCCTACCTCCCTGAGTCAGCATGGATTAGGATTCTTGGAATTGGAGTCCATAGGTCATAAAGGTACCATAGTTGCCCACTACTGATCTAAGAGTTCCATTGGACTAAGTACCATTTTTTTCGGAGTATAAGACGCACCTTTTTGCCCCCAAAAAGAGGGTGGAAATGTCGGTGCGTCTTATACACTGAATACAGCCATTTTTGGCCTCCTGAAGCCCCGCCCCGCATCCCATTTTTGCAAAAAAACGGGCCATTTTTTGCAAAAAGGGGGTGCTTTTGCCTTCCCCCACCCCATAGGAGTGCTCTGCAGGCTTCCCAAACCCTCTCCATGCCCTGTTTTTGCAAAAAAATGAGCAAAAAATGGGCCATTTTTTGCAAAAAATGGGGGCACTTTTGCCTTTCCCCCACCCCCTAGGAGCGCTCTACAGGCTTCCCAAACCCTCTGCATGCCCTGTTTTTTGGGGAAAAAATGAGTGAAAAACAGGCCGTATTTTGCAAAACTGGGGCGTTTTTGCCTTCTAATTACCCCATCTAGCATGACTGGAGGAGGAATTCTGGGAGTTGAAGTCCACTAGTCTTAAAGCTGTCAAGTTTGAAGACCCCCGGTTAGGGGTGCTAGGGTCTTCAAACTTAGCAATAGCAATAGCACTTAGACTTATATACCGCTTCATAGTGCTTTACAGCCCTCTCTAAGCGGTTTACAGAGTTCAGCATATTGCCCCCAACAATCTGGGTCCTCATTTTACCCACCTCAGAAGGATGGAAGGCTGAGTCAGCCTTGAGCCTGGTGAGATTTGAACAGCTGAACTGCTGAACTAGCAGTCACTGAAGTAGTTGCAGTGCTGCTTTTAACCACTGCGCCACCTCGGCTCGCCACCTCGGCTTGGCAAGTTTAAGACTTGTGGACTTCAACTCCATTCCTAAGCTACCATGACTGGAGGAGGAATTCTGGGAGTTGAAGTCCACAAGTCTTAAAGCTGTCAAGTTTGAAGTTTGTAAAAAGTGTACATGGTTGTAAAAAGTATACATGGTTGTAAAAGTATTCTGCTACACTGGTATTTTATTAAATAATATATTACTACACCATTTGGTTCAGAATACTTTTTTCCTTGTTTTCCTCCTCTAAAATCTAGGTCTTATACTCCGGTGTGTCTTATACTCCACAAAATATGGTAGTTGAAATGCATACGACTGCATTAATCAGAAATGTAGTTTTAAATATGCTTTGAATCAAAGAAACAATAAAGGAGATGTTGCTTGCAATGTTACAAAGTTAAAATGCAACAGTTTTAGATTAAGAAACTTCCGTTTTTTTCCAGTATGAGGTGAACAGATAACATTTTCAGGGAATTTGTGTTTCTTTCAATTGTGAGTAGTAATAAATGAATATTAATGGAACAAAATATTCCTAAGCATATAACATATCTAAAGGTTTGAACCGGTGACTCCTGAGGATGTGGACAAGGCCATAGGAGCTATGAGCTCCGCCACTTGTTTATTGGACCCGTGTCCTTCCTGGTTGGTTTCGGCCACCAGGGAGGTTTCACGCGGCTGGCTCCAGGCGTTGGTCAACGCTTCTTTGAGAGAGGGGTCCGTCCCGCAGCCCTTAAAAGCTGCGGTGGTGAGGCCCCTCCTCAAGAAGCCTTCCCTGGACCCGGCGGATTTAAAGAACTTCCGTCCAGTCTCCAACCTTCCCTTCGCGGGGAAGGTTGTTGAGAAAGTGGTGGCACTCCAGCTCCTACGACTGTTGGATGACACTGATTTTCTGGATCCCTTTCAATCTGGCTTCAGGCGCGGTTACAGTACGGAAACGGCTTTGGTCACCCTGATGGATGATCTCTGGCGAGCCTGGGATGGGGGTTATTCCTCTATCCTGGTGCTACTTGACCTCTCAGCGGCCTTCGATACCATTGACCATGGTATCCTTCTGCGTCGTCTCGGAGAGGTGGGGGTGGGCGGCACTGTTTTGCAGTGGTTCTCCTCCTTCCTCTCTGACAGGACGCAGTCGGTGTTGACAGGGGGGCAGAGGTCGAACCCTAGGCCCCTACTATGTGGGGTGCCACAGGGCTCGGTCCTCTCGCCCATCCTGTTTAATATCTACATGAAGCCGCTGGGTGAGATCATCCGACGACACGGGGTGAGGTATCAGCAATATGCTGATGATACCCAGTTGTACATCTCCACCCCGTCTCAATTTGGGGAAGCCGTAGACGTAATGGACCGCTGCCTGGCCGATGTTAGGGTCTGGATGGGGAAGAACCGGCTAAAGCTTAACCCTGACAAGACTGAGTGGCTGTGGATATTGCCTCCTAAGGACTCGACCAACTGTCCCTCCTTGGTTCTTGGGGGGGAGAAATTAGCCCCCTCAGAACGGGTTCGCAATTTGGGTGTCCTCCTAGACCCACAGCTAAAATTGGAACAACATCTTTCAGCTGTGGCTAGGGGGACCTTTGCACAAGTACGTCTTGTGCACCAATTGCGACCCTACTTGGAGAAGGAGGCACTTCTTACAGTCACTCATGCCCTTATCACCTCACGGCTGGATTACTGCAATGCGCTCTACATGGGGCTACCCTTGAAGAGTGTCCGGCGACTGCAATTGGTGCAAAATGCAGCTGCGCGAGCTGTGGTGGGTGTACCTAGATGCACCCACGTAACACCTATCCTCCGCCAGCTGCATTGGCTGCCCATTAGTCTCCGGATCCAATTTAAGGTGTTGGTCGTTACCTTTAAAGCCCTACATGGCTCAGG
Organism: Diadophis punctatus similis; assembly: GCA_023053685.1. Taxonomy (NCBI): domain Eukaryota; kingdom Metazoa; phylum Chordata; class Lepidosauria; order Squamata; family Dipsadidae; genus Diadophis; species Diadophis punctatus. Next base: position 131,310,212 of record JALIGW010000001.1, on the reverse strand, counting down.
GCCAGGTTATCTTCGGGACCGCATCCTGCCGCATACCTCCCTACGACCGGTTAGAGCCCACGGAGTCGGCCTCCTCCAGGTCCCGTCGACCAAACAATGTCGGCTAGCGGGACCTAGGGGGAGGGCCTTCTCTGTGGGAGCTCCCTCCCTGTGGAACCAGCTTCCCTCAGAGATCAGGACCATCCCCACCCTACTGGCCTTCCGGAAAGCAATAAAGACCTGGCTCTTCCGGCAGGCGGGGTGAATGAGATACTCTTTTAACTTTTGTATTTTCTGTATTTTTTAACCTTTGCATTGTGTATTGTTATATATTTTAATGAACTTTTATTTTGTATTGGATCTACATGCTGTGAGCCGCCCTGAGTCCCTAGGGATTGGGCGGCATAGAAATCCACCAAAATAAAAATAAATAAATCTGATATCTTTCACAGTATTTCTACTTCCAAAATTCCCATGGAATACAGTTCTAAAATTTGTAAGGTTCCAGGTTGGATATGATCTAAGACAGTCCCTTCCTTCCTCCCTCCCTCCCTCCTATCCTTCCTTTCTTCCTTCCTTTCCTCCCAACATCTGAGCACCTAATATTGCCTACCTGTCACTTAAATTGAGGAAAGGTGACCTAGCCAAGGTCATAAAACAAATTAAGTTTTCATTTCCCATTCTTCAGTACTTTAGTGGTTTCACTGAAAAAATGAATAACAATACGACATTAAATCTCAGACAAGCAAGGCATGAAATGAAACTAAGCTCCTCTAGCTGAGGGTGAAGGAGGATTTCACAGAACTGTTGGCTTTCACTGTAAAACATGGCAGAAAATTTATTTATTTTATTTTATTTAGGAAATTTATATGGCCGCCTATTTGCTCACAGCAACTCTAGGAGTCTCACAAGCAATAAAAACACAGTATAGAAAATAAAATAAAAAACAATAAAAAACATTAACCCTCTTCATTAAAATGCAGTTTTAGTTATAAGACAGAGGGAAGAAAATGGGAGAGCCCGGCTAGATTCAGCTCCTTCTATCTCTAGCCTTCATGTCTTCAGCATGAGGTCTGAAAGGAGGTTACATTCATGTTCACTTGAATAACAATAACATTGTCCACATGATTCAAATCATATTTTATTTGGATCCTGATTACGGGGAAAGCTATACTTGCATTCAATCCAATACAAGCAACTCCCCCTCAGATCTGGTTTGAACATACGGAAGCAGGAAAGAGGCAGGAAGGGATTTCTTGTACAATCCTGTTCTCGGGCTAGTTTGAGGCCTTCACACATATTTAGGCAACATGGTGATAACTGATTAAAGCAATTTATCATTCAAACTTCAACCCACTCTTCATTTCTTTTGTAGAGTTCTGAGCTTTGTGGCACTTGTTCCACTCATATGCTTGATCTTGGCAATGATTTGTTCCTTGACATTTTAATTATTCTCACATGATTAATTTAGGGGAAATCATACAATGGCTGCTAAATCCTCCATTATCCTTATAATTGAGGGCTCCCATATTTTAGTTCAAGTGAAAGTGCACCATATTGAATATGGCCCACAAGGGCTTAATAAATCAATTCAGATCTCACGTTGGGGCCTTTGGAGAATGAACTACAAAATAATATAGATTATTTTTTTAAAAAAGCTAAAAGGGACCCACACCATTTTGGAATGGTGAAATTTTTACTTTATAAGTCTTTATTTTGAAAGTCCGAATTAGAAAAATAAACTCTTAAGAAGTGTTGGAATAGTAGATTACTCAGTTTGGAAGCTAGGCCTACTTTTGTACAAGAATATAAAAAGAACCGTTTTATATTGTTATATTGCTATAACAATATAACTGTTTTACTAGAAGAAAGGCCTATCCAGTCTAGATTTTGTTTCTACAGAGTCCAACCTTCCCTCATGCTTTAATTCTCCAACAACAGGTCTTGAAAAGTTCATTCTCAAATAAGGCTGTTCCTGTGACATGGCTACTCTAGAAATCATAGCCTACATTCTGCCAGTTGTACAGGGACATTGGCCACCATCTAATTACCCTCTTTTTATCTAAATTTCCATATAATTTTTATTTGCATTATTTGTTCGATAACTAGAATAAATATCTGTAAAAAATATCAACCCATTGCTACATTATACATTATGTGTAAGCTGTGCCCATGATTGCTAATAGTCATTGACATTGCTTTGTTTTACTTATTTATTTACCATATGGCATCTACAGAAGTCATGAAATTACTAATATACAATATTAACAAAACACATTATGCATACAAACAGAAATATAAGTTTAAGTAGAGCATTAGCAGTGTGTGTGTGTGTGTGTGTAAAATTAAAGTAAAGCCATGATAAAATTATCACATGGCACCATAGAATGACATAGATTTTGTCTTACCATGTTTCCCTGAAAATAAGACGTATCCCGAAAATAAGCCCTAGCATGTTTTCTATATGTGCGCCTAAAATCAGCCCTTCCCCCAAAATAAGCCCTACTTAAGAGCCTGCGCAGCCTGCGCGTGGCCGAGGTGGCGCAGTGGAGCCGAGGTGGCACAGTGGTTAAAAGCAGCACTGCAACCTACTTCAGCTGACTAGTTCAGCAGTTCAGCTGTTCAAATCTCACCGGCTCAAGGTTGACTCAGCCTTCCATCCTTCCGAGGTCGGTAAAATGAAGATCCAGATTGTTGGGGGCAATATGCTGAACTCTGTAAACCGCTTAGAGAGGGCTGTAAAGCACTATGAAGCAGTATATAAGTCTAAGTGCTATTGCTATTGCCACCCTTTCCATCTAGTTGTTTGTGGGGCCTCTTCAGAACAGAGTGATTGGAATTGCCCCTCTTTGAGAGAGATGGGCAGTTTAGAAATAGGAAATATAAAAAAACAAACAAGCTACCGTATTTTTCGGAGTATAAGACGCACCTTTCCCCCCTAAAAAAGAGGGTGAAAATCTGGGTGCGTCTTATACTCTGAATGTAGCCCCGCCCAGCCTCTCAAATGGAGGTTTCAGTGGGAAAAAAAAAAAGCAAGGCTCAGAACTCACAACCAATGAACCTGTTGTTAAAATTCACCTCTGGGAACAGCTGATTGGGGGTATTCCGGGAGGCTGATCCACCTGTCAATCAACTTTTTTCTTATTTTTCTCCCCAAAAACTAAGGTGTGTCGTATACTCCGGTGCGTCTTATAGTCTTAAAAATATTGTGAAAGCACTATAACAAATGCCATGTTGGGTAATGAGACTACTTGAAGTGGCCCCTTCCAGATTCATATTGTAACAAACTCCTTTCTTATTTAAAAATACTGTTTCAAATGTGGCGAGCATCGTTACTATGGCAAAGAAATCAACAGATTTGGACAATTTTGCAATGGCTGGTCTGGAATAGCACTGTATCTTCCATGAAAATGGACACTCAGTTTGGCTATTTTTCCTCACACAATTATTCTTATAGAATATTATTGGTCACAGTAGTTTATCCTGAAGCACTATCCTATCTAGAGAAGGTAGAAAGGAAGGAAGGATGCTAACTGTGAATTTGAATGTTTTTTGACTGCAATCCAGATAAATTGTTTTGGGCAGTGTTACAGAAGTGGTTTATCATTGCCAACTTCTGTCTTTCCAGTGTGGCCTACAGATGATTCCCCATCCAAGCCAGTGGTGGGTTGCTACTGGTACGGTACAGTTCTATGAACCGGTAGCAGTGGCGATGGGAGGCTCCGCCCACCCGCCCCAGACGGGTGGGCATGCGCAGAAGCATTGCACGCACGCGAACTGGTAGCAATGGGATTTAGAACCCATCACTGATCCAAGCATTAACCATAGGCTGTATTTACATATCCCAAAATGTTCTTTGATTCTCCTCTGTGTGTCTGGAGGTGGAAGGAAAAACTATGGCCTTGTAGATATTTTTAAAGGGTGAACAGTATAATAGAAAGTATAATATAACTAGTGGGAAAAGTAGCTCAGTTGTACAAAATCAGATGCTGTAATTGCTCTGCCACAAGCTGAATAGGATAAGGATGGAGGCTATTTTAGCAATTACCTAATTAACCATCTGGATAAGAGGTGGCATATCACATCATGGAGTGATGCATACAGACACTTCACTCCTCTGAGATTATTAGATAGACAATGAAAGAATTGACTTGGTCAAAACAATATATATTCAGGATTTTTTAAATGAAAACTTCACTTCTGACTAATTCCCAAATCTATCTTGGTGAAGGAAAACAATATATGGCCAACCAGCAGCATAAGAAAGCCTCATATGCATTGTGTTGTATACTAATATCCTTTGTTCTGTTATGCTTTGCAAATTCCTTGCAGAGTGTAGTGTTTAGCTGATGAGTTAGGACTTTCTGAAGGTCAAGGTGTTCTTGAATAATAGTGACATCTTTAAGAGAGCTGCTGTCAGTATCCTGGTTTATCTTCAGATCATATATACCTTGTGCCTTTTAGTTAAAAGGCTTACTGTCCAAGTACAGCAAAATATAGTTAATGCTGTAGGGAACAATTACCTTCAAATTTATAGTGGCTCATATATTTCTGCAGCTATACAACTTACCTCTTGCATCTGGAATATTTATAAGACATCGTGACTGTGAGAATGAAGAGCGCGGTTCTTAATTTTTCATAATATAGGCACTCATATACTATAGAAGGAAGGAGGCTATTCACTATTCTCTAAAACCATACAGTAAGCTTTGGCGAAGCATGGTATCAATTGAATATTAGTATGGTTCATCACATGGTCAGCCAGATACCAAGACCGGATTTGGCATTTTTCTCTACCTATCGAGTCCTTCCCAAGGATCTGGGAGAGGCAGATTTATTATTATTTATTTATTTATTTTGTGAGATTTATATACCGCCTCACAGTGCAAGCACTCTCTAAGCGGTTTACACCGGTAAGCAATGTATTTTTATATTGCCCCCAACAATCTGGGTCCTCATTTTACCTACCTCGGAAGGATGGAAGGCTGAGTCAACCTTGAGCCGGTGAGATTTGAACCGCTGGCCTGCGGATCACAGTCAGCTAAAGTGACCTGCAGTACTGCCTCTAACCGCTGCGCCACCTCGGCTCCTTGATGTTGATGTTTTATAGTGTTAAAGGTATTGTTGCGGGATGTAAGCTGTTCCAAGTAAAGCTGTCTTTTGCAATTGACTGATTGTGATTTTTCAGTGCTGATTATGTTCAAATGATGCTGCAGCTGTTTTGGAATAGCACCCAAGGTGCCTATTATTATTGGTACTCCTTTGCTTTCTTTTGCCACAAGCATTCTATTTCTATTTGCAGGTCTTTACTGTTGACATTGGTGGCATGATGCACATCAGTATCTTTTCCAATATACCTATCAAAGGACAGTAAAGTTATATCCATATGGATCATGGAAGACAATGCGTTGGTAGAAAAGTCAGTGATCCCACTTTAGATAATGGATTAATTTCTTTTTGAAAATAAAAGGAAAGGAGGGCAAAAGTATGTTCTTCAATATTTTTATAAATAATGTGTAGAAAGGGACAGGAGAAATGCTTATCAAATTTGCAGATATCATAAAGCTGAGTGTGGGGGGGTGATGTTTAGAAGTCAGACTCAAGATTTAAAAGGACTGATAGACTAGAACCTTATACCCTATCCAACAAAATGCTAATGTGTTCTGCTCTTAGGTAGTTAAAACCAGGTGCATATGTAGAAGATATCAGGCTTAGCAGCGGTATTTGCAAGAAAGATATGGGTGTCTAATACCGTATTTTTCGGAGTATAAGACGCACTGGAGTATAAGACGCACCTTAGTTTTTGGGGAGGAAAATAGGGGAAAACAATCTGCCTACCAGGTATTCATCTGGCTAGCGTCCTTAGTCTGGTCAACTTCAGCACATTATTTTATCCCCTGGTTAGAACTTAAAAAAACCTTCTTCTGAGAGAGTAACAATGAAAGAGCATGCAAGCCAGTAAGAGCTGGGAAGATCGTTAGCACCTGGTTAGGGCTAGAAAAAAACTTATTCAGAGCAAGTAGAGCAATGAAAGAAACCCTGCAAAGACTTAGGGCTGGAAAAACATTCTTTGGAGAGAGTAACAATGAAAAAGCCTGCAAGGTAAGAGCTGGGAAGATCTGTTAGCACCTAGTTAGGGCTGGGAAAAAAAGCTACATTCGAAGTATAAGACGCACCCAAATTTTCAGCCACTTTTAGGGAGGAAAAAGGTGCGTCTTATACTCCGAAAATATGGTATATCACAGATTAAGCATGAGCTAAGGGCATTCTGCTGTTACCAAAAGAACCAATGTAATCATGGGCTTCCTCAAAAGATGTAGAAAATCAAGATTCTGGAAAAATATTGTTCTACTATATGCTGCACTGGTCAATCATACCTGGTATACTGTGTTCAGTTTTGGTCACCACAATACTAGAAGGATGCTGAGGAACTAAAATAAATGCAACAAAGATGGTGAGGGGGGAATAAAGATCAAAGCCACTGAAGAATGGTTTAAAAAACTGGATACATTTAACTTAAAAAAAAGGAAAGGTCAAAGGGAGACATGACAGAAATCGTCCAATACTTTGATTACCTATTTATTAAATAAATTTATATGCTAGTCAGCTTTCTATTGAAATTCTGGCAAAGGGGGAAGGAATTAACAAAATATATAAATACATAAAAAGGCTGCACAGGGAAGTGGTGTAGATCAGAGGTGGGTTCCTGCCGGAGCTGCCCAGTGCGCAGCTCCGGTAGGGAGTGGCCGATTGTGCAATTTGTGCGCGACCGCTCCGGAGCCCTCTCTGCCAGTCCACCGCACACGTCACCATTTTTTCCATTAATTTTTGGCCAATTTTGCTTTTGCGCATGCGCGGAAGCAAAATCGCGCTGAAATCTCGCGAGGGGACGCGCACGTGTGTGAGATTTCAGCAAGATTTTGCCTTCGCGCATGCATGGAAGCAAAATTGCGCTGAAATCTAGTACGTGCGTGCGTCCCCTCATGAGATTTCAGCGCAATTTTGCTTCCGCGCATGCACAGAAGCAAAATTGAGCAAGGGGGCGCACATGCGTAGCAAGAGCATGTAGCGAGCACACCCCCAAAACTTGGAGATGCGCGCGCAGCGCACCGGCACCGGTAAGACGGCAACCTGTCACTGGTGTAGATTAATTCTTCATGGTGCCCAAAGGTTGAAGAAGAACCAATTACAGAGAGAGATTCAAGCTTCAGATAAGAAGGAATTTCCTGACTGTAAGAGCAGTAGAACATCTACCATCATTGGAGGTTTTGAAACAAAGGTTGGACAGTCCATTGTCTGGGATGGTCTGAGAATTCCTGACCTGGGCAAGCAGGTAGACTAGAAGATCTCCAAGATTCCTGTGATGCTATTATTTCTATTGCATGTCTAGGACAGTGATGGCGAACCTTTTTTTCCTCTGGTGCCGAAAGCGCATGCGCCCGCGTGAGTGCCCATGTGTGAGTGCCCACACCCATAATTCAATGCCTGGGGAGGGCAAAAACGGCATCCCCCGCCCCCAGAAGCCCTCTGGAGGCCAGAAATGGCCCGTTTCCCAACTTCCGGTGGGCCCAGTAGGCTTCCCTGGAGCCTGGGGAGGGCAAAAACGCTTTCTCCCGCCCCCCAGAGGCCCTCCGGAAGCCGAAAATGCCCTCCCAGAGCCTCCGCATGAGCCGAAAATCAGCTGGTGGGCATGCACATGCGCGTTGGAGCTAAGCTAGAGCAATGGCTCGCGTGCCGGCAGATATGGCTCCGCGTGCCACCTGTGGCACGCGTGCCATAGGTTCGCCATCACTGGTCTAGGATTATCAAGAAGGAGAACATAATATAAGGACAGTAATAATACTACATTGAAAAAGCTGTACATTGTACTCAGATCTTAATTGCTAAATAAATTGAGAAAAGGACCTACAATATTTATTTGACACTTAGAATAGTGTTAAATGGTATTATTGCTATCTAGGAAATATATTAATTCCAGTTTCATTTATGTCTTTGACCTCCTCTGTGTGTAATCTGCAGGTCTTTTTTTTCCAATCTGAACCTCACTGAGTGTAGGACAAATGATTTTTTATGATCTACTTTGCACCACCTACAGTTATCAATTGCAAGTCTGGATATCCTATTCTTTTCTTGCTCAGAGGGGAAGTTGTTGGTATTAAATTTCCAAACTACTGTTACACATTTTATCCTAGCACAGCTTCAAGAATACATGTGTATTTGTTTTCCTGTATCTTCCATCCAATTGTTTAGTTAATGCATTAAAATTGCCTTTCTTTTTGTCTTTGTTTTGTAAAATATATCTTATATGCAACTGTACTGCATTCCGATTTTCAAAGGTAATCATGTACAGATCTAATCAAGCTAGATATTTTTATCTCCTAAAATGATTTTATGTACTAAAATGAAGCTACATTATGTGAGCTTACAAAGGTTGATTACTGCTAAGTGAGAAAAGAATATTCAAAATGTTCAAGCAAAAATAACTTTTAAGTAAAGCATTTCTAGGCATTCAGTGGGTATAACTGATCAGTTGTGCACAGAAACATAAATGAAAATCTAAGAAGTGTGCACAATTTTCTCTCTATACAAAGAAAATGCAGGTTTTTTTAAGCCTGATGTATGTTGGAATGATTCTCCAATTGCCTTCAGCAAGAAACAACTTTGCTGTTTGTCCAAAGATCTGGGAAAGTTTAGCATTAATACTGTAGAATCACCGTGGAGGGCAGAGGAAAAATCAGAGTACAAATCTTACAACATGTTTAATTTAATTTAATTTAATTTAATTTAATTTAATGGATTTGTATGCCGCCCAACTCCCTAGGGACTCTGGGCGGCTCACAACATATTCAGATCCATTACAGCAATATAAAATACAATAAATAAATTGTATACAATGTATACAATAAATAAATACAATGTTGATGATATCTTATGTTTATAGATAAAATAAATCTATTTTATCTATCTATCTTTAGATCTCATAGATAGATCTCTTTAATAGATTTAAATTGAATAGATATAAAAATGTATTAAAACCCTTGTAATGCCTTAATTCGGGGAAGAGCCGGGATGACTGGATGGAGCTGAGCATTTGTTGGCCGGATGCCCTTCCTGACTCCACGTGGAGTTTACAGCAGCTATTTTTGATTTGAGCCCTAGGAGAAAAAAAAAATCTGCACTACCTTGGATTGAACTTGCAAACCTCTGAATGGGGGGCAAGTGTCTTGACCGTTAGGTCACCACCCCGCTCATAAACATATATTAAAATAGATATAAATATATCTATTTATTATCTTTTTTTTAAAAAAAAAGGATATTTATAATCATTTGGCATTGATGCTTGAGTCTGGGTTCCTCTGTAGTTACTTTATAATTTGGAATAAATCAAACTGGATCATCCAATGAGATTGGATCATTGTAATATGTTAAGAAACAATAAGGATAGTGGCTTTCTGATAAATTCCAATTCCTTTATCATCATAATACGGATTCCCAGGAAATTTTCTTATCCAGACAATTTGGATGTAACTCCTCTTTTGATGCAAATGAAAGAAGATCTAGACAGATGGTTTAGAATACCTTTGAGTATCTGCGATAAGATAAATGTGATTAAGATCAATTGAACTCCAAGGTTGATTTACATTTTGAGATGCCTTTCCACTTTTATTTCAGCAAATCATTTTCAATGAATGAACAGGACACTCAATAAATTTATTTCGCAAGGACATCTTGTGTATTTTCTGTTGCACAAGTAACAGATAACTGTTGAGAAAGGTGGATGTAACATTCCATATTTTATGAGCATTTATCTTGGCTGTGATTACTGGCTGGGATAAGAAACTATGGAATCCTATTTCTCTTTGGGAATTATTATTTGACCCCATTAAAATCCTTGCAAGTATTGAGGTTCCCATTGGGTGGAAATGAGTTTTAGTATCTGCACATAATGATATAAATCCTGTATGGAAAATAAATGGTTGTGATTATAATTTTGATTCATTTACCCATGGAAAAACTTGCATTTTGGTATAATCTTAGTTTAAAAATACTGTAATACATAAATCTAGTTTCGGGAATGGGAGTTAACTCCCTCCCAACTCTGTTATGATGAAGCTATGTTTAATGTTACTGAAGAATTAAATAGCCAGCTTCCTTTACCTTAGAATCCTTCTTTATTTGCTTAAATAACTTATTTATTTACATTCCATACAAGCTGAGCGTGTGCCCATATGGACAAGGAACTATCAAAGCTAAAGCTCATGTCTTACTACACTGTACCGTCTATAAGAACTCATGGGCCCATCTCATATCACCTCACCTGATAAAATACCCAGTAAAAACCAATCTTTTTTTTTTTTGCATGATTGCTGTTATCAGATCAGTCCAATTTGTCTCTTTGAACGTAGCTAAATTTTGTTATACTATCTGCAAAGTTAGGCAAATGTTGATTTTCCAGTGATAACCCACCACTAATTGTGATATATTATCTTGCCTTTTATTTTATTTTTATTGCTTTTTATTTATACTGCTGGTCTGTGACCATAATAAAAATTATTTATTTACTTGTGGTTCAGTTTATTTGGCCCAGATTCTATTGTTGCTTCTGAAGTTTGACAATAGTTAGAGGTTTTTTTTTAAAAAAATACAATGCCTCCTAAGTCATGAACCCACTTTTATGTAGAGTTTAAGGAAATGGATTAAATTGACGTTAGTTATTTATGTGATCCCTTGAATAATAAGTATCAATGGCCTACATTGATAAAGCATGGAGAGTTTCTTCAAAATGGTGTAATTAATTTAAAATCTTAATCGGATCTTAAGTTAGCACAATAAAAATGCTTCCTCACAATAAAAATGCTTCATGGTTATCAGATGCTTTGGAAATGGTTAATAATAACCATTGGAGCTGTTACCTCTGGAGTTGGGATATTAATGAATATGAATACATTTTTGTCCTATTAGTCTCACATTTGGGACAGATATCAGCAAAATAGTTGATATGTTTCTCTTGGCTGTGTCCTTGGAACATGTGACTTATGAAAATAGTAAGAACTGTATATCTGGAGGGCATAAAGTTTGATTAAAATAAGAATCACATTACAGTGGATGGAGAAATCTGATTCTGATCTATCATAAGGAACTGCTTGATCCATCAACATTTGAATTCTTTTTTTTAAAGGTTGGGGGCAAGGAAAATGGTTAAATTTTGGGAGGTTTTTTTTATGGAAATAATTTCTCTAAACTTTCTCCTCACCACACCTTTTTTTCGGGGGGGGGGGGTGTAGCTGATTTTAGTTGCTTTACTTCATCAACCATTGAATGTATCCATAGGTTGATATCTGGCATAATGAAATATGACAAAAAGACAAAAAAAAAAAACCCTCTTAAGCAAATAAGATTTTTTTATGGTGTTAGGATAAAGCTAAAGAACGGAAAGATCATTTCCAATATCTGAGGAATACAGATTTAACAGATTAACAGAGTTGGAAGGGACCTTGCAGGTCATCTAGTCCAACCCCCTGCCCAAGCAGGAGCCCCTACATTTGCCTCTACCTAGGATCGAACTCACAACCTGCTGATTGTGAGGCAAGAGCTCCACCTCTAGGCTACCACTGAGGAACAACAATTTCTCTTCTTTTCCCACTGGAAAAAAGCAGAAAACCTTAATACCTCTTAATTGTCACTTGGGTTCAACTAGGCAGACAATGGGAAATCTTTGAATAACATGATGCTTAGAGGAGAGGAGGAGGAAGAGGAAGGAGGAAGGTTAGAGAGGAATGAATCCGATTGGATTAATCCAGTAATTTATATGTTTTGTCACAAGGACCAACACTCCTTTTTAGTGCCATGCTTCACTTAGATCTACATTCTGTACATATACGTACAATTCTGTACACATACGTACAAGAGCCGAGGTGGCGCAGTGGTTAAAGTGCAGAACTGCAGTTCAGCAGTTCAGCTGTTCAAATCTCACCAGCTCAAGGTTGACTCAGCCTTCCATCCTTCTGAGGTGGGTAAAATGAGGACCCAGATTGTTGGGGGCAATATGCTGAACTCTATAAACCACTTAGAGAGGGCTGTAAAGCACTATGAAACGGTATATAAGTCTAAGTGCTATTGCTATTCCTATTAGAACAACCAAAAAGCAAGATTCTCAGACCACTGTTGATTTGGCTTTTATAGTACCATGAAATAGTTGATTTAATTCTGTTATTGTTTATAAAAACCAATTTTTTTGGGATAGTTAAATTGCCAGGATTGTGTTGTGAATTTTCTTAGTTCTCTGACAACATCATGGCGCTGTAAGTACAATGGGGACTAAGGCAAATTTTATCCAACATAGAGATACATTATTTGCTCAATGTCTGCCAGATGCTGTACGGAAGTTTATAGGCTCCTGAAAAAAATTTTTGGCTACATTGACAAAAATTGGACTTCTGTGTTTCACTGCACACAATCCAGAGAGAACAGTAGGAATTTAATGCTGTGAGACAAAGTTAACACAACACAGTGGGAAAGAAGAAGAAAAAGAAGAAAAGAACCCTTCATATGTTGAAAACTTGTCACTAGGATTTCCAAAGGTAGAAAATCTATTGGATTGTATTTGCTTTTATCCATTCTCCAAATGCAGCTATATTGAATGTGAAAAGCCGTAGGCAATGGCATCATGTGGAGTCAGACTATGCGAGCAACACAACCCTGCTGCTTTCTTGCTAAAAGAAAAAAGATGAATATTTCCAGCTAGTTAATGTTAAAGTCTAAAATTGTAAGTGGAATATACACTGCAATCCTGAAATTCTGTCAGTGTACTTTTTGTATGCATGGAGGCAGTCTTTGACTAATGACCACAATTGAGCCCAAAATTTCCATTGCTAAACAAGACAGTTGTTAAGTGAGTTTTGCCCCATTTTACAATCTTTCTTGCCACAGTTGTTAAGGGAATCATTGCAGTTGTTAAGGTAGTAAAATGGTTATTAAGTGAATCTGTCTTCCTCATCGATTTTGCTTGCCTGAAGGTTGCAAAACGTGATCGCATGACTCCAGGACACTGCAACTATAACAGAATAGAATAGAATAGAATTTTTTATTGACCAAGTGTGATTGGACACACAAGGAATTTGTCTTGGTCCATATGCTCTCAGTGTACATAAAAGAAAAGACACGTTCGTCAAGAATCATAAGGTACAACACTTAATGATAGTCATAGGGTACAAATAAGCAATCAAATCATATTAGGAACCAGTCAATATAAATAGTAAGGATACAAGCAACAAAGTTACAGTCATACAGTCATTAGTGGGAGGAGATCGGTGATGGGAACGATGAGAAGATTAATAGTAGTGCAGACTTAGTAAATAGTTTGACAGTGTTGAGGGAATTATTTGTTTAGCAGAGTGATGGCATTCGGGAAAAAACTGTTCTTGTGTCTAGTTGTTAAATAAATACATGCCAGTTGCCAATCGGCTGAATTTTGATCACGTGACCATAGAGATGCTGCAACAGTTATAAGTCACTTTTTCCAATTCCGTTGTAACTTTGAATGGTCAATAAATGAATGGATGTAAGTCGAGGACTACCTATAACCAGTGGTGGGTTCCTACCGGTGCGGTCCAGTGCGCCATTCTGGTAGGGACCCGCCGATTGCACAATTTGCGCACGACGGCTCCGGTGCCATTTTTGCCAGTCCGTCGCATGGTGCCATCTTTTTTCCAGAATTTTTGGACTTTTTTTGCTTCCTGCGCATGCCTATAACCCTAAAGTATTAGCACTGAAAGTATCCTAAACAGAGATGGAAGGACAGTTATGTTCTTCATTGAACTGTGCTTAGGCTTACTGAATTCCTCTGATAAACATGAGACCATATAAAAATAAGTTTCAATAGTATGTAATTAACAAAGTTTTACTATTATTTTATGTTTCCTTGAATATTACACATTGGTAGTTGAGTACAAAACATCATACAACCTGGTTTTCAATGGAACCTGCTTTCATACAGAGAACTAAATTCATCAACAAAAGTCTACAGTATGTGAACAGCTGTAGTCAACAAAGATACACTTGCAGTATGTTATGGACTATTGGATGATTAATTGCTACCTTGAAAGAAAGCTAGATTGGAGTAGATATTCAGAAAGATCTCTCTTGGTCAAGTGGTTCTATTATCTCCCAAGTTTAGTGAAACAAAGTCTACTGGACCTCTTTCATTCATGAAATAGCCGTAGTGGTGCAGTGGTTAAGTGCAGTATTGCAGGTTAATTCTGCCAACTGCCAGGAGTTCAATCCTGACTGGCTGGCTCAAGGTTGACTCAGTCTTCCATCATTCCGAGGTCGGTAAAATGAGGACTCAGATTGTTGAGGACAATATGCTGACTCTCTAAACTGCTGAAAGAGGACTGTAAAGCACTATGAAGCAGTATATAGTTTAAGTGCTATTGCTATTGGTATCTCAGACCGAGAACAAAATGATATAATAACCCTGTAGAAATTATACAAATTGTCTACTGCTGATTTCTGGTGAAGAACAAAATGAAATTATTCTGCTGTCCCAAATGCAAGATCTCTTGTGATGTATGCTAAAAGGATTTATTGCACCAAGAGTTCATAATATTTCTTCACCATTGTTACACCTTCTGGATGCATAGTCCTCTGATCACAAATCTATATGTCTTTCTGTTTGGCAACCTTTAGTTGCATTGAGGGTAGCAGGTATGAATCCTAAGATACTTTGAAATGACAGGGGGATTTAACTACCACATTCAGTAATAAGGGAGAAAAATCTTCATTCACACTAGTCATTTAACAGAATAACAGAACAACAGAGTTGGAAGGGACCTTGGAGGTCTTCTAGTCCAACCTCTTGCAAGCAGGAAACCCTATAATATTTCAGACAAATGATTGTCCAAGCTCTTCTTAAAAACCTCCAGTGTTGGAGCACCACAACTTTTGGAGGCAACTTGTTCCACTGATTAATTGTTCTCACTATCAGGAAATTTCTCCTTAGTTCTAGGTTGCTTTTCTCCTTGATTAGTTTCCATCCATTGTTTGTTCTCCTGCTTTCAGGTTCTTTGGAGAATAGGTTGACTCCCTCTTCTTTGTGGCAACCCCTTAGACATTGGAAGTTTGCTATCATAAATAAACCTTTAAACATGAAAAATAAGTCAGATTTTTCATGAGTAGGAATAGCAGATAATTTCTGAAAAGCAATTTTCCACATTCTCAACTGCACAGTTAAACGCAGGATTTAAAAAGGAGGATACACTGTGAGAGAAACAGTTACTTAGGGTTAGCTAAATATATCTAAGGCTGTAAAACATACAGAAGTTTGCTGAAGGACATTATGGCATTTTCTATGAAAATCACATAAAAATAGAACATTTATTTAGTTTGAGTATCATGGAAAATATGTAGATCTCCATATCAACCAATGCCTAAAGGCTATAGAGGGATTTAGGTTATTTATTTATTGTATTTTTAACCTTTCCAATTTTTCACCAGAAGCTTCACATACAAGAGCCAAGGTGATGTAGTCATTAGGGTGCAGGAATACAAATTAGAAGAGTCACGTTATAGTCTACCCTCACTGAGTAACTTTGGGATAGTGCTTTATTGTGGTAGGAAGAAGTAGAGGAGGAAGCTCTCTGTGTGCTCCTGAATGAAAGATGGGATATCAATCAAATCAAGTTAAAACAAACTGTATAAATAAATATTGATTTCCCTCATTTTTAAATACACTGATACAACTATGCTGTTTTAATGAGATTGATGCAGAAAACTCCATAATGACCTTGAGAAAACCTCTGGAGGTTGCACAGCCTTAAAAATATTTTGTTAACCCTAAATAACTGTTTATCTCACACTGTATCCTCTTTTTCAAATCCTGCGTTTAACTCTGCATTTGGGAATGTTGAAAATTGATTTTCAGAAATTCTCTGCTACTCCTAGTATTGAAAAATCTGACTTATTTTCCATGCTGAAAGGTTAATTTAAACTAAACGTAATCACACCTCTCCTAATTAGCCCAAGTTCTAGTACAGCTGTGATTAAAAAAAATACCTTCAAACCATCTGACACATTATGGAATCATGATTAAAAATACTAATCTTGTGGTAGCTTGCAAAATGCAAGGAAAATCTTCATGATCTTTTTCTAACTATTCAAACTCAATTTTTCTTCCATAATCTGCAAATGTGACTATATTGTCCAGATCAATTATATTTTTATAATAATTTTATTGAAGATTATGTTTTACAATAAAACTAATGCAATATATCAATAAAGTGTATAAAAAGGGAGAAAAAGGGAAAAAGAAACCATTCTCTTCATCCCCAGAAAGTATAATAATTATTAATGACTTGTCACTACCTCTTAAAGTAAAAACAAGCAACCCTTCATCCCATACCTCACCAATTTCTCTATAAACCAATTTCTAAAACCTTCTCTCTCCATATTAATCAGCAAAAGTCCATTTAGGGCTAGGGAAAATAACAACATAGCTATTAAAAATATACCTAGTGCATTCAATCTAGCTCCTTCCTTCGATAGTCATACCTCCATATCTATTTAAAAATATCTTTAAAACACCAACCACCAGTTCCAGTCCAAAAACCTTTAAACATTAGCAGAAATAGCAATCTATTTATTTTCATCTTGATCCAATAAACCATTTTTATATTCTTTTTTCCCCAATAAACTTTAAATCCCTCACAGTTCTATCATCTGTCTTTTCATATTAGTTTCGTTTCATTTCCCAAAATCCTTGCCATTTTTGTCAAGCCACTTTTGTAATTCCAATAGGAAGAAGTTGTCACTGTTCAGTGTCTCACTGTCTCTTCTTTGGCAACTTCAACAAATTCCTTTTGTGAGTCCAATGTAGAGAAATTGTCCACATCACTCTTTCAGTTTAATAATTGTTGATTTAATTATGATGGTAATTAAATCATCATCCAGTTTCATTTGTAAATATTTTATTTACTTAGTTAGTTACTTCTCAAATTTGGGTAGCCACCCTTCTCACTAAAAGCAACTCTGGGTGGCATACAATAATCAAGTAAAACAAGAGACATAAAAACAATATTTACCCACCAAATTTCGGTCCCTAGTTGATGGTATCCACAGCATGCAGTCTCTGCCAGATCTAATGAGGCAAGCTGATCTGACTGAGAGATGGTTCCCTCAGATAGCCCATCCCCATGCCACAAAAGGATTTAAAGGTTTAAACCAGCACCTTGATTTGCACCTGGAAGAAAACTGGCAGCCTGACAGGTGCAAAAGATCAGGTCCACACAATATGGTCCAATTAAACAGATTAATTGCTAATCATGCCTATGCACAAGGATCTTCTCAACTAATGGTTAACAACTACTTGGAATTAGATAAGGGACAACAGAATTCAAGGGAGGTTGGACTTAGTTTGCTTGTGGCTACATAGAGATTTTAGGCTGATTCCTCTTTTAACTCCACCCCCAGATTCTGCCACACAGCCAATGCAGCTTGTGGAGCAGAAGTGCAACATGTCCAGTTCTAGGACTGCACGGAACTGCCTGCACCACTGCATTCTTAACTACATAAAGGTCCTGGATACTTTTAAAGGGCTGCCCCATGTACTCCAATCTGGAGGTAACCAGGGCATGAATAAGCAGGTCCTTCTTACATGACAAGAAAGGGCATTCCTACCACTGCAAAATGGTTCCTTCTCTAGACATCCCCAACAAGAATAAAACCTGCTATGGTAGTTCTCTCCCACCCCTAGTTATCCCTTTTGCTGGCACAAAATACTAAAATTAGTATTTTATTGCTTTCTACTAACTTATTACTTAATATTATTTAATACTAAGGCAATATTTTAAAAAATGAAGCCTTTATATATGGTTTTTAGAATTAGATAAAAAAATAATAGATTACAGAGAAATGTAAACAATACTGTAACCATAGAGTAAAAAGATATTTTGTATTTATTCTTATAACTGCTATAAAAGAAAAAAAATTATTTACAATTATTTTTTCTTTATTTTGATTTTGTCTTTGCTCCTTTCTTCTTTTTTCATTTCTAGATATTGGTTCTTATTAGGTTTTATTCTGTATTTACAATTTTAATAAAATTTAATTTTAAAAAAGAAAATACTAAGGCACTGGTAAGATCTAAGCTGCAAAAACAGTACAGCATTGGTGGGCAACTGGGAATGAATATTGTACAGTAATTCAGGGAAGGAAACTATTACAACCCAGCAACTAATTTTGAGCATTCAGAAAGATAATACATAGATTTACACTCATTTACACTGCTTCAAATCCTTTGTACTCTTTTTCTCTGCACATCTTCCTGTGTAATGGTACTTTGGCCTCCCTCCCTCCCTTTTTATTTAACAAATTTGAATGTGACTATGGGTAGCTTATAACATTTTAAAAATCTGCCATATAATAAAACTCCATAAAACCTCCTCCAACCATCCCCCATGGCAGCAAAGACACAATCAAATCAGTCACTTGATAGGATATATTCTCAACCACTTCCCAGGTTCCCTCAAACCATCCACTGATAATCACAGCAAATTTACATTCCCTACATTTCTGTTGATATAAAAATCTCCACAAGAATCTTCTGTCACTAGCAGATTTCTGTCGCAGAAACTGTAGAAATTTCTACAATTTCAAGAGCTTTGGGCAGAGGATCAATGCCTGTCAAAAGTTGCTTTAAGAAAAAAAAACCTTACAGTAACAGTTCTAATTACGTGTTGTTGATATATTTAGTTCAGCAGCATAACGTACGGTTTTCCTACAAGAAGCATGTTCAGTGTGAAAATCTGTATGGGTATTAAATATCATGAATATACATCTCAAGGATGGATGAAAAATGACACCACAGCATACCTTAATCAAACTTGGGCTTCACAACAGTTTTAATTGCCTTCAAAGGCTTAGCATTCTGATGATACTCAGCAATTGACAAAAACAGGCATCCAGATTCAATTGTCTCATTGTAGATTAACATGCTTTGACAAACATGACAAAAGCTTGATTAATGACAGAAGTGAAACAATGTAATGATCTTTGTTGAAATTCTGGACTCAATTGCTAAAATTTGCATACAAAAATTAGTAGTTGGTGTAGAAGGGATTTTCCCCCCCCTCATAGTCCGTTAATTCGAGGTAAAGTGAGGGCGACTGGATGGAGCTGAGTGTTTACTGGCCAGATGCCCTTCCTGATGCCTATGTGGAATTTGCAGCAGACACACACACTGACACACACACACACACACACACACACACACACACACACACACACACACACACATCTATCTTTGCGCCCTGGCAGAGAAATATCTTCCGCTACCTGGGATCAAACTCTCAACCTTCCGACAAGTGTCTTCATCACTAGGCGATCATGCCGCTCAAATGTAGTGGTAGTAATATTGCTAATAAATTCAACATATGTATAATGGCTTTTTTTCTGGCCTTCCCCTAAATTATGTCTAGTATGTGGCTTTCATCATATGAAACTCAGGCTGCTTATGTGATTTTTCAATGTATCTCATGGTTAAGAACTGTTGTTTAATAAGAGGACTCGTGGAGAATTTCTGCCAGACAAGACCAGGTAGATGGTCTTACTCAGCAGAAGGTACTTTCCCTATTTGTATGTTGACTCATTCTCAGCTTGTTTTTTAAATAAGAAATAGTGATACTATTATTGTCCGCTCGATAGGTGGATACAAATGCCAAATCCAGTCTGAACATCTGGCTGACAATGCAACCAAGTTGGTTGGTTGCATTGTCAGCCAGATGTTCAGACTGGATTTGGCATTTGTATCCACCTATCGAGTCCTTCCCAAGGACCTAAAAGGGACAGATGTTGTTTGATAGTATTAAAGGTATTGCCAGAAGATATTATTGTTAATTACACTTTTACATGCCTGATTTATTGCTTTTGTAATCTGCTTATAGTCACTTTCATAAAAGTACCATAAAGTACTTGCACCTGCATGCATACAATTAGGACCATACAGTTAGGTGATGAGGAATGAGTTGCTTCCTTCTCCAGTTAGGCCTACAACTGGCACTCAGCTGAATCTGGCAAAGGCTCCTGTGGCTAACAACAGGAAGAGAACATGGTAGGCAGCTGAATGTGTGAAAGGCCAGCAAGATTCCTAAGTTATTCCTGTTAGATTCGCGCGTAAATGAAGAGGCGAGTCACAGGAACAGTTCAGCACCTTTATTGTCTATTTGCTAGAACTAATACGGACTGCCGGCAGGATGCAGGGAAGCCGCTTTTAAGGGCTTTCCTGAAGCCTGCTAGCCATTGATAGCAGTTTATTTCTCCCGCCGCTAGATTAACCAATCAGCGGCAGCTATGCAAATCCATGCTCCGTATGTCAGTACGTAACAATTCCTACAGTCCAACTTTATTTACCATGAGTTCTAGAGCAAGGCTTCTACTTGGCCTAGCCAAGTTGTCTCAGAGGCTCATTGTCATTCCTCTGGTTTTAAGAGTCATGGCTGCCGAAGGACCTAAAACTCAGGGTAACACATCTCAGACAAGATCATGTTCTCATCCTTACCAAACCAGGCTTGATGATATGCATCAGGTCTACTAGTTTTCCATATCTCTTACACAGAATCCAATTTCCCAGCAAGATCTAGAAACACCAGGCCTACCAGCAAACCATAGATGCTCCATGACAGCATCCCTTCCAGTTGTCAAGATGCCTGACAGGACTTTTCCTCTACTCCCATCCATGTCCTCTGCTACTTTCGGAAGTGTCTATTTTCCAGATCCATTAAAGTCTCTCTGACTCTCTTACAGACTTCTCTTCTGCATCGTTCACATTGCTGAGGACAATATCCAAGATTTCTCTGCACTGCTCACCACTCATGTTGTTTTTGCTGGCCATTAACTGTGGTCCTGGCTTCAGAAGGCCAGGACTCCAAATCATTAGACTGAGTGCCACACTGAGAAATGGTAAACTTACACACTATCATCGAAAGAGGCAGTCCCTTATATCCACGTGAAATAAGTGGAGAAATGCGCATTTCTATTGGGAGAGGGTCCTACTTGTATGCTTTGGAATATAAAACTGCTTGGATGCTCCACTGAGTGACAGACTAAAAAGAAGTAATAATTGAAATACCTGTTGGAAAACAAAACTTAAAAGTGGAGATCTTATATAGTTATGTTAGCAGAACATCAAAATTCTGAGATAAGGCCTGTTATATTTGTTTAAAGTATCTGTTTGATATTACAGGTAGTCCTCAACTCACAATAATTCATTTAGTGACCGTTCAAAGTTACAACAGCATTGAAAAAAAGTGAATTATGACTGCTTTTCACACTTACAACCATTATAGCATCCTCATGGTCATATGACCAAAATTCGGATGCTTGGCAACTGGCATGTATTTATGATGGTTGCCGTGTCCCAGGGTCATGTGATCACCTTTTGCAACTTTCTGACAAGCAAAGTCAATGGGGGAGCCACATTCACTTACCAATGTGAATAACATAACAACCACGTTACTAACTTAACAAGTGCAGTGATTCACTTAACAACTGAGGCAAAAAAAAGGTCCTAAAAAGGAGCAAAGTTTACTTAACAATTGTCTTGCTTAGCAACAGAAAGTTTGGGCTCAATTGTGGTCGTAAATCGAGGACTACTTGTGCTGAAAAATTCTGGTCTAATTTTAATATCATGTATTCTAGATACTTTATACCAGTAATTTACATGCATCGACTCTCAAGGGTAGATACTTTCCATAGGAGCTGTGTTACAGGAATGACAATTTTATCTTCAACTAATAAAAGTTTTAGTGGTAGTTTTACTGTTTGGCAGGAGAAGGTGTGGGTGGGTGGGTGTGGGTGTGTGCGCACACACACACTGAATTACTTTTCCCCCCTTTTATAACAGCTTCAGGATGCTGAGCCATTAGGAATTAATGCTAAGTATATCACACTAGTCACTTCATCAAGACAGCAGGTATCCTTTTCAAAGAGAATTTCCTCTAATGTTGTTTTTCACTAACTTTCCTTTTTTCTCTTCAAACCTAAGGCAAAAAAGAAGAAGAGGGGAAAAAAAACCCCCAATGTCACACAAATAATACCAGACATAGACATGCTTCATTTGGAAATGTGAATTTATGGGCTTAAAATAAATGCGTGCGTGCGCATATGTTGCAGCTGGAGATTTTAGGAAGAAAAGTTTTAACAGTAGGAAAGAGGTCATCTATAATGTATAAGGAAGCTCTCTTCTGACACTTGAATCATTTTATATTCTGTTCCACATAGATGGAAATCTTTTTCCTTTCAGATCTGCATGACTGATCTCAGTTCAGATCGTCGGCTCTCCGTCAATATGCAGAACACCCACTGATATCAATGGGAGGGCCTTATAAAAGAAGCAGAAAGAATCAGAGATTGAAATTGAGAGAGTAACCTAATTTTAGGTTTCCTTCTGCCTTCCCAGGCCAGAAGCAATTGTTCTTTAAACTGGAATATAGCATCGTTGATACTGGGATGTCAAAGGACAAAGTACATTCTCTCTATTTGGTAGGGATTTATTTTTTTTTTAAATCATTTGACAGAAGCCTGAGGCCAAGGTTTATTAGGGATCAGCCTGGTCCATTTTATTGTCTGCATTAATGAGACAGTTTTTAGACCTACAAAGGATTAATATATTAACACTGCTTAACTATGGCACACACTCATACATTTTTACTCTTGAGAATAATTACTCTAAAGTAATTCAAGAGATGTTGGGGAAGACTGGATGTTTGGTATGCTAGTTGCGTGCCTTTCAGAAGTTATTGAAAATAGAGTTCTCCTGGAAATAATTCAGAGAATAAAATTATAGGCTTTCTTTGGATGATAGATATAGGATATTGAATTGATTTATTGCATGCAATTATACATTATATGTTGTGTAAAAAAAGTTTATCCTGTCCAGGTGTGTCTGACTTTAGGGGGTGATACTGATCTCCATTTCCTAGCTGAGGGAATCAGCGTTGTCTGAAGATGCTGCCCAGTGGCTGGCATACACGTTGTTACGTTCCCACCAAATGGTACCTATTAATCTACTTGCATTTGCATTTAAAATTGCTAGGTTGGCAGGAGCTGGGGCAGGAATGGGAGCTCAACCCATCATGCGATGCTCGGGTCTCGAACTATCAATCTTCCAGTTGACAAGTCAAGTGTCTTAATTGCTAGGTCACCACACCTCTCCATGTGTTGTATAGTATATTATAATTATGTAGTATTGTACACTGCCCAGAGCCCCTCTTTGAGAGAGACGAGTGATTTACAAATATGGAATATAAATATTTATTTGTGATTAAATGTTATTTTCATATTCTTTTAGCTGAGTTAACATGCACTTCATTTATCTCACTGTATGTTTCTGCTGTGGACCACCAAGGTTTAGACTGAAGCTGAAGAACGCATGGATGAATGGAATAAAGAGGGGCCCAGAATCCCCATTCATACATAAAATGAGAGTATTTTGAGCCACTATCCCACTACCTTTCCCATAAGGATATGTTAGGGGGTTTTCCCCACAGTCTCCAGCAAACCTGGCCTATGTGTGAATCAAATGAGGGAAGGAAGGAGGGAGGGAGGGAAGGAGGGAAGGAGGGAAGAAAGGAAGGAAGGAAGGAGAGGAAGGAAGGAAGGAAGGAAGGAAAGAGGAAGGAGAGGGAGGAAGGAGAGGGAGGGTGGGAAGAAGGGAGGGAGGGGGAAGGGAGGAAGGAAGGGAGGAAGAAGAGGGAGGGAGGGAGAAAGGAAGGAAGGCCAAAGACCTGTCTTCTTTCTTGTTGCTAGTCCAAACATTAGGACTCCCTTGTGTCATTTAATTTATTGCTTTGGCAGAGTCCATAGAGAAAAGAGCAGATCACCTTACCGTTGCTGTTTGTTTCCAAACAAAGCATGCTGAGTAAACACCAAGAGCGTTGTGCATTTTATTCTGATAGCTACCATGTTGGAGTTGGAAAGTCAACATGCACTAATATCAGGCAAGTGTTCTGTGGTCTTTTTCAAGTTGGCAACAGTAGCAGGGGCATAATAAATCACTCGAACAAATTGTCAACTTAGTAATGTGGCCAGTGCTGGGCTGCTTCTCATTAAATCCAAGAGCAATTGAGGAAACACCACTGTTGCTGCTGAATCCAGAATTCTTAATGAGACATGTTACCATAATTATTTTGCTCCCTGACTATGCACTCTGTCATTTGGCTTGCTAAAAAAGAGAGAGAGAGAGGAGGGGGGGAACAGTACACAAAGAACTTTAGCTAGTGTTTGGCAAGTTGAGGGCCTTTGAATGTTATGCCTTTTCAATATAATTTCGAGTGACCTTTGAGGGGTGGTTGGGCTTTAGACACGTCTATTGTTATTAAATAATAAAGCCTGGAGTGTTTTAGTGCAACCTAAATGCAACTGGTAATTTTTTTCATTATGCCCTGGGATAGATGCCCAAATAGAGTGCTTCAGGAATGACAGCCTCAAAATAGGGTGACTTAATAAAGTTTCTTTGACACATCGGGCACAAGCATTCTCTTATAATGTGCCACATCCATCAGTTATTTCAAGGTTGAAAGGAAATGCCTTGGATTATCACCTTCCTATAATGTGCTTTCGGTGACACCCAAAGAAGAGGCTGGCAGAGTTTTACGTTTGCCAGATTTCAACCTGTCATTCATTAGGCAGTTTCACAAGACTAATTAATCATGGCACTAAATATATAACTGAGTAGGCAGCAAACAAATTGGTGTCCTCCCTGTAGTATTATGGGGCTCACTTTCTCTATAAATATCCTCCAATAATTACAATTAGCGAAGAGAGTGAAATACTGCCCCAAACTTTGTCCAGAAAGGGATATTTCTTGGAAGTATGGAAATATGTATAAGACATGAAGATGACTGAAAATGAGCCCAGAAATTAATTGTACAGTTTTTTCAAAGTTCCCATCTAGGTCATTCACCAGGACCAGAGGTTTAGTCTTCTTAGATTTTGGACTCATGCTGGAGCCCATCCTTAGGGAACTTCTCTCTACCAGAATATGTGCTGTGCGCTATTCTATGCTTCGTATTTATGTGGTGCCTTCCTACTGGTTGATTGGTATGTTTTTCTAACCCGAAAAAGAGGAAAATAATATGCCCCTTTAAGAGATAAAGTGGAAATCCTCCAACCACAAGAAAGTAACATTTTATTTATTATTTGCAAGCAAAGCAGACTCTGGTTTGTTAGAGAATGCCTGCAAATTTCACCCCACTAACCTTTACATGGACTTCCAAATCAGTGGTGCATATTAAGTACAGCCTCCACTTAATGAAGTTGGATCTTTATATTTTAGCACTCATTTGGAAAACCAATTAACTCTAGCTCTATTGAACAAACTCAAACAGGAAATAAATCAAGTGTTAAAACATCGGTGAAGAGCCAGACTTTCTGTAATTAGGGTACTGATGTGCCCAGGGCTGACTAGTTGTGCTGAGTGTTACAGATTGACAACTTCCACTTTCCAAAGCAATTAGAATTTTTAATGCCCCCTTGCTACATGGGTTGAAGTCTAGCACAAGCGCAATAGGATTTTGATCTTAGGAAATGTGGTGATTTGGCTTATGTGTGAAATCCATGTTCTTCATTCAAGAGCCTTGATTTCCAATTACATTAGGGCTCTGCTTCAGTGATTAGACCAAAATATCCCAACCTATCAATATTTACTTGGATCCTGTTTCATGGAATTGCTCCTAGGATCACAACGGGACATAGGTAAACTAAAGGATATCAAAAAAGCATTTTCTGGTTTAAGATTATTATCATTATCCTCAGAGAAGGAATCATTGAAATAATGATTTGACTTCAGATGCTCCTTCCACAAAGGATCCTATTTTTGAAAGCACCAGAGAGTAGGACCAGATGTAATGGGTGGAAGATCATTAAAGAGAGATTCAACCTAGAACTAAGAAAAAAATTTCCTGAAAGTGGGAACAAATACCGTATTTTTTGGAGTATAAGACTCACCGGAGTATAAGACGCACCTTAGTTTTTGGGGAGGAAAATAGGGGAAAACAATCTGCCTACCAGGTATTCATCTGGCTAGCATCCTTAGTCTGGTCAGCTTCAGCACATTATTTTATCCCCTGGTTAGGACTTAAAAAAAACCTTCTTCTGAGAGAGTAACAATGAAAGAGCCTGCAAGCCGGTAAGAGCTGGGAAGATAGTTAGCACCTGGTTAGGGCTAGAAAAAAACTTATTCGGAGCAAGTAGAGCAATGAAAAAAAATTCTGCAAAGACTTAGGGCTGGAAAAACATTCTTTGGAGAGAGTAACAATGAAAAAGCCTGCAAGGTAAGAGCTGGGAAGATCTGTTAGCACCTAGTTAGAGCTGGGAAAAAAAAAAAAGCTACATTCGAAGTATAAGACGCACCCAAATTTTCAGCCACTTTTAGGGAGGAAAAAGGTGCGTCTTATACTCAGAAAAATACGGTAATCAGTGGAATGGCTTGCCTTCAGAAGTGGTGGGTGCTTTTGTCAACTTGATGAAAGAGAACTTACTTCAGAAAGTATTCTGAAGGTGAAGACAACCTTAGATACATTAAATATCACGGGTGAAATGTGATATCCTTAACTACCTTTAGTTAAGAAATAGCCAAAGGGGGAGTACAAATCTTTCCTTATCTTCTCTCCAAAAGCCTGCAACCTCCTTGGCTTCTGACATTTCAGTTCAAGACCTCATGATGGCCTTCTCCCACTACGTCTTTTCAATAATAATGCTTCTCCATTCCTTTGGAGGAATCCTATTCATATGAAACCAGCGGAGCATTTATTTCCTGGGGAAATCGGAAGACTGCTCACCAATTTCTCTGCCTTCAAATTTGACGGAGAAGGTCAGCTTGCCATTTGTGCCCTATTGTAAGTTTGAGCACTAGGACATGAAATTTCCATGAAATAAGGAAGAAGCCAAGCATTTGGTAACAGGCCATCTGCAAGTCCCAAGGCTTCATACAGCCTTCAGCAAAATTCCAAAGGTCCTATGCAAAAGATAAGTTCAGTCTTATAAAGGTTAACTGTCCCTTTCTTACAACATATAGCTTGAGAGAGGATGGAGGTTGTTAGAAAATGAGAGAAAAAAAATATGTATGAGAGAAATGAGACTTGTCAAAAAGGTACTTAAAGAGGATGTCAGAGGAGGAATGTATATCTTTATTCACCTTTGGGCCTGGTTCTTTTCGTTCCTTCCTTTTCCCTTCCTCCCCATGCAGCCTCAGGAGGATTATCACTGAATATGACCCTTGAGGGAACAAAAATTATCCATTCCCTGTTCTATAGACTTCTGGCTTTAGATGCTTAGCTTTTAAAAATGAAGCAATCTTTTAGGATAAAGGATGTTCCTTTCAACTCTCTTCACTCTACAATATAGTTTAAGTGAGCTGTACGTTCCCACCCCACAACACATATCAACACATGAAATTAGTACATGTAAAAAAAATAATACGATGCAACTTTCTTACAAATGAATTTCACTCAGTTGCATTAACGATGTATCCAAAACTTTGAATTTTAGAAGAAAAAGGCAATAGTATGAGAAAATCACCTAGACGTCTATAAAGACGTTTCACCTAGAAAGTCTATAAAGACGTTTATATAGAAACATTTTATCCTGAAAACATAATGTTCCAGATTTCCTTCTTGCTTTAGCTCTGGCCAATTTACATTTCAAGTCTGTGTCTATAAAACTATAGTTATCATCTCAGTTTCATAGATCTTAAAGACCATAGATTTGCAGGAATCCAAATTAAAGAAATCTGAAAGCGGCTGTCCAATCTCTGCTTGAAAATATACAGAGAAAAGGTCACCAGAAACTTTTGCGATTGGTTCAGCTGTTTAACTGCTTTTATCCTTTTTTACAACATTCAACTGAAATGAACCTTCCTGCATGTCACGATGTGAATAATTGCCACTTGTGCATCTCTACTGTTTTCTAAGGTTTATTTCTAATCAAGCAGACATGTGATATGTTTTACTACGCATGCGTGCATTCCAGGAGTTTTGTCTCCTCCCACTCCCCTTTCTTCTTCGATGCCTGCCGAAGGCAGACGTGAATCCATTAGCTGAGAAGATGTAGCTTATTAAGGGTTTGTTTTTGTTGCTTTTGTACCGAAATAAATATTTTGTTAATTAGATTTGAATCTCGGTTTTATTTTCTAAGTATGAATGACTTCAAGGAAGCAAGATCCTAAAATCGCCTCTTGGTAGGAAAATTCCTATCTGACACTGCATCTCCAATCCTGCATGAGATGATAAGAGAACTGGAATTGGACTTCTTCTATGTGACAATGGTTACATAGTATTTCAACAGTAACCTTGTCTTCTTTTTGTTCCCACAAACTCAGTTTCCTCAGTCTCTGGAGTACCCTCAAGCCCTCAAAGAGAACTTCATGTTCCCTTGGGCTTTTCTGTTTATGAATGTAAGCTTCCATAAACCAAGGATGCTTGGCAGGATAACTCTCATGAAGGCGAGAGTTTGGATCAATCCTGTCATTGAGGTGTTGGGGGCACTTATCTGCAAACTACCAAGTGCACTAACATCCAGAGATTGTCTGATTCAGCCCTCTGTGAAAGATTTAGCACATTTGAAGAGATTTGAAGAGCCGAGGTGGCGCAGCGGTTAGAGGCAGGTACTGCAGGCCACTTTAGCTGTCACTGATCCGCAGGTCAGCGGTTCAAATCTCACCGGCTCAAGGTTGACTCAGCCTTCCATCCTTCTGAGGTAGGTAAAATGAGGACCCAGATTGTTGGGGGCAATGTAAATATACATTGCTTACTGGTGTAAACCGCTTAGAGAGTGCTTGCACTGTGAGGCGGTATATAAATCTCACAAATAAATAAATAAATAAATAAATTTAGTGGACAAAACAGGGGTAAAATAGGATATTTTGAAACAGTTGACAAATGGTAATAAAATCCCGGATGAGGCAAAAGCAAAGATCGATGAATATTTGAACTTGTCATCAACCTAAAGCACAGGCATAAAATTAAGCATTCTGGTGTCTAAGTAGGACATAAAAGATGTCCAGTAAATTTTTGTGGGGTTTTACAAGCATAAAGAAAACCAAGGTATGTGACTTGGGTTTCGCTTAAGCTACTCCAAGATTTTCCCAAGTGGAGATTTTTTTTTTAACATAAGGACGTTTTGAACACAAGGATCTGAGAAGGTGGTTGGAGGAAATGTAGCTGTTTCTTCAGAAGGGAATACAAATACAGGTAGTCCTCGACTTACAACCACAATGGAGCCCCAGATTTCTGTTGCTCAGCAAAACATTTGTAAAGTGAGTTTTGCCCCATTTTAGGACCTTTCTTGCCACCATTGTGTTAGGAATCTGTCCAGTCAGTTGGGTTGGCAATATATAAACCAACAATGTATGTCTGTAGGTTTAACTGTGTTGAATCTACAGTGTATGTAGCTTTAACTGTATGCCAGTTCTGATTGGTTGATTGTGTTGCAGGCTACCATAAGAGGGAGCTAGAGATCATAGCTTCTCTCTCTGACATGTTTTCTTTGACATTCTGTTCTCTGTTGTATCTAAGCTGTGTTTATACCTTGATATCTTTGTTTACTGTGCATGACAAAGGCAATTGGTAAGAAGGCTTTGTAATTGGATATTCTTTGTACTGTTATTCTGACTATTACGTGAATGACCTGGACTGTTTATTGTTCTATTTCTTAAAGTAAACTTTAACTCAAGTTAGTGTATCTCTGTGTGGCTGAATAATTATTCATAACTACTCTCATAAACGTTTCCATGTGCATATCCTTGTTATCCAAGGGTTACTTTGCACATACCTTAACACATTGTTCAGTGAATCACTGTAGTAGTTGAGTGAGTAACACAGTTGTTAAGTGAATCTGGCTTCCCCATTGACACTGCTAGTCAGAAAGTCGCAAAAGGGGATCACCTAAGCCTGGGACAGTGCAACCGTCATAAATATAAGTCAGTTGCCAAGCGCCCAAATTTTGATCATGTGACCACAGGGATGCCGAAATGGTCGTAAGTGTGAAAAACGGTAACAAGTCTCTTTTTTCAGTGCTGTTGTAACTTTATATGGTCACTAAATGAAATGTTGTAAGTCGAGGACAACCTACATAAGTTGTGGAGAAAGGTCTTGTAAGTTTAATTCTGCTTAGTGGAATTTGATTGAAACAGAACACACAACCCTGCAGTCTTCTAAGAAAAGTATCTTTGTTTGGGTGAATGTGATTGGTAGGATGCACGAGTACCACTCTCTCTAAATGGGAGAAGCACCATAAAGACTGAAGTGTTGTTTTCTCTTAAGAGTATTATAAGAAGTTAACGGAACAAGTATAAACTGTCAAGGACAAATTTAAAACCTACTGTCCTACTACTATTCCTCTTTATACCCAACTTCTCAAACATGCAAAAGAGGAGCCACTGGAGAATTCTGAAAAGACCTCAAGACTATACGCATGCATAATGTTAAGCCAAACATAACTAAAGCTACAAAATCACTCCATCCCATTCTTTATTAAAAGATGCCCGAAGTGCGAGTTAAGGATCCGAATTCAAAATGTTGCAACGGTCAGAAAAGAGATGTGGTGATTTGCTGTGCATGTTGCCTGCACCTCTGAAGACTTGTACCATTTATAAGAAGTTGCAAAAGAAATTTGGAGTGAAACTTTTTTTTACTCTTATAATATGTTGCAGCCTCCAGAAAATGCTTTGGACTTCCCATCACCCTGTTCGTGGGTAGTATGCCAATCTACTGAGGCTTGATACAAGGCTTATGGCAGGGGAAGGGCAACTATGGCAACCATGCTGGCTCAGGAATTCTGGGAGTTGAAGTCCACAGGTCGTAAAGTTGCCATAGTTGCACACCCCTGGCTTACATAAAGAACTCTCATTCCATAGCAATCACTCCCACCTACAGGTGTTTGGATAATCTTGTGTCCAGTGTCTGATGGTTGTTCTCCTTAGTGTTCCTGATACAATATTTTTTATTGACTTCTGACTCAACCAAACTGAACTTTGTACTGATTAATCATTTTGGTGTATTAACCATCTACTAGGGGGTATGTATAAACTTTTACTTAGATATGGCACAGGTATTTAATTGGCTGTTAGTGTGCTAGATAAGCTACCCTATGGCTCTACAATGCAGTTGTTAAAATCTTAATCCATTTAGAGAAGCTATTGTAACAGTAGTAATTAACATTTCACCACATTTCTCTTACAGGGAATGAATAGAACCCTAATACTAATAAGAATTAAAAATCTGATAGGTTTGTCAGTTCCTGGCTTTGACTTTAGCTAATAAGATAATAAATTAGTGCTTAAGAGTTCACATCAGTGGTGAGTTGCTGCTGGTTTGGACCGGTTTGCCCGAACCGGTGGCAGAAATTTGCCCCCGCTTGCTGAACCGGCAGATGGCCACGCCCATGAACTGGTCCTCTGGTTGCCGCTCCTTGAAAATGGCTGGCAATGAACCCTCTGCTGATGCACAAAGGCTTCTGCGCATGCGCAAAGGCTTCTGCGCATGCACAGAGGGTCATTTCCCCAACGTGACATAGGGTTCGCACTTCCGATGCGATGCAATGTGAACCAGTAGGGAAGGTAAGTAGAACCCACCACTGGTTCACATGTCCAGCAGAACAGACTATGAGTTAAGTCAGAAGAAGAAAAAATGTATCACATTCCTACAAATGAAAATAAAGAATTTCTGGATCAGCAAAATACTACAATAGCAGTAGCAATAGGAAAGCTTATCAAAGAAGTTGACAAGAGGTAGACAATGATGCCAAAGCTACTGAAATATTTATTAACAGAATTAGTGCATTAAATGCAATTTAGCTCTATGTTCATCTGCTGAAATAGAATAATTAAAACTATGTACCTGATTTTGTATTGTCCATAACATATGAAAAACAGCTAATTGATCCATGGAACATTTATTGCAAGATTATCAAAATAAGTTTATTTTTCTTCTCTGACCTCCATACAAATCATGGTATAGTCAACTGACAAGAACATACAGGTAGTCCTCGACTTACAACAGTTTGTTTAATGACTGTTCAAAGTTACAACCGCACTGAAAAATGTGACTTATGACTGTTTTTCACAGTTACGACCTTTGCAGCATCCCCATGATCATGTGATCCAAATTCAGATGCTTGGCAACTGGTTCAAATTTATGACAGTTGCTGTATCCCAAGATCATGTGATCACCTTTTGCAACATTCTGACAAGCAAAGTCAATAGGGAAGCCAAACTCACTTAACAACTGGGTTACTAACTTATCAGCTGCAGTGATTCACTTAACAACTGTGGCAAGAGAGGCCGTAAAATGGGGCAAAATTCACTTAACCAATGTCTCACTTAACAACAGAAATTTTGGACTCAACTGTGGCCGTAAGTCAAGGACCACCTATACTAGGGAACTACAGGTAGCTATTTACACCCCAGATTCAAAGTTCCAACAGCTGGGCCCTCTCATGATCATGTAACCACATTTTGGGGGGTTCAGCAACTGACCTAAATTTATGGCTGTTTGCAGTGTCCCATAGTCATGGGACCACGATTTATGACATTTTTGGCATAATGCAGCATTTACTTCTGGTTTCCAGCCAAACACATCCCATAGTGCTCTACATGGGGCTACCCTTGAAGAGTGTCCGGAGACTGCAACTGGTTCAAAATGAGCTGCGCGAGCTGTGGTGGGTGCCACCAAGATACACCCATGTAACACCTATTTTCCGCCAGCTGCATTGGCTGCCCATTAATCTCCGGACACAATTTAAGGTGTTGGTTATAACCTTTAAAGCCCTACATGGCTCGGAGCCAGGATACCTTCGGGACCGCATCCTACCACATACCTCCCTACGACCGGTTAGATCCCACAGAGTTGGTCTCCTCCAGGTCCCATCAACCAAGCAATGCTGGTTGGCGGGACCGCGGGGGAGAGCCTTCTCTGTGGGAGCTCCGTCTCTATGGAACCAACTTCTGCCAGAGATCCGGACTATCCCCACCTTGCTGGCCTTCCGTAAGGCTGTGAAAACATGGCTCTTCTGGCAGGTGTGGGAATAGAGACCAGTGAGATTATACATGGTCTCCACATGTATGAATGATGTAAATATTTTTAACTTTTATATGTATTTTTAACTTTTCTTATTATTGTTTTAATTGATTGTTCATTTCTCATGTTGTACGCCGCCCAGAGTCCCGAGGGGGGTTGGGCGGCCTATAAAATTGAACAATAAATAAATAAATAAATAAATAAATAAATAGTGAACAATGACTTTGTTTAATGACCATGCTATTCATTTAATGACTACTCTGTTGGTTTGCAACCATGGTGTTCACTTAATGGCCAACTCAAAAAAGGTTGTAGAATCAGGTGCCGGTCATGTGATGACCCACTTAATAATCATCACAACACGTGACTATAATTGCAGGCTTAATTATGGTTGCAAGTCCAAGACTACCTGTACTTAAATATGCTATCCCTCATGATCCAAATAAATACCCTAAATGGCCCCCTAAATGACCTTGTAATTGAAATTCTGTTTTATAAGGAGGGCTTGCATGGGTACAGTTAAAATCATGGATAGGGAATGAGTTAATGTGCAAAGAAAATTGCCCTATATGGTCGCTGCAAAACTCAGTACTTTTTTTCACGGTGTCTTTAGAAAGTAGGTTTTTTTTTCTCCCCAGGTCTTAGAAACTTACTCTGCCATTTCTGGGTTCACTTTGCAGCGGTTTGGTTGATAATTGTGAAGAGCTGGAAAGGTCAATTCTGTCTGTTTTATCGGCATCACTTTATTGGGACTGCTACTCAGAGTTATTGCTGCTGGCAAAACGTTACATTTTAAAAATGTCACCCGTTTTTAGTTACGACTGTTGCAATGATTGTTTAAGAGGATTCGGATAAGAGATGGCTCCTGCAGCATAGCCTTGTTCATTTTGAATCTGAGATTAAACAGAGAGAATAGCCTGCAGTTTAATTGGCTGTTATCAAAGATGGCACTCCAGATAGGCCTTTCATCTCACTTCAGCAGGGAAGCAGACTGGTAACATGGTAACTGATGAGATGTAAGGTTTTGGGTAGTCTTCTTCCGCCCCGTAATCCAACTGTGCTGATAGCGTGCTAGGCATCCAATTGAGGTTCTTGTCACATTATCCGAATGCCATGCGTCTATCCGAAATTGAGGTACAGCATGGATTCATCTCCTGGCATTTGAAGAGCTGCACCTTAGAAAGGCCAAGACAAATCTTTTCTGTCAGTTCTGCATTTTATTAAGTTTGGCACTTGAATATCTCTGGGACCAATTGCTAACCTGAGAAGCTGTGTTGTTCACTACATATTAAAGGCTCTTTGCTGCTAAAATATGGCTTTGTCTCAGGGAAGGCTAATACGAGAATCCACAACTTGAATTTTTGGCTAAAATTAATTGGGCAGCTGGGGGGAATTCTCTGGTTCCTTTGTTGTCTCTTCTTAGAGGAAAGACATTTCCTTGATATACTGTGGACTCTTAGTACAATCCATAATAATGCCTGGTTTGGGGAGATTAAGTCGCCTCGGAGATTAAAGCAATGAGTTTTTGATCAGGAATCGCAGAGTGACGGAATCATATTTCCCTGGCTTCCACAGCAGATCTTTCTCCAAATCTATTTATTTCTTGGACATTGTTTACCTCCATTATGGGAAAACATTCATTGTAGATAAGCTTAATAGTGCAATTGATGGTGTTGGAGAGAGTTTTAGTAATATCCTATTTCAGGGTTGCCCATATCTACATTTGGATAGGACAATGAAGACAGTTGTGGATGTCTTGTAGCAATAGCACTAGCAACACCATCAATAAAGCACTTAGACTTATATACCACTTTACAGTGCTTTACAGCCCTCTCTAAGCGGTTTTACAGATCAGCATATTGCCCCCAACAATTTGGGTCCTCATTTTACCCACCTCGGAAGGATGAAAGGCTGAGTCAACCTTGAGCCTGGTGGGATTTGAACTGCCAAATTGCAGACAGCCGGCAGTCAGCAGAAGTAGCCTGCAGTATGCACTCTAACCACTGCTCCACCGAGGCTCTTGTGGTGTTGACCTTATCCTTGAGATTTTAATATCTCATATTTTAACTAATTGATTCAGTTGGTCTGTGTAGGAGAATGTACTCTTTTTTAATCAGTGAACTGATCTATAAAAATGTCTAGGAAGCTTTCCAAATCTGCTCAGTTGCTATTGTGATAAAAGGTCTAAGTTTGGCTATGTATAGCTAATCACTGCTGGGTACACATTTAGATATGTATGGCTAATCAAGCAAAGTACACCTGGTTTATAATAGGGCTATCATGGTTCAGGTACAGGACTCAATTTCTGACACTGAAGAGGAAGCTCCAGAAGAGCCTTTGATATGTCAGCCTCAGGAAGAATCACATGTGGATGATCAAACACAGGGGATCCCTGAGCAACAGGAAACGTCAGAGGAGGTTGACCTCCCAGCCCATGCATGTGATAGGTAGAGAGGAGAGCAGGACAAAGAAGGGCTATTAGGTTCCTCGCCAAAGAGTAAATTTTCTGACTAATGACATTTGGCTGCAGTAAGGATCTACTCTGTCCTTGTTCTCATTGCTGGACATAATGCTTGACATTCAGCTCGTGCGTGACATTCTGCTTCCTTGGATCTCTGACCTTGATCCAACTCTAAAACCTTGGATTGACTCTGGATGATTCTTTAGAATGCTCTTGTTCTCAAAGCACATCTTGCAGGCAAGTCCCAGTTTTGTTCACATGCTTGTGCTCTGTTTACATTCCTTTGTTTCTCTCTGTGTGTGTGGCTGAAAGTTGCAGCAGGACAGGCTTGCACATTATATGTCTTGCCAAGCAGTCTTATGTAGCCAGCTAGAGTTTTTTTAAAAAATTTTTAAATAAATTTACAATTGCCAAACATCATCACTACCAGGAAAAATATGTTGCCCTGAAAAATATGCCTCAGGCATGTTGATATTTCTTTGACTAGTACCACTGTATCCCACTTTTAGCTATAATGATTTCTACTATTTATAGATAGAAATCCGATCTCCTAAATAAAGCAATGATCTAGAAATGCAAAGAGGTCTGAAGTTACATTCCAGAATTCATGCTCATCTGTTTTCAAAGAAGATCTTTTCATTTTCAGAAGCAATGAATATTAATTAACATAAGAGCATACAGTAACTTTCTTTTCTTACTTTAATATTTTAGAGCCATGTAAGGACAAAACAAATTGTATTTGTGGTCAAGCATCGGCATGCATTTTGTGTGTTGTTGCTGGACCACTATCTTCTTCTTTATTTTTAAAATTTTTGTTCTTATTTTTCTTTTTATTATTTTATCTCTGATTATTCATTTTGTATTTATTGTCATTACACCTTGACCCATCCAGAGCCCTCTGGAGTCAGGCGGTGCATAAATTGATTAAATCAAATCAAATCAAATCAAATCAAATTCACTCACCCAAAATAAACACACAGGTTAAAAAAAAAGTAGACCTAGCCACTGTTTTATTATATCACGTTCTATTGTTTAAATCCAACCCAGCTGCAACACTGCAGATGAGCTGAGCCCTGATGCAGAGGACTGTACTGAGTTAAGACAAAGGAGGATAGATGACTAAATTCATTTCATACATTTATTTTTTCATAGTAAAGTGTGTGTGTGTGTGTGTGTGTGTGTGTGTGTGTGTGTGTGTGTGTGTGTATGTGTATGTGAAAGAAAGAGGGAGAGAAAGGAAGAGAGAGAGAGAGATTTAGGAGCTGATTTTTATACTATTTTGCTATAATGATATTCTTATTAAAAAGTATTGCGTGAGGGTATGGCAAAAGGAGGGAGAAGAGAATGGATGCTTCCCCATTGATCCCTCTACACTAACCTACCAATGTTGTTGTCTGCAAAGAAGCTGTAAGTGCATTTAGTGTCATCTTAGTTTCTTTGCACACTTCACTGATAATATAGAGTGAAATCACAGAGAGAGTAGGAGTGCATTTCTTTGCCTCTCCTCCATGCATCATTTTTCAGAATGCCTGAAGGAGGTTTTAGTCTTTCATGTATTCATTATACCTTTCAACAGGTTCAGTTGTTTTCTCTACCTCTTTATGGAAATCACACTAGTATTATCTGTTCTGGAGTTTGTTGTATAACTTTAATATACCTTGAGAAAGAATCACTGATTCTTTACTGATATTTTATTATTTATTTACTTATTAAGTTCTTGCTTGTTTGCTAGATTTTTATTCTGTTTTCTTTCTAGGAAATTAAGCAACTTCCTGGGGATTGTCCTGTGTTGTATCCTGATTGCTGTGGTGTATGTTGAACTAAGAGACACAGAAAGGACCAAAATCATCAGGTCCATGGCTGAGAGTGGACTTCAGCTTGAACTTAACCCAACTCCTTAGCACAGCACTGGCTCTCTAATTCTTCGAAACACCATAACTGTACAGTGAGTTAAGTTCTTTTGAGCTCAATCAATTTTGTTTCAGTTGATGGGGGAAAGTGCTGTAGCCTTAATTTTGTATTTGAACGCTACACTGAATTAAGGGTGTATGAGTTATTTCCTCTCCCTCAAGAGAATTAACTGTGTTTATAATGAGCTAACAGCATGAAAATTTAACCATGCCATCATCTCTCATTTATAAGCTGGAGTTGCACTCCATATAATGTGTTAGGATTTCTCTCTAAGGTGATTAGTGTCAGGCCCAAGCCCAAAGACGACACAGTGAAATCCAATTGAGTCCAATTCTTTATCTGCTTACACCTAGTGGATGGAATCTTGCCAGACTACAGTTATAACTTTCTAAGCTAACAGTTACATCCTGGGAGATGGCTACTCTGAACCTCATTCTCCCTGCCACATCTTGCTCTGGACCACACAGTCTCTTAATTTGGGTTTCTTTCTGGAATGTACTGCCTCCTTCCTGGGAAATCATGCTACTCTTGCAGGAACCCCCCCTCCCAGTCCTTCTCCAAACTCACATTCCATCACAATTAGGGGATGCCCCAATACTTGCCTGCCCCCTTCTTAATAAACTATGACTTGTGCAGAATGTTAATATAACACTAAGTGCTTTAAGTTTATCAGTTAAAAGGTAAATGTATCCCCTGCCCAGTTGTGTCCAATTCTAAGGGGCGATGCTCATCTCTGTTTCTTAGCCAAGGAAGCCAGTGTTGGCCGAAATGTTTCTATGGTCATATGGCCAGCATGACCATATGCCAAAGTTGCATGGAATACTGTTACTTTCCCACCAAACTGATACCTCTTTATCTGCATGCATTTGCCTATTTTGAACTGCTAGCAGGAGCTGGGAGAGGACCAGGAGCTCACCTTGTCATGCCTTGTTTGGTATTGAACTACCAACCTTCTGGTCAACAAGGCCAGAGTCTTAACCACTGGGCCACCACACCCCATAGTCTAATCAGTACGCCATCTATATTAGTAACAGCCGCTTTCGTGATCCTTTTTAAATGATGCACAGTTTTTCAGAGTTTGTGGTCTACCTATGGTAGGCCACAGAATAAATAAATTATGGATCATGGTAACAAGTCCATGGGTCTTGCAGAATCAGAGCTGAATGATCAGTGGCATTGTGCAGTATTTGATCACATTTATACTTAAATTTCAGTTTGGTGAAATTTATTTGCTGGATAAATTTCAATATAAATTTGAATGTGCTGTTTGGTTTTTTTAATCTTTTAATTAATTAAATGTTTTTATTTTTGCTACTGTTCTTGTTTTATTGTTCTTATACTCTGTTGTAAGCCGCCCTGAGTCCCCAGGGAGTAGGGCGGCATATAAGAACAGCAAAATAAATAAATAAATAAATAATAATCCTTTCATTAACCAATGGGAAGAGGTATCTTTAAAAAACTGACAACAATAGAATCCTGACTCATATTTCCAACTGATTTTGATTTTGTTTAAAAAAGCTGTCCAAAATGAATATAGCTGTCCATTCTCCTCCTGTGTACAAAAGGACATTCACAGACAGTTAAATTAGTACTACATTGTATTTTTATTAAAGGAAAAAGCACCAGTTCATTTTCTCATGCCCCTACTTTATTCAAAGTAGATGTTCAGCTAACCCGTATTGCTACCAAAGAATAAAATCTTAATTCTCAAGTATATTATAATCAACACCTTTGTATAATCCATATATTTAAATTTCATCAGGCACTAAAGTGCATCTGACAAGTTGGTCTATAACTATGTTCCTGATGGATTTTTATATAATTATCTGGGTGGCTGTTTCCCTTCTGAAAAATAAATCTGAATAGGAATAATTCAGAACAATGAGCAAATTAGGTTTTTGTAAAAATGGGCATCACTGATATAATTTCTAATGCCTTTGTAAGGATGTAGCTTAATTATTAAGATAAGCAGAAGGTTCTAACTGCAACCTCAAGAAACTCCAGATAAGAATGGCTGTTAATGAAAAATATCCTGCGTGAACCATGGCAAAAATTCAAGCAATCACATTGGTCAGTAAACTAAGGAAAATGTACGTAAGTGTTCAGGCAATGTAGCAGGGGTGGGTTCTGGTTTTCTTCGCTGCCGGTTCTCTCCTTGATGCGCCACGTGGGCGCGCGTACATGCGCAAGTGCTAAAAAACCAGCTTCTGCGCATGTGCAGAAGCAAAAAACAAGATGACGCAGCCTATGGTGCCGCTGAGAGTGCTGGTTTGGGGGCATGGCAGGCCTGGGTCACTGCCGGTTCCAGCGACCCAGGCCTCCAAGTTACTACCGGTTCCATAGAACCGGTCCTGTAAGTTTGAATCAAATAACCAATGCTCATTAGCTAACATTGTTAGCACTCAGCTATCCACAGTATTGGACAAAGTTGAGATTGTTTGTAAACACCCTCTTTGAGCTCCAGAATCATAAGCATATCTAGATATGCTGACCATATTCCTGATCTGTGGGTTGTGAGGACAAAGGGGAGGGGATGCAAATTGATTCAGAATGAACTAAAGATTGAATGGGTGGGTAGCAGTAATTTGCAACATGCTGTGAATTGGTCCACACATTAATTTCAACTAACAATTAATTTCATTAATTTTAGCTTCATTAAAATATGACTCTCATTCTATTTGCAGAATTCTAGTGGTTTCTAGGATACATAACTATATATCTAAATACTGACATTGATATAGAATAGGCATTAGTATACTGACCATTTCCTGGTGTCCTTCTTAGAATATCTGTAACTTTCTGCATAGTTTGATATTTGGTAAAATATGATTCCATACTGTAGCTTTTGCATTTGTAAGAGGGGGAAAAGGACTAATATAAAACAGCTATTTTGTTTCATTACTGGCAAATATCTTAGTACATATTTCCCAAGGCACTACTATATCACACTGCACATTACATTGGTTGACAGCTAGGGGGATTGTGTTTTATTAAAACGTTAAAATACTAGCAATTTCTCTTTTATCCATGAAATATATTGTATATATGTCTCTGAAGGAAATATCCATAAAGGAGAAGAAAAAACCCCCCTACAAACATGAATGTGCAAATCTAAAACTTGTCTTCTTCCTCTTGTCAAGCCATTGCTCAAGGAATCTAAAGAACTGGTTGGGGCGAGATATGAGGCAATCCCTTGCCATAAAAATGAGGCGACATTGTGAGATTAATATTGCGCCTTATGCTTCTAGTTGTGACGCAGGTGAGGGTCTTTGAGCTGAATAACCAATATGCTGAAATCCTAGGAGAGGAGCATCTCACCATCAACATTACCATTCCGTGTCTTTTCTCTTGGAGTGCAAAAATAATAAGATCTGCAAGAAAATACCATTTGCCTGCAAGCAAGAACTGCTGGGACCACAAAACAGAAAGTCATAGAAAATAAAGAAGCTAAAGGGCTCTGGGACTTTTGAATTCAAACAGACAAGCCCCTGCCATGTAACACCTCAGACTTAATAACTGGTGATAAGAAAGACAAAAGTGTCTGGATGGTGGATGTGGCGGTACCTGGAGACAGCAGAATAAAAGAGAAAGAACTGGAGAAGATCACAAAACACTAACGCCTGCAAATAGAAATAGAATGACTGTGGCAAGAGAAAACAAAGTATTAATATATGCCTGGGGTGCAATCCCAAAACAACCGGATCACCACATGAACACCATCGTCATTGATACATTCACCATGAGTCAATTGCAAAAGGCGGCTTTGCTCAGAACAACCTACCTGCAGGCGATACCTCTAACACCATCAAACATCCACATCTGCCTATCTTGGGTCCTTGCGAAAGACTTGATAGTTGGATAAAAATGCCAAATCCAGTCTAAACATCTGGCTGATTGAGATGAACCAATAATAGTCATATATTAATCCACTATCATTGAATTAGGGTTCTTTTATTTAAAATGAGAGTCAAATTCCTATCCAGTAAGAATTGAGAGGGGGAATTAATTATTTCATATTTTGGACAAGATACAATGTCTATTTCCAATGTGAGACTTTTTAAGTTGCCCAACTGACAAATCAGTATTATATTACTTTGGAAAATAAACAGAAGTCAATTGTCAGTTCATTTATACAGTACATCCTAGTCTTTTTCCTTTTTTCGGATTTTATTTTTCATTATTTTTTTATACTATTGCTGTGAAGCTCCAAGTTATGAATCATAAGGGGTCTTATGACAAGTTTTATGACAAGATAGGAAACTCTTCTCGTCTCCCATCCAAAGCTACTCTTAAATAAAATAAACTGGGCAAATCTGAAGCAATTCTACAGATGTCTTTTGGCATTACTTCTATGAGCTGTCAGAGAAGGACTACCATGGAAATTAGGAACCTTGAAACCAGGCCCTGTGTGGAACAATTAATGGATCTGGGTATGTTTAACACAGAGGAGAAGTGATTAAGGTGGATATGGGTTTTCAAATATCCAAAGGGTTGTCATGCAGTAGAAGGAGTAGACTTATTTTCCTTTACCCAGAGGGCAGCAGCAGAGCCAGTCAAGGAAGGAGCTCTATTTTTTAGCCCTGGAAGGAGGCAATGCAAACCACCTCTAAAAAAACTAGTCAAGAAAGTTTCAGGGACTACTCCTGCAATCACCAGGTGTTAAAAAGGCACACACTACAGCCGTTAGCTCTATAATGTAAGTTATAATGAATGATATACAGTATTTGAACCTGTAACTCAATACTGAGGGAATTCTGGGAGTTGAAGTCTGCACATCTTAGAGTTGCCAAGATTAAGAAACACTGCTGTATCTGTTTTACTGTAATATCCCTTTATTTATTTATTTATTTATTTAAACGCTCTTATAGGCCGCCCAATCCCGTGGGACTCAGGGCGGCGTACAGCATGAATAAGAACGTACATTTAAAAACAATCATAATTTAAATTAAAATATAATTAAAAAGAACATTATAAACACAACATTCAGGGGGAATCTGGTTGTCCTATTCACCCCATCTGCCGGAAGAGCCATGTTTTTAAGGCTTTACGGAAGGCCAGCAGGGTGGGGATAGTCCGGATCTCTGGTGGAAGTTGGTTCCAGAGGGACGGGGCTCCCACAGAGAAGGCCCTCCCCCGTGGCCCCGCCAGTCGGCATTGTTTGGCCGACGGGACCCGGAGGAGGCCCTCTCTGTGGGACCTAACCGGTCTTAGGGAGGTATGTGGTAGGATGCGGTCCCGCAGGTATCCTGGCCCTGAGCCATGTAGGGCTTTAAAGGTAACGACCAACACCTTAAATTGCAACCGGAGACTAATCGGTAGCCAATGCAGTTGGCGAAGGAGAGGTGTTACGTGGGTGTATCTTGATACACCCACTACAGCTCGCGCAGCTGCATTCTGTACCAACTGGAGTCTCCGGATGCTCTTCGAGGGTAGCCCCATGTAGAGCGCGTTACAGTAGTCTAGCCGTGAGGTGACAAGGGCATGAGTGACTGTGAGCAAGGCCTCCCTCTCCAAGTAAGGTCGCAATTGGTGCACAAGACGGATTTGTGCAAAGGTCCCCCTAGCCACAGCTGAAAGATGTTGCTCCAATTTTAGCTGTGGGTCTAGGAGGACACCCAAATTGCGAACCTGTTCTGAGGGAGTCAATTTTTCTCCCCCGAGAACCAAGGAGGGACAGTCGACATAGTCCTTGGGAGGCAATATCCAGAGCCACTCAGTCTTGTCTGGGTTGAGCCTGAGTCTGTTCACTCCCATCCAGACCCTCACATCGTCCAGGCAGCGGCACATTACATCAACTGCTTCACTGAACTGACACGGGGTGGAGATGTACAACTGGGTATCATCAGCATACTGCTGATACCTCACCCCATGTCGTCGGATGATCTCGCCCAGTGGTTTCATGTAAATGTTAAACAGGATGGGCGAGAGGACCGAGCCCTGTGGCACCCCGCAAACCAGGGGCCTAGGGGTCGACCTCTGTCCTCCTGTCAACACCGACTGCGTCCTGTCAGAGAGGTAGGAGGAGAACCACCGTAAAACAGTGCCTCCCACTCCCATCTCCCCAAGACGACGCAGAAGGATACCATGGTCAATGGTATCGAAAGCCGCTGAGAGGTCAAGTAGCACCAGGATGGAGGAATAACCCCCATCCCGGGCTCGCCAGAGATCATCCATCAGTGCGACCAAAGCAGTCTCCGTACTGTAGCCGCGCCTGAAACCCGATTGAAAGGGATCCAGATAATCAGTATCCTCCAAAAGCCGCAGGAGTTGGAGCGACACCACCTTCTCAACAACTTTACCCAAAAAGGGTAAGTTGGAGACTGGACGGAAGTTCTTTAAATCCGCTGGGTCCAGGGAAGGCTTCTTGAGGAGGGGCCTCACCACCGCAGCTTTTAAAGGCTGTGGGATGGATCCCTCTCTCAAAGAAGCGATCACAACCGCCTGGAGCCAGCCGCGTGTCACCTCCCTGCTGGCAGAAACCAGCCAGGAGGGGCACGGGTCCAATAAACAGGTGGAGGCGCTCATCGCTCCTATGGCCTTGTCCACATCCTCAGGAGTGACAGGTTCAAACTCGTCCCATATAACAGGACTAAGACTCACCCCTGTCATCTCGGCTTGCCCTGTCCAAATGGAGTCCAGCTCCGTCCGAATCTGAACGACTTTGTCCGCCAGAAACTGAGAAAATTCCTCAGCTCTGCCCTGCAAGGGATCTTCAACTCCCCCCTTGGCTAGGAGGGAGCGAGTCACCCTAAACAGGGCGGCTGGGCGGGAGTCGGCGGACG
The DNA here is from genome assembly GCA_023053685.1 of Diadophis punctatus similis. Lineage (NCBI taxonomy): Eukaryota > Metazoa > Chordata > Lepidosauria > Squamata > Dipsadidae > Diadophis > Diadophis punctatus. The sequence goes on along the minus strand of JALIGW010000001.1, from coordinate 131,266,014 downwards.
CAATAAGAGCGGAAAAATACGCGCATTTTGCCGCCCTTATCGCCACTAAGTAAGACTTAATGCAAGTTCTTAAAAGTGACCTTTAAGTTTTGTTTTGTTTTAAATGTAAAGATAGTGTTTTAGTACCTATTGCCCTTAACTGCAAAATACAATCCTTGTGTGTACCCTTCTTATTTTTCTTTCATCATGTTATCACTACCCACAGGCAATCATTAGATGATTTGCTGATTTATGGTTAGAGTTTATAAGGTAAACAACGCTAAGGCACAATGAACTCCCCCCCACAAGTTGTATAACAATAGAAAAATGTCTATCGGTTGTATACCAAGCTACATATATCAAGGAAATGGACTGGGAAGATTTTCCCCTGTAGAAAAAACACAATCCTTAGCTTCAATGACATTCAGAACTGCTCTTTTATTACTTTGCAGTTTTGTTCTAATGCTATTTCTTTGACTGTCACCCATTTGTTGTGCAGGAAGCATAGCTAGGTATGAAAAAGCCTGAAAAGCATCCCCTATCAGAACAAGGTCACCAAACAACTTGAGTGTGTGAACAAAATTGCTATTATTTTCAGTGGCTCCAGTGATATGCATTCTGAAAAAAACAAATTGTGGTTCAGCTCCCACCACTTCTTTCTGACCCAGCATTGGTGACATGAGATCTTTGTTCGATTGCTAGCTTGTTTTGCCTTTCCATTTGAAGCCCAAGAGCCTACATTGCACCTACAGTTTATAGTCTGAAAAGGATACTTTGTTCTGGCTTAGTAATGATTTTATAAAGGCTTTGATGTTAATTTGGTTGCTTCTACTTCAAAACTTCAAAAAATTTCATACTAGCTTGAATTCCTCAGAAAAACTCTAGACGCAGAGGTCTCCAACCTTGGCAACTTTATGAGGTGTGGACTTCAAATCCCAGAATTCCTCAGCCAGCCATGCTGGCTTAGGAATTCTGGGAATTGAAGTCCACACCTCATAAAATTGCCAAGGTTGGAGATCTCTGCGAGCACTGGTGTCAAACTCGTGGTGTCACGTTACTGTCACGTGATGTTTCGTGACTTTTTCCCATTTGCGGAGCTGGGGTGGGTATGGTCTGTGCATGACGCATCTGGCCCGTGGGCCCCCAGTTTGACATCCCTGCTCTAGAGAAGTTTGGGTGAATCAGACCAGTTTGGTTTTTTTACAAGCTGCTCATATAAAGGGATCCTACTTATGTAAGTCTGGAAGATGAGCCGAGGTGGCGCAGCAGTTAGAGTGCAGTACTGCAGGCTACTTTAGCTGACTGTGATCATTTGAGTTCAGCTGTTCAAATCTCACCGGCTCAAGGTTGACTCAGCCTTCCCTCCTTCCGAGGTAGGTAAAATGAGGACCCAGATTGTTGGGGGCACTATAAATATACATTGCTTAATGGTGTAAACCACTTAGAGAGTGCTTGCACTTTGAAGCAATATATAAGTCTCACTGATAAATAAAATAAATAAAATACACCAGGGAGGTTACTAAGCCATGAACATCCAAATGATGGTGGCCGTTGGGTACCGGAATCTTCCTGATATCGTTGAAATATGTCATGCAGAGCACTGCAAAATGCTTCTGGGTGCCAGGGACGACAAAAACACGATGTGTGGAGGGTTCAGGAGGCCAAAAACATCCGTATTCGGTTTATAAGATGCACCTAAATTTTCACCCACTTTTTTGGGGTGGAAGGTGCGTTTTATACTCCAAAGAATATGGTAATTTGATCAGGATCTTCTTTACAGTAATCTATAGTACACAATGCAGGAAAGCAACAGGCCTCCTTCCTGCAGTCTTCAATCTATGTTAACTCTGTGAAGGTGTCATATGAACACCATGAATCATGGTGAAAGATGGGTCTACCTTAGGTAGATTTAACTAAGCTCTTAAAATCTTTCGACCATCACCACATTGGACAACAGGACAATGCTAAACATGAAAAATGCTTGTTCAGAAGGGCTTTATTGAATATAATAGCCAAATTGCAACCTTTCTTCTGGGAAGTATAACACTGCAATTGCACATGGAGACATGATATCAGATGGCACTATTATAAAACCCAAGATTTTCTACTCACTCCAAATACATAACCCCATTTTTTCTGATGCTGTGGCTTACTAGAAAGCTCTCCTGGAGAACAGAATTGCTTAGAACTTAGGTTTCTTAAGAGTTTTTCATCAGCTGCATCTTTAGCAATACAAGGAAGAATGAGACCTGTTAAATATACAACCATCCTTTTGTCAAAAAGGTGCTTCAGATGCTCAACTAGGAGTAAAAGCACTCCAAAAGGTTTGCTCGATTGTAACCATTACCCTTTTACCTCCAATATTACAGCTGTATTCTCAAGGAATGCCTCTTGTTGATTTCACTGAATCTCTTACCTATCAGTTTCATGAACTCTTTGGTCTTCTAGTATTAAACCCTCAGTTTTGCTGATGGAATAGTTATTTATAGGGATGATTTCACTAGGGAAGTCTCTTCACCTTTTCTCATATTTACCTGCACTGTCTAGAAGCTATTTTGCTGGACTGTTCTGCAGATATTTTAACTGTTTAAACTCCTTCTGAAACTGACGTCTGTAAGTTTGATTCAGTAGAGGGTGAGAATTAAAAAAAATGAGGAATACATTTCTTTTTTACAATCATTTTCTTTTAACAGATCAATATTTAAGAAACAGAACAAAACCAACTCTATAATTTAGCCTCTACCAGTCTACACCATCCAATCTTTCAGAATTTCTTTTTTTTCCTTCCCTCAAAATATTCCGTTCCGGGTTGCCTTGGAGCTTGACAGTTACTTAATGATAATCTAACATTGTTTATAGATTAATTTTCAAATTCATTTTCTCATTTATTGCTTTGTGAAATAAGCTTGAGAAATAATTGTTGCCAGAATTAATCAAGGCTTCGAGAATTGCCCAACGTGATTCTACAATAAAAAAAACGGCAAGATAGGAATGCTTTGGGTAAATTTTCCAGAAAATAATTTGCATTGTAAAGTACACACATACAGTCACGCACACGCACACACACAGACACAGACACCCAAAGAGGCATACAAGTATTTATTTGGATACAAACACTTTTGAAATCAGTGGAATTCCTTTTCAATTAGGACAGAGAGTATACTTTTGACTGAGATGGCCACCCTCTTCCACCAGCATACAGCTTTGGGGTGGGGGGAATTCTCACTGCCTTGACACATTGAATAATAACTTGCTGCCTTATACATCTTCCTTGAACCCAAAAGGCAATCATACATACATACATACCAGGGGCGGGTTCCTAACTTTTTTACTACCATTCTGTGGGTGTGGCTTATTTTGTGGGTGTGGCTTGCTGGCCATGTGACCAGGTGGGTGTGGCTTCTCAGACTGCTGAAGGGAGGGGAACTGAGATAGGTCCTGCTGCCCATTCCCCCTCCCCTCAGCAGCTCGAGAAGCCTCAAACGTGCAAAAATGCCTAGGATCATCACTGCGCGTTTGTGGCTTTTCGGACTCCTGAAGGGAGGGGAATGGAGATAGCTCTTGCCGCCTGTTCTTTCAGCATCTCACACACTCCCTCAGGCATCCTCCCCTGCTTGGACTCACTGTGGGGTAGGAAGGCAGCGCATGTGCAGTGCCAGAAGCTCGGCTTCTGGGCATGCGCAGAAGAATTTTTTTAAAAAAAAATTGTAAAAAAATTTTTTTAACGGCGGTGCCCAGGCACCAGCAACCGACCGCACCGGTACTGTGACGTCACCAGCAGGCCGCTACCGGTGCTATAGAGTGGACCGCACCTATAGGAACCCACCACTGATACATACATATACATATATATATATATATCACGCACACTGATTTCAACATAGATTCCCAAGGACTACCTGGATCAGACGCTGCAGTGTTTGAAATGGTTTACCATTGCCTCTTAGAGATGAGAGAAAGTAACTGATTTAGGATCACTAAGCTGGACTAGAGGTACAGGTTTCCTGGTCTGAAGTTTGTTAGCATAAGTGCTAGACCACACTGGCTCTCATTATTACCTCTAGAGAAATCTTCTTGTCACTCTGGACATTTAAAGTGTTCTTTAAGCTGTTAATTTTTTGAAAATGTTAACAGCCACAGTTTCACATTTTAAAAAGGGTTGGGCTAATGTTAAACCTTTTTTTTATTCTTCTAAAGGGAGCACATTCTACAATCCAAAGACACTCAGATATAAAATTACATTGAGCACTTGAGCCTACGTTCTCATGACATTTTAATCTTGCTATGTCTAACCGTGTTTGGCAATATTATTATATCCTCTTTTTAATGAGAAATGAAAGGGATTCTTACAGTTTAAAATTAGGCAGCCTACAAGCACAGAATACCAAAAAATAAAGCAAATGAAACATGAATATGTAATAGCTTTTTAATGGGGACTTAACACTTAACAGAACCTAAGATGTTGTGTGACAGTGAATATAATACACATATACAAAGCTTACGAGCAAAGAAAATGAATAAGTTTAAATGAATAAGTTCATAAAGGGAATATGTTGTTTAGTGCATAACCATGTTATTAAAATATTAAAAAGTTTAGTTGAGCGTTAGTGAAATATAAAAAATATACACGAGTTAAAATCTGATATAAGTGATGAACGTTACAAGTATTACATTATTCTCTGGAGGTAACTCATTTCTTGAGCCGGAATAAAGAGAGTTAAGAATGGATTTTGGAGAGTTCAGGTTCTTTTTTGGGGGTGAAACTTGACAAAATAAAAGAGCAGGACAATTCCCTTTAGAACTGCATTCAGTAGCAAAATATTAGAACTCTCATAGCAGTTAGCAATAGCACTTAGACTTATATGCCGCTTCACAGTGCTTTACAGCCCTCTCTAAGCAGTTTACACAGTCAGCATATTGCCCCCCAACAATCTGGGTCCTCATTTTACCCACCTTGGAAGGATGGAAGGCTGAATCAACCTTGAGTCCCATCAGGGTTGAACTACTGGCAGTTGGCAGAGTTATACTGCATTCTAACCACTGCACCAATAGCAATAGCACTTTACTTATATACCGCTTCATAGTGCTTTACAGCCCTCTCTAAGCGGTTTACAGAGTTCAGCATATTGCCCCCAGCAATCTGGGTCCTCATTTTACCGACCTCAGAAGGATGGAAGACTGAGTCAACCTTGAGCCGGTGAGATTTGAACAGCTGAACTGCTGAACTAGCAGTCAGCCTGCAGTCGCAGCATTTAACCACTGCACCACCACAGCTCTTGTGAGGTTCATGAACTTATATAGTGTTTGAACAACTTTTCACTTCTTATATAGACTAATGCTTGCAATTGACCTCTAGGATTAAATGAAATAAAGCAAAACATTCACTCAAAATTTCCTATTGAACAACCTGGGTGGACTTATTTTAGCAATGGAGCATGAAACAATGAGTGAATGTTTTCAGAATAAATGACTGAGCCAGCCATTTATGATTTCTATAATGACAGGAAAATAGGTTTTGTGCCTATATTTCTAAGACTACCTGATACTACCGGTATGTATCTATCAATTGCCATTTCATGGTATTAGCTAAATACACTACAAACTGTATTGTATAAATTCATATTCTCTCTCTCTCTCTCTCTCTCTCTCTCTCTCTCTCTCTCTCTCTCTCTCTCTCTCTCCCTCCCTCCCTCCCTCCCTCCCTCCCCCCCTCTCCCCTATCCAATTTATGAAGTTGTTTCATGTCATCTCATTGTTTCTTGTCGGATGGGGGCAAAACTACTAACCCGAGATAGACCAGAACAATAATTGGATGGATGACAAAGAATCATGCGTTGCTGTGCATTGGAATATTTTCAAGAAATACAATTTGCCAGCAAGAAAGTGGGAACACAAAATAGACAAAGTAAGAGAAAATGAAAAAGCTAAACTGCTCAGGGAGTTTAGAATTCAAACAGACAAGTACCTGCCACACAATACCCCAAACTTAACAACAGTCAATAAGAAAGACAAAAAAGTCAGGATAATGGAGGTTGCCGTGCCTGGAGACAGCAAAATAGAAGAGAAAGAACAGGAGAAAATCACAAAATACAAAGATCTGCAAATAGAACTAGAATGACTGTGACAAAAGAAAGCATTATGGAACCAATAGTAATAGGGTCCTTGGGTGCAATCCCAAAACATCAAAGCAGCACTTGAACACCATCGGCATAGACAACATTTCCATCAGTCGATTGCAAAAGGCAGCTTTACTCGGAACAGCTTATATCCTGCGACAATACCTCTGGCACCATTAAACATCTGCCTATCTAGGGTCCTTCGGAAGGACTCGATAGGTAGATAAAAATGCCATATCCAATCTAAATATCTGGCTGACTCTGCAATCAATCCTAATAATGGCAGAAGCAGGCTAAGGGTTGAGAATGAACATCTAGGGTAGGGAGTAATAAATTATTAAACCTTTATGCTGCCTGATTCTCAGGGTGCAATGTCACAAAGCTGCTTTCTGAACAATTGCTATTTTGTGACTGGGCTCTTTCCTTGTGACAGATACTTTGTGATGAATCTACCTCTCTCATGGCAGCCATTTTCCTTAAGCATCCATATATGTTCTTAGATATACCCATTGATCTGAGATATAGAATACTATCTAAGAATTATAACTTTCTTCATTGGTAAGAGAAGACTATTTACTCCCACTGACATCTTTTCAAAAATTTGTGTGGTTATAAGAACATAGAACATCATCAGAGTTGGAAGGGACCTTGGAGGTCTTCTAGTCCAACCCCCTGTTTAAGCAGGAAATCCTAAACCATTTCAGACTGGTAGCTGTCCAGTCTGTTCCGAAAATCCTCCAGTGTTGGAACACTCACAACTTCTGAAGGCAAGCTGTCCCACTAATTTTTATTTTATTTGTCAACAAGTGCAAGGAAACAGAACACATGAAAAAATGACACAAATAAATGGATATAAAGAAGCAAAACATAGCCATAAACACATAAAACGAGTACATACAAATGGGTACAGTAGGACAGGGATGGTAGGCATGTTGGTGCGCTTATGCACACCCCCTTGGGGACCTCTTAAGAAACGTGTAAGGTCCACGGTAGACAGTTTAAGGTAAAAGGTATGGGGGTTAGAGAAACTAACAACAGGATCAGGTAAAGGGTTCCAAACATTTACTACTCTATTGCAGAAGTCGTATTTTCTGCAATCAAGATTAGAGCGGATTACATTTAGTTTGTATCTATTGATAGCCCTAGTGTTATTGTGGTTGAAATTAAAGTAGTCGTTAACAGGTAGGACGTTAAGGTAGATGATCTTGTGTACTAAGCTTAGGTCGGAATATAGACGGCGTAGTTCAAGGTTATCCAGGCCTAAAATGTCAAGTCTACTGGAATAAGGAATTTTATTGCGAGCAGAGGATAGTTGATTGTTCTCACTGTCAGGAAATTTATCCTTAGTTCTAGGTTTAATTTAATGTAATTTAATGTATTTAATCCCAAGGGCTTTCGGACATAGCACAGTTAAGGATAAACTCTTCCACAGCTGCATTATAGTCATTTTGGATTAATTAATCTAAACATTACTTAAAATGCATGCCTGTGCATGCCAACAAATAATTTTTCTTCAGTAAAAACAACAACAGCAACCTACAACACAGAGACACACACTAACTTTATGAAAAAGTGTCTTGGTTGTATGTAGGAAGTTTTAGCTCCCCTGGCAACTGGCTCTTATTGTGTCTGATTTATTACTTGCATCTCAGAGTTGTAACTTGTGCATGACAGCTATAATTCAAAATTGGTTGACTGTAATATGGCAATGCTCGGGCTTTATAACACATAACTGATTTTCGAATGATTGACACCGAGATTCATTTGGCGTTCCCATTTATTATTTAAAACACACGTGCACAAGAAAGGTAATCTAGAGGGCAATTTGCTCTTACAGCAAAATGTGTGTAAAAGCAATCAGCATGAAAAAAAAGATGGAATCATGAATCAGAAATATTCACAGATATGTGCTTTATCGTTGACCTCATCTCTTTCCCAAAAAAATCAAAAACAAACCCCAAACCCTGCTTTGATAAAAACCTAATGGGTGTTTAAGAGAACTGCTTTATCAGCAAGCAAGCAACTAGCTCACTTACCAGTTGCTGTGTCCACAGAATGCGGGATACCGAAATAAACCAAGTCACTGGGGATGGAGGGAATTGATGCTTGTGATGCAGAAATGAGAGAGAGAGAGAGAGAGAGAGAGAGAGAGAGAGAGAGAGAGAGAGAGAGAGAGAGAGAGAGAGAGAGAGAGAGAGAGAGAGAGAGAGAGAGAGAGCGCTTTGGGAAGGGGGATACGTGTAAGTGTTGACTTTCGATAATTGCATCTCTTTGTCAACACTGTTATGCAGATTATTTTCAAAATTCAAAGTGGAGGTAGCGGAATTAACTTGTCCCAAGCACTGTGGGTGCCACAGTTTGGTAAGCTCTAACAATAATAGCACAGGATAAATGTTGTGGTTTACATTGTCAGCTTGTGTCTTTAGGATTTTTTTGGCAAACGGTCCAAAGCAGTCCTGTTTCGTAAACAGAATTGTCATTTTTCCATTTAGTTAAACTATGATTGTACCATTCCACACTGCCCAACAGTCAGTTCCAGAAAGAAAAATGCCTAAAAGTCTAGAAGAATTAAATCTAAAGAAAGCAATGAAAATTAGAATGCAGTTTCTGTCTTCTAGTACCTCTTCTAGTATTTCTTATTAAATCTTCTATGTCAGGGGTGTCAAACTCAAGGCCCAAGGGCCAGATTCGGCCTGTGAAGTGCTTAGATCTGGCCCGTGAGGCCATCCTGGAAGCAGCAAAGGACCGGCCCGTGGTGCCTCTGCCAGAGAAAATGGAGCTCCATTTTAGCTGGCAGAGGCCGTAGTGGCTGAAAATGGGGCACGGGGGGGGGGGGGCGTACGCAGCCCCTCCTGAGCTCTGTTTTTGCTGGCAGAGGTCTATCAAAACAAGCTAAAAACAAAACAAAAGGAGAAATGTTTCCCCTTTTGCATTTGAGCATGCAAGAAGGAACAGAAAAGGAGAAAGGGAAAGAGGAAAGAAAAAGAAAAAGAAGGGAAGATGGGAAGAGAGCAAGGAAGGAAAAAGAAGGAAACAGGGGAAGTAAGAAGAAAGGAGAATGAAGAGGGAAGGAAAAAAGAAGAAAAAGGAAGGAAGAAAGGGAGGGAGGGAGGGAGGAAAGGAGGGAGGAGATTATAATGAGAGTGAGGGGGGGTCTTAGTGAAGTCCTACCTTAGCACTTGGCCACCACAGATGCCCTGAACACGAGTCCCGTGTCATGCCCATCAGGGCCACCCCCACCCCATCACACACCCCCAGACACGCCCTTCTGTCCCTCCAAGGTCAAACACAACCCTGATGTGGCCCTCAATGAAATCAAGTTTGACACCCCTGCTTTACGTGGTTGTCTCTTGGGCAAGGACGAGAAAGACTAAAATCTTTTGGATTACCTAAAAACTTTGCTGGCAAATTTTCAGGATTTTTTTTTTAACCTTGCCTTTAGAAAGACCCCCCCCCCCCAAAAAAACCCTTAGTGGCTGTGTCTTTTCTGTGTTTATTTATTTATTTATTTATTAGTGAGACTTATATACTGCCTCATAGTGCAAGCACTCTCTAAACAATTTACACCAGTAAGCAATGTATATTTATATTACCCCCAACAATCTGTTGCCATACTTTACGCAGTCTTGAGGAAAAGGTCAAAACAAGGGGGGGGATCAGAATATAGGAGTAGTGCAGATTACCATTTGCAGTACATTAGCTTGTCAATATATAATAATATAAATCCATGGCATATAAATCCATTTAAATAAATAAATAAAATAAATTAATAATAAAATCATCAGCAATACCCTGCCAAACGAAGTGATACAATGCCCTTGCTTCCTCACATTTTTGATTAGGTCTTTAAAAAGCGCTAATCACATGATGGGATTTTAGAGACAGTTGGATTTTCAAATCGGTACAGATATAATATGGAAAAACAACTAACTAACCACTCGCATTCATCCACAATAGCCATTATACTAGCAAAACTGAAGGTAAACTAATACAAGGATGATATGACCCAGCTTCTGGTGTTCTCCCTGACACTATATAGGGAGTATTCAATTAACAACTGCAGATTCAGCGACTGTTCAAAGCTTTGACAGCATTGAATGGGTGATACCTCAAAGTTCTGTCTGCCACAGTACGCTGTAGTAACATGATCACAATTTGAGTGCTTAGCAACTGGTTCATAAGATGGTTGCAGAATCTCCAAGGCATGTGATCGCCATTTGCAACCTTCCCTGCCTGCTTCCCACAAGAAACCAATGGGGAAATTGTTAGGGAAGATCACAAGTTGCTCCAACTGCTTTTACTCCTGAGGAGACCTGCTATAGAGTATGAGATCACGGGGATCTGTTACTCGATGGTGCACGCCCACATGCAGTGTCCACAGGTCAGGCCGCAGCACCCTTCCGCATGCACACCTGCCCTCCATAGCACATTCGCTGCCTAGCTGAGCTTGCACGATGCCTCAGCAAGCCCCCATCTGCTGTCCTAGCATTCACCTGTCTTGTTTGTGAACCATCTAAGGCAGCGGTTCTCAACATGTGGGTCGCAACCTCTTTGGGGGTCGAATGACCCTTTCACAGGGGTCGCCTAAGACTACCGGAAAACACATATTTCCGATGGTCTTAGGAACCAAGACACCGCTCCTCTATCCGTCTCCAGGCGGGTCCACCCACATGCAAATAGACTACTGCAAAAAAAAATCGGTACCATGGGAACTTCTGAGCGTGCGCAGAAGCCGAATTTCCAGCACTGCGCATGCATCACCATCTTTTTTTTGGCTTTTTTTTGCAATTAAAAAAATGGCACTGCACATGCATGCACGCACAAAGCGCCCACGCGCCCACGAGGCACGGCCACACATCGCAGGAGGAAGCGAACCAGCAGCGAGGTAAGTTAGAACCCACCCCTGAGTTTCCTAATAATTTTATTATTTTATGGTTGGGGGTCACCACAACATGAGGAACTGTATTAAAGGGTCACGGTATTAGGAAGGTTGAGAACCACTGATCTAAGGAAAGGTTTGTAATCTGGACTTGCAGCTTCTGGCTGGCTTCCTCATCAATTTTGCTTGTTGGAAGCCAGCAGAAAGTTGCAAGTCCCAGTCATGTGATGTCCTCGTTTAATGACCCATGATCTTCACTCAATGATGGCAGTGGGGACTGCCAGGATTGCGGTCACTAAGCAATGCAGTCATGTGACACCATGCCTTATGAGCGGATCACTCCCAAAGACCTTAGTTGAGCAAGGTCTACCTCTACAGCAGTGTTTCCCAACCTTGCCAACTTGAAGATGTCTGGACTTCAACTCTCAGAATTCCCCAGCCAGCGAATGCTGGCTGGGGAATTCTGGGAGTTGAAGTCCAGACATTTTCAAGTTGGCAAGGTTGGGAAACACTGGTCTACAGAATATTCTTGTGATTCTTGTTAGAGCCCCTTTCACAGCTTATTTATCTGCACCGTGAACTTGGTATATCACCAAACTTTTCAAAAGCATTACAATGATTCAATAATATGATTATATATTCCAAACTGACATATATAATCAGATATCCCCACATTTTAAAAATATGTCCCACAAGAATCTTGTGAGCATAGTGTGGCTGAGAGAGTAGCTGCCCAAAGGCCATTTCATAATCCTCAAGTCCCCTTTATCAAATACTGATGCTCTGTCTAAGAGGCCTGATTGAGCTGTTCTTCAATCACACCTTTAATGTCCAGAATACAGTAATTCCATAAACAGGCTGGGTAAAATACAGAAGAGGCTGCTTAGTTTGGTGTGACATCAGGAAAAAAGAAAAAAACACCCCAGAGTGCAGATACTGGGGAAGGAAGGTATTCTTCAAAGATTATTCTACTTTTTTTTTTTGCTCTACCATCTTCCTTTTTAATTTTAAATTAAAACAGCTCTTATTCTTCACTGACAATTTGAGATATGTGCATTTTCTTTGTTTTCTCTGCTCATTTCATCATTCTGATGTATTCTTTCATTACTGAAGCTGTGTACTGTTACTATGGAATGCTTTGCTAATATATTCTTCAGAGGGCTTTTCTTATTGAATAAAGAAATATATAAAGATATTGTACATCACGGTGATTCAATTAAGCAGGTATCTTAAAGTACACAGGATGTTAGAAGATAGCGAATGCTTGCAAGTTACTGTTCAGCGTTGTGCTATAATAGCATAATTTGTCATTTTCATAAAAAGTCAATATAATCTAATGAGGGAAGAACAAATAGTATCATTAAATATGTACTCTAATAGCAAAACTACTACTGCATTTTTAAATCAATAGCTGTTCTGCAAGAAGCCAATTAATATATATATGATGCTATGCTTGAATGGCCAAATTGCGTGCTTTGCCCTGTTATGTGTGTGTTTGGTGTGCATGTACTGTATGTTTTAGCTTAGATTTTGAATTTTTGCTTGAAGCTTCTGGAGTACCAAGAAAAGCACAAGGTCTATTTGGAGGTAGCATGGGGGGTGGGGTGGATGGGAAGTGACAATACATGCATTGTGACATCACAGTCTAAATCCATGACTTGTGTTCTCGTGTCCAATTTCAGGATGCAAGTACAAAAGCCTAGAATTTGGGTTTTGTTAACATGACACATGCTTTGTCTTTTTTTTTCATCACTGGAGCAAGTAATGGGTGCCTATAGTTGTGTCATCAGCTGTCATGAACCATAAAAGTTTCTGAAGATACTTCAGTACATGGAATGAATGAGTGAGTGAGTGAGTGAGGGAGGGAGGGAGGGAAGGAAGGAAGGAAGGAAGGAAGGAAGGAAGGAAGGAAGGAAGGAAGGAAGGAAGGAAGGAAGGAAGGAAGGAAGCCTTCCTTCATATTTGAATGCCTCTCATTGATAGAATCATAGGCACAGTGCTGGCTGTTGTGTTCGAAGGAATACTGAGTAAGACACCTTTATTTATTTGTGAAATTTGCATGCTGCCTATCTCTCTACCAAGTTACTCTGATTGGCTTACAGATGTCATATAAAGCAGAATAAAACAATTACATGATTAAAACATCAAACATTAAAAACTAAAATATGAACATTAATATTAAAATCGATCAAAAGAACCAATGCCTATATGAGGTAGAGGTGGGATATTGTACTAGTCTACTAGCCACCCTCAAAATGGGATGTCCCTATGGGCCCCGCAAGCCAGTTGGCAAAACCAGGTTTTTAGGCTCTTTCCAAAGGCCAAAAGGGTAGGGGTGGATCTCAAATCAAGGGCCATGATATTCCAAAGGGCAGGAGCCACAGCAGAGAAGGCACTTTTTCTGGACCCTGCCAGATGCAATTCCTTGGCTGATGAAATTTGGAGCATGCCCTTTCTATACTTCCAGACTGAGTGGGGTGGGTCAATCCCATTGGGGTGAGATGGTTCCTCAGATAACTTGGTCCATGCCACAAAGGGCTTTAAAGGTGATAACCAACATCTGAGGATTCACCTTCACCTTTAGGATTCTCGTTTGCTTTAATTTCTTGCTATATGTCCATATGAATTAAGGCATAACAAGCAGGGGTAGGCTTCCAAAATTTTAGCAAGGGATTCTCTGCCCGGTTGCTGGGTGGGCGTAGCCATGGTGGGTGTGACCTAGTTGGCCTCCTGCACCATGGGGGGGGGGGAGGTTGCCCTCCCCGGGCTCCGGAGGCCTCCGGGAGGGCGAAAACAGCCTCCCCAGGCTCCGGAAGCCCTCTGGAGGCTGGAAACAGGCCCATTTCCGGCCTTCCCAAACTTCCGGTAGGCCTGTTTTTCACGCTCCCTGAGCCTCTGCATGTGCCCTGCACTACCTGCATCCAAAACAGGCCACGTGGGGACTCCTGGGAGGGGCGGGGTGGGGTGGGTGGGGCCAGCCAGGAGTGGGATTTGGGGGTTCTCCAAACTGCACAGAATCTTAGCTAGAGGTTCTCCTGAATCCCTGAGAACCCCCAGCAGCCCACCCCTGATAACAAGTGTAGCAAGAAATAACCTTTTCCCATAGTAGCCTTTACCCTTGGCAAGTCCCTACCCATTTAGCCTTCAGGACAGCCACTCTTCCCTCAGGCAGTGGGGTAGAGCAAGACACAATCTATGACTTATTTGAAGGAGGTATTTCAGAAAAATGGTGGAAGTACTAGAGCAGAGGTGTCAAACTCAAGGCCCGGGGGCCAGATCTGGCCCATGGGGTGCTTAGATCAGGCCCGCGGGGCTGCCCTGGAAACATTGAAGGACCGGCCTGTGGTCCCTCTGCCAGCAAAAACGGAGCTCAGGAGGGCTGCATGACAGCCTCCTGCAGCGGTCTGACAGCAAAAATGGGGCGTGCTGCCTTCCCAAGCTCCGTTTTCACTGGCAGACCACTGCAGGAGGCTGTCACAGCCCAAAACAGAGCTGGGACTGTGGGGACCCTGGTGCCCTGGGAGTTCGGGACCTGGTGCCCTGGAAGCTTGAGGGCTGGGCTGGGCGCTTGCCTTCTGCTGCTAGGGCTCTGGACAGCCTGCACCGCCATCCAGGGTCCTCTGTGTGGCCTGAGAGGGACAGGGAGGCTCCTCTGGAAGACAATGGTTTGGCGCTCTCCCTGGTCTCGTCTTCCTCCACTGGAGACAGTGGATTCCCCCAGCCCTGCCCAGGCCACCACAGGCGCCCCCAACATGAGTGACATTGAGCTAGCCACGCTCACCCTGGCCACTCCAACCCGGCCTCTGAGGTCAAATGCAACCCTGATGCGGCCCTCAATGAAATCGAGTTTGACACCCCTGTACTAGAGATTTTGTTTTTAAAGGTGTTTTTTTTACAGTTTTCTTGTTGTGAGTCACTCAGAGTTGTATTCCAATATGGGTGGCCCTACACATTCTTAAATAAATAACCCCTGATGTGGCAGCAATTAAATTTGAACAAAAGTACCAAACTGCCAGTTTCTTTATTTAACATGAGCTCTGTGTGGAAATAATTCTTCTCTTATACAAAATGCTGCAGGAACATTATCCAGCTTTTTAACTTTTTCAGTAATTGCTTCAGTAAAGTCTCATTGTAAGGGTCACGTCAAATCTAAGACATTTTACTTTAGAATAAGGTCAATTTTCATTTCATTGTTATCACACATTAAAGAGCTAAACTACATTTTCAACTGCAAATTGGAGTCGAAAAAGGAAATAGCAGCCTTTAGATTTTTATTAGGAGTGAAGATATTCAAAATTATATGAATTTATTTATTTGACATTAGGGCTGTTGCTCATTTTTTTTGCCCACCAAAAAGGTTTTACCTGCCAGTGAACTCTGCCATCAAAATATAGTATCTTCAATAAGGAAGATACCGTATTTTTCGGAGTATAAGACGCACCGGAGTATAAGACGCACCTAGATTTTAGAGGAGGAAAACAAGGAAAAAAGTATTCTGAACCAAATGGTGTAGTAATATATTATTTAATAAAATACCAGTGTAGCAGAATACTTTTTGCAACCATGTATACTTTTTACAACCATGTACACTTTTTACAAACTTCAAACTTGACAGCTTTAAGACTTGTGGACTTCAACTCCCAGAATTCCTCCTCCAGTCATGCTAGCTCAGGAATGGGAGTTGAAGTCCACAAGTCTTAAAGTTGCCAAGTTTGAAGAGCCCTGGGTTAGAGGTGGCAAGGGTCTTCAAACTTGGCAAGTTTAAGACTAGTGGACTTCAACTCCCAGAATTCCTCCTCCAGTCATTCCTGAGCTAGCATGACTGGAGGAGGAATTCTGGGAGTTGAAGTCCACTAGTCTTAAACTTGCCAAGTTTGAAGACCCTTGCACCACTAACCCAGGGCTCTTCAAACTTGGAAGTTGGTCTTCAAACCTGTCAGGCTGCTCACTTTGGGCAGCAGCAGCGGTGGCTCCGGTGGCGTTGAGTATCGGCGGTGGTATCGGCAGCGTCGGGTCCTGCAACGGGGGTGGCTGCGGTGGCGTGTCCTGCACCGGGGGCGGGGGCTGCAATGGGGGCGGCTGCGGGGGCTGCAACGGGGGTGGCTGCGGCGGCATGTCCTGCGCCAGGGCAAGGGCTGCAACGGGGGCGGCTGCGGGTCCTGCGCCAGGGGTGAAGGCTGCAAAGGGGGCGGCTGCGGGTCCTGCGGCGGAGGCGGGGGCTGGAAAGGGGGCAGCTGTGGCGGCATGTCCTGTGCCGGGGGCGGGGGCTGCAACGGGGCGGCGGCGGGTCCTGCAGCGGGGGCGGGGGCTGCAACGGGGGCGGCGGCGGCAGGTCCTCCAGCGGGGGCGGAGGCTGCACCGGCGGCTGGGGCGGCAGCGGCTCCCAGCAACAGCGGCTGCAGCTACGGCCAGCAATGGCGGCAGCGGCGGTGGCCAAACACTTCCTTCCCCATTCCAAAAACAGGGCGTGCAACCGGCGCTGCCTGCCGCCTGAAACGCGATGCTTTTTTTTGGTCTCCGCAAGCTCTGTTTTTGGAATCGGGGAGGGGATCGCAGCGCTGCCACCTGAAAATGCTTTCCTCCCCAGGCTGAGTGGCGGCTGGCAGGTGGGTGGGTGCTACATTCGGAGTATAGGACACACCCACTTTTTGACCCCTTTTTTGGGAGTAAAAAGGTGCGTCTTATACTCCGAAAAATATGGTACTTAGCATTCTATAAAACATATCTGTGCAATATTCATGCAACTGAATTGTTGATTAATAAAAGTTAACAAAATCTGCTTTTGTTAATCAATCTGCCCCTGGGCAAAAACCTTTTGTGTGTGAAATTTGAACCTTACTGGTGGGCAAAAAAGGAACAGAAGCTGAAATCAGTTCTAGAACTGACAAAAATTTTGTTAATGTGTAAAAGAGAAAATATAAAGGCCTTTATGTTTATTGAAACTGTGAAATGCTTTTTCATACCTTGATACTTCCCTGTAGTACTGTGTATGAATTTTTTAAGTCCACTAATTATGGGTTAAAATGAGATATGTGTGCTTGAGTATACATAACATTTTCTAATTTTTTTATAAAATACTGTCATTGGCAACAATATGCTATGTAAAAGCATTTCATTGGAATGTATTTCACTCAGTGAGCTGTCACAACTCTTTCTTCAAATTTCCTCTCTGCTGACTTGATCCAATTATTCATTCCTAGAATATAATGATATTACTGCACTGTATTATTGAATCACATTAGATATTACGGCAGGTAGGTTCAAAAAAGACTGTTAATATTTTGCACTCCTACCTCACTATTAGCAAGAAAGCTCATTAATCATTTAGCAAGACATCATCCTACATAGGGCCCTTGTCAGCCAAAACTGAGCACCGCTATTGGAAAAATCAGATTTCGCATTATTATTCTGCTGCCCCCTCCAAATTAGCACTGCATACGGTCAGTGCTTACTTCTGAATTAAAAAATGCAAGTGAATTTTAAAATGAGATATATAATGCGGATCTCCGGTTGACATCACAGTAGGATCAGACACGCGGTCGCCCTCCATTGATAGGCTCCGAAAGGAGCCAAAGCCGCCCTGTAGGGGTAGTGAAGCAACGAGGGGTGCCCTGTGAGGTCACGGTGTCACAGCTCTCCTGTCTGACCTGGGATTTTCTTTTCCCTCTCAGCCACAGCGAGGTGAAGAGGCAGCCTAAACATGGCTGCCACAAAACTGGGACAACCATGAAACAACTAAGACTGGTGCTGGAGTGAAGTAGGTGAACAGTGACTGGAACTGGGGGAGAGGATTCTTTTTTGCTTAAAACTTAAACCCAAGGAACAATTTAGAACTATTTGCTCAGAATTATTTGTTAAAGTGGAGTTTAAGCATACCGGAAGGGAAAGATGTAAAGAGAGAAAAATAATAAAATTTTAAATATACAGAAAATTGGACTCTTAAACTGGGAAGACGTGGTAATGGGAAGGGATTTTAAAATGCTGGAATCATTTACTTAAAAAACTTATCCTGCTTTTATAATTGATCTGTAACTAAAATGATGATTGACTAGTGGCAATACTGAAATTTAAGATGAGAGCTCCACCTGCTGACAAAAGGAAAATATACAAGTCTGGGAATACTAATATGAAGGACTGTGAAATTATTTACTGGATTATACCTAACTACCCCTTATTACTGGAGATTCAAATATGAAAACAAGGAAGTTATTTAATTAAAGGGACTTCTCAATGTTAAGTTAGAAGATTGAATTTGCAGATGGTGTTGCTTTTTCAAAACACAAAGGATATCATGGAGAAAGAACTTAAGAAGACTATGGAAAAAATGGAAAATACTATATGAGGGATGACGAGTAAAGACCAAGACGCCCAGGAAACAACATGTCTAACATGGCTGGTACATCAGCTAAACTTAAGTTGCTCAGCACCCGTCTATTTTCACCTAGGGCCTTAAACCCTGATCAGAGAACACAGACAATAGGAGCAAGGCTATTCAGGGGCAATAGTTGACTTGCCCATAGACCAGGGGTCTCCAAACTGGGCAATTTTAAGTATTGTGGACTTCAATTTCTAGAATTCTCCAGTCAGCATGGTTGGCTGAGAGATTCTGGGAGTTAAAGTCCACAAGTCTTAAAGTTGCCAGGTTTGGAGACCCCTTGCCATAGACCAGTGATGGCGAACCTATGGCACGGGTGCCACAGGTGGCACACGGAGCCATATCTGCCGGCACGCGAGCAGTTGCCCTAGCTCAACTCCAGCGCGCATGTGCATGCACACCAGCTGATTTTTGGCTCGCGCGGAGGCTCTGGGAGGGTGATTTTGGCCTCCGGAGGGCCTCCGGGGTGGCGGGGGGAGCGTTTTCGCCCTCCCCAAGCTCTAAGAAAGCCTCTGGAGCCTGGGGAGGGCAAAAAATGGGCCTACTGGGCCCACTGGAAGTCGGGAAACAGGGGAGTGGGGGGGTCATGCATGCATGCGCAGGGGAGTGAGGCAAGTGGGGGGCTTTGAATTATGGGTGTAAGCACGCACGCATGTGCGATAGCGCGTGCGCGCACTATTTTAGCACCCGAGGAAAAAAAGGTTCGCCATCACTGCCATAGACCATCCATATCATAGTGTTTCTTCATGTAAATGTAAAGAAGATGGCTAGGCAGTTGGGGTACTAGCTTAATGTACAAGGCTGCAAGGGATAATCTGGACAAATGAAGTCTCTCTTGGCGTTAGTATTAGGTCCATCCTGGTTTGGAGCAAAAAGAAATACTGGAAAGAGTCATGAGAAAGACAACTGTAAGGTATCAGAGAAAAGTCAACTTAGAGCTTCTGCTACAGGGCAACATTTCTGGATTTATATTTAAAAAATACTTTGGCAAAACAAGGCAGGTGATATGAATTCTTAGGGGCCAAAGAAAGTCAAGTAACACACCTGATACTTACGCTTTACTTAGATTATTATATATAGATATGAATATTTATTAAACTGTATCATACTAGTATCACATACAGCAACTTTGCATTTTAGATTGTGTCAACTTTTCCTTTCAACTCTATCCAGAGGTGAAGAACAAAATCATTTACAGATGAAATATATTATCAGGATTTTCAGATGAAAGAGGTATTCTGTTTTATATAGAAATAATCTCTTGTGAGTCAAATCATGAACTTGACCTAGGAAAACATTCAGAAAAATAATGTGTACTTTATGGTGCATTACATGCTAAAAAGTTTCAGATGAGGAAACTAGGTTTATGGTAGAAATGTGCTAGAACTAATTTTCTTCTCCAGATGGTTGAGTTGTCCAAATGAAAAAAGGGAAGGTCACTTCCCTTGAGCTCAGATGAAGATTCCCACTGAGTTACATCTAGCTGGGCTGCAGTCTTATAGCTACAAATCTGTGTCCATCTTATTGAACTCTGGCTGGGTTTAACATTAGAAGGCATCCTATGCTTTGTCCAGGGCAATCTGTGAAGCCACTTGTAATTTGTAAACTATGGTTTGTAGCTTTGTAGCTAAAGTAAAAAAACAAACAAAAACCACCAAATTGTTATTTCTGAATGAGTGATATTTTGAAAGTTTGGCATACTTTGCTTAGGGATTGGCATTTAGCTTCAGTTGTTAGTAACTGCAGTAGCTCACTTAACCACGGTGGCAAGAAAGGTCATAAAATGGGGCAAAGCTCACTTGACAACTCTCTCACCTAGCGTAAGAAATTTGGGGTTCAATTGTGGTCGTAGGTCGAGGACTCCCCTTATAGGCCTTTAAGCTGGGAGCTTGTGCACAGAACCTAGCGCTAGGTATTATGAAAACTGGCCATCCTTGGGGTATCGCTGTTGTCATTATTCAGTATAAAGTATAAAGTGGGGTGTATGGGGTGTTCAGGGAGGGGTAGCACCTCTGGTGTAGGGGCATGTTGTGCCCTTTTACTCATTCTAGGGCAGCATGTCGTATCCTTTTACTCATTCTAGGGCAGCTTTTAGGGCAGCTCATTCACCTTTGGTCCCCACCTGTCACTCAGCTCTCACCTGTGGCTCCTAGCAGCTGTAGCATGCGCAGCGGCCATACCCCGGGCAACAGCTTCGACAGGCTGGCCAAACTAGGTTGAGAGTAGCTGTTGGGTCATTGACCTTCGGTGAGATAGGGACTTGTCTATCCCGAGCATGTGAAGACAGATTCCGGCGGACTGAGCAGATGAAATCTACTAGAATAGGACAACGGTCATGAAGGCGGTCTCTGCAAGCGATGTGGTATGCTAAGAGCACGGCAAGACACGAAAGATGCCCTGGTCAACCACTTTGCCCAGCCCATCTCCAACTGTCTCGACTCTTGTCCTGCTATTTGGAGCAAGATGGAATCTGGGAAGAGAGAGTGAGGCTGACTATGCACACCTCTCCCTCACTTTAATCCAATTCACGCGCAAGTCTTGACATCCCCCCCAAGACCTGTGAAAAGTCCTGTGGTGATGGGCGAGTGACAAAGCAGCAGGTGTGGATACACTGGGAGCTATAGCTGCGGACCTGCACACAGGCGACTCAGGGCTATGATAGATGTTCGAATATGATGGACGAACATCATCATCATCATCATTAAGTATAAACAATTTGGATATCATCTTGCCAGGTATGCTTTTCATGTTATGGTTTTAAATCAGTTTGCTTGAGTTAATAATAAGGTTACAATCTCTTTATTCACTGGCGTGCTCATTGTCTCTGGATCCCAAAGAACCAATTGTCTGGGGAGCTAATCACTGCCCCAATACTTGAGCCAAAACAGAGGAGAACACAAATCCTCTCATTCCTGCTACGGTTTGACACATTTTAAATACATATTAGCCTTCTAATATCTTATAATAAAATCTTCATAAGATACAATCAAGTTATTGTTTACTGTCACTACCTAGAAATGATATCATCGGAACCTTCAAGAAGCTGTACATATTATTAAAATGTAATTTATCCATTTATCTACATGGTTTAAGTGTAAAAATAATCCATCACTTAAAATCAAGATGCTATTCAGACTACTAAGTTTCATTGTCTGGGTTGATCTAATTATCAGTGCATGCCATATTTTTTTCACCATTTTGTTCATTTTCTATACTTGTAATAAATACTAAATACTATGCCAAAAGTGTATGAGTAAAAACATAATTTTAAAGAATGGAAATAGTTATATATTTTTACATGTAAGCAGATGGGAATGTAACTATGCTTTTGTTTTCAATGTGGCTTCTTTAAATATGCTTATTTTGCCATACCTGATCATCAGCGCCGCCCTGAGTCCTTCGGGAGTTGGGCGGCATATAAGAATAACAAAATAAATAAATAAATAAATAAATCATTACTTTCCCCTGCAAAATATTCAGATTTTAGAATAACCAATTGCCTAATTCTTTACTTGGACATGTACCTGTTCTTCAGAGGTGCTTTCTATTTTTAAGTACTACTACTACTACTACTACTACTACTACTACTACTACTACTACTACTACTACTACTACTACTACTACTGTTGTATGTACACTATAAGCTCATGCACCGGAGAAAAAATCCTATGTACTTTGATCAGGAGCTGAAGTGGTGCAGTGGTTAAATGCAGCCATTGCAGGCTGACTGCTAGTTCAACAGTTCAGCTGTTCAAATCTCACTAGGCTCAAGGTTGACTCAGCCTTCCATCCTTCCGAGGTCGGTAAAATGAGGACCCAGATTGTTGGGGGCAATATGCTGAACTCTGTAAACCGCTTAGAGAGGGCTGTAAAGCACTATGAAGCGGTATATAAGAAAAGTGCTATAAAGTGCTATACTATCATACTTGGCCAATAAAGTATTCTATTCTATTCTATTCTATTCTATTCTATTCTATTCTATTCTATTCTATTCTATTCTATTCTATTCTATTCTATTCATACCAGGGGTGAAATCCTCCCGGTTCGCCCTGGCCCGTCCTTCGGCGTATAGCCGATGGAACTGGTGGCGGTCGCGGCGCGGAGCTTCTCCCGCCCGCTTTCCCGGCCCGACTGAACGCCGCCATTCAGGTTATTTTTCCCTCTGTGCATGCGCGCGCATGCACAGAGGGAAAAATAACCCGAATGATTGTGGTCAGCCGGGCCGGGAAAGCGGTGATTGTGTTCAGCCGGGCCGGGAAAGCGGGCAGGAGAAGCTCCGCGCCGCGACCGCCGACAGTTCCATCGGCTATACGCCGAAGGACTGGCCCGGGCGAACCGGGAGGATTTCACCCCTGATTCATACCCTTTTTCTACTCAGGTATGTTATAGTCAGAAATAAAATATATCTGGTGGTGGTTATTAGCTATGCATATATGAATGGGACTTTAAGGAACTGTATCAGGAGCTGAGATAGCGCAGTGGTTAAAAGCAGCATTGCGACCTTCAGCTGATTGCTAGTTCAGCAGTCCAGCTGTTCGAATCTCACTAGGCTCAAGGTTGACTCAGCCTTCCATCCTTCCGAGGTGGGTAAAATGAGGACCCAGATTGTTGGGGGCAATATGCTGAACTCTGTAAACCGCTTAGAGAGGGCTGGAAAGCACTATGAAGCGGTATATAAGTAAAGTGCTATTGCTATTGCTATTGCTATCATCCATTATATAACCTGGAATTATCACACAATCATGGGTGGATTATGACCTTGGCACTGTTTCTGATTGTGAGGACAATGTGCAAAATAAAGAGGCTGAAGCTGGTTTTCTTCCTTTCTTTCCAAAACAGGGATTTCATCTGAGCTGTTACAGACCTTTTTTTTTTTAGGAAACAAGTACTTAAGG
Organism: Diadophis punctatus similis; assembly: GCA_023053685.1. NCBI lineage: Eukaryota > Metazoa > Chordata > Lepidosauria > Squamata > Dipsadidae > Diadophis > Diadophis punctatus. The sequence goes on along the minus strand of JALIGW010000001.1, from coordinate 131,242,770 downwards.
GAAAAGAGATACAAGGGGCTTTATTATTGTAAATCCTGTTCACCTGTTTTAAAACATTAGAAAGCACTGTGAAATGCTTTAATCCAGGTAATCCTTGACTTACTACCATTCATTCAGTGACCGTTCAAAGTTACAACAGTACTGAAAAAGGTGACTGATGACTGTTTTTCACCCTTACAACCATTGCACCATCCCCATGGTCACATGATCACAATTTGGATGCTTGGAAACTGGCAAATATTTATGATAGCTCCAGTTTCCCAGGATTGTGTGATGGAGGAACATGGGTTGTTAAGAAATTCAATAGGGAAGCCAGATTCATTTAACAATTATGCTAGTAACTTAACAACTGAAGTGATTCACTTAACAGCTGTGGAAATAAAGGTTGTAAAATGAGGCAAAACTCAATGAACAACTGTCTTGCTTAGCAATGGAAATTTTGGACTCAATTATGGTCATAAATCAAGGACTACCTGTAAATGTATAGGACAAAACCATATTTTCAAAGCCTTTTGGAAAAGCAGTAGGGTCGGGCCAACTGTACCTCAGGAGAATGATGTTCCATAAATAAGAGGCTACTATCGAGAAAGCCCTTTTTTGTGGTCCCACCAGTTGACAATTCCCAACTGATGGGACCTGTAACATGCCTTGCCTTCCCATCCTGGTGGGCCAGGTGGATGTAATAGGGACAGGCAGGGTGCAGGAGAGGATCCGGGGGCACCTTATATTATTTGCACAGGCTTGTTGATCACGAAACAGTTCTAAAAATGTCTACTTCTCTCTTAAATAATAGCTTCTACCACAACTGGTATATATATATATATATTTCTGCAGAAATATTAAAATGTGACAAAATGTCTTCTGTTATAAAGCTCACAATGTCCATAAATCTATTGAAATAAGTACAGGCATTCCAATTTGTCCCCAGACTATTGAAAAATGCTAATAGCAAATGGAGCTTAAAGAGCAGCATGTGACATTCGGGTTTCATTTTTAGTAATTTTCGCTAAAACACACACACAAAAGGGGAAAAAAAAACCCAGCACAGCCTTAAAAAGCAGCAGCTCTAATTGTATTGCTCTGGTTTGGGCTCTTAAATAAAATGGAATAAGTGCTTGGATCTACAAGTGATTGGATCTGCTTAGGATAAACACCAATAATGAGTCCAGCTAGTTTTGGTAAGACTCTGGACAAAAAGAGTGTTATATCTTGAATGATATTTATGCCATTATTCATGCCAAATTCCTGGTAGGATCCCATCTTCAAATCATCCATCCATCCATCCATCCATCCATCCATCCATCCATCCATCCATCCATCCATCTTCTTTCTATCTATCTATCTATCTATCTATCTATCTATCTATCTATCTATCTATCTATCTATCTATCTATCTATCTATCTACCTACCTACCTACCTACCTACCTACCTACCTACCTACCTACCTACCTATCTATCATCTGTCTGTCTGTCTGTCTGTCTGTCTGTCTGTCTATCTATCTATCTATCTATCATCTATAGACACACACACACACACACACACACACACACACACACACACACACACACACATCACAGCACATGCTTGGGGGCGGCAGCTTGGAAGCAGAAAAGCAAAGTGTATTACACTGCAAATACTCTCTTGTTGATGTCAGAAAAGAGACAATTTTCTGTCCCATGACCGTATCCGGTAATGGAACCTGGATGGGGGAAGGTGGGACCGCATGAGAAAAACAAGGTTGGAAGAGGGCCATTTGCAAAATAAAATCTGAGACACGCTGCTAGAGATACCTTAATATGAAACGAAAGAGTGTTTTTTTATAAGTGGTACTCACTAGGAATATTGATAGAAGAAATTGGTTTCTAATCTGCCCCAAAGGTGCTTTCCCCCCCCCAAGAGACAACTGGACTTTCTTGTTTTTCGCTTCTCATCCAAGAAACTTCTTCAGCTCTGACTGGATGATGAGGAATGGAAGGATTTATACTCCTTGCAGATAGCTGGTCATTTGCATTCTTTTATAATAAGAGAGTCCAGTTGCCTCTTGGGGAAAAAAAAAGCACCCAGACAACCATGATCTGGATGACTGAGAATCTCCATAGACATTTCTAATCTGGTCCAGTCCTTCTCAAATAGTGGGGCGCCTCCCCTGGGGGGGCTCGGAGCAATGCCAGGGGGGTGCGTGGTCCCTCTCGATCGATTCCCCTGGATGGGGAGTGTTTTCCCAGTTGCACGCTGCTCCGAGCCCGGAAGAGAAGGGGGCCAGGCGGGACGGGGCGACTGCGTGGATTCTTGTTGTTCTCGGTGGGCGCCGCGGTAGCCATGAATGGCGTGGCGAACCTGCTGCTGGACAAGGAGGAGCATCCTCTGCAGCTGGGCGAAAGCTTTGAATGGCACCCTAAAGCCTCCTTCCACACCATTCGCTGTGAATGCCCGGCAGAGACAGCACTTATGGGCCAGGCCGGTGAACTCAAACCATAGGCTTGATTAAGCTGGCCTGGCCCCATGTCAAAAGAGGGCTCTAACCACGGTAGCCTATGCCTGCCTAACCGAAAACAGATTCCACTGAGTTCAGTGTGACTTACTACCAGGTGAATGGGTAGAGCAGCCTTCCACAGCCAATAGTTTGCTTGCAGTTTATAATAAGTAAAATAATAAATATTAACACTAAAATTCCAGTGGGGCCCAGATCGGAGAGTTGGGGGGCGCACGCGAAATGTTTACTTCTTCCTAGATGGGGCGTAACAGAAAATAATTGAGAAGCACTACTGCGGTCAGTGTTGCATCTCCAGAATTCCCACAACATAACAATCCCCAAGGCATTTGTGTATTGATAGGCATACAGGTAGTCGTCGATTTACAACCATTCATTTAGTGATCGTTCAAAGTTACAACGGCACTGAAAAAAGTGACTTATGACCCTTTTTCACCCTTACAGGTGTTGCAGTATCCCCATGGTCACAAGATCGAAATTCGGATGCTTGGCAACGGGTTCATCTTTTATGACGGTTGCAGTGTACCGTGGTCATGGGATCACTGTTTGTGACCTTCCGTCAAGCAAAGTTAATGGGGAAGCCAAGTTCATTTAACGACCGTGTTACTAACTTAACAACTGCAGTGATTCAATTAACAGCTGCGGCAAGAAAAGTCGTAAAATGGGACAAAACTCACTTAACAACTGTCTTGCTTAGCGATAGAAAGGTGGGGCTCAATCGTGGTCATAAGTTGAGGACTGCCTGTAATTTGATGCCTCTTGTAAAGGGAACTCTCATTCTTATGCAGATGTTTTGGAAACCTGAAACAATTATGCTACCTCTTTAACAGAACCTATAATTTTCTCAGTTCTATTGCTAGAAACATATCAAGGAGGCTTCCAAGCAATTGGCTTAGTTTCAGTCAAGTTTTGACACTACCTATTTAGCACATCATCCAGATATAATTACTTGAGAATTTTTCACAGTTGTGAGCTATTGGATGTTTCTCCATTCACTCCTTGAAATAAAAATAAAATAACTGCTGAGATTGTTTTTTTTTAAAGTAAAATGCATGGGAAAACCTATTTCTCAAGAACCTGAGCTATGAGGTGGCTTGGCTACAGCCTTCTCTTTGAATTATCCCTACCTTTCTGAATGATTAAACAATCTTGATGGTGGTAATTGAATCAAATGGATTTCTTCTTCTTTTTCCCTCCCCCCCCCCCTTTTCTTTTATTATTATACTTTAAAGATTATATAAATTCTATATAAAGGAAAGATAATTAGTGGAGTAATTTATCAACCTGAGATATTGTAATGATGTTTGATTAACAAGATGCTTGATTTTTAGATTATGCTTAACAGGTTTTGTGCAACAAGGAGTTAAAGATTTAGAGTGATGTGGGAATTAAGAATTTGTTAGTTTAATTGAAATTTATTTTATTGAATATAATGCCCTGTGCTTTCTCTCGGAAGTCGGGGGGTGGGGGGGTGCGAGGGGGGAGGGGAGGGGGATGGGGGGAAGGGGGGGAGAAAAAGTGAAAAATGTTTGTACTTTGTACTAATAAAACTTTTTGAATAAAAAAAAACAATCATGGCTTCACGTTCCTTGAATTAAAGGGGGAGAGAGAAACTTCAGAACCAACCATGCAAAGGCAAATCCAAGATCCGAAGCTCTAAAACCACGATGATATATCTCAGTGGGAGACTACTTTGATCTACTTTGCTCTGGGTTCATACAGAAATGAAATGATGGTAATAGCACAAATGTCCTTGAACAGAAAACAGATCAAAATTCCCATTTATCCCTAATGAACCACTGATCCATATCTAGCTTGAAAAGAATTACACGCATGAGCGCACACCCAGACATGCACAAAGCTTATGTATCTGATCTTTAATTGGACAATATGCTTCTCTTTCAGTCTAAGTATTGCGCAAGCATGCCTTGCCTATATTAGCCCCTAACTAATTAATAATGAAATTAATGTTCTGCTTTTTCTCCAGGAGTTTCGGTTAGCTTTTATGGGGATGTTCTATCATTTGTAACACACCCACACCCACAGAAACCCTGTGAAGTAACTTAGGCTGAGAAAGTGGCTGGCCTGAAATCACCCAATCATCTAAGTGCTAGAGCCCACTGTAACAACATTGCCAAAAAGAGTTGCTAAGAGTTGTTAATTTAATCTTGCGTAGCTTCTTCTCTGGCAACATTACATTACTAACCAGAGCATACAAAACATTTGTTAGACTAATTCTGGAATACAGCTCACCTGTCTGGAACCCGCACTGCATATCAGACATAAATACAATCGAGAGAGTCCAGAAATATTTCACAAGAAGAGTCCTTCACTCCTCTGCTCACAACAAAATACCTTATTCCACCAGACTTGAAATACTGGGATTAGACAATTTACAACTACGTCGCCTCCGATCTGATCTAAATGTAGTTCATAAAATCATATACCAAAATGTCCTTCCTGTTAATGACTACTTCAGCTTCAACCGCAACAATACATGAGCACGTAATAGATTCAAACTAAATGTAAAGCGCTCCAAACTCGATTGCAGAAAATACAACTTCAGCAACAGAGTGATCAATGCCTGGAATGCACTACCCGACTCTGTGGTTTTTTCCCCAAACCCCAAAAACTTTAACCTTAGACTGTCTACAGTCGACCTCTCCTCGTTTCTAAGAGGTCTGTAAGGGGGGTGCATAAGTGCACCACTGTGCCTACCGTCCCTGTCCTACTGTCCTATTGTCCTCTTTTATCGTTACTTTTTACTTAAGTTTATACAAATTACTACTATACATGTTTGACAAATAAATAAAATAAATAAAATAAATAAATCTTCTGTGGCTGATGGACTGAAAGCTGGGCGTCCCTATTCCTAGCTCAACAGTTTCATCTCTACACTTCAAGAAAGAAAGAAAGAAAGAAAGAAAGAAAGAAAGAAAGAAAGAAAGAAAGAAAGAAAGAAAGAAAGAAAGAAAGAAAGAAAGAAAGAAAGAAAGAAATTTCAAGGCACCTGGGATGATCTCATCACAGCTACACCAGAAGCAGCCAGATGATTAGGTTCCTTAGATATCGAATTATAACATCTATCCCATTGCAACTATATGGCACAATATTATGGTGATTTTATTATGGTTGTATCCAGAGGTGGGATCCTACCTCTGATTGCCGGTGCGGTTAATTGCTGACTTCGCGGCAGAGCTGAAGACTCTGCTCGAGCCTGCTCCCGTTCGCGGAGCGGGAGCCTTTCCCAGGCGCTTTCCGCGCCTGCATGGATGCCGCCAATGGCGTTCTTTTGCCCTCTGCGCATGGGGCCATGCGCGGAGGGCAAAAGAACGCCATTGGCGGCATCCATGCGGGCGGGGAAAGCGCCCGGGAAAGGCTCCCGCTCCGCGAACGGGAGCAGGCTCGAGCAGAGTCTTCGGCTCTGCCGCGAAGTCAGCAATTAACCGCACCGGCAATCAGAGGTAGGATCCCACCTCTGGTTGTATCTTAGTTTAATATTCATATATTGTATGAATACATTGCATTCATACAGTATATTGTGCTCATATATTGTAATATCCACATACCTTATATGTGTATGTATGTATATGTGTATGTATGTATGAATATATATATTACTGATGCTTTATTTAAACTTATGTTTGTGTATCAGTGATTGCATGACCTCGATAGATGCCGTACGCTAAATAAAAAAATAAAAATCTCTACATTATACTAGCTTTCTAAAAAAAAGTCACTAGTTTTGAAAGATTTCATATGTTGCTGTATTGTTTCTATCACATTTCTTTATAAAACTGAGATCCCACCTTTAATTTAAAAAAATCAATAATGCACTTAGAATTGGTCTATGCCAGTGATGGCGAACCTATGGCACACGTGTCGGAAGTGGCATGCAAAGCAATCTCTCCGGGCATGCCAGCCATCGCCCTCTGGGTTCCGGTGTGCACATGTGCGCCAGCCAGCTGGTCTTCGCATGTGTGTGAGCACCGGAAACCGGTGCACATGCGCGCGCCGGGAAGCTGAGCTTCTGGTTTCCAGCGCCCGCATGCATGCCGGCCAACTGGTCTTTGCGCATGCATGCGTGCCAGAAACCAGAAGACCAGGTGACCAGTCCTCATGCATACTCCAGAAACCAGAAGCTCGGCTTCCCAGCGTGCACAGGCGCGCTGGGGAACTGCTCTTCCGGTTTCCAGCGCTCCCGCGCGCCCGCGCGCTGGGAAGCTGCTCTTTTGGTTTCTGGTGCTCCCCCGCGCGCACTCCTGTTCCAGCACTCAGTGCTGAAAAGGTTCGCCAACACTGGTCTATGCTGTATTTTTAGTTAAAAATAAAAATAACATTTGGCTATTTTAAAAAGAATATTTTTAAAACTGTGGTTTGGGGGCAGCCAAAGTTTAACAGACCTGTTTGGTTTAACATTGACCAATTGAATATATGAACAACAATCTTCAGTTATCTTGTGAGCACAAAAATCATTCAACTCAGCAGTTACCTTGCAAACAAACAAACCACAAACAAACAAACAAACAAACAAACAAACAAACAAACAAACAAAAAAGTGGAGAAAATTAATGTAATTTAGTGTATCCCAAATAAACTTTACTGGATGCCTTTGGGCCACCCACTAGCTTTTAATTCAACCTCTTCCATAAATTTGCTCAGGGGGATGAAGAAAATAGTGCTATGGATGCTGCCTCTGAACTCTCAGAGGAAAAGTATGATATAAAAACTACCACATCAACGTATCATTTTATAATAAAAGCTAAACATTCCTACAACACTTTGCAAAGCTTAGACTTTCAGACTTAATGCAATCAGCAGTCCTCAGAATCACTTCCAAAAAGCAGGCAGGCATTATGTTTTCCAATGCATATAATAGCCCCGGCTCGGGATGAACCTGTCTCCAAAAGAACATACTTGGGAATGAGATAATGGCCTGAATAACTCCGAAATTGCAAAAGCTAATGCGGCATCCAGCTCATCAAATGCAAACAATTCCCTTGGGATTCTTCTGAATGCTCTTTATGGGTACAATTAACATATGAATAAGCACTTGCAGCAATGTGAAATCTGACTTAGCAGTTGACATTTCTTTGTGTTGTTGAAAAACAGGTACTTACGTAGTCTTCGTAAGACTCATGTGCTGGTAGAGGGGGAGCCCTGTAACCTGGTACTGCCGGAACTCCTCTGGCTCGAGGGGTGGGGACCCCTCTGGTGGCGGGTGGGACCGGGAGTACTCCGCGGGACACTGGCGTTCCTCTTGCTACTTGAGCTCCTCGTCCGGGTGGTGGTGGAGGGATGGCACTCCCACGCCCCCTGAGAGTGAACAGATGATTGCGATAAGGAGCGGTAAAAAAACGAAAGATTTATAAAGGTACATAAAAGGATTTCTGTACTGACTGCATTGACATTAAACTGTTATTAGAATCAGTAATTTAGATAACGCATATTACCATTCAGGGTCCTTGGTGCTCTCTGAGCCTGGTTCTTTTTTTGCAGACGTTTCATTACCCAAACTAGGTAACATCATCAGAGCATTCTGATGCCCTGATGTTACCTGATGATGATGATGCACTGATGGTGTGACCTAGTTTGGATAATGAAACGTCTGCAAGAAAACAACCATGCTCAGAGAGTATCACGGACCCCTCATTTCAAACCTGGGCTACCAATATTTGCCTTTATTGGCAGGTTACCATTCAACGGCAAACTTTCAAATGAGGACGGAAGTGTAAGAAGGAAAGGGTGTTGAGGAGATTCAGCAGGTAAACCTAAGAAGGGCAATATGCAACAGCTTAGATCAATATTCAGAATATAGAGAACAAAGAGAGTCAACTTGAAAGCCCTAGGACAGTGATGGCGAACCTTTTTTGGGTCGGATGCCAAAAGGGTGCGCGCGCACGATAGTGTGCGCACTTGTGCCCACATCCATAATGCAATGCCCTCCCCCCGCACATGCGCACAACCCCTGCACTGCCTCCCATGCATGCACACAACCCCCTGTGCTGCCCCCCCACGCATGCGCACAGGCCTCACTTAAGCCTCCAAACTTCCGGTTGGCCTGTTGGCCCATTTTTCGCTGTCCCCAGGCTTCAGGAGGCTTTCCTGAAGCCTGGGGAGAGCTAAAATGGCCGAAAAGAAGGCTGAAAATCAGCTGGCCAGTGCGTGCATGCGCACTGGAGCTGACATAGGGCAACACCTCGCATGCCCTCAGATATGGCTCCGCGTGCCACAGGTTCACCATCACTGCCCTAGGATGAAAGGCCTGGTATGGGAGAAAGTAAGGGGGCAAATATTTATTAGTATTACTGAAATCTGGTGAGGTAGAACTCAAGATAGGAATACAATCCTAGAAGGTTATAAAGAATTCCAAAAGAAACAGACTCCTGAAAATGTGTGTGTGTGTGTGTGTGTGTGTGTGTGTGTGTGTGTGTGTGTAAGGATGATGACTCCTGTATGGAATTCATAATACAGGTATCCTCAACTTCATTCATTTAGTGACCATTCAAAGTTACAACAACATTGAAAAAAGTGACCTATGATCATTTTTCATATCCATGACCATTGCATGTGATCCACGACCCATGGTCATGTGATCAAAATTTGGACTCTTGGCAATTGGCTCATATTTACAAGGGGTCCAAAGTCCTATGGGCAAGTGATCACCTTTTGCGACCTTCTGATGAGCAAAGTCAATGGGGAAGCCAGATTCACTTAACAACCGTGTTATTAACTTAACAACTGCAGTGATTCACTTAACAAACGTGACAAGGAAAGTCGCAAAAATAGGGCAAAACTCACTTAACTGTCTTGCTTAACAACAGAAATTTGGGACTCAATTGTTTTTGTTAAGTCAAGGATTACCTGTGCTAGGATGAAAGCCCTGCAGAAAGCATCTCGATGAGTATTAAGGGAAAAGACATAGAAATGACACTGTTGTGTACTACAGGTCCCCCTACCAAGTAGAAGATACAGATAAAATCTTCGTAAACCATGGCTAAGGTGTTCAGGAAATATACCACCAAGTCAATGAGGAATTTCACTACCCTGATATCATCTGAGAACTAAACTCTATGCAGGCAGACATACTTTGCAGAGAACTTCATTATCCCAAAGGTGATGGAGGAAATGAGGGGACCTGTTATACTGGACTTAACTGAAAAGCAACGTTTGAGGAAGTGGAAATTATAGGAAGTGTGTAACCATGTGATCCTAGAATACATCATATGGAGGCGGGAAAAACTGAAGTTGATCAGATTAGTGTTCCAGAGTTCAAAAAAGCTTGAAGGAGTCCAATCCTGAAGAAAATCCTGAAGAAAAATTAGTTCAGGAAAGTTAAGATATTCTGGAAAGTGACAAAAGTGTGTGTGTGGGGGGGGGGGGGGAGATGTGGCTGCCTTAAACAGTGGATTCCTTAAAATCAACATGGCTATTGAAGCCAGTATTCCTTTCTTTTGGTTTAGGCAGAAGCCTGAAAAAAAAGATATGCTTTAATAAAGAGCAGAAAGGTACTGTACTCACAGTCATCAGAAATCCAAAACACTCTTCCAAATCACTCCAGCATTTGCAAAGTGTTACTATTATTATCTAAAACATCCTAAGGGATTTGTGACTGTGTCATCTCTCACAAATGTGCTTGAACGTGGCACTGAACTTCTGAGGCTGCTCTGGTTTCTCTACCTCCAAAGATAAGCTTAGCAAAGACATTCTAGCAAGCCTTCAGCACAGAAGCTCATGGATTGTGGACAACTCCTAAAAGATATTTGGTTGGCCTATAGCTAAATATTAGAAAGATAGCTGATAAGTTTCATCCTACTATATAGTTGGTCTGCTCTACCTCCTGCTGTGGCTATGTATATTTTAAATGACCTGGGTATCGCCCCTGTTTGGTGGTTTGAATTATTTAACTGATACTGTATATTGCATTTTTTACTCTATATGGTTTATTGTACTTTTATATTTTTAGTTGGAAGTTACAGTGGGGGTCTTGGGATCAAAAGGTGGAGTGGAATTCTCCCACACATAATTAAATAATTTTTTTAGGGCAAGAATGTACTGTGGAAACATCAATGCAGAATTAATAGCTCATGACAAAGATGTAACAGGAAAAAAAAACACCGCAAGAACATATAGAATGCCTAAAATCACAAAAAGCTGTTATATTCATTTGTTTTGCACACAGAAGCTGAGGTCACTCTCATTAATTAGTCATGAACCTGGACCATGCACTTTCACTGAGCTGGAATACATCATATCACAGGAAGTAAAATATTGGGAGGATAGAGAACAACCAGGTAAGTGGTCCTGACCTTCTAGGGAGAAACCTAGGGCATAATGTAATAACTTATAAGTAAATTCCCTTTGTAAGCAGAAACATTTTCAACAGTTTTGTCAGTGTGTTAACAATTGAAACGCCACCTATACCATGTAGAAAAGTGGTCATTTCTAGATATCTGATGTCCTTTAGATCAGCGGTCACCAACCGGTGGTCCACAGACTACTGGTGGTCCGTGAGAAAATTTTGGTGGCCCACGGAAAAATTATTTGCATTTTTTATATTGCACTAAATACTATTTATCTTTTAATAGTATTAAAAAATTCATATTAGTGGTCTGCAGGATTTAAAATTATGAATTTAGTGCCCCTGAGGTCCGAAAGGTTGGCGACCCCTGCTTTAGATTGTTCACTTACAGCTTTCCATCAATGTTTGATAAAGGACAATCCAATATTCTTCCAAGTATTAGCCAGACAATTGTTCAATGTCATCTCCATTTTGTTATTTTACAGGAAAAAAACAACCCATAGAAAATGAAAGGTGTAACAAATATTGCTACAGGTGGTGTTTCTTTCTTGGAAATGTATCCACTTACGTTTTGAGAATGGCACTAGCTATGAACCCAGGCTATGGGAGGTGGGATAGTTGTTGTTATCTAGAAAGTCCTATTAAGACAGTCACTTATCTGAAATAGTATAGGTTCTCCTGCTTGAGCAGGGAGCTGGACTAGAAGACCTCTAAGGTCCCTTCTGTCAAATCATTGGACTTATGATGATGCCAAAACCCTAGCCAACTGCAAGCTGAGCCTGATTGGCTAAGACGCGAGCAGCTGGCAAGCGGGAAAATGGGGCGTCCTGATTGGTTACCGGCTTGACAGCTCGAGTATAAAAGGAACTATCAGCCAGCATTTTATTGTTCTCTGTCTCCCATTGTTGCCTGTAGTGCTGAAGTTGAAATAAACGTGTTGCTGTTTGAAGAACCTCATCTTGCCTCCGTTCCTGTCAGCCCAGGTTTCCCATATGAAACACTGGCGACGAAGGTGGGATCCCTGACAGAACGGCTGGCATTCACCCCACGGAGCTGGCAGACTTTTGAGCTGAAGCACTTCTGAGCTGAAGCACTTCTGAGCTGAATCACTTCTGAAGTCACTAATTCAGTCACTAGCCGGGGTGACGAGAAGTTGCAAGGCATCTGCCGCCCCAATCTGTCCTTGTCAGGATAGCCACCCTACCGGCATTCGCTCCTTTTGAGCCAGCTACTGAAACATGGGACGATTACCTCACATGTTTTGAATGCATTCTCAAAGCAAACGACTTCATGGAGCTATCCAGCACCAGAAAGCTGGACTATTTCTTAAGCTCCTGTGGCCTGAAATGTTTGCTACAGCCCCTCAGCCAGTCTACACAGTGCCATGGGAGACACTCCTGGAAAAGCTGAAAAATCACTACTCTCCAGCACCATCTCGTATCACGAGGTGCCATGACTTTTGCCAGAGGACCCAAAGAGAAGGAGAGTACATGAATTAATTCATGGCTGCCCTTCGCACTGCTGCCTTAAACTGCGAATTCACAGACCTTGATGATCTCCTGCTGGATCAATTGGTCTGTGGAGTTAGAGACCCCAGGCTCCAGCGTCACCTATTAGCCCACACAGAGCTGAACTTACAGACTGCCCTGGATGAAGCCAGGACAGCTGAACTCTCTGAGAGGTCTGCTACTGAGATCCAGAGATACATGCCTTCCAGCTCACTACCCAGCAGAAGCCAAGCTGACCATCATGAGGATACAGACCTAGATGACCTAGATGACCTATCTGACGAGGAGGAAGAAGTAAGCCGCCTCAAGACAACTAGGAAGAAAACTCCAATTGCAAAATCACCTCAGAACTCTTGCCTTGACTGTGGGGGGAACCACAACAGAGCTGATTGTAGGTTCCACACCGCCACATGCCAGCGTTGTGGCAAGAAGGGTCACCTATCCAGGGTATGCAGAGCCACCATGCCAGCCATGGAAGGGCCATCTGAACCTGCCTACCAAAAGAGACCCTATTGTAAGCCACCAAACCGGAGGGAAGACTGTTTCTCTGTCACTAGAGTTAACAGTCCTTCCACTATGGCAGTCAGTCAGGCATCTGCAACCACTTCCTCTCATAAACTGTATCTCATGGTGAAGATTGAAGGCAGGCCCTGCAAAATGGAGGTCGACACCAGATCCTCCAAATCCCTAATTTCTTGGGCCACAATAAACCAACTGATGCCACACTTCAACAAGCAAGTTCTCCAGCCTTGCCTCAACGCTTTCAAGGACTACCAGGGCAATAAAAGGAGCTGTCAGCCAGCACGTTGCTGTTCTCTGTCTCCCATTGTTGCCTGTGGTGCTGAAGTTGAAATAAACATGTTGCTGTTTGAAGATCCTCATCTTGCTTCCGTTCCTGTCAGCCCAGGTTTCCCATATGAAACACATTCTATTCTATTCTATTCTATTCTATTCTATTCTATTCTATTCTATTCTATTCTATTCTATTCTATTCTAGTCTAGTCTAGTCTAGTCTAGTCTAGTCTAGTCTAGTCTAGTCTAGTCTAGTCTAGTCTGTATATTTGATGAATATGCATTCTATGTTAATAATGTTGTGTACTAGGATTCTATGGCGTTTGAAAATAATTCAGAAGAAACCCTTTGGACCTCAGGCAAGAATATCCCATCTTTACTATCTATTAAGTTCCCCATTTTTAAAAGTTTTTGCATGAACATGAAAAAGATGCAATGGCTCTAAGAACTGCATTGACTGTTTCCTTAAAATAGTATCCTTTTTTATAAAGGATGTCAAGGCAGCCTGGAAAAAGTCAGACTGCTCTAATGAAGAGCAGAAAGCTGTTGCATTAATGTGAGGTCTGAACTTTTTCTTCTGAATTAGCATGCTCAGCCCTTCCCTATATTATTCAAAATTATTCAAATCAGAAAGGTGTTATAATAATCAGGATTTGACACATAAAGCTAAAGCAGGCACAATTTTTAATCACATGCGAAGCAAAATCTGATTCCTGGAAAGAATTTATTCTGCAGGAATTCAGTTGAAACCACAGTAGGTTTTAAGATGAGATTCCAAGGATCTGAATTGTTAACAAGGACTTGCAAAGAATATATTTTCAGAGGGAGAAGAGGTAGTTAAGAATGGGAATATGGTTCACTTTAGAACTTTTAGAGAAGGAAAGAAGAAATGAAATGCAGCTACCCTACAAGTAGTAAGGTGAAATAAACCACCTTATAAAATAGATTCCTGATTTTATTAGAAATATTAAATTGCATGTAATTGGAGTCATAAAGGGCAGAATCGAGTTTTATGAAGACATAATAATGTTCCTGTACAATGAAATTATGATCACACTCTGACCTTGGCTGTGAACATTCTTGATATCCATGTTTCGGGAAGATGTTATTGAAATAAGTGTTTCCTTGTGTAGATGAACATTGCATATCCCAGAGAGAGAAAATGAATATTAATTATCATAAGGGACCAAGGAGGATAAGTATAGCATCAATCCTCTATAAGAGAAGGTGGATGTGCAAATGTAATTAAGATTTCTACATATGCTGATGGAAAAGGGAAATTACTACATTGAAAGAAAAACCAAGATTATTTTTAATCAGCATTTTGAAATGTTAATGAAAAAAGAGAAATAAATCCATATGGGATATTGGATAAAACCAAAGGCTTAGTTTAGACTTCAGTTCTGTGAACCCTATGAGGTTTATATTTAGACGCTTTTGCATGTACCAAGTTAAAATCCACCTACAGTCAATTAAATTCTTTTGTGGTAGAGAGACTGCCAAACATAAATTAAGAATAAACTTAATGTTGTAGTAGATTTTAAAATAAGTTAATTGTACTGTGTCTAGGCATTTTTTTGTTATTCTTTTGAATAAGTCATCATGCATAAATTATCCCAAAACCTGTTTTACACAGAAGCAGAAGGTATGCCCAAAATATGAGCATTTAACAAAATTGTTCTTGCAGATTTTCAGAGAAATAAGCCCCTACTATAAAGACAGGCATCTTCCAGAAATATCAGTAGGTAACTTCAATCACCTCCAGCCAGCAAGGCTAAGCCCGTTGGAGGATGATGAGAATTGTAATCCCTAAAACAACTGAAGGAAACTAAATTGGTGAAGGTGAGGGCAGAGACCATATGGCTCCAGTAGATGTGGCTATGTTTATTTAAATATGAAAATACTGGGATTTATGTTAGGATGAATGTTCATTGGTTTGGAACAAAACCATAAACTTTCTTTAGTCTCTTTGCTTTACAAGACATATTTTCAGTTCCTCTGTGTAAATGTAATTACAACTAAGTGGAAGGTTTTGTTAGAACCAAATGCATAAACAAAACACCTTCTTTTATTCTTCTCCGCTGTATCTGTGAACTGTGACATGTATCTGTTTATTAACCAAGTCATTTGTAACCGAGGTTATAGCTATTGTAAAGTATTTATACTGTGTATAAAGAAAGACAAAGCAACTGACCTTGAAGGAGCTGCGGGAGGAACCCGAATTCCTCTTCCTCGAATACTTCGCCCACGAGGTGAGTCCTCTGAACCATTTAAATACGACAATTCTCTCAATTGCTCTTGACGGATTTCATCATTATAGTCCTGGGGAAAAGGAAGCAATAGAACATCTGTCATCTTTACTACTGAAGTTCCATTCCTCCTCCCAGATTAGCTAATTTTAAGTTTAAGATGATTTTCAGAAAACTTAAATGACTTCATTGCTTGGTACAGTGCTTTAAAAAAAAAGCAAATAATGTTTAACCCATATTATGCAGGTAAGCAAAATGTATTCTGCAAAGATGGTTTATTGCCACCAAACTAGGCAATGTATGTAGTTCAAATTACAATCATTTTCTTGTTTATCACAGAGCTACGTAGGAGTAGACTTGACAGAATCAGCCTTAAGTTAGTTAGATTGAAGATTTTAGAGTTTTTCCAAGAGTCAAGCTTCTATTTGAAATAAAGTAAACAGTATATACAGAGAATGGCTTGTTTCCATCTCCTTAATAGAAATTCCCCGTTGGTCATGTGTCCAGGAAGGGGAGGGGCTTAAGAATGGAACAATTGGCAGTATTTTGAGCCACTGCTGAAGCCATATTTTATTAGAGATTCTGGCCTGCCACACATGATGCTTAGAATGTATGCTTGCTGTGGGAAATTGGGAGGGGCTGTTGCATGAGTAATGTAAGCATGTAGCCAAAACAAATTCCGTTTAGGCTTTCAAGGCCATCCTTTGTTCAGCACCTGGTCAGAAGCTGGTGGGAGGACCGGACGCGGTGGCAGAAGACCACTGGCCAACGTGATGAACTTGTGGGTGTGGGAACAAGGGAATGAACTTTAAACTGGGTGGAGAAACCCTCGCAGCTTAGATTCGGGTTTCTCACAGATGTGCCAACATGGCTCTACTAATACATTGGAACTTTGAGGATTGCTTTGCCTCAGACTCTGATTTAAGTTTGGATGCTATTTGGAACCCTGACAATAATTGCTTCACTGGGATGTAGTGAGGATTAAAAAAAATCCACAATCCTTGGTCAGATGCACCCCACTTGTGAATTTATTCTTTCTTCGATGGTTTGTTTCGCCACACCAAATTGAGTGCCTTCTGTTCTGTTTGCAGAGAGCTATCCTGCTAATGAACAGACAGAATTCCAAATTCCCTTAAACATTATTTTTCAAGTTCCACTCGGTTAGAAAGAATAAAAAGAATCATTCCTGCTCTATAATAGGAAAACAACCAAATGCCTACCTCTGATTCACTGTTAAGCTGAATGGAATGAAAAAAAAGCAGAAACACATCACCGCTTTGCAATGCACACTTCACCCTTTATGTATTTCCATGTGAGGTCAATGCAAGTATGAAAGGTAGAACTTGCATGGTGACATGATGCGTACGTTGTCATTTTTGTGCCATTGTGTCTAGCTGTACTTAGGGTGCTAGGTGAGTTGGTAGGTGTAACTGTTATCTAGCTTGGATCCTTTACAGCAGCGGTTCTCAACCTATGAGTCGCGACCCCTTTGGGGGTCGAATGACCCTTTCACAGGGGTCGCCTAAGACCATCGGAAAACACATATTTCTGATGGTCATATGAACCGAGACACCGCTCTTCTATCCGTCTCCAGGCAGGTCCACCCACATGCAAACAGATTACTGAAAAAAAATCTGTACCATGGGAACTTCTGAGCATGCGCAGAAGCCAAATTTCCGGCACTGCGCATGTGTCACCATCTTGTTTTCGGCTTTTTGTTGCATTTTTAAAAAAAAAATCAGTACTGCGCATGCGTGCACGCACAAAGTGCACGCGCGGCCACGAGGTGCGCCCACACAGCACAGAAGGAACTGAACCGGCAGCGCGGTAAGTTAGAACTCACCCGTGAGTTTCCTAATAATTTTATTATTTTATGGTTGGGAGTCACCACAACATGAGGAATTGTATTAAAGGGTCGCGGCATTAGGAAGGTTGAGAACCACTGCTTTACAGGAAACAACAACAACAACAAAAAACCCTTATCAGTAGCTTAATTTAGTTGCCCTGGTTGGGCAAAGTCCATTTGCAAAGGGAAAGAAGTCTTCTGGAAAGAAGTCAGAAGAATTCCATTGACCAGCTCTTCGATGGAGGTGCAGCTTTGCTCCCTGTGACCACTGGACTTTTCCAGAGTAGTGGGCAAGCTTGATCTCTCCTGGACAGGAGCCCCTCTTAAGTGTCAGGATAGAGTTGTACCCAAGTTGTGACTTGCTGGCAATATTTGATATTGGAGAGCATCGGTACGATGCAATGCCATAGAGATAACCAGACTAAAGAGAATGAATCTGGCATGGTGCAAGCGGAGGTTGTAGCCTTGCCAACACACCCACCCCATCTATTTGTTATTGTAAAACTGATTTACAATTATTTGCATGCCACCTACTTGACTGACTGGGGACAGTGTACAAAATAAATTAAATGGACAGCACTCATAAAATCCAGTCTTTAACATCCTTACTTTTAAAGGAAAGCAAGCAAGTTGACCAGTGTTTGCACGATTAGCCTGAAATTCATCTGTGCCTTGTTCAGAGACTTAAACCTGCCTAAAGCATGCAGAATTTAGAGTTGTTTTGCTTTAATCTGCACCATATAAATCTCAGAACTTTGACTCATCTCCTATTACGATGAAGTTCTCACGACACAGGTTCCATGCATATTTGAGGTTTTTAAATGGCATTGTGAATTGTAAAACAATAGAATGGAATGGAATGGAATGGAATGGAATAGAATAGAATAGAATAGAATAGAATAGAATAGAATAGAATAGAATAGAATAGAATAGAATAGAATAGAATAGAATAGAATTCTTTATTGGCCAAGTGTGATTGGACACACAAGGAATTTGTCTTTGGTGCGTATGCTCTCAGTGTACATACCGGTAAAAGAAAAAAAGTACATTCATCAAGAATCATAAGATATACACTTAGTGATAGTCATAGGTTACTAATAAGCAATCAAATCATAGTAGGAAATCTAAGTGACATGCAATGCAGCCTATCAAATAAATATTAGTGCACACTTCTTCACAATCGTGAAGCAGAATCTTGACTGTTTCTTCTGATAAAATAATTCAGTTTGGTATCCATCAAGAAAGGGTGTAGCAGTTTTGCAATATGCAAGCATTCCTCTCTTGATTCTAAAGGCTTATTGGAACGATTAATGCATTTCTTGGCTTCATCTAGCAGCTGAAACAATGCACTTATTTATATCAGCCTTCTCTGCTGAAAATAATAAAAACATGTTAAATGACATGTCTTATTTCTGTCCAAATGATAGAAATAATTATGTACAAAGCAAAGGGTAGTTTTCAGAGCAGCACTTTTTGAATGCAGCTTTGAAAATCATAATAATTATTCATTTGCTGCTGCTGAGGTTTACTAGGAGAAATTGGCATATTCTGTAGTAAACCTAGTTAAATAAATAGAGGGAAAATATGTACCATTCTGATTGCCATTCAAAATAATTATAAAAAAGACAGGTGTACTAAATGATGAGCTCCAAGATGATTCTACTAAAAAGATACCCCAATCAGTTTCTTTTAGTCGACATCATTTGCATTTTCAGATGGATTCCTTCTTTTGGGCTATAACTTCCCATTGTTATTTTTTCTCAGAATTAGAAGGAATCTCATTCTTTGGATTTATTTTCTCTGATGATGCCCCAGTAATGATGGAAATGATGTTCCTAATTCAATATATTTTAGGTTTAGCTTTTATAATTATATCTTGTGTTTGTTGTTAGATTATTATTATTATTTATGTTGTATTTTGCTCAGAGTCATACCATCTGAGTTGCATGGCCTTATATCTTTTAAAATAAATAAATATCAGAATTTTAATTACATAGTACTGTTAGGTACATCCTAAGAACCAAGCTGCACAAAAATGTCTTCATGTCCTACTTTCCCATTGCCATTACAATGTGAAATACTCTCAGTTTTTCCACTTTGTGATATAAAGCATCTGATATAAGAATAATAGTATCCCATTTCTGGAACTGTGAAGCAATCAATTTGTAGGTTTATCTTATTTCAGAAAGACAATTCATTGATAAATGTATATACTGTATAGTCTGTATCTGGCTATGAAACTTTCTCAACAGTAGGGAAAAATATATATAAAGGTATAGGGAACATCCAGGCCCATATATTCAGGTTGTCCTTGACTTATGACCACAACTGGGGCCAGAATTTCTCTTGCTAAGTGAGTCACACCCGATTTTACAACTTGTTTTGCCATGGTTATTAAGCAAATCACTGCAGTTGTTAAAAGAAACATGCAACTGTTAAGTGAGCCCAGCACCTGACATTGACTTTGGTTTTTGGAAGATGGCTGGGAAGGTCTCAAAAGGCAATCACATGATCCCAGGATTCTGCAACCATTAAAAATATCTGCTGGTTGCCAAGCCTCTGAAATTCGGTCATCTAACCGTGTGGATGCTATTACGGTTATAAGTACGAGGACTGGTTGTAAGTCACTTTTCTCAGTACTGTTGTAATTTTGAATGGTCACTAAATGAATGGTTGTAAGTCAAGGACTACATTTAGTACTTTGGAGATCTTGAACCAGTCCCTCTGGTCCTGATGCAATTCCGAGTTTCAACCACTAGTCCATGGGGATACAAGGAAATAAAATCCCTCCGTCTCTGAGATAGAAAGCCAAAAGAGATGGAAAAGATCCCGAAAATAATGCAGTCTATTCAGGGGAGCAATAGGCTTGGCTCATGTTATCTAAGTGCATGAATCAGGGCTGTCTGCATATATTTAGTACAACTCTTGTGATGCCCCAGCACTAAGTGGTCTGACTTTTGCCTTCCCTCATGAACGCCCTCTTAGAAAATTTTAACCTGATTATCCCTTTTTGCTTTCTTGCTGAATGTTGGTTACTAGTAAGAGCCTCTGTTCCTATGCACTTTGACTGTTTTTGAATGTTAGCTTTTGCCTCACAAGTGCCCCTGCCTATTGTTTGTTAAGACCGAATCAGTATCTTATTATCTTTATTTCATGAGCCAAGGCGATCTATTGATTTGTTGAATATAAGAACCTACCATTTTGCTATTTAGAGACACAGAATAGGTCAGAAAAAATAGCACGTCTGATGAAAAGAGGTCCATTATGGAAATGGATGTCAAGGCTTGTTTCTCCTATACATTTTGGTAAATTAGTCATGAAGTGCAATGTCTCATCCCTTCAAAAAAATAAGATTTTGAAAAAGACCAGCTTTTCACGAGAAAACTTGATACAGTATCACCATTTCCTAAAATCCAGAAGATAGTGCTTCTGCCCATTTTCTTGTACCAAAGCAAATCGGACTCACAAGTTTCAGAGAATTTTGAGCCATGGCTGAATTTCTGCTCAGTTATCATATAGAACTTGGCAGCTGAGTCTATTTTTATTCCCCAAATCTTCAAAAACACTTGGGTGGTGATTGATGATTGTCTTCCCTTTTGCTGACTGTCATGCCAAGGACAAGAAGTCAGGACAACTCTTTCCCCCCAAGCTGCTACAAGTTTTACAGTGATTTAAAAAAAAAAAGCTTATTGTAATCTTATCAGTTGGCATCCTAGCAGAGCCTGCTCATCCCATGCTGAAGAAAAATAGGAAGCTGACAAATATTATTTTCAATTTTACTCCTGTTCAGTTTGTCTAGGCTCCTGAGTGGTGCTCCAAACCTAGGAAACTTTCTCATAGAGGATCAGGAGCCAGGAAGTAGAGTGAAAAAAGCAGGTGTGGACACACTTCTGCTCTACATCTTTATGAAAGCCCAAATGTGCTTCTATAAAAGTCCCATGAGAATAGTACATGCGAGATTCCGATAGAATTGAACTTCTCAGAAGAAAAAATGAAGAGAGAATTACATCAACACAGTGGAATATTTGGCCAGCTGTTTGGTTTGGTGTACTATTTGTTACACATAATTATATATACAGACACGTAGTCAGACGGCCTGCCTATAAGAGGCGAAGATAGTTGTTTATTTATTTATACAATATTAGCACCAAAGGCAGGAGTTACAGCACCCAGGTTTTTAATGCCTCTTAAGTGGTCCATATAAGGCTGATTTCAATATTATTCAACTAAAACTCTTCTCTTGTCCATGCTAGTGAGAGCTGCTGGGAATTGTAGTTCGACAGTATCTTAAGGATGAAAGATTCCCCTTTTCTTTCCTGGACAGTAATAACAGCTCATTGCTACACGTGGCCAGAAAGAAGACAGGAGTATGACATCAATTGACTGGCTGGTAACAGCCAGTTTGGTTTCCTGGTGAAGGCACCAGGCTAGAAAGCAAGAGATCAAATCACAACTTAGCTATAAAAACCAGCAGGGTGACCTTGGGCCAGTCGCTCTCTCTCTCTCAGTCTAACTCACCTCACAGGATTGTTGTTGTGAGAACAATAGAAAGGAGAAGGGATATTGTGTGTGCTTGCTGCCTTATTTGTAAAAAAAATAATAAAAGCAGGGTACAAATAAATAAATTCATGTAAGACACTAAACAACATTTTGAAAATTTTAGCTAAGGAAGAACAAGAACGAAAAAGGTCAAATAACAAATTGGAAACAAGGATGACTTTTTATTTGACAGGAATGAGAGATATTTTTGTAATATAATGTAATTCAAAACTTCACCCAGAAATAATGAAGCAAACTCAACACTGACATTTTGATGTAATCCAAGGAAACAATTTTTTTTATTAAAAACATTGAACTAATGTGTTCCTTTTTAAATTGTTATATTAAGACCTTAACTGGGAAAATGAAGAAAAAAACAAGGTGATTAAATAACACCGCTAATTTTAAAATAACCATCCTATTAAAAGATAAAACCCCCACTCTCCTTTAGATCTATTAAAGCAATTAACTTGTACCCAGTAGGCCTGGATGCAGTTTTGGCATGCATAACTTTGGTAGTAAACAAAACTTTTCTAATTAAAATCTTATTATTACTGTGTAGCAAGCTTCCTAAATGCCCAATAATCTCTAATTTGACAATTATGTACAGTCACGTCATATGATTGAAAAATTACTTTTCAAACTATTTATGACTAGGAGGGAAGACAGAGACACACACACACACACACACACACAGAGAGAGAGAGAGAGAGAGAGAGAGAGAGAGAGAGAGAGAGAGAGAGAGAGAGAGAGAGAGAGAGGTAACATTTCCCAATTGTTTTACAAATCCTACCTAATTTCTCCATCATTAGATACCACCTATATGTTAGAAAACCATCTTCTGTAAAAGGACAAAGGACAGTTTCTGTCTTGAGCATTCTTTTGAATCCTTTAAATCCAACACTGCCATGTTCATCAAGGCATGGTAATAACTGCTTTCACTC
Source organism: Diadophis punctatus similis (assembly GCA_023053685.1). Classification (NCBI taxonomy): domain Eukaryota; kingdom Metazoa; phylum Chordata; class Lepidosauria; order Squamata; family Dipsadidae; genus Diadophis; species Diadophis punctatus. The sequence goes on along the minus strand of JALIGW010000001.1, from coordinate 131,220,097 downwards.
TTAACGAGAGAATCTTTTCCATTTCTTTGAACTATAAAAACCTTGCTAGGGAGAAAACAGGAGAAGGAAGGTGTGTGGGATATGTTCCCCGCTTTGAGTTATTTGTAAAAACAATAAAGGCCAGGGGGTGGGCTGCTGGGGGTTCGCAGAGGTTCAAGAGAGCCTCTAGCTAAGATTCTGTGCAGTTTGGAGAATCCCCAAATCCCATTCCTGGCTGGCCCCTCCCCTCCCGGGAGTTCCCACGCGGCCCATTTTGGATGCAGATAAGTGCAGGGTGCATGCGGAGGCTTGGGGAGGGCGAAAAATGAGCCTACCGGAAGTAGGGCCAGAGGGCCTCCGGAGCCTGGGGAGGCCGTTTTCGCCCTCCCGGAGGCTTGAAGAAAGCCTCTGGAGCCCGGGGAGGGCAAAAATGCCCCCCTGCCCATGGTGCAGGAGACCGACTTGGCCACGTCCACCCTGGCCATGCCCACCCAACAACCAGGCAGAGAACCCCTTGCTAAAAATTTCAAAGCCCAACCCCTGATAAAGGCAGGATCAAAATAAATAAACTAAACCAAGGGCCTCTACATTAAGATGGAACAGACCTCTCTCAACAGACGGGGAGAGGGATAAAACACCACTTATCTCCGTTTACAACACAGTCCTTTCAGCAGTTCCAAGATGGTTCCACACCCATTTGCGCTATTCAGGTGACCCTGAGGGCACAAATAAACCTCCAAGATGCCTCAACGACTCTCAGAATGAGTGCTAGCAATCAGATGACTGCAAGGAACATAGATCCTCCCATCCTCCACCATTCAGTCAGAACTGAAGAAGCTTCTCCGATGAAAAGTCTTCAAGGAAAAAACAAAGTTCAGTTGCCTTTTGAAAAAGCATCTTTTGGACTGAGATAACTGAGAATCTCCATACACAAACTAAACCAAACTTTTTTAAAAATTTCTTTAGGTTTTTTAGGTATTTCTTTACTAAACTGAGTAGGTTTTTTTTTCTCTTAGCCATGGCTTGCAAGTTTGGGTATGTCAAGAGAAGTCACTAGATCTCCCTTTGCTCTTATATCTGTCCCTGCACCCACAATGTTACCCCAAGTGGTGAAATCTAATTTTTTTACTACCGTTTCTGTGGGCATGGCTTGGTGGGTGTGGTATGGCTTGGTGGGTGTGGCAGGGGAAGGATACTGCAAAATCCCCATTCCCTCCCCACTCCTGGGGGAAGGATATTGCGAAATCTCCATTCCCACCCCACTCTGAGGCTAGCCAGAGGTGGTATTTGCCAGTTCTCCGAACTACTCAAAATTTCCGCTACCGGTTCTCTGAACTACTCAAAATTTCCGCTACTGGTTCCCAGAACCTGTCAGAACCTGCTGGATTTCACCCCTGGGTACCCCCTTTTTTATATACCTTTTCTCAAATGCTTAGTGGTGTTTCCTATTCACAACAATCCTTTGGGAGATACTTCCCTTTCCTTGAGAAGCTCACCAGTTGTACAGCTTCTCTAATGGCTCCATTTGTGTTAGAACTCTTTAATCCCTTCCTCTGATCCCTTTCCACAGATCTATTTTTATTTCTTTCCTACATTCTGCTAATTACAAGCTCTGGCCACTGATTCCTGACCTCCATTATTTCATTGCTTCTCATGACAATTCATTAGTAATATGCACCGACTTTATTCATTTCTCAGACTTTACCACGAAGTTAAAACAAATGATATAAAAGTCAATGCATAAAAAGCAATTCTAAGAGAATAAAAATACAATCCGGGCCTTTGTTCATCAGAGTGAATGATTATTAAACTGAATGTAAGCCACATCTTTAAGATGTATCACTGTGGTCTGATGGTTAACTGTATAAAGAGTAATAAATGTGCTAGCCCTTTTAAATAGAAATAGCACATGAAAAACTAGACAGCCTTTCTGGAAACTCTTAAATAAAGCATCTCTCAGATCTTGAGACTTAATGGCTTGAGAATATGCTGTGCCTGTGTATATTTTATGCTTTGTAATTTGTGGACGCAATCATATGCTAAGGCTATTGGCTCTGCATATAGTTCTGGTTAGTGATTGTAGCACATTGCACTATGGAGGATTAGGGGAAATTGATATATAGCTCCTCATATCTGTGGCTAGGTGAGTGGTGGTGATACTGGTGTTAGCAAGGAAGGACTAGTTTATGTGTGAATTAGTATTCCACTTCTTATACTTTCAACACCTAATAAATTTTTTAATAGACCAGGATCAAATGAGGACATTAACAGTGAGGACAATTAACCAGTGGAAAAGGTTGCCTTCAGAAATCATTGCCACTCCATCACTGGATGTTTTTAAGAAGACAGTCACTTATCTGAAAAGGTATAGGTCAGTGATGGCGAACCTTTTCGGGACCAAGTGCCCAAACTGGAATGTGCGTGCATGTGTGTGCATATGTGTGCACCGGAGCAATGGAACCCCAAAGACCAGCTGGCTGGTGCGCGCATGCCTATTTTTTGGCCATTTTGGGCCATTTTCCAGGCTGTTTTAGGCTGTTTTTGGGCCGTTTTTTGGGCCAAAAATGGCCCAAAACCCAGCCTGAAACCAGCCCGGAAAATGGCCTGAAAATGGCCCAGAAAACAGCCCGAAAAGGGCATGGAAATGGCCTGAAAAACGGCCTTTTTTTGGCAGTTTTCAGGCCTTTTTCCGGCGCTCCGGTATCCGCGAAGACCAGCTGGCTGGCACGCATGTGCCCACTGGAAAACAGGAGAGCAGCTGGTGACAGTGCATGTGCCCACAGAGAGGGCTCTGCATGCCACCTCTGGCACACGTGCCATAGGTTCGCCATCACGGGTATAGGTTCTCCTGCTTGAGGAGGGGGCTGGACTAGAAGACCTCCAAGGTCCCTTCTATTCTATTCTATTCTATTCTATTCTATTCTATTCTATTCTATTCTATTCTATTCTATTCTACATGTAAATACAACTGGCAAAACAGGACCATAAAACAGGTCATTCTATCAATGGGAGTGTCACTTAAAGTTTCTGTGTGCTTCCTGTCTAAATTCATCATTATCTGGCTCTTGGGTTCCAGCCAGATACTCAGACCAATCTAGGAGTCAGCATAGGACCATCTGAACCAATGAATACAATAAGAAATAAAAGAGAGAGTCTCTTTCCCCACCATTAAAAATAGAATTAGAGGAAGCATGAGCTGACTCTTGGAACATTAGAATGGTTCTGTTATAGCAACTCTGGATACAGCTATGAACATGTGTTAAATGATATTATTATACTTTTTATTCTCTCTCTCTCTCTCTCTCTCTCTCTCTCTCTCTCTCTCTCTCTCTCTCTCTCTCTCACACACACACACACACACACACACACACACACACACACACACACTAAACTCAAGATGGTGAACAGACCTAATTTGTTCCCCACCGCAACAATCCTGTGAGGTGGGATGGGCTGAGAGTGCCTGGCCCACAACCACCCAGCTGGCTTTTATGTCTCAGGCAGGACTAGAACTCACTCACCATCTCCTGGTTTCTATGCCAGCATCTTCACCACTGCACCAATCTGTGTCTCAGTTGATATGTATGCTTGTACATGCATGTGAACATCATTGTCCTACTGAGGATATCACAACTGATTGTGAGATCTGAGCCACAACTCACTTGGAACCTATTATTTTATGCTATCATATTTGTATAACTATTTAAGGCAGCGCTTCTCAATTATTTTCTGTTATGCCCCCCCCAGGAAGAAGTAAACATTTCGTGCCCCCCCCAACTCTCCGCTGGGACGATTGTTTGCAATATTCGGCATGTTTTTGCTGAAAAAACTCAAGCGGCTTAGCAGCGTGATTGGGGTGTAATGTGTTTAAGTGACGCCTTAATTTATTTAGCTTCATGCTGTCCGCTGCCAACATTTTTAGACACAGTAAACATACCGGTCTTTCCTCATCTCCCACCGTAGTCACAGTAAAGCCAAGTGCTACATACGCTTCATCATATTTCCTCGTCTTAGCTTTCGGGAGACTTACGTTTGTCTCATTATCTCCGTCTCTCTCCTCCTTTCTTTTCATCCCTGTTAAATATTTTTCCATGGTGTCTCTTAAGGGTTTGTTATCTGCACTTCATATCTCCTGCTCTGTGTTGTGTGCTATTGTTCGGTGCAAAAAACCCCTACTCCCTGCGGGAAAAAAAGCATGTTCCCCAGGGTCACGCGCGCCCCCCCAGGCATCGCTACGTGCCCCCCCAGGGGGCCCCACCCCACTATTTGAGAAGCACTGATTTAAGGCATAGCAGTTGGGATTTGACAGTTGCAGGCTTCAAACCTCCATTTATCTATGGATAAAAGAAATGACTACAAAAACATCAGGTCTAGTTAGTTGGATTCTCTTAATCTTTGAAATGTGAATCCATTATTGCCAATTCTTTTGTTTCCATTACATTCATCACATTACATTCATTAAAAGCCCATCCATTTTTCAGCCAAAACATGACTGACAAAACAACACTTTTTCCCCCGGCAGTTAAATCAAACTAAGATTACATTTTGTACAGTAATTAGTAATATATATATATATATATATATATGCAATATGCAGACCCATGCCATCAGCCAGGCTCTCTTAAGACCAGTGATTGGACAATATCCATTTTACTTCCTACTCCACAGAATATGGTTCTGCTTCAATAGTTTTCTGTCTAAAATTTCTGTCCAAGATTTTTAAAATCTTGACACAAATATGTTGTTTTCTGAAGACACAAAGGATTTTACTCATGTTTGAAAATATAAAAGGTGGCTGAGGCTCCCCCCCTTTCTCTTCACAGCAAAAATACCCACAACTCTTTGTGGCTTTTCACTTCAAAAGAAAAAGGAAGCCGTGTCTAGTGGTGGTCATGCTGGGTGAAGAGAGCCAAGAAGCCCAGTCCCCTGCCTGTTGAAAAAAATGGGATAGATTTGCTTTTGTTTTTGAGAGAGAGAAAAATATAAAAGCTGTCCAGAAATTCCTCCTGCTAATTTTCAGATCCACTCCCAGCAGGATCCATAGCCATATTGTTTTACATTTTTATTTAAGGCTATAAATCTAGAGAGTAGATTACTTTCTGGTAAAGTGCAAGATTTAGTAGGTGTAGTGCACCATGTATCCACTTGTTCTCTTCTACTGTTTTGGCTTCTGCTCCTCTCCTATAAGAAGAGATGATCACTAATGTACAATTTGTCCATCATCATCGTCGTCATGGTAAGCCACGCACATGTACACCCATATAAATTCAGATATTCAACGTGATTGAATCAACCTTCCCACTTGAGATAATAGAAAACATATGTATGTCTCAGCCGGAAATTAAATGAAGCTTTAAAAGAAACTTTCCACTTATGTACATACTGTATATGCTTCCCATTATCTAACTGGAACATTGGTCTGACTGTGCACATAATCACATACTAAAAACAAACAAACAAAGAAGAGTGAGAGAGGGTGGTATTTTAATGTTAAGGCACCAGAGCTTGTCTTTGACCTCTCTTTTTCCTTTCAATTGGAAAATGTAATTGAATTTTGAATGTTACCATATCCATTAAAAAAAAGGCTTAAGCCTTTTAATTATTTGCAAAGCCCTATCTAGCAGCAACTGGAATATATTCTCAAGCATGGCTGTCATTCACAGCAGTGCATGACAGGAAAATGAATGGCCTTACAGATGAATGACCTTGATTGTATTTTGCTGCAAACTACGGATATGTATATTTTCTCTATACATGACAACCCCCCCCAAAAAATGTGCATACAATTAAATATCATAACTATTTCTTGAACAAAGAGTAGTGCCAATGTCTCCCAGTTATACTCTACTACTCTGTTCTACTAGGCCAGGGGTAGGCAAAGTTGGCTCTTCTATGACTCATGGACTTCAACTCCCAGAATTCCTAAGCTAGCATGATTGGCTCAGAAAGTCTGGGAGTTGAAGTCCACGAGTCATAGAAGAGCCAACTTTGCCTACCCCTGTACTAGGCAAAGTGGTTACATTACACTAAATAATTTGAACCATCTATAAATGAATATTGTGAGGAGTTAGCTGAACCCATTCAGGAAAATGCTTTTCCTGAATGAGCTTGTGCAAACAATCCTGGCTGTTAGTTTCTCCTGGCAAATTCTATGATGTCCTTCCTTCCTTCCTTCCTTCCTTCCTTCCTTCCTTCCTTCCTTCCTTCCTTCCTTCCTTCCTTCCTTCCTTCCTTCCTTCCTTCCTTCCTTCCTTCCTTCCTTCCCTTCCCTTCCCTCCCTCCCTCCCTCCCTTCCTTCCTTCCACTGTCTCACTGCCATTTACAGTACAAGCAGTTTTCTTTCAACTCTAGTGGAAGGCTCTCCAAACTTCTTTTCCAAAAGGAGCTGGTCACTTCACTTCTGGTGCTTTGTGATAGTTATGAGGGATTCATGTAATATTGTCTTTCTGATTAATGAAAGCACTGAACTGAGTTTGGTAATCTCAAATTACAGACTTCAGGTTGAGAAGATTGCCGTTCCATTCCATGCCAGAAGCAGCACATATGACAAATGCTTCTAATTATGAAAATGGAGTACTTACCTTCAGAATATTCTTCTTGATCTGTAACTCTGCTTCTTGATTATTTAACACACTTAGTTGCTTTTTCTTTGCTCTCTCTACTATAAATCGTGTCAGCAATTCAAGTGAGGTATGTTCAAATCAGTAGTTTAACCCACCAAAAGAATGTACAAACTCTTTCCAGCTTTATTTAATGAATTAATTAATTAATGGGCATTGCAGAGACTAATTAATTATAGCTGAAACCACAGGGAGAAAGCAGCCAGTTTTCAGCTCACTGGACCACAAATAGTATAAATTGACAAAGTTACGTGTAGCTATAAATTACTTAAGGCTGCAATCCTCAACAATCTGTTGAGGAACCTGTCACCCTCTAGATCAGCCTTTCCTAACCTTAGTTCTTTCCAGATGTTAACTTCAACACTCCCCCCTCTCAATTCTCAACAATAGCCATGCTTGCTGAACTGTCAGTTGAAGTCTGCACTTGGTACTCCAGATGCTCCAGGGATTAAATTACAAGCCTTCTGTCAGGTGCAAGAAGTCAAGGGTCAGGATTGAGTTCAATCTATTCTCCAAAGCACCAGAGGGCAGGACAAGAAGCAATGGATGGAAACTAGTCAAGGAGAGAACCAACCTAGAACTAAGGATTGATTAATTGTTGGAACAATTAATCAATGGGATGATTTGACGCCAGAAGCTGTGGATGTTCCAACATTGGAGGTTTTAAAGAAGAGATTGGACAACCATTTGTCTGAAAATGTGCAGGGTCTCTTGCTTGAGCAGGGGGTTGGAGTAGAAGACCTCCAAGGTCATTTCCAATTCTGTCACTCTGTTATTTTGTTACTACAACTTTATTTCATGCTCCCTCTACACAAGAATCTGAACTACTATGATCAAGGTGCATTGGTGCCAGATAAGAGTAAAAAAACTTCAAGGGGAGGGGGAGTGGCTGGACTTAGGTCTGTTAAGGGGATGTAGTGTCTCCAAACTGATGATGTGCTTGACCCCGCTTTCGGGCTCAGCCTGGTCATCTTCTACACTTTCTTTAGCATGATTAGCAGTATGGGATAATGAGAACTGAGTTCAGTGAAAACCTGAAAGGCCACAAATACCTTCAAACTGATTTCACACCTCTGTTAAATTATATACACTGATCTAGAAGTTATGCTTATCTAACTTAACTGAGCGTCCTCCACTTAAAATAATAACACAAATACCTGGGCATCCTTCAAGATGACAACATCAAGCATTCTGAAGCAGGGGTGGGTTCTAACTTACCTCGCCGCCGGTTCGCTTCCTCCCGCGCCATGTGGCTGTGGTGCACGGGCACACGCACACATGCGCAGTGCCAAAAATTCAGCATCTGTGCATGCACAGAAGCAAAAACCAGCAAAAAATAGCAAAACAAAATCCCCAAAAAAAGATGGTGGCCGGAAAGTGCCGAAAACTCGGCTTCTGCGCATGCGCAGAAGCAAAAAATAGCCAAAAATAGCAACAAAAAAACCCAAAAAAAGAGATGGCAGCGGCCACAGACCGGCACCGACAGAACCAGCTCCGTGACATCACCACCAGTTTACTATCAGTTCTATAGAACTGGTAGGAACCCACCTCTGTTCCGAAGTCAAGAAGAAGGTTAGAAGTGACTACATTATGAGACTGAAGAAGATTTTAAAGTCCAAACTCAGTGGAGGAAATATAATCATGGCAATTAACATCTGGAGAATTGCAGTCATTAGATACACAGCTGGAATAGTGGAATGGAACTCAAGCAAAACTAAAAGCCCTGGATAGGAAGATTAGAAAAATAATGACAATAAATTGTGCTCTTCATCCACTAAAAAAAACGCAAGTAAATCAGATAACAAGCCTTGGTAATGGCTAAGAGCAGGAGAATTGAAGAAAGAGATACAAGAACTAATTGTGACTGCACAAGACCAAGTCTTAAGAACAAGTGCATACAAATCCAGAATTGCGAAGACAGAAACAGAACAAAGAATGCCACCTCTGCAAAGAAACTGAAGAAACAGTAAACCACCTAGTTAGCTGCTGCAAGAAAATCACACAGACTGACTACAAACAATGGCATAACAAAGTAGCAACAATGGTGCACTGGAATATCTGCAAGAAATATTTTCCCTTCAAGCAAAAACTGATGGGATCACAAAATACACAAAATATTAGAAAATGTAGAAGCTAAAGCAGGAGTATCAAAGTTGATTTCATTGCGGGCCACATCAGCATTGTGGTTTTCCTTGGGGGGAGGCGGGGGGCATGCCTGGGGTGGTCATGGCTGACTGGGCATGGCCTGGGGGCGTTACCAGCTCAACATCACTTGTGTGGGCCAGGTGGTGTTGGGGAGGGAATCCCGGGGTCTCCGGCGGGTGGGGCGGTGGGCAGGAGGCTCATCCCACAGGATGAGGTGAGGTGAGATGATGCAGGGGTTGAGGGAGGGTGCTGTGCGCATGCCCAGGGGGCGGGACCAAGGCAACGCTGCGAAGACTGGTCACGGTCTGGCCCAGATGGCCGCCACCAGGTTGCAGATCAGCACCTGGTTGGCCTGGGCCGGGCCGAGGCACTGCGACCCAGTCCTTTGCTGTTTCCAGGACGGCCCCACGGGCTGGATCTAACCACCTTGTGGGCTGGATACGGCCCACGGGCGGCTTGAGTTTGATACCCCTAAGCTAAAGTACTCTGGGACTTTAGAATTTAAACAGACAAGCACCTGCAGATTTAACAACTGTTGATTAGAAAGACAAAAACATATGGATAGTAGAGTGGCAGTACCTGGAGATAGCAATATGGAAGAGAAAGAACTGGAGAAAAATCACAAAATGCAAAGACCTGCAAAAAAAAATTGACTGTGGCAAAAGAAAGCAAACACAATAGCAATAGCAATAGTAATAGTAAAAGGTACTTTCCTTGGCTGCAATCCCAAAACATCTGGAGCACCATCAGAACACCATCAGCATTGACAAAATCTTCATCAGTCAATTGCAAAAGGCAGCTTTAATTGGAATAGCTTAAATTCTGCAACACTATCAAACAACCTCTACCTATCCCAGGTCCTTGGGAAGAACTCAGTAGGTGGATAAAAATGCCAAATCCAGTCTAAACATCTGGCTGACTGTGCTACCATGCACATAATTCCACCATTTAATTTTGTAATAATACCAATATCAACTAAAGAACTGGCAGCAGCCATTTCCCATTTTTGGACATATCATTCATAACAATAAATTTATATGCCATCTGACTCCCAGCTATTCTGACTCCCAGCTATTCAAAACACACTTTGCATTGCACCATAAATAAGTTATTTCAGCAGATTTGTCAAATGCAACAACCTAATCTCACAGAAATTGAAGCTAAAAGATAAAGAGGAACCAACTGCATGAACTGCTTATCAAGACATTCCTACTACAGATCTGAACTCAGAATACATTCATAATAACATTATTCCAAAAGATAATAATATGCCTTACATATTTATTCCAAGCTTGTCAGCACTATCTTCTGATCTGGGGTATTTAAGGCACCAAGGAAATACTACTCTATCAATATAAATATCTGATACTTTTTCCACTGTTAGAATGACATCATAAATCAATATGACAAGTACAGTCTCTGTGTTATGTCCAAGTTGGAAACTCAGCTGCGAAAAGTGATATAATTTGTCAGAGGTCAGAACAGTGTAAGACTAATCCTTCTAAATTCTTGAAAGGCTGGTAATTAGTCATCATGCAACAGCCAGAGAAAGGGCTCAAAAGCTATGTGAAAGTAACAAGGTGTTCTTAGTTTCTTCAGCAGTTGAACCAGCCCATTATTCATTCTCTGGATTGGCTCCTATGTGCCAATCTTAATAATAATAATAATAATAATAATAATAATAATAATAATAATAATAATAATAATAATAATAATAATAATAATAACAACAACAACAACAACAACAACAACATCAACATCAACATCAACATCAACATCAACATCAACATCAACAGAGTTGGAAGGGACCTTGGAGGCCTTCTAGTCCAGGGGTAGGCAAAGTTGGCTCTTCTATGACTCGTGGACTTCAACTCCCAGAATTTCTGAGCCAATCATGCTAGCTTAGGAATTCTGGGAGTTGAAGTCCACGAGTCATAGAAGAGCCAACTTTGCCTACCCCTGTTCTAGTCCAACCCCCTGGTTAGGCAGGAAACCCTACACCACTTCAGACAGATGGTTATCCAACACCTTCTTAAAAACTTCCAGTGTTGGAGCATTCACAACTTCTGGAGGCAAGCTGTTCCACTGATTGTAGTGTACTGATTGTAGTGTCATCCTGATGTTTGAGACCATAATCACTACCATGCCTTGAAATGGTGAGGGTTGTGGGCCAATATTGCACCCCAGGAAAAAAGCCTAAGGGACTGACTTCTCACTGTTTCTGTGTTACTCAACAGGAATTGGTACTGAAAATTGATATTGACTTTCTGTAGACTACTCATTTATTCCTGAGCCCTTTGCGGAGAACAGAAGGTGATAGCTTTAATCTATCTGTCTGCTATGGGACAGCTTTGTATTCGCAGTCAAGCTCATTATACTAATTAATGGTCTAGTTCCAGTTGCAAAACATGATTGCCATGCATATATACTTATTAGGAAATGAATGCCCGGGAATCAAAATACATAAGGTTGGATGCAAACAGGACAAATGGGAGATTAGCAACACATTGGTGGGAGTGTTATCCAGGTTCTACACAGTCTGTATCAGACGTCTTATGGACCATTAATCAGGATTAAGTCTATGGTTGAATCGGGAGGGAGTTTGGAGGAGTTTGAAATATCATAAAAGGAAGACAAAACTTTAAAAAAAAACCCACTGGGGAAAGTCTTTTATTCATGAATAAGTAATCTCCTTGCCATGCTTGGGGAACAACTGGTGCACTGATTTAACACTTGCTATTTTGTTGTGAGAACTTGCTGCTTTGCTGTGTTTTGTGTCCTTCTCTTGAACACTGGAGTGTCCGTTTCATAACATAGCTAAGTGGACTTCAGTGAAAGCAACTGTTAATTTTCATGCACTATCCACTATCCTTGGGTGAAATTCTCAGTGATATTTTTAAAGAGATTAGTGACGGGCTGTTCAATGAACTGAAATGTGCACATGTGGAAAATGTAATACATGATCACTATTTGGAATTCTACGACTGGCCAAATTGTGAGCTAATTCATTTCTGGAATTAAGATGGCCAGTTATTGAAACTTTGATAGCAAATGAATATTTGAGGTGCCAGTGAAAGATGACAGGCGATTGATATTTAAGAAGCTGTCCTGTAAAACTCTCATTTTGAATGAGAGGAAAGTGAAATTGTTGTGAAGTTGATGTTATAAAAATGGGGAGATAACTTCTCTTGACACACATATAACAACTGAAAGAGAAGAAGACAGAGGATCAGCTGCAATTTATCCGTTTGGGATCAGTGGTGGGTTCCTACCAGTGCGGTCCACTCTATAGCACCGGTAGCGGCCTGCTGGTGACATCACAGTACCGGTGCGGTCGGTTGCCAGTGCCTGGGCGCCGCCATTTTTTTTAAAATTTTTTTTACATTTTAAAAGGTTTTTTCTTCTGCACATGCCCAGAAGCCGAGCTTCCGGCACTGCACATGCGCTACCTTCCTATCCCACAGTGAGTCCAAGCAGGGGAGGATGGATGAGGAAGCGCGTGAGACGCTGAAAGAACGGGCAGCAGGAGCTATCACCATTCCCCTCCCTTCAGCAGTCCAAGAAGCCACGAACACACGGTGATGATCCTAGGCATTTTTGCATGTTTGAGGCTTCTCAAGCTGCTGAGGGGAGGAGGAATGGGCGGCAGGACCTATCTCAGTTCCCCTCCCTTCAGCAGTCCAAGAAGCCATGCCCACCCGGTCACATGGCCGGTAAGCCACACCCACTGGTCACATGGCTGGAAAGCCACACCCACAAAATAAGCCACGCCCACAGAGTAGTAGTAAAAAAATTAGGAACCCGCCCCTGGTTTGGGATGATATTTTGGAGTATCTGTTCATGGGGGTGGAGATCTAGACCAACTATAGGAAAAAACACATGATTACTAGGTACCTCTTTCTCTCTTTTTCCCCCTACATGGTGATAGTGCAATAGTAAAATTGGAGCAATATAAGGAAGAAGTATTGATTAAAACTGATAGCATGTGGTAATGGGGTGGAGAAGAATTTATAAATTGACTGGATTTGCCTTTATTCTTTAATATCAATGTAAAATAATGTGAAGTTTTATTTAACTTAATTCAAATGCAATATAAATGAGGAAGGGTTTATTTGTGGTCACACCCCAGGTATGAGCTCTTGCCGATATTATTTTACACACACACACAGTGTAAAATGCAATTTTGCGCAGTGCGATTTGAGTAACCTGCTAGGCAAATGCAACATCAGACAATAATTTTTGCCTAGCCTCCTTCCATTTTTAATTGGGCAATTATACATCTGCTTCACCTATGCCAATACTGCGTACGCTTACTGAACATGACTTTTTATAATTTAAGTTTAGATGCTGTTTTCCATCATTTCTTCTTGAGATTACTTAACCGATACAAATAAGTAATCTGCTTTTCTAATGACCCAATACATGTTTCATCAGAATTCTTTCTTTTCTTGATCATTGTGAAAAGTGAACACAACGGTATTCTACTTCTTAAGAATTAACTCACAAGGTACAGCAAGGCATATTAACATTCTGGGTTTTTAATAGGGTTGCTCACAGCTCCCCCTCCAACCTTCACTGAAGTTGTGTGATTTCTCTTAATTTCCCATACAGATTGCCATGTCATGAGGATGTAGTCAGGGTATGATAGTTACAATTTTGTAACAAAATTGTATAATACAATTTTATTACATAGCTAAGTGGTCTTCAGTGAAGGCAACTGTTAATTTCCACGCAACATCCATTATCATGGGATGAAATTCTCAATGTTATTTTTAAAGAGTTTAGTGACTGGCTGATCAGTGAAATAATTTGATGTACAGCAATAGAAAAGAAAAACAAGTGCCCAAAATGAATAGCAAATAACAATGCAAGTATCCCTTGTCCTAAAAATGAACCCCAGTTGTTTACCTTCCCATGACTTTTGGAGTTCTATCAGTGATTTAATTTCTTTAATTGATTAATTATGTCCCATCAAGTCAGTGTTGACTTCTAACAATCACATAGATTTCCTCCAGGAAGACCTTTTCCCAACCTGGTCCTTCAGCTCTTCTAATGGAGAACCCATCTCTGCTTTTGCGGAGTCCATCTACCCTAATGCCAGTTGTCCTCTTCTCTTTAATTGCTTTTCAGTAAATAAAGTGAATTGAAATGAATTCTTGTTTCATGTTGAGATGAGGATTCATTCCGTTTTTAAGAAATCATGTTGGGAAATGTAATGGTTTCTTACAACACATTTTGATTAAAGTAGGTCTTTGTAGATGAGCCGAGGTGGCGCAGTGGTTAAAAGCAGCACTGCAACCTACTTCAGTGACTGCTAGTTCAGCAGTTCAGCTGTTCAAATCTCACCAGGCTCAAGGTTGACTCAGCCTTCCATCCTTCTGAGGTCGGTAAAATGAGGACCCAGATTGTTGGGGGCAATATGCTGAACTCTGTAAACCACTTAGAGAGGGCTGTAAAGCACTATGAAGCGGTATATAAGTCTAAGTGCTATTGCTATAGTGCTATTGCTATAGATAAAAGAGAATGAAATAAAAACTGATTCAAAAGTGAGTGACAAATGTTAGATAGTTTTCAACATATTTAAAACACTTCAGAGCAAGAAATATCTTTTTTTATTTCTTAAGTGCATCTTAAAACCTGATCAAATTAAAGAAAAATGATCTTGCTGCAGGAAAAATATATTGTTTCTCAGCTAAAGTTGCTGAAATTTAATAATTTAAAATGCATCTATCTAGTTCAATTGCAGGTAACAAGAGATAAATTACCAGCAGTTTGGGGTGCTTGAATAGCTTTTAAAACTTCTCTATCTTGAGGCAATCTTAAATTATTATTTGTAAAGCAATTTAAAAGCACAGCAGCACTTTTATATTTATTTATGTTATTCCAGTTATACTTACAAAATATTAATGTAAGGGTCAAACATTTTAAAATAACTATTCATTAGAAATTGTTATTATTGTTCCAAATGCCTAAATGAAAATGCAACTTGTAGCTTCAGGACAATTCATTTAAATATTCATCTGGACTTGACTGATGAATTGTATTAACTGGGTTAGAAAGTTTTAAAATTAATAGTTTTAATAGCTCCATTCCTGCATGTCTTTAATGATACATTGTATAAATGATGATACATAAATATTTTAAATAAATAAAAATAATGACTATACACAGCACTCAATTCCAATTCATATGCATAACTTCAGGACTGGCAAATTTGACCAGTTTGATTGCATTTTATCCTCAAGAGAGACAAGAAAATAATTCTGTTACTCTCCATTTCTGAGTTTCCTAACTGCAAATTCTTGGTCTTTTTTTTTTTTAAAAAAAAACCTTTTATCCACAGCAAATAAAATACTAAAGGGAAAAAATATTATCACAGTATAATTAGACTTCAGTAAGGCATTTGACAAAGTAGACCACAATCTACTGTTTGGTAAACTAGAAAAATGTGGGATAGTCAGCATTACCACCAGATGGATTTGTAATTGGATGACAAACAGTACTCAGTCAGTAGTCCTTAATGGTACTACATGAACATGGAGGGAAGTAAGCAGTGGGGTACCACAAGGTTCCATCTTAGGTCCAGTACTCTTCAATATCTTCATAAATGACTAAGGTGAGGGAATAGAAGGAGAACTCATCAAATTTGTCGGTGATGCTAAGCTGGCAGGAATAGCCAACACCCCAGAAGACAAGCTTGGGATCCAAAAAGATCTTGACAGACTTGAACAATGGGCCCTATTCAACAACAAGAAATTTAATGTGCAGAAAACAAGGTTTTACACCTAGTCAGAAAAAACCAAAGGTTCACAGATTAGGTGAAACCTGGCTCAAAAACAGTAACTGTGAGAGGGACCTTGGAGTCCTAATGGATGATCACTTAAACATGAGCCAGCAGTGTGCAGCAGCAGCCAAAAAAGCTAATATAATCCTTGATTGTATAAACAGAGGCATAGAATCAAAATTATGCAAAGTATTAGTTGTGCTTTATAAATCCTTAGTAAGACCACACCTGAAATATTGCATCCAATTATGGTCACCACATTACAAAAAAGATATTGAGACTTTGGAAAAAGTGCAAAGAGCAACTAAGATGATTAAAGATCTGGAGACGAAAACATATGAAGAACGGTTGCAGGAATAGGGTATGGCTAGTCTAGAGAAAAGAAGGACTAGGGATGACATGATAGCAGTATTCCAGTATTTGGAAGGCTGCCACAAAGAAGAGGGGGGTCAATTTATTCTCCAAAGCACCAGAAGGCAAGACAAGAAACAATGGATGAGAACTAATCAAGGAGGGAAGCAACCTGGAATTAAGGAGAAATTAACCAGTGGAACAGCTTGCCTTCAGAAGTTGTAGGTGCTTCAAACTGGAGATTTTAAAGAAAAGACTGAAGAGCCACCTGTCTGAAATTTTAGATTAGATTATTATTAGAGTTGGAAGGGACCTTGTAGGTCATCTAGTCCAACCCCCCGCTATATAGGTCTCCTGCTTGAGCAGGAGGTTGGACTAGAGCAGGGGATCTCAACCCTCACTTTGTGGACTGGCACCGGGCCATGGCATGCCAGCAACCGGGCTGCGCAAACAAGCAAAGCTCATCCATGGGATGCAGGCAGCATGTGAAACCACGCCCCCTCTGGTCCATGGGAAAATCTCTCTCCACAGAACTGGTCCCTGGTGCCCAAAAGGTTAGGGGCTGCTGGACTAGAGGAACGCCAAGAACCCTTCCAGCTTTATTCTATTGAACATGCTATTGTTCACAGATAGGACGGATAACATTTTTGTAAGAAATGAATGGCATTAATGAAAGATCTTTGTATTTTTTCTGGTATAATTTAAAATGATCTAAATTGGAATAGCGTTAGGGTGGTAAGTTAAAGAGAGTGCACATTTTAGACTGAACTGCAGATCTTCTCTCACATTAATAAGTTATTGGAAATCTTATCCAGGGCTATTTTAAGAGTTGGTATCAGGAACAGAGAAACCACAATATAGAATTACATGGTCACTTCCTGTATGGTGCAGTGGTGGGTTTCAAATTTTTTTTAGTACAGGTTCTGTGGGCATGGCTTGGTGGGCGTGGCATGGCTTGGTGGGCGTGGCTTGGGCATGGCAGGGGAAGGATACTGTAAAATCTCCATTCTGACCCCACTCCAGGGGAAGGATACTGCAAAATCTCCATTCCCTCCCCACTCCAGGGAAAGGTTACTGCAAAATCCCCATTTCCTCCCAATCAGCTGGGACTTGGGAGGCAGAGAATAGATGGGGGCGGGGCCAATCAGAGGTGGTATTTACCGGTTCTCCGAACTACTCAAAATTTCCACTACCGGTTCTCCGAACTACTCAAAATTTCCACTACCGGTTCTCCGAACTACTCAAAATTTCCACTACCGATTCTCCAGAACTGGTCAGAACCTGCTGATATGGTGCCATGTTTCGTGTAGCTGTTTGAATTATACAGAGAGCTCATCTTTCAACAACTAGGTTATCTTAATTTTGGAACTATTCCATCTCAAAATGGAAATCCAGGCCACAGTTTACAGTTCTTATCCAGGGGAAAGGCAAATGGCTACTTATCGAATGGTTATCAGGGAGCAGTGATAAAAATGATCAATATTGGTACATAAGCTGCCATAATCCACCACAGAACACAACATTTTAATTTTACTTAGTTTATAGTCAGGGCAAACTATCTGGATAAATGCTTAATTGCATAAAAGCTACTTTTATTATATTTTCCTTAAATACATACTCATCTTTTCAGGAATAAAATGGTGTTAAATAGTTTGAGCCTTGGGTGAAACTTTGCAATTAACTGGCTGTATCAGTGAAATAGCAAAAGAAGTGGGAATATCAAAAATGCTTGGGGGTTTTTCATATAGATGAACTGCAGAAATGTAAAGCAATTGGCATTTTACAAGGTTGCAGATACTGAGTAGAAGGAGTGATGGAACCTACTCTTAGCAGAATTCCATAGAAACCAAGAAAATAACTTCCTAGTCATCATAATGAAAAATAACTTCAAATGCTGTTTTTTTCTTTTGTTTTTTTTTAAAAAAGAGCCAGTTTGGTCAAGTGATTAAGGCACCAGGCTAGAGACTAGTAGACCAGGAGTTCTAGTTTCACCTTAGCCATGAAAGCCAGGTGGATGTCCTTGCGCCAGCCACTCTCTCTCAGCCCAACTCTGGGTTGTTGTGAGGAAAATAAGAGAGGGAAGGAGTATTAGTCATGCTACCCACCTTAAGTTATTTATACAATAACTGCTCCCTTCCCATAAAGGTGGGAAATAAATAATAATAAAAAAGTTACAATATTCAGTTTCAATAACATCTTTTCATAGAAAAATCTTATTGTATTATTATACAATTAATCATAAGGTCACTATTCTATAATGTCCAGTGCTTTAAGAACTTGATTATCTATGTTAACATTTATTAGCTTGAGAGGAAAGATACTAGAAGCTTTCAGGGAATAATAATTAGAATTCCAATGCCGTGTCAATTACTGAATGCTTTAGTGCTCTCAATGTTAGTTGGACGGTGACCATATAGTGACCTTGACAGAACTATTTACCAGCATATTTAAAATGCAGAGCTTAACATGCACTGAATAAAAACATATTTATACAAGCATTCCTTTTAGCACGTCTTCTTTGTTGTTTCACATTCTCAGAAGTGTATCATACTGTAAATGGTTTTTTTAATTATTCCTGTTTAATAGTAGGACAGAAGGTTTCCTAATGTGATAATAAGGTATTGTATGCATGAATGTAAAGCTAATGGACGAGCGTTACAATCTTACAGAGTTTTGTGCTGAAACAGGAATTTTGTTTATCAGTAAGTTATTCAGCTCATTTCCCAGTTAAAGTGTCCATCTGAATACCAACAAAATTGACATGCACCATCAGGATAAAGCAGTCTCTATGTGGCCCATGGAATCCAGTCACAATCTGGATGTGGGGGTAATCAGAACAAGTGAACATCAGGAAAACAATATTTCCTGGTAGAGAGTAATAATAAAACTATCATACTGAATTGCAAAAATGTAGAGATAGCTAGAAGGAAATAAATAGATGGCATTTCTATTATTTTATTCTATTATATCTCTCTGTTGCCATCTAGTGATTGTCTGTCTATTTACAGACTGAATATGAAAGCTCTATATCAGAGTTCCCCAACCTTTTCAGCTTTGCGGACCAGTGGGGTGGGGGCAGAAGTGGGTTCCTCCCGGTTTGCACTGGTTCTATAGAACCGGTAGCAAACCACTGGTGACATCACGGAGTCAGTTCTGTTGGTGAGGGTCCGTGGACGCCGCCATTTTTTTTGGATTTTTTTAAAAAATTCTTTGCTGATTTTTTCTTCTGCACATGTGCAGAAACCAAGTTTCTGGCACTGCGTATGTGCTGCCATTTTGTTTTTGGTGGTTTTTTATTTTTTTGCTAATTTTTGGCACTGTGCATGCGTGCGCACCTGCGTGAAGTGCATGTGCGCCCGCGTGGCACGGCCACGCAGCTCTGGAGGAAGCAAACCAGTGGTGAGGTAAGTTAGAACCCACCCCTGGGTGGGGGGGATGGTTCCATGCGTTCAGCAGGCAAGCACATGAACGCAGCTCCATTTGTGCAACTTGTGGATCCATAAGCCACCACTTGTGAAAATGAAAATGGAGCTAACTTGCTCCCTGCTGATGTGAGTGGGGATGCACGCACACATGTTCATCCACCACTTCCACGGCCCAGTTCCAAAAGGCTCAAGGCCCAGTAGTGGGCCACCGCCCAGGAGTTGGGGACCCCTGCTCTATATATATGAGCGCTGTGTATGTTCATGGGAGAGAAAGAGAGAAATCTCCATTAGGAAATTAGTTTATGTGTTTGGAGCAATAGCTGATCTTTTTTCCTCTTTGTCCATTCCTTTGACAGTCTTTCATTTCTTACCCTATTTTTCCCTTTTTTCTTTCTTTACCACAGCCTGTAATTATAGGCACTCTTTTATTGTTCTTCTCTTCTCTTCTCTTCTCTTCTCTTCTCTTCTCTTCTCTTCTCTTCTCTTCTCTTCTCTTCTCTTCTCTCTTTTCTCTTCTCTCTTCTCTTTTCTCTCTTTCCCTCACCTGAGCAGAAGCAGAGGCATGGTGGTGATCTGAAACAGCTGGATGCAGACTGGATGTAACATCAGAGTTACAATATTGTCTTCTTAGGGGCTATTTGGAGGCTTAGCAGAAAATCTTTCTGACAGCCCATACAGATGATGTCAACTCAATTTTCAAAGCTGTCAAATGAGATGACTGACCTGATGCCAGCTCCATCAATATTGATGCCATTAAGAATCTGTAATCTTTGTAGTTTCACTTTAGAGTATGAACGTACACAGATGTCACTTTGGACCCTGCTGGGAGCAGGAGATTTGATATTTTTAGCCTGAGCAGATCCGCAGCGAGATGAATTTAGAAGGAGCAAACTTGGAGTAGTGTTTGTTCTACTTTCTCCACCCCCAACCCCACCCCCTCAAATTTCTAACCAGTAATGAAAATGCCTACAGTTTGGGGGAAATTTATAGAGGTTCAGGTTGTTGAGCTTTTGAGGCCATATAATATGGTCTCCTGGTCAGTTCAGATAAGGCAGGAAAAAAAGCAGCCTCTGGAGGCAATCCTCTTTTGAGTGACAGGACAAAAAGACCAGGAATCCTAGTCTTTTTATACTTTATATCTGAGTTTTTAATTAAAAAACCCCATAAAAATTTTTTGGAAGTGGATTTGTTACTGCAAAGTGAGCAGGAAAATGGATTGGTTTTACATTGATCCTCAAATCCCTACTTGACAAGAAAAGAGTTCTTTCTGTTCCATTTCACATTTACTTTTACAAATTGCTTTGTGTCAAAGTCGAACAAGACCACAACTGGGGTAATTTTACTGACAGTATTCCCATTTCTCTAGAGACTATAATTAATGATGGGGTGCAAACTTTCTGATGCATGCAATTTTGACAATTTACCTCTATGTTCTTTAAAGATCTCTTGGATAAATATGATCCAGTCTTGAAGGTGTAACAGTGTCTATGCTGTCAGTTATCACAACATTTCCTTCATGGATATGCTTCAGTCTATGACAGTTCTTGAGATCTAGCCTTTGAAATGAACCCACATCAATCTCATTTAAAAATGAAGGACATTTACATGACTGACCTGGATATATTAACATTCTTATCAATGACAGTAGCTGGGGCTGCCTCTAAGAGAACTCAAAAGCAACAGTTGGCACAAAATGCACTAGGCTTTGTGTTAACTGGGACTACTAGACACTATGAACATGTAAACTAATGCTTTGGGTTTGCCAGTAATTTTCCAAGTGCAATTTAACAATTAATCAGTGGAAGAGTTTGCCTTCAGAAGTTGTGGGTGCTCCATCACTGGAGGTTTTAAAGAAGAGATTGGACAACCATTTGTCTGAAACGGTATAGGACAGTGGTGGCGAACCTTTTTAGGCTCGCGTGCCAAAAAAGGGGGGGCGCGCTCGCG
This sequence comes from Diadophis punctatus similis, assembly GCA_023053685.1. NCBI lineage: Eukaryota > Metazoa > Chordata > Lepidosauria > Squamata > Dipsadidae > Diadophis > Diadophis punctatus. Next base: position 131,198,846 of record JALIGW010000001.1, on the reverse strand, counting down.
TGCGCTCGCATGCCCACACCCATTCCCTCCCCCCCATGCATGCGCACAACACCCCCCATGCTGCCCCCTGCGCATGCGCACACACCCCCACCCCCGCGCAAAGGCCTTACCGGAGCCTGGGACGACGAAACGGGCAAACCGGAAGTGTGGAAAAACGCACTTCCGGTTTGCTGGTGAGCTGTTTTTTGCACTCTGGAGGGTTCAGGGAAGCTCCCTGAAGTCCCGGAATGCAAAAAACTACAAAACGGACAAAACGGAAGTGCGGAAAAATGCATTTCCGGTTTGTCCGTTTTGTAGTTTTTTGCATTCCGGAGCTTCAGGGAGCTTCCCTGAACCCTCCGGAGTGCAAAAAACAGCTCACTGGCAAACCGGAAGTGCATTTTTCCGCACTTCCGGTTTGCCGGTGGGCAACCCTCGCGTGTCGGCTGCTATGGCTCCGCGTGCCACCTGTGGCACGCGTGCCATAGATTCGCCACCACGGGTATAGGATCTCCTGCTTCAGCAGGGGGTTGGACTAGAAGACCTCCAAGGTCCCATCCAACTCTGCTATTCTGTTAATTCTGTTAAAAAGCTGGTTTTAACCTATAAAGCCCCATATGATTTGGCCCAAAGTATCCTTAGACCACACCCTTAAATCAAAATCAGCTCATCACTTGAGAAAAATTGCTGATAGTTTCTAAGTACAGTGAAAATTGTGATATGTGTCTATGTGTGGTATGAAAGTCTAAAAGAAAATACTTCTTGGTTGTGGAACCAACTACCCTGAGACTGATGGATTTCTAGAAGTTGGTCAAAATGGAGCTATTCCAGAGCATTTTTAAAAAGACTAATTAATTAATATGACATCAATGGAATTGCTATAGAGATACTGTCTTAATTTCAACTTAATTTAAATGTTTCCATGGTTTTACTATTTTAGTTATATTGTATTATGGCTGTTTTATTTCTGAGAAAAAAATGAAATTATAAAGTTGTGGTGTCTAAAAGTCCAATAAATAATTATGCCTGTTCTGCTTCCCAGTAAATCTACTCCCAATTCTACTTCACAATTAAGCATAACACAATTTTTGTGTTATGCTTAATTGTTCAGTAACTATTGATTTCTTACAGCATCTGATTGACTTTCTGCAATAAATCCCGTATCTAAGTCACCGTTCCTTTTTAACTGATCTTTAACTTTAGCTCATATTTCTTAAATTACTTTCTTAGAATGGAGATTGGATGAAAGGGAGCTTTCTTATGGGAGAAGGAAGAACTGCAACTCCCTGGTTATGGACTTCTATACTCTTGTTGGTAAGTCTAGTATCAATGATAGTTCCATTCCTGTAACCTAGTATAAGCCTTGTGAAATAGCCCAGATAGAAAGTATGGCCAGATGAATTAATTCTACTTTATTGTAAAGTTACAGTAATAGAATCTTGCAATTCTGAAAGTATATTTCTCCCCAGTCACCTTTACAGTCCAATAAATTAAGGAGGTTTCCTTTCTGAGATGTTTACCATGATCACATTCCTTCTGCAGGCTAAAGCTGTCTCTTATGTCCTAGCCACGGTTCTTCCCCATTTCCCAAAGTCATTCCGACATAACGTTACACAATCTGTAGAGATTTTCAGTTATCCAGGTCACGGTGTCCCAAAAGTGCTTTTTCTGGAGGCAAGTGGACTTTTTGTTTTTTCTTTGAATTTAATTTAATAGATTTGTATGCCGCCCAACTCCCGAGGGACTCTAGGCGCCTCTGGGCGGCTAATGAAGATGTTTCATTTCTCATCCAAGAACCTCCAAGTGCTTCAACGACCCTCTAAAAGGATGCAAATGACCAGCTGTCTGCAAGGAATATAAATCCTTCCATTCCCCACTATCCTGTCAGAGCAGAAGAAGCTTCTTGGATGAGAAGCGAAACGTCTTCAAAGAAAAAACAAAAAGTCCAGTTGCCTCCAGAAAAATCACCTTTGGGATCTCTTTTGTTGTGTTTTATCATTTTATTTTTTTCAGTATATATTTTTGTATCTTTCCCTCCTTCTTATTTATCAATGAGATAAGCTTATATATTTCATTACTTCACTTGTCTATGGAGATTCTCAATCATCCAGATCATGGTTGTCCCAAAGGTGCTTTTTAAAAAGGCAACTGGACTTTGTTTTTCCTTGAAGACATTTCACTCCTCATCCAAGAACTTAATCCCAGCTTCTTCCTGGGATTAAGCCATACATTATTAAACTTGTTAGAGGCAGAAAGGTGAATCATAATCATCATCATAATTAATACAAGGTAGTGAGGCACTACCTTCTTGTGGTTGTGGGGTTTGAGTGCTCCGAAGAGGATGAGAGCTCTGCTAGAGGTTCAACCATACTGGACAGGCCTCATCAGAGGAATCACACAAAGAGTGTCTCTTCCATAAACAATATGGTGAGATGTAACTTACAGAAACCCATACTGGATCAGTCATTGCCCAGGCCAACAAGGCCCATGCTAGGTTTTGGAGTTTCTGAACATCTGGTGGCAAATGGGCTACAGGACTGAGAACTGTTGGCTGAACCACCAAGGCTAGCAGCTGCAGAATTACTGGAAGAAAAGTTGCTTACCCATCACAAATATACAAAGAGTAAAATAAAGAAATAAGAATCTGTTATTACAAATCAGATCTAATGACAAGAGGATACCTGAAAAGAATGAACCAGTTCAAGAAAGATCAACATCCAGAATCAGAAATAACAGAATAGAGGCTGGCAGAGCAATGTTGATTTATAATATGGAATAAAATATTCATATTAGTAGAATTGGAAGAACTGCAAAGATCTAACTAGGTCAAAGAAATTGAAGCCTTAATAATAACAACAAAGTTGGAAGGGACCTTGGAGGTCTTCTAGTCCAACCCCCTGCCTAGGCAGGAAACCCTACACTACTTCAGACAAATGGTTATCCAACATCTTCTTAAAAACTTCCAGTGTTGGAGCATTCACAACTTCTGGAGGCAAGCTGTTCCACTGATTAATTGTCCTAACTGTCAGGAAATTTCTCCTTAGTTCTAAGTTACTTCTCTCCTTGTTTAGTTTCCACCCATTACTTCTTGTTCTACCTTCAGGTGCTTTGGAGAATAGTTTGACTCCCTCTTCTTTGTGGCAACCCCTGAGATATTGGAACACTGCTATCATGTCTCCCCTGATCCTTCTTTTCATTAAACTAGACATACCCAGTTCCTGCAACCGTTCTTCATATGTTTTAGCCTCCAGTCCCCTAATCATCTTTGTTGCTCTTCTCCGCACTCTTTCTAGAGTCTCAACATCCTTTTTACATCGTGGCGACCAAAACTGAATGCAGTATTCCAAGTGTGGCCTTACCAAGGCATTATAAAGTGGTATTAACACTTTGCGTGATCTTGATTCTATCCCTCTGTTAATGCAGCCTAGAACTGTGTTGGCTTTTTTGGCAGCTGCTGCACACTGCTGGCTCATATTTAAATGGTTGTCCACTAGGACTCCAAGATCCCTCTCACAGTTACTACCTTCTCGGAAGCAGCTCAAGATGCAGAGGAAAACCAGGGGGGAGTACCTGCTTACCAACAACTTTCCAATTACTAACTGGTATAGTAGTTGATGAAGTCCAACATCATTCTTCCACCTGAGCAGAAAGGAAACTGCCCAAAGAGCAGAGGAACAAAAGATCAACTCCTAATTGAAAGTACGATTTTGGAACACTGCAAGAGAAGGAACCAACTTGAATGTAGCTTGGACTGGTTACAAGAAGGCATTTGACACCCTGCTAAGTAAGGGAATCAAGTATTAGAAATAACAGGAGGGAGCAGAAACATCAGAAGCTTTGTGAAAAGATCAATGGAACAATGGAAGACACAGTTGTTGGTCAACAGTGATATAGACTGGGAAAGGTTAATATCAAAAGAGAATTTTTCAAGGAGACTTACTATCACCACTACTGTTTGTTATTGCACTGATTCATCTGTTAACAATGCTGAACAAGTCAGGCTAACAAACATCAAAAAAAATCTGCCAGGCTATCTCACCTCCTTGGACAATCTGAAGCTGTATGAAAAAGCACCATCTGAAATAACAAAAAAGAATTACTACTCTACACCATCTGTATGTACAGCCAAACATTGTGATGGAGTTTGGACTGGACAAATGTGCCAGCTTCACTAGCTGGGAAAAATAGTGAAAACTGAAGGAATCAAGGTGCCTATGGAAATAACATCAAGTGTCGGGATGAAGACAATCGTTACAAATACCTGGGCGTCCTTCAAGCCGACTACATCAAGCCCAATGAAGACACTTGAAGTGGCATTTTCAATCTTGTATGACTGTCAGCTGTAATATTGTTATTTCACTTGCACATAATGTTGCAAATACCTTGACAACTCTCTGCAAGTTCATTATGTGAAATGTTCCTTGGGCTAGTTGCACAACAACAGTTGAACTTTCTAGCTTTTTCATAATCATTACACAGCCAGTAGCAAAATAACACTAGCATTACATCAAATATAACCTCAGGATATAGAGCCATGGCATTCTCATGAGACTAAAATGCTAGAAAAGTTGCTATTTTCTTTCCTCCAACACAAAGGCTGTATACTTGTAAAAACTGTTTCTCAAATATCCTTTTCAACATTTTATCTTCTTTGTTAAAGAAGGACACTATGGCATAGAAATGTGCCATAGAGTAAATACCTCCTTGGCATAGGAGTAAAAGTTTCACCATTTTTGCTACACTGACTATAATTAAGGTATTAAAAAAGACTGGGCAATCAGGATATTTTACTTCAAGAAATAACATTAACAATGGAATGATTGGGCTTTTTTTTTTCAAGAGAAAGGAGAAGTGGACGACACATTTCTGAAACTGGTGATGGACAAGTTTGCTTGGTCTAATTTTCTAACATTTCAGAATTAATAAATCAAATGTATAAATGTGATAGCTTGGAATAACTGCTTCTGGACCCAGCTTGAAACCCACCCAGCACAGTAGGGTCATTCTGTTTTATACTCACACCATTTCCAGCCAATTCCAGAAATATCAGCTTGACCAAGGCTATCAAGTGGATTTCAAAGCTCAGTAGAAACTTGAACACCAACCTCTAGTATGAATCACACATTTTATCCACCCTACCAAGGTTTTTACTAAGTAATAAAATGTTACCCCTTGTAGAAATGTTGATAAATCAGTGACTCTCTATATTATTTGTTAGTATTAGTTAATATTGTTAGTTAACATGCATGCAAATCTTAAGAATAGTACAAACAAAATAATAAAAATCAGAAAGTTTAAATCACCATCAAGAGCATAATAATCCATTTAAATTGGATTTTAATAATCCAATATTAATAATCCATTTTAAAATGTTATCTAAACCATTATAGATTTAATGGACTGGTAATAAAACTACCTAATTTTGCATCTTGACTAGCGATGATGAACCATGATGGTGCAGTGGTTAGAATGCAGTATTGCAGGCTAACTTTGCCCATTGCCAGCAGTTTGATCCTGACCAGCTCAAGGTTGACTCAGCCTTCCATCCTTCCAAGGTCAGTAAAATGGAAACCCAGATTGTTGGAGAGCAATATGATGACATTTGTAAACTGTTTAGAGAGTGTTGTAAAGCACCATGGAATGGTATACAAGTCTAAGTGCTATTGTATTGCTAATTTGAGATTTTCTGGCTTAGATGTTCTTATTCTCCAATGGTACAATAACATTATAGATCCATTGTCCATTATGGATCCAGTTTCATTCAGGTTTTATAAGGATTTGGCCTGGCTTTGAACTGGAGACAGAACAACTAAGACCCTTTTTGAATTTGGAGGGAGAGTATTTTGTTAAAACTACCACTAGTGAAGGTATTTTAAATTTTTTATCTCCCCCCCCAAAAAAATAAATATTTGAAACACCATTTATGAAAAGGAGTCTTTTTCGTTATATTGTCATGTCTCCCAACTTGAGAGTTCTATTGATTACAAAACATTGTAATATAATAAAGTTGAAAATAGAAAGCTGCCTTTATGGATGGTAAAAAAAGCAGAGAGGGAGAACAGATGGCATTCAAACTATTGCAGAGCAAATAAACAAGACATAAGGCACAAAGTTGCGACAAATTCAAGAGCTGTCAAGCAAGCACCAACAGAATAAAAAGTATTATGTGCTCTGGCAGTTAGAGACTCCACAGGCACCTTATAGTACCACTAGGCATATTACTGAGAAACACACTATGTCAGGATGTCATCGTCGTATAATGACTCCAATGGCATCTGCCAAGGATGGTGCTTTCCAACAGTACTTTCTGTTGACAACCAGATTAATGGCAGTTGGTGCCCAATAGCTCAAGTTCTATGAGCTCACAATTCTTCAAGGTTTGCACATGCATTGCCAAACCTACTTATGGGATTAGAATGTCACATCTGTTGGTTTGATATTATTTGCAATGAAATACACAATTTTACAGTAAAAGAAACTGTCTTTCAATCATGCCCTATATACAGTAGTACCATACAATAGTGGTTTTATCTTTGTTTAAAGGAGACAATGCCAGGGTGGAAACTCCTGCATTTATTTAACTTTAAAGCACTTTGAGACGATGTGATTTGCTTTGTATTTTATACTAGAAAAGCTTTTCTTCAGAGTTTCTTCATCTTCCCTTTTTCGGGGAGGGGATTGGCCTACAGCAATGCTTCTCAAATAGTGGGGAGGGCCCCCCTGGGGGTGCGCGGAGCAATGCCAGGGGGGGCGCTTAACCCAGGGAACGTGCTTTTTTTTGCCGCAGGGAGTAGGGATTTTTTGCACCGAACAATAGCACACAGCACAGAGCAGGAGATATGAAGTGCAGATAACAAACCCTTAAGAGACACCATGGAAAAATATTTAACAGGGATGAAAAGAAAGGAGGAGAGAGACGGAGATAATGAGACAAATGTAAGTCTCCTGAAAGCTAAGACGAGGAAATATGACGAAGCGTATGTAGTGCTTGGCTTCACTGTGACTACGGTGAGAGACGAGGAAAGACCGGTATGTTTACTGTGTCTAAAAATGTTGGCAGCGGACAGCATGAAGCCAAATAAATTAAGGCGTCACTTAAACACATTACACCCCAATCACGCTGATAAGCCGCTTGAGTTTTTTCAGTGAAAACGTCCCGAATATTGCAAGCAATATTGCAAGCAATCGGAGAGCTGGGGGCGTGCGAAATGTTTACTTCTTCCTATGGGGGGCATAACAGAAAATAATTGAGAAGCACTGGCCTACAGGTTCCCTAGTGGTAAAATTAACAGGCATTTTTTCATCTTATATTTGGAAAAATTGGAAGAAGGGCTAAATGTTCACAATGTCATCAAAGGTCTTTACTTCCCATTGCCAATCCTCAACTTTGTTGAAGAACACACTTGGCTAAGACATCTAATTTCAAAGGTAGAAATCAAAGAATAGAAAAAACAGATGGCTGTGATATATACTGTGGGAGTAGAAGCCCTGTCCCAGCTAGGTAGGGTCACAATAACACCCTCTAAATTAACTGCTGGTTTGTGGATCATTGTTACAGCCAACCTTTTGAAGTTTGGTGACTTTCAAACACTGTTATGACCCAGCATAACAATAGCAATAGCAATAGCACTTAGACTTATATACCGCTTCATAGTGCTTTACAGCCCTCTCTAAGCGGTTTACAGAGTTCAGCATATTGCCCCCAACAATCTGGGTCCTCATTTTACCAACCTCAGAAGGATGGAAGGCTGAGTCAACCTTGAGCCGGTGAGATTTGAACAGCTGAACTGCTGAACTGCAGGGCTACACTTTAACCACTGCACCACCTCAGTGCAGTGGGGGAAGCGATGGCACAGAGGCTTAATGATGCTAGAACTGCTGTCCAGAAATGGTCTGCACTCCGGCAGTTCGAGCCTGGCTTTATGAGATGGAGTAAGCTCCCATTGCTCAATCCCCAGCTCCTGTCCACCTAGCAGTTCGAAAGCATACAATATCACCAGTAGATAAATGGATAGTTTGGTGAGAAAAAAAGTTAGCTATGTTAGCTGTGGAGAGCGGAAGCCAGCGCTAGACCTGGCTGGACACAAGGCATTGTGACATGAGGCGAGGCAAGGTAAGACCGGCAGAGGAGCCTGGAAGAGCCAGCAACCCGAGCACTGCTAGTTAGCTGGTATAAAGCTAGTTTGCCCCACCTGGTGCATCACAAATAGGCACGCAAGCACCGAACAAAATAAACTAGCATTCTAAGCCGTCAGGACTACATTGTGTGTCTAGAATGTGTAGATTTCCCTGACATTGCCATACGCTAAATAGATAAATAAATAAATAACCCAGCATGAATACTATTTGAGTCCCCCCAATGGTTTATTTCAGAAATCTTTTTTATACTGCCTTTGTTTATTTTAGCTGTTAACTATCTGTGCCAAAACAACTTATGAACAGACAACATGCAACAATGTATATAACCTTCAGCTGCCCACCCACTTAACAAAAAAAATCTGTTCAGTTTTACACTGCCATCTGTGAATCTTCATTGTTCTATCACTTTTCTGTCTCAGTGCTGTCTCCCTTCAGTGTCGGTGGACATTTGTATATAAGTGTCATGGCCCCATTGGAGCCTGAGTCCGCGGAGGAGGACGAGTCGGAACTGGGGCTGATGGAGGTCGAGGGGGCAGACTCGTTGGCTGCGGAGGAACGTGGGGAGGAGCAGGATGAGGCAGCCCCGGGTCCCTCGGGTTTGGGACAGCTTGCCAGCAGGGAGGAATAGAGGCAGGACGACTGAGAGAGGGGGGAAGAGAGGGCAGGCAGTGGAGGTGAGGAGCAATGGAACTCAGGCAATGAGCAAGGACTTCCCCATTCTGATCCCCAAACATGGAGAGTGGAGAGGAGGTGGAAACAGCACAGGCTGACTCGGGAGGAGAGCGCCCCACCCCTCTTCACAAGGCACACCTGGGGACTTAAGGAGATGCTGTGGGGAGGGCACTGGTTGGGAACAAGCACTGAATTCGTGGACTTTTGTGTGCTGTTGCCAACGTCTGGGGTTAGCTGGACTTCTTGCCTTATTGCTGCCTTGTTCCTTTGTTTTGTTGGACTCATTGCCTTGTTCCTTTGCTTCATGGACTCATTGCCTTGTTCCTTTGCCTCGCTGGACTTCTAGCCTTGAAGCCGTTGTGCCAACAGTATTTTGCTGGACTACTAGCAGCCAGAGGCTGCTGGAGGTGTGTGTGAGTGCTTTGCTCCGGGACTTGCCCTAAACGTGGGAGCATTTGGGGGAAAGTTGGAGCAATAAAGGGGAGTTTGAACTATCAGCTGGCTGTGTTGCCTCCATGCCTTGCCCCAGGTCATCAAAATAAGTAAATGGACAGTGGAAATGTGACACTCATGTAAAATGAAACAAAAGGATTTCTATTTAGTTGCTTTTCTTAATACTTCATTATACTTTACTTACACTAGGAAGCATGATCTTGCTTATTGTGATAGTAAAGGTCCTTAATTGTTCAACTTTTAATGAGATTCTGGTTTTAAATTGATGAGTCTTATTGGAAGCTCTCATCGGTACTCAGACCACTGTAATAGAAAAAAGCTTCTTGAAATTCAGAAGCTACAGAGTAGATGATAATTCTTAACATAGCAATAGCAATAGCACTTAGACTTATATACCGCTTCATAGTGCTTTACAGCCCTCTCTAAGCGGTTTACAGAGTTCAGCATATTGCCCCCAATAATCTGGGTCCTCATTTTACCCACCTCGGAAGGATGGAAGGCTGAGTCAACATTGAGCCGGTGAGATTTGAACAGCTGAACTGCTGAACTAGCAGTAGCCTGCAGTGCTGCATTTAACCACTGCGCCATCTCAGCTCTAATATGACTCTAATAAGAATTTTTCAAGACATATATGAAACTTCTTCCAGAGATCAATTAGCATTTTTTTAGGGCTAGGAATCTTTAGATGCAGAATGTTAAAATAATAATAACAATATAAAACAACAAACAATGACAATGATCTATTATACTTATAAGCAGGGGTGAAATTTAGCAGGTTCTGGAGAACCGATAGTGGAAATTTTGAGTAGTTCAGAGAACTGGCAAATACCACCTCTGGCTGGCCCCTGAGTGGGGTGGGAATGGATATTTTGCAATATCCTTCCCCCAGGAGTGGGGAGGGAATGGGGATTTTGCAGTATCCTTCCCCTGGAGTGGGGTGGGAATGGAGATTTTGCAGTATCCTTCCCCTGCCACGCCCACCAAGCCACACCCACAGAACCAGCAGGGAAAAATTTTGAATTTCACCCCTGCTTGTAAGTCACATAATCATTGAATTATTGTTGCCATCATCAAATCATAAAGAAATGATACTAACCCCCTGGAAGTTTCATGAACATGCATATTTGATTCAGCTGAAGAAATAATGTAGTTTGCATTGTATTTCATACCTTACATCTTATACATACATACACACACACACACACACACACACACACATACATACATATATACATATATACACATACACATACACACACACACATATATGTGTGTGTGTGTGTGTGTGTATATATATATATATATATATATATATATATATATATATATATATATATATATATATATATATATATATATATATATATATATATATATATATATATATATATATATATATATATGAAGTAGTTATTTACCAAGTCAGTCATGAAGCAAAAATATATCTTTGCTTCATGACTGACTTGGTAAATAACTACTTCTAATAATAATTTTGTTCCCATAATCAACTGTGTACATTCTTTCCTTTGTCTCGAATAAGACCAGTGATTAGTCTCATTTGAAACAACGACGAATCTGCATACAGACGTGAGGTTGAACAACTAGCCTTGTGATGCAATTGGAACAATCTTGAACTAAACACACTCAAAACTGTAGAAATGGTGGTAGACTTTAGGAGAAACCTCCCTATACTACCACCTCTTACAATACTAGACAACACAGTATCAACAGTAGAGACCTTCAAGTTTCTAGGTTCTATCATATCTCAAGACTTAAAATGGACACCTAACATCAAAAACATCATCAAAAAAGCACAACAAAGAATGTTCTTTCTGTACCAACTCAGACAGTTCAAACTGCTGATTCAGTTCTACAGAGGAATTATTGTCATCTGCACCTCTATAACTGTCTGGTTTGGCTCTGCAACCAAACAAGACAGACACAGACTTCAATGGATAATCAGAACTGCAGAAAAAACAATTACTACCAACCTGCCTTCCATTGAGGATCTGTATACTGCACGAGTCAAAAAGAGGGCTGTGAAAATATCTACAGACTCCTCACATCCTGGACATAAATTGTTTTCTGATTGTTTCCTGATTGCTTACTTGAACCCTATGACAACCATTCTTGACAAATGTATCTTTTCTTTTATGTACACTGAGAGCATATGCACCAAAGACAAATTCCTTGTGTGCCCAATCACACTTGGCCAATAAAGAATTCTATTCTATTCTATTCTATTCTATTCTATTCTATTCTATTCTATTCTATTCTATTCTATTCTATTCTATTCTAAATTGTTTCAACTTCTACCCTCAAAACGACGCTATAGGGCACTGCACACCAGAACAACTAGACATAAGGACAGTTTTTCCCCAAATGCCATCACTCCGCTAAACAACTAATTCCCACAACACTGTCAAACTATTTACTAAGACTGTATTACTATTATTCTTCTCATCCTTCCCATTACCTATCTTCTCCCACTTATGACTATAACCATGTTGCTTGCATTTTTATGATTTATATTGTTCTGTTGTTTCCTAGTATGATTTGATTGCTTATTAGTAACCTATGACTATCACTAAGTGTTGTATCTTATGATTCTTGATGAATGTATTTTTTTCTTTTTTCTTTTTTCCCCTTTTATGTACACTGAGAGCATATGCACCAAAGACAAATTCCTTCTGTGTCCAATCACACTTGGCCAATAAAGAATTCTATTCCATTCCATTCCATTCCATTCCATTCCATTCCATTCCATTCCATTCCATTCCATTCTACTCTATCAAAATAAAAATTCCATGATAGGAATTAGTTGTATAAATTTCTGCATTGACTGCCAAAGTCTTTGTGGCTCCAAAGTAAGCTCATTAGAAAGTATGGAGAGTCAGTGAGCCATTGATTCTGCCAAGCCTGCTTATTGCCTATTTCTGATTCCCTTTCAGACTTTCTAAAGTAAATCTGAAATATTCTAGTGTGAAAAAGAAAGATATTTGAAGGTTGGTGAAACAATATTTCCCCAGTTGTGAAAGGAAAAACCCATTAATGTCCCTGCTATCCTAGATAAGGAACACAAAATTGAAACCTAAATGACTTAACTCTTTGCTGCAGAACAATTTTAAACTTTTAGATCTATTGGTGGTGTTTCTTTGTAGGAAATTAGAGATGATCCTCAAAATACTAGCTCCCAGTTTCCCAATAAATCCCTTGAGTGAAATTACTCCTGGAGCAAAGACATACATGTTTTTTGTGCATATGATCCTACTTAATGTCTTTCCCACATTATCAAAGACCTCGAAATCTCAGCTATCTGGATTTTCTATCTGATGCATCATTAGCAAATAGATATGGAAAGATCGTGTCCCACATATGGTGTGATAAAGGCATCCAATCTGAAAGACAAATGTATTTTTATACTGTATTGGGAATAAAGGCCAGTAATAACACAGATGCTGCTGCTGTTTTTCTGATTCTATGAAGCAAGGACAAATGTAAAGCTATAATTATTCAGGCTTGTGTTTAGGACTATTACAAATGATATAATGTGGAGAATTTTCTTAAACTCTTTTTGGGGAATTGTACATTCACTGCATCTTGTACATGAGATTAACTTCCTGAATATTTCAGTGTTAACAGATGGTAGAATACCCAGTTTAGGGTTATAACACCACTCTTCCACAAAGGGGCCTATATAATATGCAGATGATTATTGGTGAAAAATAATACTATAATTGTCATTTGATTTTTTTCAGCCTAGATATACAACAGGAAAGGTTGTTGCTATGACTACATGTTCTAGGAACCCACCCAGTGGTGGGTTCCTACCAGTGCGGTCCACTCTATAGCACTGGTAGCGGCCCGCTGGTGACGTCACAGTACCGGTGTGGTCAGTTGCCGGTGCCTGGGTACCACCATTTTTTTAAAATTAATTTTTTTAAAAAAAATTTCTTCTGCGCATGCCCAGAAGCCGAGTTTCCGGCACTGCTCATGCACTGCCTTCCTACCCCACAGTGAGTCCAAGCAGGGGAGGATGGCTGAGGGAGCGCGTGAGACGCTGAATGAACGGGCGGCAGGAGCTATCTCCATTCCCCTCCCTTCAGCAGTCCGAGAAGCCACGAACGTGCGGTGATGATCCTAGGCATTTTCGCATGTTTGAGGCTTCTCAAGCTGCTGAGGGGAGGGGGAACGGGCGGCAGGACCTATCTCAGTTCCCCTCCCTTCAACAGTCCGAGAAGCCACGCCCACCCAGTCACATGGCTGGCAAGCCACACCCACAAAATAAGCCACGCCCACAGAGTGGTAGTAAAAAAATTAGGAACCCGCCCCTGAACCCACCATTCATTTAGTGCTTTGCTATTTTCTTAAAATAAATCATTCTGAAGATAATGCTAGTTAGTCTTATGTTAGTTTCATTTGTAGTTTATACTCTGATATTCAATAAAATTATATTAGGAAAAAATGCACTAAGCAGAAAAGGGAACTATTTATTTCCAGTATCTTTCAAAAGCAAAGCTCATAATGAATTTACTTTAAAGATGACAATGTTTATGGAAGGCAATCACAAGACAATCAGATCATATACTACCCTCACCAAATGTTCAAACTTGAATTAAACTGCTTTTTAAAAAAGTTTTCTTCTATACTGCTTTATTCCAGCAAATGGACTTCAGAAGTAAGACACTTCTTTGGCACACTTCAAGTGGTAATAAATCCTCTGATATTTAGCCCTCCAAAACTACAAGAAATTCATCCATCCTGGAACAGAGCAAAGGAATTAAGTGTTTGACATAACTCCTTCTCCCTCATATAATAACTACTGGCAACTGATAGGGGAAGGATAAGAGTTATTTGCTGCAGAAGGTTACCTGGCAAGTACCAATGCAACACTTCTATTTTCTCTGCTGCAAAGAGAAAACTTCCCAAAAGCCATTGTTTAATTACATTTACTGGCTGAATCTCATTAGTTGTTGTTTCCAGGATCTTACTCAGCACTGTTGGCAGCACTTCAGTACCTTCAAAACAAAAATTACGAGTTAGAGTAATAGGAGCTTGGCTGGGCTTTGCTACTTGAAGTGTTAGGAAACATCAGCATGGCTGCATCTGGATGATGTAAGAATGATAAATTTTCACTTATATATCCTGCCACTATTTTCAGTGCTCGGGTTTGATCAGCTTTCAAATACACCTACATTCTTTACCACACCCCAAAGAAGAAATTTGAAAGATATGCACCACAAATTTCTTTTGAAGCATAATGTCAGGATTTGCCAAAAATAGAATTGCTCAGAGCTTGACAGCACACAACTGTAATTCATGGGCTCTAGCATTCTAACCAGAATTGCATTAAAAATGGGGAAGATGAGCACAAAAAAAGAATAGGCGTGGTACATGTGTAGTAACTTCCCTTAGGAAAGGCAAAAGGTAGCACGAGTGAATGCAAAAACTACATGGGGATTAGTTTGTTAGGTATGCCTAGATGTTTTGATTGAAAGTCTGCAAGGGGTAGTAATGAACAAAACTAGGGAGGTGTGGTGAAGGTAGGGGGTGTTCAGACCAAACTCTGGTCTTCAGAATGTCACTGAATAATATATGAGTATAAGAAAGATATAAGGCAAATAGTGCTAATATATTATTGTCACTACCTTGATGTATGCAGTACAAAATGGTGATTTTTGCCATTGTCAGTAAAGAGATGGTCTTCCTCTAGTAGGATAGGTCAAAACCATTGGAGATAGGTTGTCCTGCAAGTAATGGCTGTGGGCAGAGGTGGGTTCCTACCAGTGCGGTCTTGCCTGTTCATCGCCGCAGAACCGAAGAAGCCGGTGGCATTCGCGGCGCGGGGCTTCCCCCGCCCGCTTTCCCTGGCCGCCGGGATGCCGCCATTTGCATTCTTTTGCCCTCTGCGCATGTGCAAAGCATTCTGCATAGAAGAGGGCAAAAGAACTCAAATGGCGGCATCCTGGCGGCCGGGGAAAGCGGGCGGGGGAAGCCCTGCGCCGCGAATGCCACCGGCTTCTTCGGTTCTGCGGCGACGAACAGGCAAGACCGCACCGGTAGGAACCCACCCCTGGCTGTGGGGAATGGATGTCAGCTATGCTCTGAAGGTCGCTGCAAAAGGAAGGAAACAGCCACAGAGGGTGGTCAGGAAGTTGGCCATGCTGGGAAGGTCTCTGACATAGGAAAAGGAGCAGACAGAAAGTTCTTCCCAGCTGGAAAAAAGGGTTACATGGTAAATCACATGGTTTGTTTGAGACTCATCCTTTTTATTACCCGTCACACTCCCAAAACCAATTAGTGCAGAGTACTGAGGTACCATGTATATGCTCGAGACCAGGAATGTCAAACTCACGGCCTGCGGGCCGGATGCATCATGTGCTGGCCAAGCCCATGCCCAGTTTAGCGAAGGGGGGAAAAGATGCAATACGTCATGTGACGACGCTGTGACGACGTGAGTTTGACACTCCTGCTCTAAATGCTCCAGAGAAATGTTGTCAAAGCACAGGTTTCTACAGATGATATGTCAGGCCTTCTGCAAGAAACATCAGCCTATGGTTGTTGTTTTCATTAAAAAGAACATTTCTGAAGCATAGCTGCCACAATGGTCATTGGTATTAAGCAGACAAACTATCAGATTTTCCTCTGCTATTCATCTGCTCATAAAAAAAAATAATAACTATCAGATTCTCAGTGAGCAATACTCTCCTAGACAGGTTTCTTTCTTCATGAATCTCTTGGTAATATCAAGTTATAAATTAAAGATTTGGAAGTTAGAGAGCAATAACAAATAAAGATCACTGAAAAAGTCGTATTTTTGCCAGCTCTCTCTTGGCGTGAACATGTAGTGAAAATTCTACACCAAAGTATCTGCTAAGCTGCTTTCTGCACACATTCTAAAATGTGATTTGGAGTTTCTCATTGCCATCTGCTGAGATATTTTCCCTTTCCTATCAATGTGGCATTGTGCCAAAAAAAAGGAAGCAGTTTTGTCTTATTCAAAATTGGGAAACTAATTAATATTCTGATGCTAAGCCCAGCATTGGAATCTCCTGCTAATTTAATAAAAATGTCCACATAGCATTGATGTTTATGACTTCAAATGACCAAAACTTTAAGAACATGCTGGGGGTGGGGGAAGGAGAATGGTGCTGGATAAAAGGAGTTAAGAATGGAGAAATAAGTTCAATTATGCAAGCAGACTTCATTTATTTGAAGCAATTTTCAAGCAGTGGCCCTGGAGAAGATAGCTCAGAAGACCGAGGTGCAGTGAAACATCATCATTGTTTTAGCATGAAATTGTATTTTATGCTTTTAATATCTATGTACTACCTAAAGAACATAAATTATGGAACAGCCCTAAAGTATAAGTGTTTTAAATAACTAGAACAGGACAATTTGAAGATAGCACACGTGCTTTGCTCTCTAAAGAGTTTCCAACCCCCCCCCTCAAAGTATTGGATTTAATCTTTAAGGCTTTTGACAAGTATGAATGAAGGTATAGTTAGTCCTCATTCAATGACTACTGTCTTGTTTAATGACCGCTTAATGAACTATGCAACCCATCCTTGCATTTATGATCTTGCAGGTCAGGAAAGCAGAGGAAAGCTGAAGTGAGATCACAAGCATAGCTGCAGTTAATTTTTCTTTTATTCTGGGATGAAAATAAATTTACCTGGTGGTTTTGCAAACTTGTTGTTTTGAACATCTCTAATAGCTTAAGGTAACTAAATAGTTAATTTTTGAAAATGATTAGAAAGTGACGTTGGTGAACCCAGTGTCCTTAAAAAGGCTCTGCTGTGGTTGAAAAATGGATGGCTTCTTTTCATCTCCTGGTACTCAAACTTCAGAAAACCATTCTGCGGTGGTCTTCTTGTGAGAAACAGCCACCTGGAGCACAAGTGGGCAATCTCCCATCCTCGCCTTTTCCAGAGAGGGTCCTTTGGCTATGGCTGCAATAGCATCTCTGCTCATTTGGAGACATCTTAGCTTGCTGTTCCTCACCCAGAAATCTACCAGTGGCATATCTTTTTATTGAGCTTTCCCCAGTTGCCAATGGTCCACCTAGCTTTCATGCTGTTGTAGTAGCAACTTGACTGACAGATAAATTGCAGAATATGGTTTTTGGTTGCCCCATGACCATGTATATCTTTCACACATTTTATGCATTCTTTGAAAATGAATTTACATGTTTTTCCTCTCCTGAAGGGCTTCTTTGGTACAAACTAATTATTCTAGCTACTTAAAATGGAACCCTGGTAAGTGCCCTCCCATAAATTTGACTTTCCTTCTGTCAGAATAATCCGAGAAGATCCCACATGAATGGCCACGTGATTGTGTACCACTAAATTCTCAGCTTTTGATTCCCAGTCTTGATCTCTTTGATACCCGCCTCAATTTAATTCTGATTTAATTATTTCCTCTGATGACTCTTGTCACAGAGATCATGCTAGGAAATGGTGTGCTGGTATTCAATGTGTTCTGTAGATGTTGCATTAGAATCTTTCTCTTTGCTTCAAATATGTGCTGCTCATGCTAAATAACGTGTTGCCCTTGCTTCTACTTGCAAATTGGGAATGGACCAAATTGCAACTATTGACATGAAATATGCCCATTGGCTAAGGTGACCAGATATCCCGCTTTTGGCGGGACAGACATGCTTTTCAAGCATGTGTCCCGCGTCCCGCATTGTTTCCAAAAAGTCACGCTTTTTTGGAAAGAATGCCCGACAACAAACAAATTTTGAAAAGAAACAGCGGGACGTCTGGTCACCTTACTCTTGGCTCTCCTGCTCCCCCTCCGCCAGCGCTGGGCTGCTGGAGTGACAGGGGGAGAAAGGAGATCAGGAGGCGGTGGCGGATCCCCAGCGGCAGCTCCAGGCAGAGAGAGAGAGAGAGAGAGAGAGAGAGAGAAGCGAGCGAGCAAATCACTCCACCGCGCGCGCTCACGAACACACACACACACACACACACACACACACACACAAGCGCGCACAGCTCCCCGAGAGGCTGACACTTCTGCAGTGACGCCAAGCCGCAAACCCCTCCCCTAGCCGCCGCCGCTCCCAGCCCAGACACTCCGCCTGCTACGCTTACTATTGCTTTCTGCCCAGGAGTCTGGAGCAGAGCCGAAAAGCGGAAGCCGGGGCGTGCTTCCCTTCCCTTAGCGCGCCCCGGCTTCCGCCTTTCGGCTCCGCTCCAGACTCCTGGGCAGAAAGCAACAGTAAGCGTAGCAGGCGGAGTGTCTGGGCTGGGAGCGGCGGCGGCTAGGGGAGGGGTTTGCGGCTTGGCGTCGCTGCAGAAGTGTCGGCCTCTCGGGGAGCTGCGCGCGCTTGTGTGTGTGTGTGTGTGTTCATGAGCGCACACGGCGGAGTGACTTGCTCACTCGCTTCTCTCTCTCTCTCTCTGCCTGGAGCTGCCGCTGGGGTTGTTGTGATCCACCACCGCCTCCTGATCTCCTTTCTCCCCCTGTCACTCCAGCAGCCCAGCGCTGGCGGAGGGGGAGCAGGAGAGCCAAGAGACGCTGGGTTGGAGCACCATCTCCGGGCTGCTCCCCTTCCCAAGCCAGCCCCGCTCACTCGCTTGCCAGCCAGCCAGCCCAAGCCACTGCCGGCTCCCGAAGGGGAGGCGGGAGGCGAGGAAAGGCCTCCCGCCTCCCCCCCACCCACCTGGACGCCGACATTTGCATTCTTTTGCCCTCTGCGCATGCGCACAGCGTTCTGCCCATGCGTCGAGGGCAAAACTCAAATGGCGGCTCCCCTAGAATCCCACCCCCCGTCAATGGTGTCCCACTTTTAAAAAAAATCTGGTCACCTTACCATTGGCATATTTGGTGTTGTTTTGAAGGAGTGATAGTTCTAACTTCTCCAGGCACTTCAATCTCCCACATATCTTTCTTTGCTTTGAGGTATTGCATAGTGTAAAATACGCAGTTTAACCATTCCAAAGTTGCTAATAGAAACTTGCATGAGGCAGCCTGTACAATTGTCTTTAAAGGCCCATTAGTTGCAATAATACCCCATAATTCAAAGTCATGCCTGAATCCCTACCTTCACATTTTTACAGAGATAAACCTGCCCATATGAAAAATGCTGCTATAGATATGCAGGCCAAGGTGTGCAATGGGCTCTGAAGGAATCTGGCATCATCCACCAGGTGACTTGTAGCACCTCAACAACTTGCAAAAAACCTTGCGCCACACATGTGAACAACCTACTTTATCTGTCTGGTACACTCCTTTAATTCATTCTTAACAATTATGATTAACCTGTCCCGTGTGCCAATTACAGGTATCCTCGACCTATGACCACAATTGAGCCCAAAATTTCTGTTGTTAAGCAGAGACACTAGTTTTGCCCCATTTTATGTGTACCTATGCCCACATACAGGTACTGAATGTAAAAGAGTTAAGTTGTTGTATAAAGTTAAAGTGTGGTTAAAAGGAATTGCATACACAAGTAAGTATGGAGCCAAACAGCATTTAAATGTATGGTAAGTAGAAAGGGGGAGGTGTTTATTCCAGCTCTCCAGAAGGGAGGGGGGAATAGATTACATCATAAGGAGTCAGCCAATCGGATCATTGATAGCAGGGCCAGGAACTATAAAAGGCCTAGGTGGAAGAGCTGAGGAGAGCTGTTTGTGGTAACTTCCAAGAAGGAAGGTTTATAAGGAATCTCTGCCTGAGTTTAACTGTCCAAGAGGGAAGTTAACAGGAGAGAAAATAGGCTCTAGGCAGTTCTGTGGGAAGCAGGTGCCAGGGTCAGGGAACTTTAGTGATTGATATATTGCGTTACTTGTAGATAGAGCTAAACGGTGAAACGTGCTCTAATCTATAGGCCTTAATCTAAAGAAGAACTGGGTTTTCTTAGATTTAGTCAGGAAAGCTAGTAAAGTCTCTGAGGAGAAGAAAAGGTGCAAAAGTATTGAATAGCTGGTTGTGGCTGAAAGAAATTTACTTGACATTTACTGAGAAGTTTGTATTTAAATAAACTGTTTTCTTGTTTGTTCAAGAAACGTCTCAAAGTCTTTCTATTTCTCACATAAAGCATATCTTAAGCAATTCTGCAGAGCATAGAGATAATGTAACAGTAAAAATCAAGCCTCTAAGGAGAGAGAGACATGAAACAGAGGGCGTTACCCTTGGTCAGGGAGATATAAAAAGAAAATTAAACATAAATCTATTCAGAACACTATTTTACGCTACCAAGACATATAAATCAATAAACCTGACTGGAGGGGGGGACCCTCGCACCCTTCCTGCCACAGTTGTTGTGAATCACTGCAGTTGTTAAGTTGGTAACATGGTCGTTAAGTGAAACTGGATTCCCCATTGACTTTCTTTGTCAGAAGGTCACGGAAGGTGATCACCTGACCCCAAGACACTGCAATCATCATAAATATGAGCCAGTTGCCAAGCAACCAAATTTTAATCGTGTGACCATGGGGACCATGGGGAAATTGCAACAGTTGTAAGTGTGTAGAACAATCAAAAGTTACTTTTTTCAGTACCATTGTAACTTCGAACAGTCACTAAACGAATGACTGTTAAGTCGAGGGCTACCTGTACACAGTGTGAATCCTGGGAAGCCCATCCTTCCCACAGCCTGGCTTTGGATATCAGGACCTTCTGAAAGCTCAGAGATGGACTTCACAGAGCTTTCTAAGAAAACCATGTTCCTGTGCTATGTAGTTGTGGTTTGTACTTTTTCAGGGTGGATGAAGATTCATCCCTGTGATTGCACTGATGCTATAATGATGGTTAAAATGTTGACTGATTGTGTTCCTAGATGGTGTTTTGCTGTCTCATTGGATTTTGAAGCAGGTACTCCTTTTGCTAGTCAGTTAATGAAAATTAACTGCAAAGCCCTGGGTATCAAGTTACATTTTATTACATACCTTAGACCAGGGGTAGGCAAAGTTGGCTCTTCTATGACTCATGGACTTCAACTCCCAGAATTCCTAAGCTAGCATGATTGGCTCAGAAATTCTGGGAGTTGAAGTCCACGAGTCATAGAAGAGCCAACTTTGTCTACCCCTGCCTTAGACTGTCTACAGTCGACCTCTCCCCGTTTCTAAGAGGTCTATAAGGGGCGTGCATAAGCGCACCACTGTGCCTACCGTCCCTGTCCTACTGTCCTATTGTCCTCTTTTATTGTTACTTTTTACTTATGTTTATATGAACTACTACTATCCTATACATGTTTGACAAATAAATAAATAAAAATAAAAATAAAAATTTTGATACTTCTTAGTAGCCCAGAATTCAGCATTTATGTAGATCAATACAACTAAGGCAAACTCAGTTGGCTAAAGACACTACTGAAAGTTCCCTCTTATAGCCAGAAATGCCCTCCACACATTCTTATGGGGACCAGAACTCCTCCTGATAGGAAGCAGGAGGTGTTCTGCTTGAAACTGTATTTGGCTGGCTGACGTTGGGACTCACTGATTATAATTGCTTGATGCTTCTGGATGGAAACATTGGAACAATCGCTCATTAAAAATTTCCAGCTTGGTTTCCGAAGGTGAGAGCTTCATTCCAGCCATCTGTTACAGCAGTTTGCCATTCTTGAAAGCCAGGAGACAATGTTCTGATCCAGAAATAGGGAAGCACAGCCAGGCACCATGCCGAATCAGATCCTTTTAAGTGCTGCTGACAAGTCACACTGTATGTAAAATGCAAGGGTTGAACGACCTGGATATAAGCATCACACTGTGTTAGCTTTACTAGGTAGACCATATTAGGAAATCAACTCCCAAGGAAAGCTACAATAATTTTTATTGAGATTGGAACTCTTAACAGAATCTTGCATGTATGATTGTGCTTCTACCACCACCACCACCACCACCACCACCACCACCATCTCCTCCTCCTCCTCCCCCCTCCTCCTCCTCCTCCTCCTCCTCCTCCTCCTCCTCCTCCTTCTTATAGTTCACTGAACACAGAGATACTATCTGTGGAGAGTTTCATTTGGGGGGTAGAACTTGCTGATAATTGTATTTTGTAAAATCGTGAATCTATTGCGTGATATATTACCATTATTCTACGTGAAAACCAACAACTGAACCATTACAGGGACGAAATAGCAGATGCAAACTGATATTTTCTGCTGGAAATTTCTCCCTTTCTTGCCTGTACTCATTCACTAGGTGAGCAAAATTATTTCATGTGAATAGACCTTAAAACCTGACTGCTTACAGTGTAGGCACAGGGACCTTGGAAAACTTGCTTTTATCTGATAATTTTTTTTTATTTCCAAAGTTAAAATATAAACTTCAAAAAAGAGAGAGAGAGAGAGAAACAACAACAAACAAAAACCAAACAAGATAAAAAATGTGCTTAAAAAAATAAAACAAAAGAAACCTACACATATTTTGTGTCCCCCCCAATTGAAAACTGATTAATATATTTCAACAATAATATCCCACCCCTTGCAAAGTAGGTCTACAATTTATAAACTTCTACAGTTCCTTGGAAAACTTTAGGAAAACCTAAAGTATTTCCCTCTTTAATTCCACTTAGGGAACAGAGTTTGCATAGATTGTAAAGGAGCCCCTGCTAGTCCTCAACACTGCTGCTCCTTCAACCCCTCCTTAGCTTTTGCTCTGACCTGCCCTTGCTAAATATCCCCCAAATTAGCAGGCGATTAGCTCTTAGTTACTGAATAGAATAACAGTAATAGCATTCCTTCTGCTTTCCCTAACCTCAAATCATAGTGCTATCTCCTGAAACTGTTCACACCTTGGAAATATGTGAAATCCTGACCAGAGAACCACATAGTTCATTTGACATTGAGCGTAAAGACCCTTGATCTCTTGTACTTTCGTAAAAAAAAGTCTATAAAGCACAGGTGTCAAACTCGATGGTATCATGTGACCTATTGTGACCTATCATGATGTTTTTTGCCTTTGCAGAGCCGGAGTGGGCGTGGCCTGCACGTGACGCATCCAGCCCGTGGGCTGCCAGTTTGACACCCTTGATATAAAGCCTTGGACCCAGGAGGGAAGAGAACTTCCAGGGAACTTCTCTGCAGTATTTTTTTTAAAAAAAACAGAATATGAAGGGAAACCCTTGGCTAAGTCTCGGTCTTAAACACTTCATAAAGTTTTTGGGCTTCATAAATTTAATTAATTAGTTTATTTTTTATGTTTGTATGCCTCCCATTTCGCTGTTACAGTGACTCTGGATGGCTTACAGAATGATAAAAACGTGAAAAAGATCATACAAGTTAAAATTAAGAAGATTAAATAAGAAGCTAAAAACCAGGACGACAGGTAATATGAAGGTGGGGATCTCTCTACCACATCAACCATTCCCAGCATAGACCGCCCCTATCAGGGCCTGGGCGAGGTGGCACAGCCAGATTTTCAGGCTCTTCCAGAAGGCTAGTATGGTGGGGGAGGGGCATCTCACCTTCAGTGGGAGAATATTCAGAGGTGGTATTCAGCAGGTTCTGACCAGTTCTGGAGAACCAGTAGTGGAAATTTTGAGCAGTTCGGAGAACCGGTAAATACCACCTCTGACTGGCCCCGCCCCCATCTATTCTCTGCCTCCTGAGTCCCAGCTGATCGGGAGGAAATGGAGATTTTATTTATTTATTTATTTATTTGGAGGTTCTTCTATGCCGCCCTACTCCCTAAGGACTCAGTATTTTGCAGTATCCTTCCCCTGGAGTGGGGAAGGAATGGAGATTTTGCAGTATCCTTCTCCTGGAGTGGCGAGGGAATGGAGATTTTGCAGTATCCTTCCCCTGGAGTGGGGAGGGAATGGAGATTTTGGAGTATCCTTCCCTTGCCACGCCCACCAAGCCATGCCCACCAAGCCACGCCATGCCCACCAAGCCACGCCATGCCCACCAAGCCATGCCCACAGAATCAGTAATAAAAAAATGTTGAATCCCACCACTGATTGAATATTCAAAAGGGCAGGGACCCCACCAGCCAAAATTCTTTGGTAGATGCAACCTGGAGTAGGCCTCTTCTACTGGAACAAGCAGGAAGGGCCAATCCCATTGGGGTGAGACAGCTCCTCAGAAACTCATTTCTATTAATTGGAACTTGGAACTTTTTAATGCCATTCTTGATTCTGTAGAAAATCCAGAGGGAGAAGTTTCTTCTTTGTTTAAGGTGGCCTCATGAAACTGCAGAGCTCTGGATTTACTGACAGCAGCCCAGCGGGGCTCATGGAAAGGACAAGAACTGTGTTGTTTCTACAACAGAACAAAGAGGACATACAGAGCAAAACATCTAAATCCTCAGAAGTGCTATTATATCTTTCAGGGAAGCTGCACACACCACCACAAAGTGGTTGAGAAATTCTCCTGGCTTACTTTGTTTTTCCCAAACTTAGGAACATAGGGAAATGCTATTTTAGAAACATTTTAACTGTTGCTTCCTTTCTGATTCTCATAGAGTTTCAATGAAACTGGAAAGAACAGGTCAGGGATAGACCATCCTGGAAATCTATCTATGTGGTCACTAGGAGTTGAAAATAAATTCATAGCATATAATTCACCACCACCAAGGATCAGGTCTTTGTTATGAGAAGCCTACATTAATCACACCCTGAACAGAAACAAGGTAAGGGGAAAAAAAGCTTTGTGTAATCAAACGAAGCAACAAAAATAGAATTAGAGCAATAACAATAGTCACGTAGGCACCACAAGGGTTAAACTAATAAATTTGCTTAGTTGCCTAGTTATAACTCTTGGCATGAAGTAGAGAGGTGGGCACAAAGTAGAAAACAGAGCCTCAAGTTAGGCAAGTAAATTACCCCAAATATACTTTCCCTAGAAAAACAGAAGTGTCAGCTCAGCTATAAAATGCTTAGATACCAAGGAATGTTAATTTAAACTCTAAAGAGAGAATAAAAACACTGGGACATAGATAAACCTTAAAAGAAAGTAAAATCTTAACAGAGATTTTCTTTGACCATTTTAATTAGGGAATGTTGCCTCTGTTGCCTCATTGTTCTCATCTTATGAATACATAAAGTATCTGCTATAGCCCAATCAGTGAACAGCTGTACTGATTAAATGTAAATTGTAATTTGCATAAGTCTATGAAGGGGGGGTCTTGTAAACCCCTCCCTTGTAGGCTGGCGTTTTTGGCCTCTAATACGACAATGAACCAATTTGTGCTTTGTTCGTTAAGAACAGGGGTCCTCAAACTTTTTAAACAGGGGCCAATTCACAGTCCCTCAGACTGTTGGGTGGCCGGACCGGTTGGGTGGGCATGGCTAGGTCATGTGACTAGGTGGGTGTGACCAATTTAACAGTCCATTAAAAAATGCACACAAATTAAACTTTAATTTGTTTTGCTCCTGGGATGTTTTATTTGCTTTTGTTTGCATGTTGTTCTTTTGGTTGACTTTTCTTTTTTACTAGATCATTTTTTCAGTTGTTTAGGAGTTTAGTGGTCAACTTCAGGAAACTCAGTTTTGCAGCAATTCTTTTCAGCCTCAAGGAGCTTACAATCAACAAGTCTCTCTCCCTCCCTCCCTCCCTCCCTCTCTCTCTCTGTCTCTCTCTGTCTGTCTGTGTCTGTCTCTGTCTGTCTCTGTCTCTGTCTCTGTCTCTCTCTGTCTCTCTCTGTCTCTCTCTCTCTCTGTGTCTCTCTCTCTTACTCTCTCTGTCTCTGTCTCTGTCTCTGTCTCTCTCTCTGTGTGTCTCTCTCTCTTACTCTCTCTGTCTCTGTCTCTGTCTCTCCTTCTCTGTCTCTCCTTCTCTGTCTCTCTGTCTCTCTGTCTCTCTGTCTCTGTCTCTGTCTCTGTCTCTGTCTCTGTCTCTCTCTCTCTCTCTCCTGGAGGTGGGGGAGGTGGAAAAATGGGCCCGTTTTCACCTCCCTTACCTCTAGAAGCATTCTGTAGGCCAAAAATGGGCTAAAACGGCCCATTTGTTGGTCAAAAAATTAGCTAAAACGGGCCATTTTGTGGCCTCCCAAGGTGTCTGCGTGCTCCGTGTTTCACCTCCCCTGCCTCCAGAACCACTTTGCAGGCCAAAAATGTTGGCCTTACCTTCCAGTTCCAGCCCATGGGGCTCGTGAAGGTAAGTCCTGCACGCAAACGAAGGGTGGGGGCCGAAGGGTGAGGGCAGAAGGGTGGGTGAGGTGAGGTGGGTGGGGCCTCGTGGTCCTGCGCGGGCTAGTTTAATGCTTTTGGTGGGCCGTATGCGGCCCGCGGGCCATAGTTTGAGGACTCTTGGCTTAGAACCAGAGGTCCACACACAATTCCATTGAAACAATTGGTTTCTTGTGGTACCCCAGGCAAAAGAACAAGTCTAAAAGGGATGGGGACACAACATCCCTCTTTATAGACTTATGCAAATTACAATTTAATCAGCATAACATTTACCATATATTTCAGACTATAAGACACACTTCCCCCCTAAAAATGTGGGTGGAAATGTCTGTATATAGACCGAATACGGCCCTGTTTTTGGCCTCCTGAAACGCCCCCGTGTCCCATTTTCACCAAAAATTGGCATGTTTTTGGCAAAAACTGGATGTGCAGAGGGTTTGGGAGGCCTGCAGAGTGTTCTTGGGGGCTGGGTAGGGAAAAAACAGGACACGTGGGGGGTTCGGGAGGCCTGCAAAGTGCTCCTTGGGGCTGGGGAGGGCAAAAACTGGATGTGCGGAGGTCAAAAACTATTTTTCCTTGTTTTCCTCTTCGAAATCTAGGTGGGTCGAAAAATATGGTAATTGATTAGATTATAACAGAGGCATGTTAATGAGGTCAGAATGGTAAGGTGATGGGTTAAATACAATGGCCTTCTTGAGTTGAGGAAGAAAACAATCCAAGAATGTGATTTTTATTGTGTTGTGTTCCTCTAAGGAGAACAAGGAGTTATAACAGCACTGGAAAAAGTTTTTCATACTTATGACTGTTGCAGCATCCCTATGGTCACATGATCAAAATTTGGACGCTTGGCCACTGGTTCACATTTATCATGGTTGCAGCGTAATGTGATCACCTTTTGTGACCTCCTGACAAGCAAAGTCAATGGGAAAGCCAGATTCATTTAACAGCCATGTTTCTAACTGAACAATTGCAGAGATTCACTTAACAAATATGGCAAGAAAGGTCGTAAAATGGGGCAAAACTCACTTAACAACTGTGTCACATAACAATGGAAATTTTGGGCTCAATTGTGGTTGTATGTTGAGGACTACCTGCAATAACGTCAGAAAGCGCCAGTTTCGTCTAGGGGTTCAGGCACCAGCTATAAACTGGGAGACTGTGAGTTCTAGTCCTGCCTTAGGTACTGAAGCCAATTTGGTGACCTTGGACCAGTCTCTTTCTTCCAGCCCTAGAAAAAAGGCAAGGGCAATCCCCCTTCTAAAAACATTGCCAAAAAACTGCAGGGACTAGTCAGGCAGTCGCCAGGAGTCAAAACTGACTTTAACATACAAATACATACGTAATAACCTCGGAAAAAGAAACAACCTAGGTTGCCAAGTTTCATCCCAGCACCAACCCAAAAGAGAAGAAGACTTAGGAAAACCTTGAGACTGGCGAGCTAATGTGACAATCTTTCGACAGAAACAGCAGATATAGCAAGATAAAGGAGTAATTTATGCTACAGGCAAGACAATATTCCTAATGGTATGAAAATCAGAAGAAACAAATCAGAACAAATAATTTTGGTTCATAAACCCTGAGTAGAGGCCCACCTACATTAATTTTAATGATGAAATGGGAGGATAGAGCTTTTGATATTGACAGTCTTCAGCACTAAATGTGCAGTAACGTTTTCTTTGCTGTTCAATAATACAAGATAAATAAATTACTGTGAGATCCTTTTTTTTTTTTTACCAAAAGCTCATTTGGCCATTTGAATGACTGGTGTATTTCAGTAAAGTACGGACTTTTATTACATTTAACAAATAACACATGAACAATTTGGTGTACAACTGGTTATATGCATTTCAAGAACTTAATTGGCTTAACCCATATAGGTCACTAAGGAAAAGATTTTTCAAAGCTTATTGTGAAGTGAAACCTTTGGATAAAAATGTACAGAAAGAAGGAGGAAAGATAGCAAGAGTTTTTTTGTTTTTTGTTTAGCAGATCTAACAAATAATGTCAAATAAGTTTGACTTAACCAGGATGTGATAAATTAGAAAATCCATTTAACTTGGACATTTCCCAGGGAATAACATTAAGCCAAATGAGATTTAACTGACTAGGACTGATGCTTAATTGGGATGATAATTCCATTTAATTGGGATGCCTGGAGGCAATTAACCGATTTTCTGATATACAAACTAATATGTTTAGGACCATGTCATTCCTTTACAAAATAAACCACGTATCAATTCTAGATCAGAATCCAAAAGGTCTCTGAATCCAGCCTATAATTTGTTCAATCTTACATGGTAGTGATTCTAAAACATGGCTCTGTATAAATAAAGTTACACAAACCAGAGTCCAGAGACAATGAATGAGTTTAAGGAATAACTTTAGTGACAGCTTGGAAATTTTTCCCAACAATAGCTTGCTTGACTGTTTAATTGTTTTTAATGTTGCTTGTTGGCATAAGTATCTTTCAAACTTATTATTTCTCCGTTAAAATTGATATCATTTCTCCAACAAAAAGAGGAAAATAATAATATTGACTAATTTTGGTGAGGTTAAAAGGATGTTTTTCCTTTGATGGGAAAAATCACGTATTACTTACTGGTTTTCCCTCCTACTTATCTGATATTTGATGCCATGTTTTTGATCTTGTGTACTAAAAGCATTCATACTTGACTTTTAACATGGTCTGCTATCTGCATATGCCTTTCACCAGGGGTGTCAAACTTGCGGCCTGCATGCGTCACTAGCCACGCCCACCCCCGGTTTAGCAAAGGGGGGAAAAGTCGTGATATGTCACATGACGACAATGTGACGCCGCAAGTTTGACACCTGTGCCTTATACTGTACAGAAATATAGCGAATTTGGCTTTTGTTTTAATTCTGAATGGTTTAACGCTCATCGTGAATAAAACACAGAAAAAGACAGCATTTTCACAAAGTAGGCCTTTCACAATATGCTTATAGGATCAGAGAAACCTTCTGATTTTCTCCCTCTGGCATTCAAGGAAACATGCTAATGTTTAGTTTGATTTAATCTACTGTTTGGTTTTATGAAAACTTCCATGTCAGACAATATTCAGTTAATTGCTTGCATAGCTATGGATATATTTAAAGTAGATCTGGTTCTGCCAGTGGGCCTGGGGAACACAGAGCAGGATAGAGCCCATTAAATGACTCATATGATGTGTTGTCGCCAGGGCAGGGGGTTATTTTATTATATTATATTATTTATTATATGATTCTCTCTTTTATTAGTTTTATTGTTTTTATATGATGTTTTTACATCTTTTACATTCTTGTAAGTCGCCTTGAGTCACCATGTGCGAATAGGCGGCAATATAAATCTCAAGAATGAATGAATGAATGAATGAATGAATGAATGAATGAATGAATGAATTGCCTTTGGCTATCCAAAAGTGTCAAATCCCTGTTTGATTTTCCTTTCTTTGTTGATGGACAATGGCAGTCACAATTCACATACTCTACACCCTTTTTACGCATAACTCATGATAGAAGTGAATAATTGTTACAAATTTTAGGAGGTTGTATAGTGGGAACCTTGGTGCTCTTTGAGCTTGAATGTTTTCTTGCAGACTTTTCATTACCAAACCAGGTACAATCATCAGTGTAGGTTTGTATAATGGATCTTGTGGTAATACCTTAAATTCCTTAGCTAACTACTATTATTTATGTAATTGACATAACTTGAAGCATCCCCCACCTTGGTCTTAAATATACAAATGCCTTCCATATCAATTTGGCTGATAATATCTTGCTCTTGTGTTCTGGACTCTATTTTATTCACAAACAGTACAGGGGCGAGTTCCTATTTTTTTTACTACCACTCTGTGGGTGTGGCTTATTTTGTGGGTGTGGCTTGCCAGCCATGTGACTGGGTGGGCATGGCTTCTCAGACTGCTGAAGGGAGGGGAACTGAGATAGGTCCTGCCGCCCATTCCCCCTCCCCTCAGCAGCTCGAGAAGCCTCAAACGTGCAAAAATGCCTAGGATCATCACCGCGCGTTCGTGGCTTCTCGGACTGCTGAAGGGAGGGGAATGGACATAGCTCCTGCCGCCCATTCTTTCAGCATCTCACATGCTCCCTCAGCCATCCTCCCCTGCTTGGACTCACTGTGGGGTAGGAAGGCAGCGCATGCACAATGCCAGAAGCTCGGCTTCTGGGAATGCGCAGAAGAAAAAAAAATTTACAATTAAAAATTTTTTTTTAAAAAAAATGACGTCACCCAGGCACCAGCAACCGACCGCACCGGTACTGTGACATCACCAGCGGGCCGCTACCGGTGCTATAGAGTGGACCGCATCGGTAGGAACCCACCACTGAAACAGTAGATGAAAACAGTCAGTTTACAACATATTCCAATAAAACCTAGAAAAATATTAGCATAATTTGTTAGTTGCTATTTTCTCCTAACCATCAAGGTTGTATTATTATAGAAAAGAATCTGTTTTCCCATGAATGTCAGTGCAGAAGCTAATTAACGATTAAATTATACCACTTCATTCTGGTGTTGTTTTTTTTAAACTGCACAAAAGTTTGCATTTAAATAACTGTTTAAACCTGTATTTTGTACCTAGTCTCAAAATACATATCACTGGAATGCATTTCCCCTCCAAAGATGAATTCATATATGCATTTAATTTCCAAACAGACATTTCTTTTAAAAAAATGCATTTACTGTAGGCATGTGTCTTTTTAGCAGCGAACTGCATTATGACATTTAGGAAAGCATGGATTCTGATAGATGGTTTCTTCCAACCCATACATCACCCTGTGAGGTTCAGATCAGGTCACATGGTGCCTATCACATTCTGCTTACATTGTCATCTCCCATCCATTCCTACTGGCTGATTTACAAGGAAACCAAATAAATGAAACAAAACGGAAAAGACTCTGGATCCTGATTCGTTTGGTAGTGAAAAATTGTTCCATTTCTAATCATAGCGAACAGGGAAAGAATTGCAATCACTCTTACAGGCAAGGACATCTTTTTCATTGCAAAAGAAAAAGAAAAGAAAAAAGATTTCCCTTTTGTCCTCAGTAAAGGAGAATGGAGATACTTCAAGCTATTAAGCTCTGCTTTCTCCCCTCCCCACCCTCCTTGGGATCAATATTTCTACTGAAAAAGTTCTCTCTTTGCAAGTTCTCTCATCTGTCTGTCCCAAGCAGCACCATAACAAACGAACTCACATCCCTCCTTCCTTTTGGGTATTTTCAAATAGAGAGCAGGGAAGAGGACGGAAGCACCAATAGTGACGCACAAAAAAGAAAGTCCTTGCTGTACTATTTCCTCACTTTTGCAGGGGAAAGAATACTTTATTTTATTATTATTTTTCCACCTTTATTACTTTTACAACTAACTCAAAGTGGTGAACATATCCAACACCTTCCTCCTCCTCCTGTTTTCCCCACAAGGACAACCCTGTGAGGAGAGTTGGGTTGAGATATGGCCCAAGGCAGGGGAGGGTTCCGGTTACGTTCGCTACCGGTGCGCATCGCGAGCATGCGCGGAAGTGAAATCGCGTCCCACCGTGCGATTTCACTTCTGCGTATGCTCAGGACGACATTACAAGCCGAAACACAGCTGAGGAGCTTCTCAGCTGTGCTTCGGAGCAAGAATAAAGGTCAGTATTCACACAAGGGCAGGTGGGAGAGCTTTTTCCCGACAGCTCAGGACGCGGAGAAGCGCCAAAACATGACATCATCGCCAGGCTCCTACCGGAGCTGTGCTCCGCACCGCACCGCACCGGTAGGAACCCACCACTGGCCCAAGGTCATCCAACTGACTTTCATGACTAAGGTAGGACTAGAATACATAGTCTCCTGATGATTGGCCCAAAGTCACCAAGCCAGTTTTCATGGCTAAGGTGAGACTAGAATTCAGGATCTCCCAGCTTCTAGTCTGGTGCCTTAATCACTAGACAAATCTAGCAATTTGTGTAGGGGGGGGGGAATAATTTCGCATAAAAAAAAGCCAAGTCAAGGCAATTCAGACATTGGAAATTAATGAAATGGGTTCGAAACCTTTCGTTTCCCTTTCTGGTTCTTCTTTTCTTCCTCTTTTTTCCAAAATCATAATTCAGAAGAGAGTCCCTAAAGATTTAGTCATTATAAGTAATTCTAGTATCTTTGAATTAAGAGTAAAGAAATAGAAAAGCTGAAAAGAGGGTTCCCAGTCAAGCCTAATAGTAGCTCGGATGAACAATGTTATTCTTCAGGAAGAAAAAGAAGGTATAACAAGAGATGGGGAAAACACAGCAAAGTTTTGATCAGTTCTTTCATCTCTTGGACTATATTCTTTCCAACCCTCTCTTTATTTCTATGAACATTATGTAATAGCTTTCCCTGAATGTGTTTTTGAACTAATCAGTCTCTCATTTGCATTTTCCCCCTCCTCTACCACCTTTTTCACTTACCGTATTTTTCGGAGTATAGGACGCACCGGAATATAGGACGCACCTTAATTTTGGGGGAGCAAAACAAGAAAAAAACAATTCTGCCATACCTAGCATTCAATACTTTAGCAAGTGACTGTGGTATGCCCCCCTCCCCTCTCTCTCTCTCTCTCTCTCTCTCTCTCTCTCTCTCTCTCTCTCTCTCTCTCTCTCTCTCTCTCTCCCCCCTTCCCCTCCCTCTCCCCCTCTCTCCCTCCCTCCCTCTCTTTGAAATAAATCTGCTGGCTTTGGTGGGGTTTCTATGGACACCCCACCGTTTGCCCTGTTTTTGGAATGGGGAGAAAAGTGATTGTAGAAGCAAAAAAAGAGCATTGCGTTTCAGGCTGCAGCCCGAAAACACTTCCCTCCCCGATTCCAAAATTGGAGGAAGGACTTTTTGCACGCCGCTCAGGGCATTGCATTGCAGCCCCTGCTGCCGCGGGGGTCTCTGCCTGAGAAGGACCCTCAATCAGCCATCTCCAGGGAGCCAACCCCGTCCTCAGGAGGCAGCCGCCCCTTTAAGAGTGAAGGAGCTTTTTTATTTTTTATTTCCCTCCTTCCAGCCTGAGCCGGCTGATCGCGAGCCTGCCGGCAATGACAGCGCGCCGCAGACGTTCATGGAGGGGAGGGGGGAGGTGATCGCTTGCCACCACCGCCGCCAAGCAGGCATGTGAGTTGCCCGGGAGTCAGCTGCACCTCGGGTTGGAGGGTCCTTGTCCTGCTGCTGCCCCAAGGAAGCTGCGGAGCTGAAGAAGCCTCCACCCATCTGCCAGCTCACCACTCAGCCTGGGGAGGAAAGCGTTTTCAGGCGGCAGCGCCGCGATCCCCTTCCCGATTCCAAAAGGCTGAGTGGTGAGCTGGCAGATGGGTGGAGGCTTCTTCAGCTCCGCAGCTTCCTTGGGGCAGCAGCAGGACAAGGACCCTCCAATCCGAGGGGCGACTGACCCCTGGGCGACTTGCATACCTGTGCGGCGGCGGCGGTGGCAAGCGATCACCTCCCCTCCACGAACGTCTGCGGCGCGCTGTCATTGCCGGCAGGCTCGCGATCGGCCGGCTCAGGCTGGAAGGAGGGAAATAAAAAAATAAAAAAGCTCCTTCACTCTTAAAGGGGCTGCTGCCTCCTGAGGACGGGGGTGGCTCCCTGGAGATGGCTGATCGAGGGTCCTTCTCGGCAAAGAAGAGCATCGCATTTCCGGTGGCGGGCAGCGCCGGTTGCACGTTTTTGGAATCGGGGAGGGGATCGCAGCGCTGCTGCCTGAAAACGCTTTCCTCCCCAGGCTGAGTGGCGGGCTGGCAAGTGGGGGGTGGGGGCTACATTCGAAGTATAAGATGCACCCAGTTTTTGACCCTCTTTTGGGGAGTAAAAAGGTGCATCCTATACTCCGAAAAATACGGTAATCGTTCCACCAAATAAAATCTTTCCTATTAACAGAGCTCCAGACAATCCCGTGGTGCTTAATAGCCGCACTCAGTCAGTACTTTTTGTTCCAAACAACTTCTGAAAGTTCTTTCCTTAAGTTTACTTTTCACTTGGGAAATTAACCGCTTTCCTAACATTTTCTTTTTCATATAAAAATTGAATTTGGGCTTTTTGGTGTTCTGTAAGACATGTGTAATTTATCCAATTTTTGAAAAGGCGATCCTTTCTATAAATAAAAAATGATGCATTATGTTTCCCTTTGGCATAGGTTTCATAGCATTTTACAATGATAACATTTTTTTTGTTTTTAAAAAAATGAAATTTTCATATCCTATTTAATACTTAATATGCGGATGATATGTTTGGACTGTTAATGCCAGGGCTGTCACTGGATGGGCCCATAGCTATGGATCTCCACTGGTCCTCATGGACTTGGTTAATCAAAGCTCGCATGCAGCTCTTTTTAATAATTAAAAGAAGATACAGACTAGGCTGCCAGTTTTAGTCATATCAGTGAAATTTACAGCAGATAAAGACAGTATAAGTTGGTACACATTTGGGGCAGTATACCACAAGGTCAACCAAAGCTTAATTTAATTGCAAGCACATTCATGCTATCCTATGTAAACTAAGCGGCCAGTTTGCAAGTCAACACACTATTGCCTTTCTCCCTTCAACTAGCAAATACATGCAGCATATTGATAAATTTAGAATGCAAACTAAAGCACAATGTGATTTATTTAAGTTTTGGTTTAGGGTGTTACATGATATTAGTCAGTGTGGTTTATGTTCATGGTTTACTTGTACACTAATCATTGTCCTGTTTAAACAATTCATGGCATACTTAACCACACATAATTAGGGATTCTGTTTGCATGTCATGCCAAGCACAGTTTTATTCTTACTGTGTTTTTCAAGATTACAGAGGTGAGCGAATCCAGCCCAGTTGATCAGCCATCAATTTGATGTATTGTGTAAATCCAGAAAATAGGCTAATTCGGTCAACTTAACATTTTGTGCAAACACAGCCCTATTTCAGGTATTTAGGCATGACATAGAGTTCTTTCAAGAAAAAAGGACAAAATTGTGCTAGCAATGGCCACCAGCATTGTTAAAGCTAGCATGTTGAAATGAAAATAGCAAGGTTTCTAATCAGGAAAGAAATAAGCTTCTTGGGATAAGCAATTAGCTCTGTGAAACTCAGGCTGCCTTTAAACAAACTGATACAATCCTTGGAGATTCAAGAACAGATGGAACCCATTAAGTCTAAGTTCTTCTGCAGGTAGGAAACAACATTAGAGGCACCCAAACAGTTTTATAATCTGCACTGCAGCCACACATCCCAAAAGCTGCAGGAAAATGCTCTATCAGATTTGTGAGAGCAGAAAACAAAATTATGAGGCTCATATTATCAGTGCACTACACTGCTCTTAACCTGCCTTAGGTGATTTTCAGGCTATCACCTCGTTGCATATTGTTCTCCTAAACCTTTGAAATAAACGCCTTCCTCAAAAGCCAAATACTGAAGTACAGAGTCTGGAAGCAGTGCCATCCAGTAGTGGGTTCTAAAACCCATCACGTGCGTGCTCGCGCATGCGCGTGATACTTCTGTGCATGCGCAAAAGCATCCCGGGTGGGTGGGCGGAGTGTCCCACCGCTGGCGCTACTGGTTCACAGAACCGGGCCGAACCGGGAGCAACCCACCGCTGTTCTGTACTCAAGCTGTTAAATGTGAACAATTTCATTGAGATAATGTTTGGGCAATGGAAGTTGCAAAAGCCAATATGTGGCCTATCTCAGACCTGCAGATGTGTAATACATCTGTAGCTTGGAAGAGACAAATGTGTTTTTGTCTATTCCAAGCTACAGAAGATATCTGTAGGCTGTCTGGATATAAAAATCTCCTGAGATTCATCTTCTTCTGCCTTTTCACTCACATGTCTCCAGGCAGAACTTATGATCTATGATTCATCAACGTAATGAAAGGAAACTCGGACTATGACCTGTTCGATACTGGCCTGCCAGAAGTTCCAGAAAAAAACTCTCTTTCAGTGAGGGGTTTTTACATTATCTTCAGAGAGTGACCTGAAGATTCATAGAAATCTGGACTACCATTAATATCACAATTCTGAATAGTTCACACATGGATACACACAATCCCAACATCCTACAATATTTGAAGTGGCATATAAAAGACCTCTAAAGAGACGTATAAATAAACATTCCTACAGAAATGATACAAATTCCCTCAAAAATTTCATTAGTGCTTTTTTTTTATCTTGATGAGGCTCATTTCTGATTTCAGCAGCAACATGTCCCAGTAAGAGCTTCTTTCATTTAAGTATCAGCTAGCTTGTCAATAAAACCCTTGTTTTATCATGCGTTGGTGGCATTCCCAAAAAATCTAGGTGAGAGTAATGCAAAACAAGTGGATCTTGCAAACTCTGCAGGCTGAGAGAAACAATAATTCCTCTTCAGGTTGAAAGCTTTCAACATATAAATGCTTCATACGGACAATTATATAACATATCTGAAACATGTGCTACCTTTTAGCAATCTTTATGAACCATGCATAGCGCTATACATACTGTATTTTTTGGAGTATAAGACACACTTTTTGTTCCTCCCTAAAAGAGGCTGAAAATTTGGGTGCGTCTTATACTTCGAATGTAGCTTTTTCGAAGCTTTTTTCAGCCCTAACGAGGTGCTAACAATCTTCCCGGCTTCCTGGCTTCCTATTCCCTCCGAAGAAGGTTTTTTTCCAGCCCTAAGTCTTTGCAGGCTTGTTTTCATCCTACTCCCTCTGAAAAAGCGGTGCTTTTCAGCCCTAACGTGGTGCTAATGATTTTCCTGGTTTGTAGCATTTTTTTTATTCCTACTCCCTCCGAAACAGTTTTTCCTGCCCTAAGTCTTTGCAGGCTTGTTTTCATTCCTACTCCCTCTGAAAAAGGCTTTTTCAGCCCTAACCAGAGGATAAAATAATGTGCTAAAGCTGAACAGACTAAGGACGCTAGCCAGATGAGTACCTGGTAGGTAGATTCCCCTCCCCCTATTTTCCTCCCCCAAAACTAAGGTGCGTCTTATACTTTGGTGCGTCTTATACTCCGAAAAATACAGTAATTTGTCTTCATGCATTATGCATAGGAAGCCTTGATTACATTCCACAGGTGAATGTCCCACCCACCTATATATCAGATTTTTTTAACTGAATATTTTTTATCCCTCCTTTATTATTTTTGCAAATAACACAAGTTGGTGAACATACTTAAGGCTTCTCCCTTCTCCTAGTTTCCCCACCACAACAACCCTGTGAGGGGAGATGAACAGAGACAGAGTGACTGGCCCAAGGTCACTCAGTTGACCAGTCATGCCTAAGGCAAGACTAGAACTCATGATCTCCTGGTTTGTAGTCTGGTGTCTTAACCACTAGAGCAAGTTGGCTCTCTGATTACTGTATATGCCATTTTTGAGTCCTGGCAACTACATAGATAAATGTTATCCAAGACGATATATCCCTAACTTGTTCTTTCAAGATTCTCAATGGTGTACTTCATTAAGGTGTAGACCATCCGCAGGTCATCCTCATCTTATCTTTCCTTTTACATTCTCCATAGTGGGCGGAGCCATCCTCCAAGAATGGGTTAAATCTGCCCTCTAGCCAATCAGGACCGAGATTTTCAAAGTATAAATACCACCCTCTTGCCTTGGCACCCCCTCTTTTTTTCTCGGTCCTTAGCCAAAAAGGACAGTGCTTAAACCATTCTTCGATTTCTCCACCAACTACTGAATTTCTACTACTTCCTGTGAGTTATTGCTTCATTGATTCTTACTAGACAGCTGTCACTCAGAGACTCTTCAATCGTGTCAGCTTACTGGGCATTGCCCCATTGGGCCTTGTCCCTAGCTGGGGGTTGGGACTCCCCAGGGAGGAGATTACCCTTAACAGTTGCACATCTGTTGTGTACTGGGGTTTTCTCACCTTAATCAACCAGTCAAATAATTGCAGCCTTGTCTTGCCTGTCAGGGAGGGAGGTACTCCAGATCGTGATCTTCAGCCACAGAAGCCCTGAGCTTGGGTGGCCTGCAATCGGCTTGAGTTTGTCTCCTATAAGCCAAACTAGTGTTCCCCTCCAATCGGCTTGAGTTTGTCTCCTATAAGCCAAACTAGCGTCCTTAATTGACTTTTGGAGCCGACATCGGCCGCAATCGATCGAGCGGCATCGGAAAAGGGCGCTAGAAATTTCACACCTTGCCTTGCATCGGGAGAGAAGGCCTCGGCAA
Organism: Diadophis punctatus similis; assembly: GCA_023053685.1. Lineage (NCBI taxonomy): Eukaryota > Metazoa > Chordata > Lepidosauria > Squamata > Dipsadidae > Diadophis > Diadophis punctatus. Next base: position 131,160,374 of record JALIGW010000001.1, on the reverse strand, counting down.
GGCAAACTGACAGGCAGACTTCAAATCATCTTCGCTCAGATCGGCTGCTTCCTTGCCTCAGAGCCTGCCTTTGACCCCTGCTGCTCCATAGTTCAGCCAGAATGGCTGACAAAGGCCATAAGGAGGGGAAGGCAAAGCAGAAGACCCCCAGGGTCACTCCTGCTGAGGACATTTGCCAGGGGGGGGGATTAGAAACTATGAGCCCTGCCAGGGACAGGGACAGGTCACTTCTACGCCCATCCTCCCCTTCTGAACGCTCCAAGTCATCCAGCACAGCTGTTTTTTTGTCTGTCTTGTGCCTGAGAAGCTGGCAATCTGGGTGCTGCTTCCTGAGGGCTTGTCCCCTCTTTTTGTTTGGAAATTCAGAAATCAGTCAGTCTGCTCCAGGAGACCCAGAAAACTGACAGTTAGTGGCTAGGCCTTAGCAGACTCCTTTCTCCTCAGGAGACAGCAAGTTTAGGAGTGCCTCATGGGTGGCCACCATTTTGAATTACACAGGACCGCCCACTTCAAAAAAAATTCTTTTTTCTTTTGAGGCCTCCTTTATTTAACTTGCCTTCTGTGCAATGGGTGACAAGAGCCAGCAATCTGGCAAGGCTCCTTTGATCCAAGGCCCTGTCTGTACCTGTCTCTAGTGCCTGGGCCGTATGCTTCCATTTGAGCTGCTCTGCATTGATCTGCTTGTCTTCAGCCAGGTAAGTGTGTAGGCAGCCTTTGAGAGTGCCAGTGGCCATCTTGAAACCTCCCACAGGGTGGCAGCCATTTTGATTGCCCTCAGAATTGAAGGCACTAAGGGCGTGGCCATTTTGTTTCAAATACCAAAAGTGGGCAGAGACCATTTTGAAGCCACATCAAGGACGGTGGCCATTTTGGATGCCCTTTCTTGCCGGTGGCCATTTTTAAGGCCTAATATGGGCAGTGGCCATTTTGAAAGACCAACTAAGGGCAACTCCCATCTTGTTGGCCTCATTTAAGGGCGTTGGCCATTTTTAGTGACTGTTTGGACCTACTAATTTACCCAGGCCTTTCTGAGGCCTGCCTTGTTGGCAGAGGCCTTAAATAAATATGGATACCGTTATTTGAATTGAGCTGACAAAAATTCAGACTAGCTGTCTGTAGGTCTGCCTCAGGAGTACCTGTTAAAGCATGTTCAGGTATTCATATATGACAATAACAAGCTAAACGTATCAACTTAGAATGAAGATTCTATCTATATTTTAAAAATGGCTTGAACAAGCGCTTTCAGCAGAATTTAGAAGTAGTAAGTTACAGATCTCACATAAAAGGAACAAATGAGCCTAGTGAGCTCTCATTCCAGTAACAGTTTAAAACCAAGCTTTTTTCTGGAGTCTATGAGCCCAGCATAACTGGAACTATATACAAACTATCAATTTTTCTATATACAAACTATCAATTTTTTTTTCTGTATTTGAAAATATCAGTCTCTTATGAACTGAACTTTAAGACAAAGGCAACAGGATTTGTAAATTGGAGTTAATTTTTAAAATGATGCCTTTTACAAAGGAAATTACCATATCCAGAGTACTCTACCCTACTCATTCCTACCTAGCATCCCCCAGGGAGGGGGACCTAGTGGACGGGAGTTCCCTGGATGCCAGGGAATTCTCATTAGCTCACTCTGGCATTTGGAACCAGACAGCTCCATTCACAAGCCAAAATCAACCTGCTGCTCAATCATCATCAGCTCAAGCAGCTGTCTAAGCCAGGTCAATGGGGTCCACCTCCAGATGGACGCTTGCTAGGTGGAGCTGCCTAAGGTTTTTGCCCTGAAGAAGGACTTGTGTCCCTCAGCAGCCTTGTGCCCCTCTGAGACCCTAGCAGTCTTGGGGGGGAGGAGGAGAGTTTCTGGTCAGTGGTGACCTGTCCCTTGCCTCAGTCAGTGTGCCAGGGGCTGACTCCCCATTAGGGTCTTCTGTGGGACGTGGCTTATGTGATTTTGCCTTACCCTTTCCCGATCTACCTTCGGGCGGGTGGAGAGCCATTCTTGATTTAAAACGCCTCAATAAATAGGTCATCTACAAGAAATTCAAGATGCATACCCTGCAATCAATTCTGGCGGTCATTAGGCAAGGCGACTTTCTCGCCTCAATTGACCTTTCGGAGGCTTACCTCCACATTCCAATCAATTCATCTCACCGCCAATACCTCCGGTTTTGCCATGCAGGGGTGCATTACGAATATCTGGCGTTGCCCTTCGGCCTGTCTTCAGCACCTAGGGTGTTTACCAAGGTATTGGCCGCCTTGACCGCCCACCTGCGGGCTATCCCCGTGCATGTCCAGTGCTACCTGGATGACATTCTCATCCAGTCTTCTTCTCTGTCCCAGGCAGTGCAGGACACCCAGGTAGTCCTTAACTCCCTTGGGCACCACAGGTTCCTAGTCAACATGGGAAAAAGCCAATTGTCACCTTCTACCAGGATGACTCACTTGGGGGCCATCATTGACTCTCTGGAGTGCAGGGTGTACCTATCTCAGGAGCGGAGAGACAGCCTATCGGATTTAGTCCAGCGTGTTCTGGCCCAAACAAGGGTTCCCCTGAACCAGCTGTCCTCCCTCCTGGGGAAGGTGATATCAGCCATTCACATCACTCCATGGGCTCACCTGCATTCCAGAGACCTCCAATGGTTTGTTCTCCCTTTCCAGAGATCCGGTCGCAGCGATTCCCCAGCCAGGGTCCACCTCCTGACAGGGGTCCAGAAATCCCTCAGATGGTGGTCTTCAGCCACTCTCACCAAAGGCAACGGCTTCCTGGAACCACGGAGGCTGACTCTGACCACGGATGCCAGCACCACAGGTTGAGGGGCCCACATCGAGTCCCAGGTTGCCCAGGGCACTTGGTCCAGTGCCGAGCAGAGCCTCCCCATCAACCTGTTAGAACTGAGGGCAGTCAGGTTGGCCCTAGCTCACTTCCAGGGCCGTCTGTCGGGCAGTCACATGCTTGTCTTGACAGACAATGTAATAACGAAGGCCCATATCAATTGCCAGGGCGGGACCATGTCCAAGGTCCTCATGGCTGAGGCAATGACACTGGGGCTCTGGGCAGAGCGGCATCTGCAGTCCATCGCAGCAGAACACATCTCCGGGGTGAGCAACACACCGCAGACTGGCTCAGCCGGAACTCCATTGGCCTAGAGGTAGAGCTCTTGCCTCACAATCAGGAGGTTGTGAGTTCAGTCCTAGGTAGAGGCAGATGTAGGGTCTCCTGCTTGGGCAGGGGGTTGGACTAGATGACCTGTAAGGTCCCTTCCAACTCTGTTAATCTGACCCGGCGGAGTGGTATCTTCATCCGGACATTTTCCAGCAGCTGGTCGGTCGGTTCGGTCTGCCAGTCATGGACCTCTTCGCCACCCCGGAGAATGCCAGGTTGCCCAGGTTCATCACCAGGTTCCGGACACAGGGGGCAGCAGACACAGACACTCTTCAATGCGACTGGCCGCAAGGGCTACTATATGCATTCCCTCCCCTCCCCTTGATCCCCAAGGTCATCCGGAGGGTCCTGCAGCTGAGGGTGGAGGTGCTCCTTCTAGCTTCCCACTGGCCCAGATGGGCCTGGTTCGCGGACCTTATGTCCCTGTCCGTGTTACCTCCTTGGCGGATCCCGCCGACAGAGTGGTCTCTTGCCCAGAGGTCAGTCCACCATCCAGAGCTGCCAGTCATTGACCTGTTCGCCACCCCGGAGAATGCCAGACTGCCCAGGTTCGTCACCTGGTCCCGGACAGTATTGCCTCAATCATGTTGGCCTCCAGGAGGCCTTCCACTGACCGTATTTATTCCGCCACATGGAAAGCGTTTTGCTGCTGGTGCGCACAGGTGGGTTACTCCCCCGTAGAATTATCAATAATCAATGTCATTCAATTTTTACGCCAGGGGCTTGCTAAGGGGCTCTCGCCCAACACGCTCCGCCGGCAGGTGGCGGTGCTGTCCACGGTGCTTTCCTGCCAAGGTTTAGATTCCCTTTCTGCTCACCCCCTACTGAAGCAGTTCCTGAAGGGGGCTTCGAACCTATGCCCTCCGGTGGTCCATAGGTTTCCTACCTGGGACCTCTTGAAGGTGATTACTGCTCTGACGACCGGGCCGTTCGAGCCACTCTCTACGGCATCTCTAATTCACTTAACGTACAAAGTGGTTTTCCTTGTAGCAATAACATCTGCTCGCCGGATCTCTGAACTGGCGGCCCTGTCCGTGAGGGGGGACCTGTGTGTCTTCCATTCCGACAGGGTGGTGCTGCGCTTGGACCCCACTTTCGTTCCGAAGGTAAATACGTATTTCCACAGGGCGCAGGAGATTGTTCTCCCTAGTTTTTACCAAAATGCGATTAATGACTCTGAATGGACATGGCACCTGCTGGACGTCAGGCCTGCCCTGGACATATATGTGCAGCGTACCTCCAGCTTCAGGCGCACTGAAGCCCTGTTCGTATCTTTTCGTCCCTCCTCCATGGGCTCCAAGGCATCGTCTTCCACGGTGGGCCGTTGGCTATGGGCAGCCATTTCCTTGACTTACAAACAGCTGTCCTTGCCCCGGCCCCCCGGACTTACCGCGCGCTCCACACGCAGCGCGGCCACCACGGCGGCCTGGAATGCACGAGCATCCATCACGGAGGTCTGCCGGGCGGCTACATGGACTTCTCCGACCCCATTTGTCCGGCACTACAAATTAGACTTATACGCCTCAGAGGAGGCGGACTTTGGTCGGAGGGTGTTACACCAAGGTGTGGGGGACGGTGGCAGCTCCAGTCAAGTGTAGGTCACCCGCCCTAGGGACAAGGGTCTTTGGTATGTCCCATTCTTGGAGGATGGCTCCGCCCACTATGGAGAAGGGACGTTGTTACTTACCTGATACGTCCTTTCTCATAGGGGAGAGCCATCCTCCAAGTCCCTCCCTGGTCTGGGTTTGGTCTGGACTGCCACACTGATGTAAATATGTTCATGATTCTTGGTTCCAATGGTTGACTTATCTAAATTTGATTATCCTATTAATAAAACGGTTGGTTGATGGTTAAGCACAGCAAGTTTCACCTTCTTCCCTCGAATAAAAGAGGGGGTGCCAAGGCAAGAGGGTGGTATTTATACTTTGAAAATCTCGGTCCTGATTGGCTAGAGGGCAGATTTAACCCATTCTTGGAGGATGGCTCCCCCCTATGAGAAAGGACGTATCAGGTAAGTAACAACGTCCCTTTCCCAGCATTAGAATCTTTTCAAGGGAGCTGGGTCTTCCCATAAAACAGTGATGGCTAAACTTTTTTGGCTCGGGTGTCAAAAGGGTGCGCGTGCGTGTGATAGCATGCATACAGGTGCCCACACCCATAATGCAATGCCCTCCCCCCCCACGCATGAGCACAACTCCCACACTGCCCCCCCGTGCGAATGGGCACAGGCCTCACTGAAGCTGTGGAGCTGCCCTACTACTTACCTTCAGATAGTTGCAACCAGACCTCCCACACCTTGGCCCATTTCTTCTGCAGCCTGCAAGGCTTTCCTGAAGACCTCTCTAGCCGATAACAGAGCTCCAGATCGATCCGGAGCTCTGTTATCAGCTGCAGAGGCTTTTCCTAAAAGCCCTTCCCGAAGGCCTCTCTAGCCAAAAACAGAGCTCCGGATCGATCTGGAGCTCAGTTATAGGCTGCAGAGGCCTTCAGAAAAGCCTTGCCGGCTGCAGAAGAAATGGGCTACAGAAGAAATGGGTCTGGCTACAACTGTCCAAAGTTGAAGAAGTTCCTGAAGACCTCTGACAGCGAAAAGGAGGCTGGGGGTGAGCACACAAGTGAACTTCCGGTTGGGCCATTTTTTGCCATCCCCAGGCTTCAGGAGGCTTTCCTGAAGCCTGCGGAGAGCGAAAAGAGCCAAAAAGAAGGCCGAAAATCAGCTGGCCAGCGCACGCATGCGCACTGGAGCTGACATAGGGCGACATCTCGCGTGCCCTCAGATATGGCTCCACGTGCCACCTGTGGCACGCGTGCCATAGGTTCGCCATCACTGCCATAAAGTGTCAGAAGTAGGATAATTCAAGTGTTGTCATTTATGCCTCAAGTGGGATTTGTTTGATGAGCCATCAGTTTTTATTTGTGTATTTACTTCTCAAATTTATATAGCTGCCCAATCTCCCAAAACAAGAGACTCTGGCCACCATCTTCTGAGCTGTCTATTCTCAGGAGTCTTCTGAGAACTCTCTTTTTAAATGTTCCTCTAAGCATGCAGGGAACATATTAAAATACTAAACAGCAGATGCTCCTCCTCTTCCTTTTTTCTACAGGATTTGCTATTGTTTGGGATGTTTCTGGTCTTCTTCTGAATAGGCTTCCCTTCCCTGCCAAGATCCTTGTTCCAAATTGTAAAATTATTTAACTACACCAGTAATGGTGTCCTTCTTGAGCAGTTTCTTAATCATCATCTGCAAAATACAAGGTTGTAAATAAGCCTTCACTCCAAGTCCTACTATGAGGAGGAGTTTTTGTCTTGTTTATCTTGAACATAAAGAACCAAATACTTCCTGGGATGAAGGTAGCCAAAAATATAAAAACCAGAAACAAAAGACCAGCTGTTTCAGGGAGCTTTTGTTGCTAAGCTGAAGGCAATGTCTTTGAACATGCTGCAACGGAGGTTTAGCAATACCTGCTTTAAGAAGTCATGAGCGTTACTATGGGACTCATACCAAAACACATGCTTTTCATCATCTGAATTCAATTGCGGTCTACATCTTATGATGGGCCAGGAATGAGATACGCCAATTTTTTTTCCTTTTAACATCTTCTCACTTTCCCCAATGTTGAACTTCCAAACAACCTGGGAAACATTTCAGAAGACTCCAGTCATGCGTTCCTACAGACAAACCATGTTGTTCTTTTTTTTAAAGTAAACAGCATTATACAAAAAAAGAGAGTAGTAATCTTCAGTCCAATAAATTAATGCATAAGTTAAAAAAGGAAATACACCGACAGTATTCTCCATATCTTTCTACCCTGGTGTCTACCACTTCCAGAGATTGATTTATTCTAAAACTTCTCACTTCACTTCTGGTCTTCCCCCTTCTCACAAACATCTATTCCTCCTTCATGTACTTATCTTGTGGTTTGCTCAACATCATTCACTATTTCTCTATAAGTAAACCATCTAAACTAAACCATCTTTGTTAGGACTACAGTATGTCCAAATGGTTGGGTTGTTAATATATAAACAAGCCACCAATCTATGTTTGTATATATTTAAGTACTACAACTTTAAATGTATTGCTGTATTCTGATTGGCTGTGGTGTTTCAAGATTGCCATAAGAGGGAGCTAGAGATCGTGGTTTCAGGTTCGTTCTCTCTGCTGATTCTTTCGTGATTGACTTTGTGTCTGATAGTGAAGCTCTGTGTGAAGCTCTGTTACTCTTTGATAGTATTGAACTGTTTGTAAGCTGTAATATCTTTGTTTAATGTTTAAGGCAAAGACAGACTGGTAAGAAGATTATTGTACTTCTTAATATTGACTGACTGAACGTGTATGACCTGGACTGTTTAATTGGACTGTGCTATTTATTTAAAAGTAAACTATTTTATACATATTAACAAATCTGTTTGTGACTGGATCATTACTCCTATCCACTGGTTGCCAAGCTGAAATGCTACGTTTCTACGTGCATGTCCCTGATAACTCAGGGGTCGCTCTGCACACTCCTTAACAATCTCAACACCAATCACTCTATCACCTAGTTCTTAAGGTCAAGCCAGTCTCATCTCCTTAAATTATTGAAACATCATGCTAAAACACTATTTTTACAGGTCTTCAGAACACAAGTGATGAATCTGCCCTGGTGCCTTTTTACCTCCGCCTTATAGTAATTGCTTCTGTTTTTTTTAGATTAGCAGACAAATGGCATCTAAAAGCATCACGGAGGAAGCATTTTATAAATAGCAATTATCTTCTGAATAAAACCATCCTAGGAATAGAGGCATTGCTACAACCAAGCACTATTAAAGATCTGAAGTCTAATATCATGTAATCTGCAAAGAACTTTTCATAATCCGTTGCAGCTCATACACTTGAAATAACAGTCAAGGAAAAATATATATATAAAATCTTTGACTTCAGCTCCTGCTCATGCTACATATTTAGATTTATTATCTTGCTTTACCTCAGGACCCCTAGGCAGCATACATGGTATATTTCCTCTTCCCATTTTCCTCCCCATAATCCTGTGAGGGGCAAAGTCACCCAATAACTTTTACACACACACCTTAACATACCGGCTCTTGCCTAATTTTGTATGAAATTTTCGCTGCTATGCACATTTTGTATCGGAATGTAGACATATGGACATATAATTATTGTGTGCAGCAGTGCATTGAAATATTTGCAGAAGTGGAACGTCCAAAGGAGAGCTCTCTTTTGATCCACATATTAGTCTGGGAATTGTGCAAATTAAATCTCTTCATTGAAATATGTGGACAAAATTAATTTTTGCCCTTCCCTAAAGGCAGGTCTCTGGGGTTTTTGTTGTCTGATAATATGCTTTTCAGAAGGTGTTGCACAATAGTTTGTAGAAAAGTGATTTTCATCTATGTGGTACATAAAAGTGCATTTGTTATTGCAATAAATGCTACTTTTATAAACAATAAAACCTCATAAAACAAATTAAAGTCATGTCATAAAATGGGAAATAAAAGACAAATTCTCTACTACACATTTGTGCAGAATGAACCACTGGCATGGTTTTTAACAAGCCAATTAATAACAACTTTGCTATTTATATTATAAATCTGAAATGATTATAAATCTGAAGCAAAGGAGTAAGGAATAAATCTACAAACTGTAAACGTAGCTGTTACTCCTGCAGTAAAGCAAAATCTTAAATCTCACACCAGCTGTTGAGAAATTTAATTATTATAATTTTTTTTAAAAAATATCCTATTTATGATTTTTTTTCAGTGCTCTATAAAGTGCATCATAATCATAACCATAACCAACAAAACACAAATCACAGGCTGTAAAAACCCTAAAGATTAAGACAGTTTTAAAAGTTAGGAAAAAGGCATGGATCATTTTTGTCCAATAGAAGAGACCATTGTTTAGAAATGAACCTTGCTATAAGCTCATGATTTAAAATAAAAAAAGTACTGGCCTTAGAATTAGACAGGAGGAGGAAATTGCATCAAATGGCAGCAGCTGAGAGGCTTGATGCCTTCAGCTTTAGTAGAAGACAACCAAATTTTTGTCTATGGCAAAGATCTAGCAGCCAGTCCAAATGCACTTTATCTGTAGGCTATTGTAATCTAGTTGTTGCCTATGTAGTTTTTGACCGTGTGAGATACAATATGCAATTTGGTCACCATTTGTATACACTTTCAGCTCTCTGTTAGGACAGAACATTGCCTGAGGTAAACCATCATGGAGGTAGTCTACACTTCATACCCTCGTGGGTTTCTCCTGGTTCAGACCAGTTCGCTCGAACTGGTAGCAAACTGCTGGTGATGTCATGATGACATCACAGAACCGGTTTGGTCAGTGCCGGCCCTTGGAGGCCGCCATCTCTTTTTTTTTGAACTTTTTTTGAACTTTTTTTTATTTTTTTCTGAGTTTTTTCTTCTGCGCATGCGCAGAAGCCAAGTTTCCAGCACTGCGCATGTGTTGCCATCTTGTTTTTGGCTTTTTTATCTTTTGCCACTGCGCATGCACACACGCCCATGAGGCACGGCCACATGGCACAGGAGGAAGTGAACCAGCAATGAGGTAAGTTAGAACCCAGCCCTGGCTCTGAGGTGGAGAGCTGGCGGAGGTGTGATACCAGCAGCAGATGGACCGATGCGTGTGGGGAGGGAGGCAGGGAGGGAGGGGAGTGCATGGGAGATTGTCATGAGTAAACTGCAGCTAGGATCTCCCGCGTGCTTCCCTCACAGGCCAGGCCGGCTGGGGGAAACACATGGGAAGGGCTCCAGTGCTGTGATCTCCCATGCACTTCCCTCCCTCCCCACCTTCCCTCCCTGCATGCAATGGTCCACCTGCTGCTGGTAACATCCCTTTGCCAGCTCTCCCTCTTGGAGCCTGGGAGCCCTTCCCATGTGTTTCCCCCAGCCAGCCTGGTCTGCGAGGTAAACACGAGGGAGATCCTAGCTGCATTTTACTCATGAGCAACATTGGCTGGGAGAGGCAGGGAGAAAGGCCAATGGTGCACACGAGTAATTTGCACATTAGAGGCAGCCAGCAGATTGCTGGCTTACTTGCTCTGCTGCCCACAGCTCGCAGGCAGAGAAAGATGCCTCCGTGCATTGAGGAGCATCCTGCCACAAGCATCGCCTTCCCAACAGCAGAAGTGCCTTAAAATCTGGATTCTGTCTCAGTGAGGCAGTGGGTGGGTGGGAGCGAGCAAAGGCCCAGGGAAGGAGGCAGCTCGTTACCAGAAATGAGACTGCTCACCGGCAGGTGCAGGACTTGACAATCATGCTCATGTCCCCATACGGTAGCCCGGAGAGATGGCAGCACCGGCTGAATGCGCCATTTTACAATTGGGGAGGGGATCATAGCGCTGCCACCTGAAAACGCTTTCCTCCCTGATCCTCAGTTTCAGGCGGAGGATCTGGCCAGGAGGAAATAAAAGGTATGTCTGCGGAGAAGGAGGGGGGGGGGCTCTGCGATGTGCATCAGTGCTACGATCCCCTCCCCGATTCCAAAACAGTTCTTTGAACCCTCTCCTGTAGCTCCCTGCCCACCCTGTTGTGCAACATGCTCTCTGCCCAGAGAAGGCGCAAGCCTCTCTGAAGAGCCATGTAGCTGAAGTGCTCCTAGCATTTTCTCTGCACTGCCCGTGACCGGCTGCTTTTTGTGATTCTGTGTCCTTCACAGGCAGCTCAGTGCCAGCTGCAGTCCCCTTCATGTCGGCTCAGGAAGGCGGGGAACGGGCAGGATCAGGTGCCGCTGCTGGATACAGGGAGGGAAGAACTCCGGCTGGGAGCAGCCCAGGCTGTGCAGGGGGAAGCCTGAGCTGTGCAGGGGGGGGGGAGCCGGAGCTAATATTTTAACAATCCCTAGTGATGAATATATTTTTTAAAAAGCATGAGTGATATCTGATGAGTTTATAAATTGGGGCACATTTGGCTAGTATATAATACATATACAGGTAGCTCTCGACTTACGACCACAATTGACCCCAAAATTTATGTTGCTAAGTGAGACATTTGTAAAGTGAGTTCGGCTCCATTTGGCAATATTTTTGCCTGGGATTTTTAAAAATTTATCCCAGCACTTATCCCAACATTTTACATTGATAGGGTTTTCTGGTATTCAAGTGCCACCCACTAGTTTTTCAAGTTCAGCCATGGTTGGTTAAGTGTCTATTGGGAGAATTTAAAATGCAGTTTAGCATTTGTTTTGTCTCTGAAGCAGTCGTGGGTTTCTACTGGTTCGGCCTGATTTCGTGCGTGTTCCTGTTCCCGAACTGGTAGCAAAGGTAAGTGAAACCCACCACTGCTCTGAAGAGAATGCCAATATTACCTGTCCAATATCCAAAGTTTCAGGAAGGTCTGTTAAGAGTCCTCTTGCACCACTAAAGTGAGATGCCCACAATGAGACAACAGACTTTTTCTGTGGGGGCTGCACATTTTAAAATATTTTATCCCCAGAAGTCCATAAAGCTCCCTCCCTTATAATTTTGTCTTAGTGTTAAAGAAATTTAAAGACAGTTTTGTTTCCCTGAGCTTTCAACTGCAGCTAGGTTTTGTTGGTATTATCTTGTGGAAGAGTTGATTATTTATTGTTGATGTGTGGTTCCTGATTTTTTTAAAAAATAATAAAATAATAATTTTCTTATTGCAGCTGCCATTTTATTTTTTTGTAACCTGGCTAAAGTCTTTTGAGATAGGCATGCTATAAACCCGTGATGGCGAACATATGGCACGTGTGCCACAAGTGGCACGCGAAGCCCTGTCTGCAGGCACACGAGCCGTTGACCAGCTCAGCTCCACTGCGCATGTGTGCGTGCCTCCCACCGGCCAGCTGATTTTCAGGTCAGACAAGCTCATGCTTTCTCCTCACTTTCTGCGGCCCGTGCCTTCCCAGATCTCTGGAGATTCCACCCCAGCACTGATTGGGCACGCAAGGCTTTTCCTCCCTCCCAGCTCCATTTGTGGAAGGGAAGCTTTTCCTCCCTCCCAGCTCCGTTTGGGGAAAGGAGGCTTTTCTCCCCTCCCAGCTCTATTTGGGGATGTGAGGCCAAAGCAGGGGGGTCGCGCGTGCATGCACGGTGGGTCGCGCATGCATGTGCAGAGGGTGGGACGTGTGGGAGGGGCATTGCATTATGGGTGTGGGCACTCATGCACGTGCGACAGTGCGCGCACGCACACTTTCGGCACCTGAGGGGAAAAAGGTTCGCCATCACTGCTATAAACATTTCCAAACAAACACTCTCTCATCTCTTTCCAGTAAATCTCTACTTGTTTATCACATATTCATCCTCTTGTTAGTATTGGTTCATAGTTACGTCCTTGAGAGAAAATGGCTGCCCACTGATTGACAGTTAAATTTTCAGAAACGTATTAAACCTAGGCATAGAAAACCTAGCCAGTGGACAGGCTATTGTAGAGTAAATGTTGATCGAAGACAGCAAAGAGACAAACCATCAGAAACATTTAGTACAGTGTCTTTCTCAGTGTGAAGGTGATGGTTAGTAATTGGAGAATTACTCAGCCATAGAAAGTCGAACTGGATGGGTGAAGAAATTTGAGCAAGAAACAAAGCAAAATAAAATCATATAATCATTCGTTGAATATATACTTTTTTGGTTTGTTCCTGACAATGGATGGTCAGTCACAACAATATGACAGACACAAATTAAAAAGTTATTGGTGTGCCAATCAGCATCCTCTCTGTGTGTTTAATAATTCTGTCTGTTTATGTATCTAATATCCATATACACTAAATATTAAGGCTTTTCCGGCTCTAATAAATGTCTACATTCTGAATTCAGAGATTTATTAGGGAATTTTTACATCTTTCATTTCTTTTTTGTCACCTTTGATAATACCTTTTGCTCCCCCGACTCATTAATTTAACTTTCTGTATGCCCTGAGGATCTCTGCCATTTAGCTCCTGTTAGATATGCATGTTTTAGTAGCAGCATATGTTATACATGTTGCAGTATTTTGATTATACCAATAAGGACAATAAGGAATAAGGACAGAGGAGCGAAGTTAAAAGAGGGATCAGCCTAGAATCCGTACGTAGCCACAAGCAGACTAAGTCCAACACCCCTTGAATTCTGTTGACCCTTATCTAACTCAGAATTGGAGAGGAACGCTGCTCCCTATAGTTGGACTAGTGCAGGGGTCTGCAACCTTAAACATCAAAGAGCCATTTAGACCCGTTTCCCACAGAAAAGAAAACACCGGGAGCCACAAAAACTGGGTGGGCATGGCCAACTCAATATCACTCACTTCCACCAGTCACATACCCCCCCCAAGCCATGCCTACCAAGCTGGTCATTAGGGCAGAGAACCGGTTGTTAAAGAACACCGGGAACCACAAAACCCTTTTGACATATTCCCTCTCTCTCTCTCTCTCTCTCTCTCTCTCTCTCTCTCTCTCTCTCTCTCTCTCTCTCTCTCTCTCTCTCTCTCTCTCTCTCTCTCTCTCTCTCTCTCCTCTCCTCTCCTCTCCTCTCTCTCTCTCTCTCCCTCCCCCTCCCTCCCTCCCTCCCTCTCTCCATTCCTTCTCTCTATGTCTCTCTCTCTCCCCCTCTCTGTGTATCTGTCTCTGCCCCGGCTGCTTCTCCATCCCCCCACCATCACCCTTACCTTCTCAGGCCAGGCAAGGAGTGACTGGGAGGGGAGGGCAAAGGGCGGGGCCAGGCAGTGGTGGAATCACCCAACGGAGCCACAGCAGAGGGCCCAAAGAGCCGCATCCAGCTCCGGAGCCGCAGGTTGCTGACACCTGGACTAGTGGAATGAAATCCACAGGGACTTTTTTCCTTATCGAACTCCAAGCAGGTGCTAACCATGAGCTGAAAAGATTCCTGTGCATAGGCATGAGAGCTGAGGTGGTGCAGCGGTTAGAGTGGGGTACTGCAAGCCACTTTAGCTGACTATGATCAGCGGTTCAAATCTCACCGGCTCAGGGTTGACTCAGCCTTCCATCCTTCCGAGGTAGGTAAAATGAGGACCCAGATTGTTGGGGGCAATGTAAATATACATTGCTTACTGGTGTAAACCGCTTAGAGAGTGCTTGCACTGTGAGGCGGTATATAAATGTCACTAATAAATAAATAAATGAGCAGGAATGCATCAGTTTAATCGGGCCTCACATAATTTGGCCTTCACACTTGGCAGCTCGGATTCATTTCTTGGGTATCAAAAGAAGGAACAACATATGCAACAATTACTAAGCAACAGTTAATTCATTTGGCAATTTCCAAAAATATATTTCAAGTGCAAAATAATCAAGGGTTGATATTTTCTTCAACTGGTGATGAGGACAGTACCGGAAGAGGAACCAACATCTACTAATGATGATGATTTTCAAGTACTGTGTTTAATGCAATAGAGTGATTGCCATGTACTGTACATTTGTAATAGCTCTGCAAACAACTTACCGGAACAAGAAATTTTTTAATTTCTTCCAGGGCATGACTCATCCGTGAATAAGCTTCTCCAGGAGGGGCAAACACTTCAATTAATACATGTAGTTCATCACTCAAGTGTGCATATTTGGCTTCCTCACTTTTTCTTAGTTCTTCTTCCTGTGGAGAAGAGTATTTTTAGAAATTACTTTGCATTGATTTAACATTTGTAAATTGCAAACCAAAGGTCATAATCTAGGCAGACTTTCAGCAAAATGAGGCCCCGTGAGAAACAACAAAATCCTTTTATAAATTACTTGACAATCTGAAAATCACTTTGTGTGAATAATGAAAACTAGCATAATTAACATCTGCAACAGATTTTAATCAATAAAGCATAGAATGGTTAATGCCTCACAGAGTGTTGAAATGTTCACAATGCAAAAATAAAAATCCCATTTCTAAAAAAAGAAAGAAAAGGATCAATTCAGATTTCTTTCACCAGAGTAACTGATGTGATGAACTATAAAATATATCCTAAAGTGCTATTTACTGTATTTTGTTAGCTTTATATACCACTGTTCATCAAACAGAATTGTGCCCAGAATATTTTTAGTAAAATAAGAATCAAACTCGAAGAAACAATTATTTTTGTTTATATACTAGACAGAAGAACAGTTTTTTCCCGAACACCATCACTCTGCTAAACAAATAATTCCCTCACCACTGTCAAACTATTCACTAGGCTGCATTACTATTACTATTAGTTTTTCTCATCGTTCCTATCACCCATTTCCTCCCACTTATGACTGTGACTGTAACTTGTTGCTTGTATCCTTACGATTTATATTAATATTGATTGTTTCCTGATTGCTTACTTGAACCCTATGACAACCATTCTTGACAAATATATCTTTTCTTTTATGTACACTGAGAGCATATACACCAAAGACAAATTCCTTGTGTGTCCAATCACACTTGGCCAATAAAGAATTCTATTCTATTCTATTCTATTCTATTCTATTCTATTCTATTCTATTCTATTCTATTCTATTCTATTCTATTCTATTCTTAGTAAAATAGCCAAATATACTTTAAGAATAGCAGCATTTATTGCAATATCTAAAAGCATTTATCAAAACTAAAATGCAATAACATTGTTTTTTTTTAAAGGAGTCCCTGCAGATTTTACTCTGGTAGTTGTTGCCAACTGTAGGGGGCAGTACTCATCTCCGTTTCAAGGTCATTGAGTTAGCATTGTCCGTTTCCATGATCATGTGGCCCTCATGATGTCACAGAATGCTGTTACCTTCCCACCGAAGTGGTACCTATTTATTTATTCGCATTTGCATGCTTTCAAACTGCTAGGTTGGCAGGAGCTGGGAGGAGGACGGTAACTCACCCCGTCACATGGTGCTCGGGTCTCGAACCTGGGATGCTAGCTTTCCATCTGACAAGGTTAGTATATTAACTGCTGAGCCACCGTGCTGCCCCAAAATGTGGGAGATATGAGAAAAATCACTATTCTCTAGAAAGTCGACCACTCTGGGAGAAAAAAAATATTTTGGCTTTGGTACTGGATACACACTACAATAAGGGGAACTCAGCCAAAGCTTATGAAACATGCAAACCTTGGCATCTTGGCATTATCCCTAATCTTGTGTTGCAGGTGCTTAGACAAAAAACCTGGTATATTTTCCCCATATTCTAACTCAGTGCAATCCGTATAACTGCCAAGATATATCAATATAATAATCAGAAGCTGAGCTCAAAACTAGGACATGTTTACCTCAAGCAAATTTCTTTAAACGTTTATGTGAAATAAAAACATTAGACTAAATGTTCTGCTAGAAAGATGTAAGGAAAGAAACCGTCTCCTTGGAAGAACCAGTGAAGGCTCTCTTGCCATTTCCCATATAATGAGAGATTTATCTCTAGCACCGCAAATGAATTGCTGTGGCATTTTGCAGGTGTGGGGACAACTGTCAGCCTTTCAGGCCTTGAAGAAAAAAACAAGGAGACACACTGGTAATTTCTTCCAATGGAAATGCTATTTAAAACCTACTCTCTTTCCTCCACTAAGACAAAAACATCAAATGAATGTTTAGACATTATTTATATTTGTATATTTTCCTACACATTGGCCAAAGAAATGTGTTGAGGGAGTCAATCTTTTTTATTATTATTATTTACAAGCAACAGCTTGGCATAGCTTCTTCAAAGACCAGTAGACTTTTCAGACATTTCCTTCATAGCTCTGGATCCATCAATTTTATTCATTCACTAGGATATGTAAAAAGAATATGCTTTATGCCCAAGGCTCTCCTGTAGTAAAAGCAAATTTCTACTGATATGATGGAAATTTCTCTTTGCTTTCCCTCAAAGCTTGCGGAGGAGGTTTGAGGATATTCCAGAGCAGATATTTTAGGTGCATGAGATGTTAGAGATGAACAGGAATTTCTGCTTCCCAGTTTTGTTGATGGAAAGAATTCTGCCGGTAGAAATATGTGCCATAAGTGACATTCTCATGTAAGAAATATGGAGTTGTATTTTTCAGTTATGAGATGCCTGGGGTGGGTGTGTTTTTCATGTAACATGTTTTGTTGTTCCTTATTTTTAAATTTAATTTTTATACTCCTAGCACAAAGAGAATAAACTATGTCAGCTCCAGGGATGGTCAGTTTTCCTCTATTCTGTGGCCATTTCATGGGAATGGGAGAGTTTTGATTCTACAGAATAAAATCTTTATTCAGACCAATTCTAGAATGCATCATTTTTGTTTTCTTCACTGACATAGTTCAGCTGTTGCTCATTTATCATAATCGATGAAGACCTTGTTTTATTTTTTAATATTGACTTAAGACTAGATGTGGTGTGTCTGAAGGCGAGTAATCATGCTAATTTGGGCACAGAATGTACTCACACCTGTTGAACAGACATGTGTAAAACACTGCAGTTGTTGCACTAGTAGTTCTGCAGCTCACACTTACATTGTGCTTCAGAAGTACACCTTGCTTCATAAGTTTGACAGCCCTTGTGGATAAGGCCATGACAGGTAGGGCAGTTTTGTGCCAGAATTTCCCAGGAGCTTATATCTATATCAAGTAACTTCAGAGAGGTCTTTAGTCTTTATGTCTTTGAAATGTTCATCCTGCCCTCCATGTGAGCAACTTCTGGCAGGGAATTTCCTCAAAAGAAGCTGATTGGATATGTGCTCGTTCAGCATGCGGATGATATGACCTTCCCACCATGTCTGTGCTCTCATCAGAAGAGTGACTGTCCATAAATGGTGACTGATGGTAGACATGCAACTTCATGTCTGGTACCTTATCTTGCCATCTGATGCCTAATATCCTGCAAAAGTTCCAGCATGTGGAAATGGTTGGGCAGTCTTGCATGCCTTTGACACATAGTCCGTGTTTTACAGCCACATACACAAGGCTAGTAAGTATTACACCTCTGTAGACCTTCAGTTGTATTACTGAGCTGATTCCTTGTTATTCCCACACAGTGGAGTGCAGTCTACTGAAAGCAGAACGTATCTTTGATATTCTGCAGTTAAATTCTGCATCAATAGCCACTGCTCAGGAGAGGGTACTCCCAAGGTAATTGGACTGGTTACTGCCTGACATTTCTGATTGGGATTTTGGATTCTGTGAACAAATTATGCATGAGGAGCAGGCTATCCATGACTTCGGTCTTTTGGAAATCCCTGGCCATTATGCCATGATGGAAATGGCATATCATCTGAATGAATTTAGTGAGGCAGCCAAAATATGACATGATCCTCCAGTGGCCTTGCCAGCTAAGAATTTCAAAAGCTTTCATGAGATTAGCAAAGTGTCTATGGAGATTCTCAACCGTCCAAGTCATGGTTGTCCCAATGGAACTTTTGGACTTTCTTGGTTTTTTTTCCTTTGAAAACATTTTGCATATCATCCAAGAAGCTTCTTCAGTTATAACCAGAGGTGGGTTCCTACCGGTTGTAACCGGTTCTTTAGAACCGTTAGTAGCTCGGCGATGATGTCACGGAGCTGGTTCTGTCGGTGTCTCCGTGGGTGCCGCCATCTTGGATTTTGCTTCTGCACATGCGCAGTAGCTAATTTTTGATTGTTGCGGGCGCACGCGCACACAGCGCGACCCTGAGCAAACCAGCAGCAAAAGGATCCAGAACCTACCCCTGGTTTTAACTGAATTAAGTTAGAACTGAAGAAGTTTCTTGGATGAGAGATGAAACATTTTCAAAGGAAAAAAAAAACCCAAGAAAGTCCAATTGCCTTTTGGAAAAAGCACCACTGGGTGTTCAATAAAAGCAAACATCACATTTCTGCTCCTGACATTTCTGAAATTGGTGTGTAGCAAAGATCGTGTCAATAGTCCCACAATCTTTGCAGAAGCTGCACTGTGACTCTGGCAGCAGGCACCGCTCCAGATGAGTGGCCTGATGATGTAGCAGGACTTTTGCAAGAGTTTTCCCTGCAATGAGAACAGAGAGATTTCTAACGGTGCTTCCTAATAGATTTACTAATGGAGAAGTGTTGGTAAGTCCACTCAGTTCTCTTTCTATTATAGAGCCGAGGTGGCGCAGCAGTTAGAGTGCAGTACTGCAGGCTACTTTAGCTGACTGTGATCAGCAGTTCAGTGGTTCAAATCTCACCGACTCAAGGTTGACTCAGCCTTCCATCCTTCCGAGGTAGGTAAAATGAGGACCCAGATTGTTGGGGGCAATATAAATATACATTGCTTAATGGTGTAAACCGCTTAGAGAGTGCTTGCACTTTGAGGCGGTATATAAGTCTCACAAATAAATAAATAAATAAATAAATAAATAAATAAATAAATAAATAAATAAATAAATAAAGAAATAAATAAATAAATAAATAAATAAATAAATAAATAAAGAAATAAAGAAATAAATAAGGAGATCCAAACAATACTGCGATTTATGGAATACTTAGGGATAATTAATATATTTACATGAACTTGCTTCAGTCCTGGTCAACAAGAGCTTGAGTAGCAGAAAATAAATTGAAGTACAAATCCAAAGATTGCCAAATCTTTTCCATAGAATGTAAATATTTTAGGTAGCCTTACAGAAGGCCTCCTGTTGAAATTTCTTAATTATTTTGTTCATGGTTGAGGCAACACATGACTCAAGCAAAACAAAGAAAAACTTCAAAAGCAGCCTCCCTCATTATGAACTCAGGACTAACCACTATTGTTGTAAAGAGAGGAGAACGAGATAGAAATATTTGCCCAGAGCAATGCTGCCACTTTACATCTAATTATGTTAAGTTGTTCTGGTAGACTTCATATGTGGCAAGCTTTCTGAATGATAATGTATCTCTGATGAGCCATGCAAAATCTGCAGGTTTTTCAGCCATTTAAGCACAATGCAAGAAACTATATCTGAAATTGAATTCTGAATAAGTTCAGAAGAGATCCATGTCTCTTTCCTGTTGAATCTAGCAATATTGATCCTAGTTTTAACCAGAAACTGCTCTTCATGTGTACTTATTAAGAATTTCATGGCATACAAAACAATAATTAAGTGTTCAACTAATGTGTTAGATGTAACTATTAGACATATCCACAGCACATAGCTTCTCAGTTGACTTTGAACTGTTGTCCCTAAAATGTTGTTTTTCATAGCTGATTTGGAAGAAACCTGCATGAAGAGGGAACAGAGCCAGGGGTGAAATCCAGCAGATTCTGACAGGTTCTGGAGAACCGGTAGCACAAATTTTGAGTAGTTTGGAGAACCATTAGCGGAAATTTTGAGTAGTTCGGAGAACCGGCAAATACCACCTCTGGCTGGCTCCAGAGTGGGGTGGGAATGGAGATTTTGCAATATCCTTCCCCCAGGAGTGGGGAGGGAATGGGGATTTTGCAGTATCCTTCCCCTGCCACGCCCACCAAGCCAAGCCCACAGAACCAGTAGTAAAAAAAAGGATTTCACCACTGGAACAGACCTTATATGTTGCTCCCGTTATTACAAAATCCCCTGTGTGGTAATGGGAGACTCAGTCAACTGTAGTTAATTTAATAATCATAGTTAAGCCAATGTGTGTATTCAACCACAAAATCCCCAGGTCATGAAATCAACACAAAATTTTAATGGTGCTACAGGTTACACTACTATATCTCTATCCTGGATAAAAGTTTTCTGTTGGAGAAAAAAATCCAATTCCATTCTTGGAAGGTGCTGTCTGAATCTAATTCATAATTACTTTATTTAAAATACTATTCCAAATCCCTTGGCAGAAATGTTTTTTTTAAAAAATATATGTTAACAATGAACAGATGCCAGCTTGTGCATTCAGAAAGTTATTGAAAATTTGGCTTGTCTCCCAGGCTTGGGGCAGATAGGTGGTTGAGCCCCTGTAGGTTGTTTTATTGTCATTTATACTATATCTTCGGAGCACATATTATTTAAACCACCCCTATTTTTTTTAATTTAAGGCCCCTGAGTCCTCTGGAGTTGGGCAACCTTTAAACTAAACAACTGAATAAACTAAATAAACTAAATAAAATAATACTAAATCGATACTAGATAGAATTTTTATTACAGTTGCTGACCAGAACTGCAAAGAGAAAAATAAAAATAAAGTAAAAGCAAAACAAAATAAAATATTACAATTGATAATAGATTCATTAGTGGACAATAAAAGTTTGATTTATAGGCAGTATAACAACATTTAGCTATGTTCCAAGAGCCCGAATTATACTGATTTATTTATTTATTTATTATTTATTTATTTTAGTGTTCTTATATGCCACCCTACTCCCTGGGGACTCAGGGTGGCGTACAACATTTAAAGAACAACTAAACAATATAATAATTTAAAAACAATTTAAAAAAAAACAATTTAAATTTTTTTTTAAAAAAGCATACAAAACCATACAAACGTGGGGGAGACCTAAGATGTGAAATTGTCTCAAATCACCCCGCTTGCAGGAAGAGCCATGTCTTAATGGTTTTTCAGAAGGCGAGCAAGGTGAAGATGATTCTGATCTCCGGGGGAAGTTGGTTCCAGAGAGCAGGGGCCCCTACAGAGAAGGCCCTCCCCCTAGGCCCTGCCAGCCAGCATTGTTTGGTTGACGGGACCTGGAGGAGACCCACTCTGTGGGACCTGACCAGTCGAAGGGAAGTATGAGGTAGGATGCGGTCCCGGAGGTAACCTGGTCCTAAGCCATGTAGGGCTTTAAAGATGATAATCAATACCTTGAATTGCACCCGGAGACCAATGGGCAACCAGTGCAGCTGGCGGAGTATGGGTGTTACATGGGTGTATCTTGAGACACCCACCACTGCTAGCGCAGCCACATTTTGCACCAGTTGAAGTCTCCGGATGCTCTTCAAGGGCAGCCCCATGTAGAGCGCATTACAGTAGTCCAATCGAGAGGTGACAAGGGCATGAGTGACCGTGAGTAGAGCCTCCTTCTCCAAGTATGGTCGCAATTGGTGCACCAGGCGGACCTGTGCAAAGGCTCCCCTAGCCACAGCTGTAAGATGTTGGTCTAATTTTAGCTATGGATCTAGGAGAACTGGTGACAAAAACTGTACATAAAAAAAGATCAGTAGTTTTAACCAGGTAAGGAGTTATAAGGCAAGTCCTTGAATCTATACAGACTTTTTGATTATTTTACTATGTATTATTATAAACTAATGAATACAAATAATAGCAAGCAATAAAATACATAAATAAAACCACTGCTCTTGTCCTCCAAAAATAGGCTCTTAGTCTATTTTGATCCATGGATGAAGAAGAGATGTAAGATTTGAACTTCGGATCTACTGCATATATGGCTTAAGTCTTACAGTTTGTGGTTGCATTTCTTTCTACAAATGGATTTTCTAATATCTTTAATGAAATTTATCAAGAGCTGTGTCCTTTAATCTCTGTCTGAGATTTTTCTGGTCCCAGTATTAATTTGGCTGAAGTCTAACACATGAACAGAGTCTGCGAGTGACAAAATATTTTGAACTCATATTTCTCATGCTTACTTTAGTACGGGAAAATAGCTTTTTTGTTTTATACATTCACTTTCTGATTAAATTGTCTTTGTTTGTATCTAAAACAAACATATATAATGCGATCTCTATCAGATAATTTACAGATTTAAAAACAGATATCACTAGATTTGCCTGCCAGGTGTTTCGACTATAATAATCAAATGAGGGTTTTTTTTCTGCAGTGTAATACAATATCCGTTCAACAAATGTGTAGGAATTCATGCCATGAGTCACGACATAAAGCTAAAACTGATTTTGCAAATACTGTTATGCCCACCCCAAGGCCCAGCTGTAATAATGATAATAGTAAGTGATGGTTTTATAAAGGTAAGGTTAAAAAAAATTAGTTAAATCAAGCAAGACCTAAACTGCTTTGTACAGAGCCAGTCCAAAATATTGATCACCTGCAGGGTAGCAAAATAAGGTGCCGTCTTGCATTTCATGCATAGAAGCCAACCAGACAGTTGGATTTTGTGAGACTGGTGAGAGGACAGCAGGATGGTTTATGAGGATCAGGAGAAGATGTGGAGCATGGTTGTAACCTCCTGCTGTCAGGCTTCCAACATATGCTACAATCAGTTATGGAATCTTTGCCTAAATATAGGACTAACCCTGACTTTCCACAGTTCCCTGTGAGATCCTTTAATAAGTTGGCCTTTCTCTTTCTCTATAACTTCATCCACTAGGAAGTCAGCTCAGATGAATTTTAAAAAAATATCTGCTGTGGTTAAATCCATTCTAAAATAGCCTGAGAAGTCATTAGCTATTTCTACATTCTCTGGCATATATACACGATACCAAGTTCAATTAAAATGCAGATGTGCTCATCATCAAGGAAGGCTGGTTAGACTTCAGATGAAAGAGCGTTGAAATTGTCTGAATTTTCTAACTACTCATAGTCTAATGTAATTTTCTATGATGTACAGTTTTCCACTGGGAAAATAATTTCTACTTTATTTGGGAAAGGGAACAGATGTTTGCTGACTGTTCTACTCAACTAAGATTTGGAAAGCCAATACACTTTCCCACTCAACAGGCTATTAAGACCTGTTACTTTATTTTCCCCAGGCATTAGAACTGGGATATATAAAATGTGTCTGTTTTGTGAATTGTTATAAGGAACCTCAGTTTTCTTTGATTTAGATTATTTTAACTTTGCCTAATTATAACAATAGCACTTAGACTTATATACCGCTTCACAGCAGCAGTGAAATGCTCCTGGTTCAGGCGGACCAGTCGGTTGTCGCAGAGCCGACAGAGCCGGTGGCGGTCGCGGCACAGGGCTTCACCTGCCCGCTTCCCCCGCCTGCCTGGACGCCGCCATTTGTGTTCTTTTGCCCTCTGCGCATGCGCAGAAGGCAAAAGAACTCAAATGGCGGCGTCCAGGCAGATGGGGGAAGTGGGCGGGGGAAGCCCCATGCAGTGACCGCCACTGGCTCCATCGGCTCTGCGACGACCGACTGGCCCGCCTGAACCAGGAGCATTTCACCCCTCCTTCACAGTGCTTTTACAGCCCTCTCTAAGCAGTTTACAGAGTCAGCCTGTTGCTCCCAACAATCTGGGTCCTCATTTTACCGACCTCGGAAGGATGGCAGGCTGAGTCAAGCTTGAACCTGTCAGAATTGAACTCCTGGCAGTGGGCAGAGTTAGCATGCAATACTAACCACTGAGCCACCAGTGCTCTGATTATGGGTACTCTTTTTTTACAGTATATATTATGTTTGTAAATTAGTTATTAGCCTATCAGGGTTATGGATTTAAGCTAAGGAGCCATTAAAATTTCTAAATAAATAAATGCTAAATAATCAATAATCCCCCTCAAAAACCTGGCCCTCAGGAGGAGTTTTTGAAATCATAATCTCACTGCTGATTTGCTTCCGTGTGGATCCGCCTCATGGGCACGCACACGCAAAGCGCATGCGCAAAAAATCCCAAAAAATTGGGAAAAAATTGAGAAAATAACCCCCCGCAAAAAAAACCGAAAACAAGATGGCGACCGCATGCAGTGCTGGAAACTCAGCTTCTGCACATGTGCAGAAGAAAAAAAAACCGGAAAAAATCCCCCCCAAAGAAATCTGGAAAAAATTCAAAAAAAAAGATGGCAGCACCCACGGACTGGCACCAACCGAACCGGTCCCATGACATCATCGTGATGTCACCAGTGGTCACTACCGGTTCGGGCAAACCAGTCCAAACTGGGAGGAACCCACCTCTGTATGGGAGATTGAGGAAAATACACACTCTATTTGGCACTAAGGTAATGTGGAGCTGGTCTGTATTTCTGATTGTAAGATATGCATAAATTTTTCCAGGATGATTGTCAAAAAGAGCAGAATCGGACTTCCGGTTCCTCCTTTGGCCATATCGGAAGCCAGGACCGGGACCTCCACGGCTGGCTCCAAACACTCCACGCCTGAGGGTCCGAATTCGGACCTAAGCCCCCCCCGTAGAGGGGGCGAAGCAAAGGGGGACCGCTAGGAGGGTAGAGGGGAGCCGCATCTCCCCTCCCTGAACTGGCAAGCTCCTAGCTGACGGCATGTAGCTATGGCAGCAAACATGGCTGCCACGAAGCTGAAGGAGAATCAGAATCAACAAGACTGAGCAGGAGGAAAAGTGAGTGATTTGTGATCTGGGGTAAAAAGAAATGTTTGCTTTTTAAAAACAACCCCAAAAATACAAGGGGGAGAAATAAGGAAGCTAAAGATTAGCGGCGGGTCAAGCATGCTAAAATTGTGAAACGTTTGGGAACTAGGAGGGAAAAAACGTTTTTCTTGGAAGCTTTAAAAGAACATGTGGTTCTGGAATGATACTCTATTCTAAAGAAAAAAAGCATTGATACTTGAACTGGAAGTTGTCGCTGCCTTACCATAAATTGACTATCATACATACTGGATTTATAAATATAAAATAACGAAACTGATAACACAGAATAATGAAGAGGAATTTCTGATTTGAAGCAGGAGCGCAATTTTAAAAAAAGAGAGGGTGTAACTCTCGGAACTTTTCTTTTTGTTGGACAAATAACGTGAACTAAACTTTGTTTCCAAAATGATATCAAGTGGAAATAAAGAAATGGAAAGTACCTCAGGATATTAAGACTATTGCAAACAAGCAGCGTGTGGGAACAAAAGAAATACTTCAAGTTATGGATCGTATAGAACTAAAACTGGAAAATATAATGCAAAAAATAACAAATGCAGATCAGACAAATGAGGAAAATATGGAGAACTTTGGAAGAATGAAAGAAACAGAAGAACCAAGAAACAAGCAACAAGAAAGAAAATATAACAAAGGGATGATTGTAATACAGAGGGTGAAAAAGGTAGCAAAGCAGAAGGGGAAGATCTTTGGTATGGGAAAGATAAGGAAGGAAAAGAAAGCTAGAAGGGGAAAGAAAGAAAAATCTAGAAAAAATGAAAGCAAAATCAGACAACAAAAAGGGGAAAAGAGAGGAGAGAAAGATAGAGACTATAGCAAAAAAAAGGGAGTTAATGATTGAAAAGAGAGAGCTAAAAGAAATATGGGGGAGGCAACCAAAAAAGAAAAAGAAAAGAGGATTAAAACTTTGGAGCAGGGTAAAAGAGAAGGGATAAAATAAAAATAAAAATGTGTATGTTTAATTAGTAGTAATATTTTTGAATATAAGTCTGATAATAGAAAATATGAAGATTGAAAATATGTAACTTTTAAATATGTTTTGTATGGGAAAAAAAGAAAAGTAATATTTTTGAATATAAGCTTGATGATAGAAGAAACATCTAGACTTGAAGTTATAAAATAATATAAGAAAATATGAAGACTGAAAATATGTAACTTTGAAATATGTGTATGGGATGTAAGAGATAAAAATTAGTGTTAATGTATATGTTTAATTAGTTTACTAGTATTACATAAGTAATTAATACATCGTTTATTGTAATAAGGATAAAATATATGTATGAATAACATGTAAAATTAAGTTATAAAATAATATAAGAAAAGATGAAGATTGAAAAAGAAAAGAAAATATAAAGATTGAAAATATGTAATTTTGAAATATGTTTTGTATGGGATATAAGAGATAAAAATTAGTGTTGAATGATTGTTAGAAATGTGATATAGTGATAGAATTGAAGGGTAAGAAGATAAAACTAGTCTGTATTAAAAAGTAATAATGTTGAAAAGAGGATAAAGAAAGTATAAGCTGATTTTTTATTATTGTTTTGGAAATAAGTGAGGCAAAATATATTAATATTAGAAATATATAAATCGGGAAATGACCACATCTTTGAGTGTTGGAATTAAAATAGGGATAAAATAAGAGGGGAAAAAGACTAAAGACAGATATTAAGAGGAAAATAAATTTGGGAGATGTATTGAACATGAAATGATAATGGATTGTAATTACTTTAAAAACAAAAATATTGTTAAGAATATTGTATGGATGTATGAAACTCAGAAAGCAAATGCTCACGACATGAGATGTTGAAAGACCAAAAACAAATAAAATTTATTGGGGAGGAAAAAAAGAAAGAAGAAGAGCAGAATCCCTGAAAACAGCTGCAAGCATTTTTCCACTTAGTATTGTGTGACTTAATAAAAATTCAGAGCGCATTGAAGATCGGCTTGGGACATTTAAGCATGTGGCCTATTTACTTTATTATTTGTAATTATTACCCTGCCTCTCTAGCTCAAAAGAAGTTAAGTCATAGAAAAACATAAATATTTACATGGATTGTTTGATATTTTTGGATTTTTAGTGCGCAACTAAGGATCTATTATTTAGCAAACCCTATTGGGCCACAATGAAAAGCCTAATTCTGAGGAAATTTTTCCAAATCTAATAGAGCTGATATCTGGATTTTGGCAGAGAAATAAAAAGAGCTGTAAAGAGAGAGATCCTAATATCAGATGCTGGGAGCCAGTTCAACAAGCCAGAAGATGCATTTTTGTCTCCGATTCTTTCATAGCAAAACAAAAGTGTCACGTTCTATAATACAGAACCGGGTGCCGTAAAGCTATTCAGAACAACCATAAGGTGCTCTGGTTTGCCAAAACATCATCATAAGGACCTATTCAAAGTGAAGCACCAAAGCCAGATAGAACCAAATGCCCTACTTCATTCAGATACTCAAAAAGGCTTTAACAAAGTCTGCTGAACAAGTACAGAGGCTCTTTTCCATCAGAGGAAAGAGCTAAACTGCATCAGCTTCTTTCATCCAATAACCATGTTTACTCAGAAAGATTAATGCCTCTAGTTCCCCTGACCAGCATGTTAGCTTCCGAGGAATTTCTGCCTTTGACTCCAAGGCGGCTGAGACTTCAGAAATTGCAGGTAGTCCTTGACTTGTGACCACACTTGAACCCCAAAATCAAGACAATTGTTAAGTGAGCTTTACCCCATTTTTACGATCTTTCTTGCCACAGTTGTTAACGGAACACTGCAGTTAGTAACATGGTTGTTAAGTGAATCTGGCTTCGACTTTGCTTGTCAGAAGGTCACAAAAGGTGATCCCAAGCCCCCAGGACACTGTGACCATCATAAATATGAACGAATTGCCAAGCATCTGAATTTTGATCATGTGACCATGCGGATGCTGCAACGGTCCTAAGTGTGAAAAATGGTCATAGGTAACTTTTTTCAATGCCTTTCTAACTTTGAACTGTCAGTAAATGAACTGTTATAAGTCAAGGACTACCTGTACACAGATCCATTAGAAGATTTGCCACTATTTTGCAGAGGTTAAAGGTAAGCCATGGTTTCTAATCAAACACATACCGGTATGTAGTGGAAGAATGTCTGGGTCACACCTAATTGCTTCTTTGTGCAATTATTTCTGTCATGCTTCCCTTCCTTTCCTTCAATACTCCTCCGATCTCCTCTTCTTTCCAAAGAGATAAATCTAATCCTTCTCAAGAAGATACACTTGTGTGATAGCAGTTTTATTGATCCATGAGACAGACAATTGCGCACCCTCCCTGCAAAGAGTAACACAGAGAAGTACGGCCTGATTGACTCAGGCTTATGATCTAGATTATTTGTGCCTGAAATTGAAGTCTAATCAGTGACAACCCCTCAATACAAACATTTAACTGATTGTAGTGAAGCTTAACAAAGCCCAAAAAGAAAGCTTGGTTAAATCACAACAAGAGTCACAGAAGCATAAAAACATTAGATTGGATTAGCCAACTGAAGTAAACCAGAGAGTCAAACGTTGTGAACCAAGCACAAAAACAGCAACAGACATTAGTATGCAATTGGCATGTTACCACTGGCTTCTAACTGGTGAATAAATTGTCTTCAAATATCAAAGTATAGACATTATGAAGAAATGTTTCCTCTGGTGGGGGTTTTTCCCCCCGTTCTCTTAAATCAGGTCAGCCTTAAAGATCAACAATAAAAAAATACTTCTGGGTTGTACACTTTGTTGTAAATAAGCTCCTCCTCAGGAAAAAAAATGGGGGAGTAATTGTTTCAGTATAGATTCTTAACTGGCTTCTATTTCTTTTCCTAATTAAGTACAAAAAATGATCCCAGCTACAAAATAATGGTAAAATATATACATCTGGGACATATATATTTGTTACTTCCTTTTCAGAGGCAATTAGAAAAAAATAAATCTTGCAGGCAAAGGATATGTTTAAAGAGTACAGTTAATCTTTTTGGAAAGAGGAAAATTCAGATCCTATAATCAGAATATAATACCTCTGCAGTACAAATTAGTGAACATCCAGGATTCCGTGTGTATTAATCTTCCTAATTTATTAATTCTAATGCCCAATTTATCTTAAATTCCATTGTGTAATTACTTTATCAGAATTTTGCAAATGGCTTCCTGTGAAAAACTGAAGTTCCCATCCTTTTCAGATAAAAATACCCTTTCTTTATAAACTATAAATTTTAAAGGTACTACTTTCTCAGGTGCTTTGAGGAGAGAATTAAACAACGTAATAAATTATAATTCCTTCTTAGATCTTTCAAAAAAGTGAATATAATAATACTCCTTTTTTCTACTCATTACAGAACATGTGACATCTCCTCTATATGGTTCTAGCGGAGTCTCCTCATTGTTGTCACCCGTGTCACAAAAGGATATGCCATGGCACTTCACCATAAGAGACAAGATAGCTGAGGCAGGGAAGATGGTATTTTGTTGCTTTTTTTTTTGTCTGCTAACAACATTTTTGCTCACCAGTGAGTATCACATACCAACTGGTATGCTTTTTTATATCCCAGTGGATTAGGTTTAGGGTTAGAGTTATCAATCATTGGTTGACAGTTACCTTTGTGCATTGATGTACCCATGCAAGAATATACACAACCAAAGATATTGCATGGTCCATATCCATGGCAGGCAAAAACATTTTGTACATGAGATTCTAACCTTACTAGGAGCAAAAATGGAATAGCCCTCATATGGTTTGTATGCCCTAAATCAAGGGGTCTCCAAACTTGGCAACTTTAAGACTTATGGACTTCAACTCAGTGCTGGCTGGGGAATTCTGGGAGCTGAAGTTCACAAGTGTTAAAGTTGCCAAGTTTAGAGGCTACTATCGTATGCTATGGCCAGAGGTGGGTTCCAGTTTTCTTTGCTGCCAGTTCACTGAGGGACGCGCTGCGGGGGCCCACATGCACTGTGGGCTTCTGCGCATGCACAGAAGCTAAAAACAAGATGGTGGCACCTATGGCACCGCCAGGAGAACCGGCTCGGGGAGCGTGGCAGGCATGGGTCACTGCCGGGTCTAGTGACCCAGGCCGCAAAATTACTACTGGTTCTACAGAACCGGTCCGAACCGGGAGGAATCCACCTCTGGCTATGGCCATTCTGAAAAGGGGGAAATGCTCAGTTCTTAAAAGCTATGATATCAATTAACTACACAAAAGTTGCAGTTTGCAGTTGTAACCAGAGAGGGCTCAGAACTGAGAGGATGGGAGAAAAACCTTAATATTCCACCAGCCAATTTAGGAGTACAGGAAATTTTTGATTTACAACATTCATTTGGTGACCGAACGGCACTGCAAAAAGTGACTTATGACCATTTTTAATATTTACACCCTCATGATAACGTGTTCAAAATTTGGACATTTGGCAACTGGTTCACTTTTACGACAGTTGCAGTGTGTGGTGCCCACATATAGGTACTGAATGTAAAATAGTAAGTTGTTGTATAAAGTTAAAATGTGGTTAAAAGGAACTGTTTAAACAAGTAAGTATAGAGCCAAACAGCTTTTAAAATGTATGGTAAGTAGAAAGGGGGGAGGTATTTATCCCAGTGCTCCAGAAGGGAGGGGGATAGATGACATCATTAAAGACAGCCAATCGGATCATAGATAGCAGGGCCAGGAACTATAAAAGGCCTGGTTGAGAGAGATGTGAAGCTCTGTTATGTGGTAAATTCCATGAGAGAAGGCTTAGTGTGGAGAGTTGAGGAGCTCTGTGTGTGACTTCCAAAGAGGGAAGATTTATAGAGAATCTCTGCCTGAGTTTGACTGTCCATGAGGGAAGTTGACAGGAGAGGAGATAGGCCTTAGGCAGTTCTGTGGGAAGCAGGAGCCAGGGTCAGGGAACAAGATTGATATATATATATATATATATATATATATATATATATATATATATATATATATATATATATATATATATATATATATATATATATATATATATATATATATATACACATACATATATACACATACATATACATACATACATACATACATACATACATACATACATATATACACATACATACATATACATACATACATACATACATACATACATACATACATACACACACACACACACATACATACATACATACATACATACATACATACATATATATATATATATATATATATATATATATATATATATATATATATAGTAATTTGTAGATAGAGATAAACGGTGAAACGTGCTCTTATCTATAGGCCTAGAAACAAAGAAGAATTGGATTTGCTTAGATTTAGTCAGGAAAGCAGAGAGAGTCTCTGAGGGGAAGAAAGAAAAAGAAAGAATTAAATAGCTGCATGTGGTTTTAACAAATTCACTTGACAATTACTGAGAAGTTGTATTTAAATAAACTGTTTACTAGTTTGTTCAAGAAACGTGTCAACGTCTGTCTATTCCTCACATAAAGCAAATCTTAAACAATCCTGCAGAGCTTGGAAATATTGTAAAAGTAAAAGCAAGCCTCTAAAGAGAGAGAGAAGTGAAACAGAGGGTGTGACCCTTGGTCAGGGAGATATGAGAAAAGAAAATTATATACCAAGACATATAAAATAAGAAACCTGACTGGAAGGGGACGGATTGCATCCTCACACAATGTTCTGGAGTAATGTGATCAACTTTTGCAAACTTCTGACAGGCAAAGTCAATGGGGAAGCCAGATTCACTTAACAGCTGTGTTACTAATTTAAGAATTGCAGTAATTCCCTTAACAACTGTGGCAAGAAAGGTTGTAAAATGGGGCAAAGCTCACTTAACCATTGTCTTGCTTAGCAACTGACATTTTGGGCTCAGTTGTGGCTGTAAGTCGATGACTACCTGTACCCAGAGCAGAAATGAAGGCAGATCCAAAGGAGCAAGTTGGCCATGGCTGAGTTTGTGGGGAAGAACTGCCAGCTTGGAGGAAATCCCCCTGGCAAGTGAGACACCACCAACCT
Source organism: Diadophis punctatus similis (assembly GCA_023053685.1). Taxonomy (NCBI): domain Eukaryota; kingdom Metazoa; phylum Chordata; class Lepidosauria; order Squamata; family Dipsadidae; genus Diadophis; species Diadophis punctatus. The sequence goes on along the minus strand of JALIGW010000001.1, from coordinate 131,128,157 downwards.
TGGCATTATATTTTAAGGAAGTCCTTGTCAGAATCAACCCTAAGCAATATTGACTAGGAAACATGGATCCTTCAGTTCACATATTGCATCATGTCATGATAAGTCAAAACCATAGGCTGTGGTTTTCGAATCATGATGGTTAGGTACACACATCCTTTTAGCCCAAACTAAACCAACCAACACTTTCTATGAAATCCTCTATCCTTCCATTGCAGGCAAACTGTCCCACTTTTCATGTCCATATACATTGTAACTCCTCCCTAGATGTTCTTTCCAAGGCCGCTGGTTACACCTTCAAGATCATCTCAATTGTACGGAACCATCCCTCCATAATTGCTCTTTCCAAGGCCTTTTGTCACACTCTTTATAGTGGTACATGTTGCTTCATGTTCTTATCATGTATGCTCGTTCCAGCCCTGGTAACTCCAACCAAGTCAATACGGGTTTCCTTGATGTGCAATTCTTCAAGATCAATGCACGTGGCTTACAGGACTGAAGATTGAGATTTCTTCATTTATTTATTTATTTATTTATTTATTTATTATGGTGTTCTTATATGCCGCCCTGAGTCCTTCGGGAGTTGGGCGGCATATAAGAACACCATAATAAATAAATAAATAAATAAATAAATGAAGAAATCTCAATCTTCAGTCCTTGGAGTCTCAAATTGAAAGGATCAACATCTGGTGATGGGTAAGCTCTCTGTCTGAAACCAGGACATAGACAATGCAGGTCTAGACAGAGAAACAGCATGATGTGCTCTTAGGGCATAATTTTAAAGAGAGAGCTGCTGCAAAGTCCTCGTGAGAAGGGAAGCATGTTTTGAGCCAAAAAAAAAAAAAAAGCAAGCAAAGGCTTAACCTTTGCCTTTTATATCCTGTAACCTAGAATCATCATTGCTTGGGGAAGTAAAATATCACCGACACGCTGAAAGTATCTTTTTGTGTTTAAAGACTGAAAGTGTCACGATTAATATATTATTTTTTTCTTTCCTAAAGGTGAATCTACCAATATTTGAGTGGTAGCCTTTTGAAAATAATGTATTTTTTTAAAAAGAAGCACTTCTCAAACATTCACGATTGTCCAGTCTATCTATGGTTCATAAGGTCACACTCATTTATACAGTAAAAGGTTAAAAGAAAAGGGAAAAAAAAGAGAGGTGGGAAAAAGGGAAAAGAAAAGAAGGAAAGAACCTTTAAACAAACCATGTTGCCTGGTAATTACTGGATCAGAGAAAATGTCTGGAAGAGAAAGCAATAAGCCTTGCTGTAAAACCAGGGGGGAAAAATAGAGTCGGAAAACACACAGCTTATTTTTAGATTAGTTTGGGATTTAATGATGCCAAAAATAGGGCGACGGTTGATATTAGATAATGAAGAACTTCCCTTACTCTCAGTAAAGCATAGCTTTACTGTTTGATTGTATGAAATTATTTCCATCATAATGTTGGGCTGATACAGCTAGCTTTAGCAATAGCACTTAGACTTATATACTGCTTCACAGTGCTTTTACAACCCTCTCTAAGAGGTTTACAGAGTCAGCATATTGCCCCCAACAATCTGGGTCCTCATTTTACCCATCTCGGAAGGATGCAAGGCTGAGTCAACCTTGAGCCGGTGAGAATTGAATGCCGAACTGCAGGCAGCCTGCAGTATTGCATTCTAACCACTGCGCCAATGTTAAGGAGTTCTTGTGCTCTTGAGCACGTGCACAGCGAAATGTGATGTTGCAGTTTGATATGAGTTGCTATGATTCAGTCAGTAAACAGATACGTTTAAGTATATACAAATAGTTTACTTAAAAAAGTAGCAAAGTTCAAATAGGAAGTCCAAAATCATTCACGGTAAGTCAGTCAATATGAAGAATCTTCTTCTTGCCTATCTTTGTTTTAACTAGCAAACAAAGATTACAGCTAACAAACAAATCTATGCTATCACAGATAGTTACGCTTTACACAGCAGCTCTTCACAGTACTTTCACACAGACACTAAGTCAATTACTCAACAGTGAAGCAGCAGAGACAATCAGCAGAGAGAGTCAGTATCAGCAGGAAATCAGCAGAGCACAACAAGCATGCTCTCTTGCTCCCTTTTATAGTAATCAGCCTACAATGCATTTAAAGCAATATTCACTATATTCACATAAACATTGATTTATGGCTTGTTCATATATTAGCAAACCCAATCATTTGAACAGAGTTGTGGTGGCTGTTAGGACTCTGTTCAAATGATTGGGTTTGCTAATATATGAACAAGCCATAAATCACCCTCACTTTTTCTTTTCACCCTCTCAGGGGCTCGAGGAAAGCCTCTGGAGCCTGGGGAGGGCAAAAACGCTGCCCCACCATGATGCAGGAGGCCGAGAAGGCCATGCCCCCATGGCCACGCCCACCCAGCAACCAGGCAGAGAACCGGTTGCTAAAAATTTTCAATCCCACCCCTGGATAGACCCCTAAGAAGTTAGTTATTGTCTTGTGGCAATTAGGTTTGCTTCAATCGATGCAAAACTTCAAACTAATTTGGAAAATCAAGATAACTTACTGAACTGGATTAATTTTATACATTTCTGAACTAATTCAGAAAAAAAAGCTATTTCTACTCATTGCAGAAGTGTTTAAATTTTCTCCACCGATTTGAAGGCATTTGATTTAATTTCAGTTAATTTGCTTTGGAGAGCTCATATTTTAGATTTTTTAAGAAATTGCCTATAAATTAGTTTTTTTTTTTTTAAAGATGCTTTTGGGTGCACAACCCTAATAGCGACTGATTTCTGAAATGATGAGATTTTCTTAAAATGAGGGGGGGGGAGAAAACATGGTACTAATTTTCTGCATACGTTTCTTAATTGCATATACATTTCTTATCAGACTCCCCTTTCATTGTTTCTTTTTCCAGACAGAAATATCTTTTTCTCACAAGGAAGATGCTTTTATCACTAATATAATTTTGCAAGCTCTTTCCTATATCCAAGAGCCTTTTTGAGAGCATATTTTCTCACAATATTCCAAATGTGGCGCAAAAGAGATTTGTGGAAGGGAATTCATACCCAGTAATAATAATCCCAACATGGAATTCATCTTTTTGCCAACTGCTGCCTGCTGCCATTATCCATCACAAATCCCAGGTTGGCTTCCTGGTAAGTCACCATTAGCTCAGACCTCATTAGTGTATTATAGTCGTATAATTAAGATGGGGAAAATAAAGTGATGATATAAATTGCTATGAATGGGCCATTGGCCATGTATTCTTTCCTGGGAATGAGGTAAAAAAATACTTGATAAATGAACGAGAGGGATTTAAGTATGCTTTTCAGTGACAGCATTAATGTTAACCTGCTTTTACAATTTCAGTTCAGCCAAGATGGCTGTGACTATGTTACCAGTGGAACAATAGTACTGACTAAAGTAAGGTAAAGCCAACTTTACCTGTAATAATAATAATAATAATAATAATAATACTTTATTGTCATTGTACGTATATACACAGTATACCGATACAACAAAATTCACATAACGCCCAAAGACCAGGCCCAACACACATAACAATCCCAGAACACGCCCCCACCCACCACAAATTCCCCACCCTGAACCACCCAAACATCCACACAACAGACCAAAGTAATGCTGTCCAACAACTCACTGATGGTGACCCTTTAGTTCATTGCTGAGTGCAATTATAGCTCTGGGATAAAAGCTATTCAGAAAATGTGTGGTCCGAGTTTTAATTGTTCTGAATCTTCTGCTAACTGAAGCTGTTTGACTGTTTAAACACAATTTTAGTGTTTAGCTGCTTTCATGCCATTTCCATCCATTTGCTTTAAAAAAAAAACACTACTCATCTAACTTTGAAGCAAATAACACTCTCAAAGATGGAGTTGGCCCATAAGTGTGGGTTATGGCTAAGACAAACTTTACACAATAATTTTTTGGGTACCATTTGTGGCCTTTTCTGAATCAGGAGGCTTTACTTATATCCTTCTCAACTCACAGCTAGATTACTGTAAGGTGCTCTAAATGGATTGGCTTTAGGTTTCAATTACATACTCAAACACAGTTGTTATGGAGATTAGCACTTTACTTACATATGACTCTGCTATGTCTGAATGGTGGGGCACTGGATTGGCTGTTTATAACTACATTAACTAAATTTTGTTTTCAATCTAATTGTATTAATACTATAAGATGCTCAGATATTTCAGAAATATTTTAACATAACAATAAATGTGTTGTACATGATCAGTTTTCAAGATAATTGAATCAGTTGATGTTTTAATTGAATCATTGATGTTGATGTCTCGGATATATTTCTCTACAGATATTGGATGTTAGTTGCAATGTACGTACAACTTCTAATAATAATAGTAGTAATAATAGTTTTACTTGGAACATCTTATATCCTATGACCATATTTTTAACATTATCAAATAATAGCATTCCCTATCCCAGGTCCTTGGGAAAATAAGTGGATAAAAATGGTAAATCCAGTCTAAACAACTAGATGAGTATGATAAACCATATTTATATTAATAGGTAGATAAAAATGCCAAATTCAGCCTAAACCTCTGGCTGACTCTTCAGTGAAGCAAAATAATTTATATCTTCTGATGATACAATCTTTTCATATGCTATATCTTGATGTAAAGTGATAAGAAGAGAGATGATCCAATCAATTAATTTATGAGAGAAATGTAGGCTAAGAAAGTTATTAAATATTGCATTGCATTTTGTAAGTAATCTACTGTAGGATCCATTATGTGTCGTCACCAAGACCAGAAGTTTAGTCTTCTGAGCTTTCAGACTAGTGCTGGAGACTGTCCTCAGGGTGGACGGGCTCCAGCACAAGTCTGAAAGCTGAGAAGACTAAACCTCTGGTCCAGGTGACAACCCACATTGGATCCTGCAACATTATCCTCGGACATGTATATTTGATTTCATTTGTAAGTCATCTATTTCATGTTTTGGGATATATTTTAGAAAACCTGAAGCTTGAAATATGATTGTCTCACTAGCTTGTTATAAATAATTTAGTTATATTCAGCTCTTATTAAGTGAAAATTAATGTTATGTCTCACATTAATGTCTCCTTGGTAAGAGAAATTTATTCTTGTACACCGACATAATTTATCAAAATTCAGCCCTTGGTAGAAACACCTTGGTAGCAATTCGTTCATTTTGTATGAAATTAAGATGTAATTTTACTGGAATTTTTGATACTGCTCTGTTTGAAGTTTTCAAAATCCTAAATTTGCATAGGCAATGAACCTTAGACACATAGTGATCTTGGTCAATGTCTGGATTTTTTTCCATTTCTAATTCAAAAGTGAAAAGCAAAGGAAATTCAATTGAAAGCTATTTCAATTCTCTTTGTCTTCTCTTTGAAGACAAAGAGAAGCATCACAGAAGTAAATGATTCACTACTGTGTGGAATTGAAACAAGTGTTGATCATATCTCTCAGCTTCCTGAAACCTGTTATCTGCAAGGAACAGGAACCAGGATGTCAAGTAACAGCTGACTAAATTCACAGTCAATAATCCGCTCACAATTAGTAGCCCTTTCTTTTTTTCCATTACACAGAAAGTCAGGAAGAGAAAGAAACTGTAAATGAATAAATGGCAATGCAAATAGGTTTGAGAGATTTGATTTCTGAGACCGTGATCTGGGTTATTTGGATAATGGAGGGGTAGCATGAAATGGGTTGCAACTCAGAAAAACTGGTAAAAATGTATGTTGACAAAAGCTCTAATGTAAGGACTTTGACTTTAAAGGCTTGGGCACTGTAGAAGGAAATGGGAGTGGTGCCCTAATTGGACTTAGTAAAAAGCAACTTAGTAAAAATAAATCAGAAATGAATATTGATGCATTATACCTATGGAATGCACTGTCTCAAAATATAAAAAATAAACCATGTGAGTCTGAAATTTTAGTATTCAAAAGAAAATATGGTTAATATATTAAGACCTGATGTGATGAGTCCCATGACTGGACTATTGTTTTTGATAAGCCTTTCATTATACATGAAAGTATGAAGCCATGTAGAATTTTCTATCTATCTATCTATCTATCTATCTATCTATCTATCTATCTATCTATCTATCTATCTATCTATCTATCTATCTATCTATCTATCTATCTATCTATCTATCTATCTATCCATCCATCTATCTATCTATCTATCATCTATCTATCATCTATCATCTATCTATCTATACCGAGGGTGAATCAAAACGTAATGCCATTTTCTTTATTTCAGATGAAGTTTTTGATAAAAATATCTGAAATTTTTCCATTATAAATGATTATATCATTTACATTCTGAAATATTTTGCTTCTTACTTTTCAGGTTTTTAGACTTGCAAGGAAAATTCAAAATGGCTGCCCCCTTAGAGTTGCGTCAAAAACAAAGAGCAGTGATTGAAGTCCTTGTTGCTGAGGAGGAAAGCCCTGTGAACATTCACAGACGATTAAAAAATGTGTTTGAGGACAATACTTTAGATTATAGCAATGTATGCAGCAGGGGCGGGTTGCTCACTTACCTTGTTGCCGGAGCCATGCACGCGCATCTCCACGCTTCAGGGGCGTGCACGCTCGCTATGCGCACGTGCCCCCTCGTGCGATTTTGCTTTTGCGCATGCGCAGAAGCAAAATCGCGCTGAAATCTCGCACGTGTGCGCGTCCGCTCGCGAGATTTCTGCGCAATTTTGCTTCCGCACATGCGCAGAAGCAAAATCACCCGAAAATCACGGGAAAAAAATGGCGACGTGCCGGGTGCACCGGCAGAGAGGGCTCCGGAACGGTTGCGAAATCCACCACTCCCTACCGGAGCTGCGTACCGGAGAGCTCCGGCAGGAACCCACCTCTGGTATGCAGGTGGGTGAAAGGGGGTTTGCGAGGCAAACATTATTCCAGTGACGAGGAAGTGGAAACTGCAGTGAAGAAGTGGCTCAAAGTACAGTCAACAAAATTTTACGAGACAGGGATACATGCTCTCATTCGAAGGTGGAACATTGCTATTGAGAGAAACGGTGACTATGTTGAGAAGTAGGGATGTGATCCACAGAGGACCAGCTTCATTTTGATGTATGCTACATGTTCCTGTCCTAAAGAAATGGCATTACTTTTTGACTCACCCGTGTGTGTGTGTGTGTGTGTGTGTGTGTGTGTGTATAAATTTTCATAATTTCATTTATCATTATTACACACACACACACACACACACACACACACACACACACACACACACACATCCCCATCTTTGATAACCATACTATCCTGCTTGATAAGCTCCATATGCTCCCAATATAATAATGTGTACCACATTAACATTATGAATGTTATTATGAATGGAAAAATCTTAGGATTTCTTTTTAAATCTTTCACTAAGAACATTTAAAAATATTAAGCAAAGTCCAACCTCAAGTGTTTTGGCCGAAGATGTACTGAAGTAAGTATTGATAGTGCTACAAATTGTTGTAGGGTTTAGGGACAGTTTTGCTATCTGCTATCATGTCACCCTATCACCCTGCTATCACGTCACCAAAAAAGACCTTCTTTTCATTAAACTAGACAATTCCTGCAACCGTTCTTGGTATATTTTATCCTCCAGTCCCCTAATCAATTTTGTTGCTTTTCTCTGTACTCTTTCTAGAGCCCCAACATCTTTGTCATATCATGGTGAGCAAAACTGGATTAAATATCTACTCCCACCTCCGGAAACTTTTCACATGATCGAAAATTGGTTGGTAAATCAGGTCTACAGATACAGATGTTATAAAGGCTCACCCGCAAACATGGAGAATGCCAGGAGGATGGGATTGAAAAGGACTAAAAATCCCATGGTTAAGAGCTATAGAGCTCAATAGGATTTACCACAAATCATGCGCAGGGTTGCTAATGTTTGCTGCTCATCAGAAAACCTCTACTAATCCATTTAGTTTTTGCAAATAGGAAGAAAAAAAATAGCTCAGTCGCAAAAAAATCTCTTACCTAAAATAGACTGTGTTAAGCAAATCCATTTTCACCATAGTAGCAGCTTACATATTCAGCTCAGAGTAAGAGCCACTGAACTCAAAAGAAATTGTGCTAGAGTAAGAACACAGAGGTTTATGCTTATTATGTTTACACTTTTCTATAATCTCTCTCTCTTGCAATATATTTTTGTGTACACATATGTATGCAAGAGGTATGTTAGGTATGTATGTTTATGCACATGTTGCATGTATATCTATAAAATTAATTTTAATCTGTATTCATCAATTCAATTAAAATCACTCATTTAATTTTTCCCTAATATTTCTTTGAGTGTGTGTGTGGGGGGGGAGAATTGCCAGGGTTGGTTTCAGCGTGAGAGATCAATTTTAGTTGACAAGGAAAGGAAACTGTAGAAAATTCCACATAAGATTTTTGTTCAAGTTTACAACTTTCTGTTGAATCATTCTTTTTGGGTGGCATTTGTATAAATTCAGACTTACCTTTCTTTGAATATCAGATGTCAGATAGTCTAGTTGTGTTTAATACAACTATTATTCAAAAACCAAAGGTCTTTAATACGTAGGCTCAGTGAAAACACATTACAAAGTTTCCTGTTCAGTCCCAATAGCCCTTCTACTGACAGCTAGTGCTATGTTTCTTTCATTTCCATACACTAAATACATTTTCTTTCATTTTCTTTGAGGAGCCATGGTAGGAATCAGCAACCAAAATTGCAGAAACATGCAATTTTCTACTCATCTGCCAAAGTCAGCTCTCTATCTTGGGTATTCTGCAGTGTGACAGAGAGTAAGTTTCACAATGTTGAAAAGCACCACTGTTTAAATTCAGAGAATGTTCTATTCTATAATAATGTTGTGTGAATAAAAAATATAGTATGAATAATAATGCTACTCTGAATATGTAAGAAGAACATGGAATATTACTGTTCTATTGTTGGCCCTTTCTCCTATAGACCATTGCTTGGAAGGTTTTACATTATAGAAATGTATTGAATTGAATTAAATCTAACTACAGGTAGGCCTTGAATTACAACCATTCATTTAGTGCCTGTCTGAAGTTACAAAGGCATTGAAAAAGTGACATGGCTGGTTTTCACACTGTTGCAGTATTCTCATGCTCATTTGATCAAAATGTGGGTGTTTGGCAACTGGCATGTATTTATGACAGTTGAACTGTTCCAGGGTCATGTGATCATCATTTGTCACCCTCCCAGCTGGCTTCCGAGAAGCAAAGTCAATGGGGGAAGCCATATTTGCTTAATGACTGAATGATTCACTTAACAGCTGCAGTGATTCTTTTAACAACTATGGCAAAAAAGATAAAATGGGGTGCAACTCACTTAACAACTGTCCTGCTTAGCAATGTAAATTTTGGGCTTATTGTGGTCATAAGTCGAGGACTACTTGTATGTGGTTGACATGACTTGAAGGCACATAATCAATTATTCAAAAAGTGGACAAGGGAATTAGCAATATTGCCCAGTTAGTGCTCATTGTATTGTTGAGAGAAATTAATCATGAATAGTACATTAAATTATGTTAATAGCTTTTAAAGATTGTATTAAATGTGGCGCACCTCAATTGTCCCTGTGTCTTCAGAAATGAAATGATAAGTCACACAAAGTTTTCCTATCTCAGTCATATCTGAAAATATACACAATTAACTGCAAGGAAGTTAATTTCCCCCCCTTATTTATAAATGACTACAAGCTGAAGTAACCAGCTTTCTTTAAAACTGTTACTGAGGAATGGAAAATTACTGCTGATTGTACCATAACTGTGCCAAGATGAAGTTCTAACTATAAAGATTTATTGATCCTGGTTAGATATATGAAGAAGGGATGTTACTGTACAATGGCACTCAATAAGAAAAATAATTTAGAGGCTAATCATTGCCTGTGAATAAGGCAAGAGAACATTAATCCCTCATGGAGATATTACAAACACATATCTGGGTTACATATCTAAATTTCACTCACAGCTTCTCTATTATGTTGATCAAGAATCTGAATTGCAGAGGACTTAAAACTGCTGTTGCTTGGAGTTTGAAGATTTTTTTTTGTATTACTATTCTATTTAATTGTCTGCACTGTAATTTAATGTAATGCAGTCTCTATAGTGGCAAGTGCAAAAAATTCTTGTAACACTAACCTATTAAGGCATATTAAAAGTATTTATCATGGTTCTCAGGAGTACAGATAAACACAGCACAGCGGAAGCTTTAACATAATTGCTCCAAATAATTCGAGATGGCCTTTTCTCCATTCATCTATATGAAAAAGTTGGAAAACAACAATAATAAGACAAAACACAGCAATATCAGAAATAAATGTTTGTGGAGTTCAGGGCAGATAAATGAGATATTCTGGACTATAAATTATGATTCTGCAGAAATGCAGAAGGGGATGGCAATCAAGGGAAGAATGACGTTTCTCAGCTCCTAGCCAACCAGCACCATAAAATCTCAATTGTTTATTCATATTTTTGTTTCTATTATTTCAGACTCCCTCCACTTGCATTACTTTACTTTATTTAAAATTCTGGTGTAGCTTTAATTAAGCCATTCTTCAGACACATACAGAATTTGGCGAGTATAGAGGGCAAATATAAGAGAAGACACAAATTCTGTCTTCCTATGTAGAATGATATTTTTTTTGCAATTATTAAAAGGAACAAGAGTCTCCCAACTTCAAATGAAAATGAAAGAATCTTTGTTATTGACAAGTTTCTTTGAGGGTTGATTTATTTTATATCTTTAATTCAATTAACTGCAATGAAAACTGTGCCCACAATGTAACTGGGGACATTTTTTTTTCATATTGCCTTTCTATAATATTATCTTCACTGAATATGTGCTTTGGGTGCAACAATTTACATTTGTTAAGAAGGAAAAGGGCTAAACTGCAAAGTAGACTAACTCATACATAAACGCCAATATTTTAGACTAATGTTGAAAGTGATTATAGATAGGCTCGAATTTGACTTCAAATATTGGATTTTAGTGTCATGGAAGTTAGCTGGCATGCTTGCCAAGATGTCACTGTACACTAATTAGCACCTTTGTGATCAATTCATATGAAATCTGGGTACTATTCAAAAGCACTATTTTATTTTATGTGACCATGAGATTTACACACGTACAGTTTAAGACTGCTCCCTTAGAAATATTTGTTATTTTATTTATTTTTTATTTTGGTGGATTTCTATGCCGCCCAATCCCTAGGGACTCAAAGTATATGTATATGAATATATGAAGTATATGAATATACTTAATTTTTAATAGTTGTGATCACCATGTGACACTAATTAGATGGTTCTCAGGTATGTGCATTATCATCAAAATGAATGTTACTCCAAGGATGATATATATTTGTAGAAATGCTCCAATTATTAATAGGAAAATATTTTGTACAGGTTGATAACACATTAAGAAATGTGTGTGCAACAGTCAAACTGCTAGATTTCCATTATCAAAATTATAATGTTAATTATATTATGATATATTATTATATATTAATATATAATATTATATTAAGATTCATTAATATGAATCTTAGGGTTTTAACCTATATTATTTGCTTTATCTTTTGAACTGGAATTCAAAAGATCTTGTTCCCTTAATATCTTCAGAGGGACCTATTTTCTGTTTTACTTGTCAGGTTTCTTCCCCCACATTAAAGCTGGAAGATTCATTTGGAACATATTCAGAAGGAAAGTTTTATTTGAATTCTTATGAGAAGCTGGCATTATTTATTTATTTGTATCCCACCTGTATTATTTTTTACAATTAACTTAAGGTGGAGAGCATATCCAACATATCTTGTTCCCTCCTATTTTTTTTTCAAATCAACAGCCCTGTAGATGAGTTAGGCTATGAGAGGGTGACTGGCCCAAAGTCACCCAGACGTCTTTCATGGCTAAAGAGAGACTTGAACTCACCAACTCTCACTTTCTAGCCCAGTGCTTTAACCACTAGACCAACCTGATTCTCAAAATTATCAAATTCTACAGCCTTACCACTATTTAACATTCTCACATAATTTATGACTTATTTTTCATCTATTTTTTTTACATCGGCATTTGTAGTATTCATTTTAATTCCACTTATCAACAATTTTTTGGTGTCCATCTTCTAATACTTTTATTGTACCACCTGTGCTTTTTCTTCTTATACTTCTCCTTTTAATTATTTTCAGTTCTTTTCTTCTCAATATCTCCTCTTGGTACCACCAAATCATGGCCAATCTCACATTAAAAATCTCTCATCACCATTTGGTAATTATTTCAATCTTTCATCAAAAACAATCATATTTGGGGATTTGTAGTCATTCTTTGTCACATGTATGCATGAATAGGCTTATGTTTCAGCACCTATTAAAAACAATTACTGGTAGAATAGTACCCAGGTACTTACCAATTACCACTTTCATTCTATTTTGGGTCCAGAATGTTCTAATCACTTTTTCTATACTCTTTCATCTTCTTCATACCCACTGATCCATGTCACTTAACAGATAAATCTTTTTTAATTTCCAGATCAGTTGCCTATCAAAATGCTTCCTGTTTAAGGTCAAATATGTAGCAAAATATAGAGGAGTAGAACTGTCAGTCATAGCTACTATTTGATGGCAAGAAAAATATCACTTACTTGAGTTGATAAAAACAATTATTTATTTGCATATACATGCATGTATTGAATGGCACATAATTACTAACCTAAGGTTTTACCTTGCAAAACACAGTTGCAAATATTATTGCGAGTAATTGCAACCTTGGAAAACACTGTTCATCACACAAGTGTTTCCTAAGCAACGATGGCTATATATAATTCCAATTGTAATCAAATTTCACGTGTGTTTATGGTTTTAATTGCTTCCTTTCATCACGTTCTTTCAGACTGCTTGAAATCCTTTTGTGAAGAGATAAGGTGCAGGTAGAGAAGAAAGAAGAATGGGAAGAAGAGCTATTTAGTCACAGGACATTTAATTCCCAAAGAAGACACTTGTGACGGCTTTGTAAGGCCATTCTGGTCTAAAAATGACAAGTGTCACGCAGCGCAGGAGACGGGATGGAAGTGCCTACTAACAGAATATAACAGAATAACATACATATAACAGAATAATATAACAGTTGGAAGGGACCTTGAAGGTCTTCTAGTTCAACCCCCTTGATCAAGCAGGCAACCCTATATCATTTATTTGTATTTGTATTTGTATTTGTTTATTTGTCAAGCATATATGATTATAAACAAAGTATAAACAGTAAACATGATTGAATATATATGTAATAGTACAAGCATGAATAAGAGTAAAAGAGGTAAGAATATATGTGAACATTAGGACAGGAACGGTAGGCACGATTGTGCGCTTATGCACGCCCCTTAACGACCTCTTAGGAATGGGGTGAGGTCGGTGGTAGATAATCTGGGGTTGAAGTTTTGGGGGTTTGGGGAAGAAACTATTGAGTCAGGTAAAGTGTTCCAGGAGTTAACAACTCTGTTGTTGAAGTCAATTTTTTTGCAATCAAGTCTGGAGCGGTTTACATTAAGTTTGTATCTATTGTGAGCTCTTGTATTATTGTGGTTGAAGCTGAAGTAGTCATTAACAGGTAGGACATTGAGGCAGATAATTTTGTGAGCTACACTTAGGTCAGATCGAAGGCAGCGGAGTTCTAAATTTTGAAGTCCCAAAATTTCAAGTCTGGTTTCATAAGGAATTCTGTTGTGAACAGAGGAATGTAATACTCTTCTTGTGAAGTATCGCTGGACATTCTCAATTGTGTTAATGTCTGATATGTAGTGTGGGTTCCAGACTGATGAGCTGTATTCAAGACAAATGATTGTCCATTCTCTTCTTAAAAACCTCCAGTGTTGGAGCACCCACAACTTCTGAAGGCAAGTCATTCCACTAATTGATTGTTCTCACTGTTAGGAAATTTCTCCTTAGTTATAGGTTGATTCTCCCCTTGACTAGTTTCCATCCACTGCTTCTTGTTCTGCCTTCAATGCTTTGGTGCTTTGCTATTGTTTCAGTCTGTCCAAGGACTAGTGTTGATACTGGCTGCTTTTTTTTTAACAAAGGGTACAATTCTCTTCTGTTCCACCAGGCATAGTTCCATCATGTTAAACAAACTGCAGTGAGTTCATCAACAAACTCTGCAATTTAGTCCCTAAAATGTTTGAATTACATTATTTAGAAAGGCATCAACATTTATACACAGATTCCCATGTTGCTCATTTAGGCTAAGGGAAAGAGACATTTTGCATTTCCCTTCAAATGTCCATCCTTTTAATGTTTTTTTTCTAAAGGCAATCCCTTTCTGTTCCACGCTGAACTGTCTGGTAGCAGACAACAGGGTCAGTTCAAGGCCTTCTGTTGCTTGTGACAGAATAGCAACTGGGGCACTCTTATCATTCAAGTCAAGCAGCTTAGCATCCAAGGTCGCCCATGTTACTGTGCTGCATGGAGAGAAAATGCCCCAATGTGGGACAGAAAAATACATTCACTTCTCTTTACCGAATGGGAAGGCTGGCTCTTAAGATGAATCTTCAGTTGACATGATCATCATGAATAAATCAGATCAGGGGTGGGTTCCTCCCGGTTCGGACCGGTTCACCCGAACCGGTAGCGACCCGCTGGTGACGTCACATTGACGTCACGGAACCGGTTTAGTCAGTGCCGGTCCGTGGGTGCCGCCATCTTTTTTTAAATTATATTTTTGCATTTTTTTGAATTTTTTTCCCTTCTGAGCATGCGCAGAAGCTGAGTTTCCGGCACTGTGCATGCGATCTGTGAACATTCTAAGTTTGGAACGGCCTTTTTGTTTTCTGATAAAGAACCAATGTGTGACTTGCACAAGTCAGGTGGAAACTGATCCTGACCTTTGTACAACACTATAGCCAGCGGTGGGCTTCTCTTACCTTCCCTACCAGTTCGGAAGTGCACGTGTCGCATCGGAAGAGCACGCTTCATGCGAAAGTCACATCTGGGTACTGACCCACTGCGCATGCACAGTAGCCTTTGCACATGCATATAGGGTTATTTGCCAGCTGCTTTCAAGCAGCAGTGACCAGGGAACCAGTTTGGGGGCGTGGCAAGCCGGCCTTCACTACTGGTTCGGCAACCGTGGCCAAATTTCTGCCAACGGTTCACGCGAACCGGTACAAATCAGTAGCAATCCACCACTGACTATAGCCAAAGTTTTACTCATAACCTGCTATTGCCAAGAGAGAAGAGCATATCCATGCTTATAGCATAATTTTAGCTTTAAAAGTCCAAGAAGTTTCCAATGAATTGTACTCAAACATCATCAACCCAGATAGAGATACTCCTTGACTTACAACAATTTGTTTAGTGACCATTTGAACCTACAATTGCACTGAAAAAGTGACTTATGACCATTTTTTACACTTATGACCATTGCAGCATCCCCGTGGTCACATGATCAAAAGTTGGATGCTTGGCAACTGGTTCATTTTTATGATAGTTTCCTGGGGTCTTGTGATCACTTTTTGCAACCTTCCAACTAGCAAAGTCAACAGGGAAGCCAGATTCACTTAATCACCATGTTACTAATTTAACAATTGCTGTGATTCACTTAAGAACTGTGGCAAGAAAGCTGATCAAATGAAGCAAAATTAACTGGAAATGGAAATTTTGGGCTCAATTGTGGTTGTAAGCTGACAATTACCTGTACTATCAATTATTTGTTACATTTGTATTTCCCATTTTATCAGGAACTGAGGGAAGTGTTTATGTCTCTTCCCTCTTCCAATTATATCCCTAGTAATTTGGAGAGCAACAATTGGACCAAATTTATTATCAGATGTTGAATGAGGGTTGAATTTAGATCTCCCAAGTTCTAATTCCATGCTCTGACTTCCACGCCACACTCCCTGTTTTTATCTTTTTTGAAATGGGTTGTTTTTCCTATGAATTGTTAAACTATCATCATTATTCCTCCAGATGATTAACAAAATCATTACTTGCTTGGACAATTTTTTTCCCCTTCCTTTTTTTCCTTGTATATCGTCCAGAAATTTGAGGACACAAAATCAAGCCAAAATATGGAAAGAAATTACCAACAAATCATACATTTCTATAGCACATTACAGGAAAAAGATGTATTTGACTTGAAGAGAAACCAGGGTATTATAGCAAATTACAGTAAACCACATTTGCATTTAGTAAACCAGCATTTATTAAAACTGTTTTATTCACTGCTTCCATGTAAATACCACACTAAACCAAAAACCATACACATCCCATTATGGCTTAATGTGGTATGTGAACCAGTCATCATGGCTAAATGCTATGTATATATCTACTCACTATGAGTTATTCAACAACAATAGTTCAAAAAGTCATAATTTAGCTTTGGATCTATGCTAGGACCAATATTTACTTCACATTTTGGGGACTGGCCCAAGATGTTTTCTTGCCTGTGGAGACAATAGGACAGTATTTTTTACTACGCTAAATAGCAGCGTTTCAGTCAGAGAACAGGGAAGCAAATGACACAAACCCATTTCTCATATAATTGGTCAGTATTTACTCACACCACCACCAAATTGCTAGCCGTTCCATAGCAGCTGGAGATGACTAGTCTACTTTATTTGCCTTTTTATAATGCAATCCTCACTTTGTAAATGTTGACTGGGTGAATTCGCAAACACCTATCCACTTACAGTAACAATACTACACAGCGGGTCTCATTATGTTAACACATGTCTCAGTGTGTACAAACACACATAAACACATACACATGCACTATATGTCCACATAGGCTCAGACACACAAAGGCCTCTGTTTTGGGAAAAAAAAGGTAATTCTGGAAAATGCTGTAGCAGGAAGTAGACGTTAATGATTCACTTCTCTCACTGTCTCTTAAGGCAATTGTATATCTCTTATTATGATGTTTTAACTGCTGAGATAAATGACAAGGTTGACAGAAAGATAGAAAGGAACCACTACAATGTCAGTAATAACTGAGTGGAAGAGATAAACATGCCAGGCCTGATGTGTAACAATCCAAATGAGTGAGTAGAATTAATAAAGAAATATGAGTCCTGGTTCTGCATTAAGATACGTTGCCATCATCTTGTACAAAAGCCACCATTGAGTAGCAATATAGGTGGGAAATCCCAGGGAGGTAAGTAACAGGGCTGAGACAGAAAAGACAGGAGTAAACAAAGGACAACATTCTTCTTTTTGAGAAGCTACTTCAATCACCTTTTCTCCTTCCATAAAAGGGGAAACTGAGATATTTATATGAACTAAGATCCCTATAATGAATGTATTTACTTTTCTTTCTTCCACATCATCATTTTCCCTTTTGTGTCATTGTCATGGCAGGACTAAGGAACTAATTTATTGATCTGAAAACTACATTGAATAATTTAGTGCAAGATAGATAGATAGATGATAGATAGATAGATAGATAGATAGATAGATAGATAGATAGATAGATAGATAGATAGATAGATAGATAGATAGATAGATATTGCATTGCTTTAAACTTGATTGAGACGAGATCCTGCACAGATAGTCCTCTACTGAAAACCACAATTGGGACCAGAGGATCTGTCATTAAGCAACATGGTTGCTAAGTGAGTTGTGCCCAATTTTATGACCTTTTTGCTGTATTGTTAAGGAAATCATGTGGTTGTTAAGCAAATCCAGATTTCCCCATTGACTTTGTGTGTCGGAAATCCTCCCCACGACAGGGGTGGGTTCCTCCCGGTTTAGACCGGATCACTCGAACCGGTAGGGACCCGCTGGTGACATCACTGTTGGTGCCATTCCGTGTGCGCCACCATCTTTTTTTTGGATTTTTGGGACTTCCGTGGCTTGAAAAAGGGCCCGCCCGCCCGTCCGCGGGTGAATTCTGTCCTTTATTTCTTTGCCCGAAGCACAGCTGATGAGCTCCTCAGCTGTATTTCGGGCTAATTCTTGCTTCTGAGCATGTGCGGCAGCCAAATCGCAGGAGGGAATGTGCGCACGAAATGTAACAATGCGAACTGGTGGTGAAGGTAAGTGGAACCCACCCCTGTCCCACGAGAATGTTGCAAACGGCACTCACAAAACCCTGAGACACTGCAATTGTCATACATGCATTCCAGTTGCCAAGCTTTTTGATCAAGTAATTATGGGAACACCACTGTTAAATAAATGGCAATAAGCCAAGGATAATCTGTAATTCAGGCTTCTGCTTATCCTGAAGTACCTTGATGCAACTGAACCTGAAGACAATTTTCAGGCTGATGCTATCTACTATAAATTTCAAGAAATTTTGATACAGTTCCAGTTTGAAAGCATACAAATGCAAGTAGATGAATAGTACCACTTCAGTGGAAAGGTACCTTGGCATATAGTCATTCTGGGCACATGGCCATGGGAGTGTCTTCAGACAATGCTGGCTCCCTCAGCTAGGAAATGGAGATAAGTCAAGTCATGTCCGACTCTTAGAGTCGGACATGACTGGACAGTGGAAAGCTTTACCTTTTGCCTATAATTTATTTCATCTAATAGGAATTCTAAAAGCATGCCTGCAAGCCCAGTAAGATCGTATGCACCTTGCTGTTGTGCACTAATAATAATAGTACAGATATGCAGCATAAAATATCATTTATTGTCAAATGTGCATATTTGGGGTCCCTTCCATTTTATCTTCACAGCAATCCATCCTGTAAGTTGGGTTAAAGTGAGTGTTGTGGCCTATCAGCCACTGGTCCCTCCAGCAGCCAAATCAGATGAGGAGGAGGCATGGGAGTCAGGATCAGCATCAAGGCAACCTGAGAGCTCCGAGTGAGGAGAGGGAATGGAGCTGTCAGAGAGAGAGAGAGAGTCAGAGGCAGAGCCTGGGCCATCCGTCAGCCCTCAGATGGAGAGTCAACAACCTCCAGGTTTGGAGGTGGCTGAAGAGGAAGAGGAGGAACAGCTGGATTCAGTGCCTGAAGGCAGAGGAGAGGAGAGCAGTGGAAATCTGTGGGCTGATCCTTGGGAAGGAAGAGCCACTGCTGCTAGTGAAGCCCCACCCTAGCTCTGGGGATAAAAGGCAGGGGGCGGAGATGAATAGATGTGGCAGACGACTATTCATCTCCCTGACAGACAGACTTGTTAACCTGCTGTGAGAGAGAGACTTTTTGTCAGGGCTGCTGGCGCTCCTAATAAAGGAATTGTTGATTAATTACAGAGGGTTTGTTGTGTTTGGGGAGCTGGGTCAGAACAGTGAGGCATAATGAAGGTACCATGGCATCTAATGCAAGTAGATGAGTGTCAAGGGCAGATGAGCATCAGGGGTGGGTTCTAAAATTTTTTACTATCAGTTCTATGGGCGTGGCTTATTTTGTGGGTGTGGTTTGATGGTTATTTGACTGAGTGGCCATGGCCAACTTGACGTCAACTCCCAGTGTTGAAGTCCACAAGTCTTAAAGTTGCCAAGTTTGGGGACCCCTGCGCTAAATAAATAAACTAACTTTGTGCTGTCATCTGCCTGCCTACCTGCCTGCCCACCCTGGCTCTGCTGAGAATAAACGTTGCCCCAAATCATTTGGGCTGGAAAACACCCCCACCAACCCCATCCCTTTATCCACTGGAGTTGTCCCGGTTGCTTCCCTGATTTCTCCTGTTGCTTTTTTTTCCCTTCAGTAAAGCTTTGCTTTGCACAGGCACAAATCATTCACGTGGGGAAGAATTGTTGGATTCTCTTTTGAAATTCAGCAGTGCTGTTACAAAACTGGGAAGTTTTCTCATACTGATTCAGTGTATTTCTCCTCGCCAGTCCCTTCCCTTCCTTTCCTGTTAGGAGAGCCTCCTGCAAAAAGGGCCAATCGTTTTGATTTTCCAATGATTTTTTGTAGTGCAGGAATCAGGGAAGCAACCGGGGAAAGCAGAAGGACAACTCCTGTGGATAAAGGGATGGAGCGGGGGGATGGGGGTGTTTTCCAGCCCAAATGATTCGGGGCAATGTTTATCTTCGTGCCACACACCCGATACAACATCTGTTCTCAATCAGAAATTCTTCCCTAGAAGATTCGTCCCCAGTTTTCTCCTCCGACATCCTCTTTGCCCGCCAAAGTTCCCCTCCTGGGAATCTACAAATAGCTCCTTTCCTTGTAACTAAGTTTCTTTCTTCATTTTTTCCCTCTTTCGTCCCACCACACCGTAAGATGACTGGCAATCTCTGGTAAGATGTGTGTCTTGCAGCCCTTCCGTCCCATGTCCTGCCCCACCTGCCACCCCCAAATTGTGCCCCACTGCACGAGAGGCACATCTTACCAGAGACTGGCAGCTCCGGATCTTGTGGCTTTTTCGGGGTTCTAAAAAAAATGCCTTTCCAGACGAGCTTGAAAACTTCTGAGAGGGAGGGAGCAGTCAGGCAGTGTTTCCCCCCCCCACCTCCCTGGGCACCTGAAACCTTGGAGCCTGCAGCAACTCCTGGCCCTTGCACAATAAAGGAAACTTCTTGTGAGTGCGAGGCATTTAACTTTGTTCTCTTTGAGAGCTGCTTTGCACCTTGTTTGGGGTGACATTTGCAGTGCCAAAAGTTCGCAATTTTTTTAAAAAAAATCCAAAAACAAGATGGCAGCACATACGCAGTGCTGGAAACTTGGCTTCTGCACATGGGCATAAGAAAAAAAACCCAGAAAACCCCCCCCCCGAAAAATAAATAATAACTAAAAAAAAGATGGCGGCATCCATGGACTGGCACCGACCGAACTGGTTCCATGACGTCATTGTTACATCACCAGCGGGTTGCTACCTGTTCGGGCGAACCAGTCTGAACTGGGAGGAATCCACCTCTGATGAGCACACAATCCTTCATTTCTCTGGTCTCTGTGTAGCCCACTAACCACAATACTGGTGGTCAAAATTTCTATACCGATTTCATTTTAAAAGATAATCTTCCAAGAATAAAATTTTGAACTGTTTTCATCTTCGTTTGGTAAGATTGGAAATTAAGACTTGGGTACAATACCTTGGCTTTGTCTCTCATCGAACCTTTACCAAGGATAGACATTTTTGCACCTGTTTCCTCTTGTAATCTTTTTAAGGAATTTCCTCTTGGACCAAGGAGTTTGCCCACAAAATTAAACTAGAAAATAAAGAGAAAAGAAGGGATAAATATTAGAAAATATTTCCTTTTTGAAGTGCAGTAGCAGAGAAATCCTGACCAAGAAGAGAGGATGCAGAAATATCATTTCTCTGCAATCTCAAATCAACTGTATTTTATTTATTCATTTCATAGCTATCCTAACTCATTGTAATGACTCTTGACTGTTTACACAATATAAAAAATAATCAAAGCATTCACTGTAAATCGCAAAATCTGTGCACAATATAATGATACAATAAAACAAAATAAGGGAAATATAAATTAAAGATGGCACAGTCCATCAACTCAATAGAATGCTCTCTAAAATAGCTCATTTTTGAACAACCTCCTGAATAATGTAAGGGAAGGGACTAATTTGATCTCTGCTTGGAGACTGCTGCCTCTTCCTTTCCCAGAACTATGGGTAATCCAGGAGTTTCTCTCTAGAACATCTAGTTCAGGGCTGTCAAACTCCGGGCCCATGGGCCGGATGCGTCACGCGCTGGCCACGCCCATGCCTGGTTTAGTGAAGGAGAAAAAAGTCCCGATACATCATGTGATGCTGCCATGATGACGTGAGTTTGACACCCCTGATCTAGTTGGCTGATTCTATAGATATGCAAAGTGGCAAGGAGGAGTTTAATCTTTCCTTAATAACATCTGGACATGTATATCACTTTCCAAATTATTTTCAAAGCCACTCACAAGTAATTTAAAAGCATATCATCATAAGCATACCACTTATATTTATATTACCAACTAATAGATATATGTACAAATTGCTTAATATATAAAAACACCTTTCTCTTATAAATGTTTGTTACCTCCAACATAGTTAGTTAGTTAATGAAATATCAATGTGGTGGTCATATCCAACAATATATCAATAGCGCATGTCTGTCTGTCTGTTAATCAATTATCTGTCATCTATCTATCTGTCAATCTATCATATCCAACAATATGATATCAATAGCATCTGTCTTTCTGTCTGTCTGTCTGTCTGTCAATCTATCTATCATCTATCTATCTATCTGTCATCTATCTGTCAATCTATCTATCATCTACACAGGGGAAGCTCAACCATCCACGTTGCACACGTCAGCTTTGGCCTTGAGCGTCTCTGCAGCAGAGTGCAGGTAGTCATCGGCTTACAACAGTTCATTTAGTGACCATTCAAAGTTAACAGCACTGAAAAAAGTGACTTATGACTCTTTTTCACAGTTACAACCTTTGCAGTGTCACCATGATCATGTGATCAAAATTCAGATGCTTGGCAACTGATTCATACTTATGACCATTGGTGTGTCACAAGGCCATGTGATCCCCTTTTGCGACCTTCTGACCAGCAAAGTCAATGGGGAAAGCCAGATTCACTTAACAACTCGGTTATTAACTTAATCAACTGGAGTGATTCACTTAACAACTGAGGCAAGAAAAGTCATAAAATGGGGCAAAATTCATTTAGCAAAGGTCTCACTTAACAACAGAAATTTGGGGCGCAACTGTGGTCGTAAGTCGAAGACAACTTGTATGCTGCTGCAGTGTAGGGTACATCTACACATGTGAAACAATTTGATATCACTGTCAATGAAGCAGTATACTTAGTGACAGATTTCCTCAAATCTACACCAATTGAGAAAATATATCCTCCCACTGGCATTGCCCCCCCTAAGGTGAGGATAGAAGTAGCAGCAGATGCTGAGAGAACTTAAGCAAGAGAATGTTCCTTGACATCCTCTGAATGGACATATAACCCAAGCCCACCGACTCAGATCTAGGAACAGCTTTGTGGCAAGAACAAACATTCATGAGGGTACATACGAACAAAATAGAATTAAAAGATGGAGGAAGGAAACCACTGAGCAGGGAATAACATTGGAGGAGGATATGGCTGAAGGATCTGACCTCCCTTATACTACTTGGAGATCTCTGAATAGGTTGAGAGTTGGAATGCCTAAATAGAGGTTCTTAGCAGATAACAACACACTATTGAATGGTGTGACACCGAGCCTGGCCCATCTGCTGGTATGTCGGCTACTACCAGAAATATATACCGATAATTATTTATTTTTGGCCAACCACAAAGCCAAGAAGGTGGCTTCATTCTGGCAGTTTAAAGTTTGATCCTGACGGAGTGAGAATTAATCTCACAGAGGTGATGTTTGATCTTTTCCCGGAATTCAGACATTAGAAAAGAAACCGCAGTTTAAAGTTCTAATTAAAATATTTATTTTGGTACAGAAACAATAAAATCTCATTTGTTTACATGTCTGATATAAAATGTGACTTCCTCCATTGGAAGCCAGAAGAAGAAGAATAGAACGGAGATTCAGGAATGCACACATGCGTACAAGAACATATCAATCACATGCTCAGGAATGAACCATTACATTAGATAGGGATGCATCTCCCTGCATATACATGTAACAGGCAATAAATCACACCGTGACAGATCCAGACATGGAAGAAGAAGCATCTATTATCTATCTATGAGATCAATTTATTTTTAAAAATATTAACAGTGCACTGCAGTAATTATACCAGTCTTTCATGAGTCATTCACTGGAAATAACCAGTGAAATAATCAAAATCCAGACTTCCTCTAAACAGTAGTTTTAAAGCAGGCAAAGAAGGACGAAATACCGAACGTCGTTTCTGTGAATTGATTTGCCATTCTCTATTTACTGAGACAGCTTGAGCTGAACCATCTTCATTTCTGTGCTGAAGTCACCATTCCCATCATTCCCAGCCAGCGGGTCCAATCAGAGAGGGATAGAATATCGACATTAGCAAATCACCAAGTCCCACTGCTGCCCACTGCAGGAAATTTCTACAGGGCCTTCCGTTCAAAAGAGATGGCTATGCAGGCCACAGAAATCCAGCATTTCCTGAAGCGATTTGTGGCACAGTTGAACAATTATTACCATTAGTTAGCTTTGCTTGATATTCAACCAAAACCTAGTTTCCTTTCATTTAAGCCCATTCTTTTTGTCGTGATTTATAGCAACTCCAGGAGGGCCATCAATTCCCCCACTCCTAGAATAAATAAAACCGGAAATATCTATATGACAGTTCATTAATTACTGCTCCACAACAAACTGTTCCACAATGGTTCTTTCTCTTCTGCTCACCTGCCAAAAGCTGACAGGAAATTTTTACTGACTGACTTTTCGACTTGCAGTGCTAACTCCCATACTGTGCTAGAAGAAATTCAAATTCTCCACAAGATCTTCGGGCTACAGAAGGAATCAATAGCCCCTCTTGTCTTCTCTTAGATAGCTGAGAATTTCAATCTGTCTGTTTTTGGTATGAATGTCACCTAAATTCAAATATTTCCTCATAAACTACAGGTAATCCTTGACTTTTCATTTAGTGACCATCTGAAGTTACAACGGCACTGAAAAAAGTGACCTATGACCATTTTTTCATATTTATGACCATTGCAGCATCCCCATGGTCATGTGATCAAAATTTGACTGCTTGGCAACTGGCATGTATTTATGACGGTTGCAGTGTCCCGAGATCATGTGATCACCTTTTGCGCCCTTCTGACAAGCAAAGTCAATGGGGAAGCCAGATTCACTTAACAGCCATGTTCCTAACGTCACAACTGCAGTGATTCACTTAACAAGTTTGGCAAGAAAGGTCGTAATATGGGGCAAAATCATTTAACAACTGTCTTGTTTAGCAACAGGGCTCAATTGTGGTTGTTAAGTCAAGGACTACTTATAGTTTGAAATAATATGTTTTTTTTTAAAAAAAGAATCAGTTGTAGGAGAAAGTAAAAAAAACCCGTTCATCCTCATTTCAATGCTCTACAGCTAATTTTTATTTTAAAAAATCATTGGAAAAAAAATTCAGTTTCAGTTCATTCGCATCTTTCGGAGATCTTTCTCCAATGTAAATTCTACTTTCATAGAAGCTTTCTTCAAAAGAATTGTTCTACCAAAATTTGTGAGGTGTTTATGATTTTTATAATGCAGGCATCAATCACACTGTAGTGATGTAGAATTAAGAAAGAAAGAAACGAGCACCATTTAATTTTAAGCCAATGTGGAGATTGTTATAATGCAAAGTCTATCAATGGTTTTATGAAACATTTTTAATTACCTGATCAGCCTGTATTATGTATTATATATAACCTGGATGACACTCAAATTGGAAGAAACTTAATTATTTCAAAAATGGTATATCAAAATCTAATTATAGGATGCACTAAAACTCATTGGAATTTTGTTATCATTAATAGCAATTATAATTAAGGCAGTACTTACATAGTGATTTGCATGTTGATAACGCAATGCAAACATTAATTTTCTTATTCAAGTCAGACCTATATTCAAAAGAAACTACTTATTTTAATTTTACTGGTGTGCTCTTGCTCATTAGCATATCTTTAAAGAGGCCATATTCATTTGCAAGCAGCTCTGTTTCAACAGAGACAGCTTAAAAACTTACAATTTTCCCAAAGCTGTGAGGAAATGGGTTGAAAGTGCTGGTGTTTCTTTGCAACATTACAATTATTGGAAGTGGGAATAAGTCCTGTGTCTCAGAAGGCTTTCAGTCTTACTACACATCAGCTATCTCAATTAATCAAGTATTCCGGGAAAAAGCATGTTCCCCTTTGATATTCAGGGGTCACATGATCCACAGTAATTACTTTCTTCAAGGGCCATTGCCTGATCTGCAACTATAGATCCTGCAGAATACAGTGATAAGGATAATAACAGGAATATAATAATAATAAGAAAGCAAAGGTAGTACTAATAGTGATAGGCATCTTGGGTGCAATGCCAAAATAACTGGAGCACCAGTTGAACAACATCGGTATTGACAAAATCACTATCGATCAATCGCAAAAGGCAGCTTTACTTTACAGCTTACATCCTTTCACCATCGAACACCAACATCTGCCCATCCCACCTTCTTGGGAATGATTCGATAGGTGGGTAAAAATGCCAACTCCAGTCTAAACATCTGTCTGACTGTGACAAACCCTAATACAGTAATAAAAATGATAAAGATTGTGTTGACCAATTATGTTTAGCTTTAAATTCAGTAAGGACAGTTGAGTTTTGCTCCACAATGTTATCAATTCACTGGAATATATTATTTTTACGATATGTTAGATCCACATCTTCAAACCTGCTGTTCAAAAGAATGATTTACCAGATGAGGTTTTTCTGCCTCTCTGGAAGAGAGAGGGAAATGGAGACCATGACACCATAGAAATGATCCATGTTAGGATCAAAATGCAACTTCCACATTAATTCATATTGTGGTAAGTTCACACAATGTGCTGGTTCATGCAATTTCTTCTTGCTTGTTGGTTGTTAGCTGAATATATTTGATGATTCCATGAAAGTCGTAGCATATGACTTATCCTTATATCTGTAGAGTTGTAAAAGGCCCATTCTGATGTGGGCTAGTCCGGGTTATTGTAGTATGTACCTGTTCTGTCCCCACGAAGCACACAAACACACAAGCAGTTTGTACACACTTATTTAATGAAACAAAGGCTACTAATAAAATGTCTTAGTAGTAAAGAAGATGCACACACCAATTTACAAACAAACTGTTATCAGCAAGCAACCAGCTATCAATTAAGCTTCATTAATAGCTGGTATCAGTTCAAAGAGTTCGAAGACAATGACGAGCAATTGAGTCTGTTTATCTTATGGAGTTTCCAAGAGTTGGCAAAGTTCCTAGAAATCAGTCCTTGAAATTCCAAGCCAACACAGAGAATGCCAAAACAAGAGTCATGGAGCAAGCTATGATCAGGTCTCTTTTTCAAATTGTTGTTCTCTTGTTCTCTGCAGCTTGTTAGCTGCAACTGATGACCTTAAACAGACTAGGGGAGTGGCCAATTAGCCCCAAGTCTTACTCACGAGTAGATCTCCTCCGGAGTAAACCTTCCTGCCTCTTGGCAGCCCTGCATGCTCTTGCATTCAGGAAAAGAGTAGCCCCTCCTTTCTCAGCACTGCCAAGAGGTACTGAAGGTTCCAAAGGCCCAGGCTGCACAAGCTGTGGGCGGGCCACAACAGTACCATGTTGATCTTTCTTGATCAAAGATGGAAATTAAATATAATGTGTGTGTGTGTGTGTGTGTGTGTCCATGTGTATAATGAATTCCTGGTGTCTTTTTGACAGCAAGTCAGAAATGGTTTACTTCTTCCAAAAACAATGTTTTTTGACTTCCTAGTCCAGTCTGCACCTTTGGCATTTCCTAATATTGTCCAATTTGAATATTAGCTACGTCTTATTTGATTTTTTGAGATCTGCCAAAGTAGCCAAGTGTAATACCACCTAGCTGTGTGCGCATAGTCACACATACATATACACATACTAGACCAAAATTGTCATCCTATGTGTCTCCCTATTTACATTTTTGCATTGCAAGTAGAAAAATGTAAGTGGTTCCTTGATGGAACATTTGTTCCTTTTTGAGTGGTGGTGTTGAGGGTAATGCATATTTTATATCACAAAAGATTTACCTAGTGAAAAGGTACTAGAACATGTCTTCTTGCAATAAAGGAAGGCAAATTGTTTTGTGTATTTTATATAGATTCACTGCACTGAACACAACAAAACGTCATCTAAAATATCTTTATTTTGGAGTTAGCTTCACACCAGTTTAAACAAAGCTTATACCAAAGCTTATATCAAAATATGCTTAGAATTGCTTTTGGTGAAATATGTGCATTTTAGTGGGCCTATCTGAAAGGTGAGACAAATAAATTCTGATTTATAAGCGTAAGGTTAGACTCTTTTGTAGAGTCTACTCTAGAAGCAATTATTTCTTCAGTTGCCTGCTTTATCATTTCCAAATATCTTCCATAGTGAAAAAAAATACATATGGGCACTTTAAAGGCTTTACTTTCAAACAACAACAACTGCAAACTTTCAGACTAAGATCCTCATATTCTGTAGAAATAATGACATAAACACTTGATCTTAGGTACTTTTGTCTTTCTCAGCAAAGATTTTTTCCCTTGTAATCATCAGCCCTTTAATCTACCATCTGGTTCAATATTTCTTTTTCTTTTCCCCCCAGAAATGGACTGTCTTTAGAGTTCCATATGGATCCTTTCAAAGATGAAACTTGTGATTCTCTATTGTCAGTAAAGGCAGCCAGGCTTTGAAATGATACATTACATTTGTCTGTCTTCTGGGACACATTATTTGCAACAATCATCAGACAAGGATTGCCTTTGTCAAAAACTTTGATGGACTTCTGTGGTTTCCTTTTTTAAAAAAACAAACAAACTGGAATTCAAAGAAGAAAATACTCTTAAAGAACCATTAATTTTTACTTCATTGCTCTAGTTTCAAAGCCCAAACTTGGTGTTTTTTTTCCTAATTCACCTTTAACCCCCCCTTAGCGTACTTCTTGAATGCAGCAGCTCTTTAGGTGAGCTGGATATTTATTCCCAGAATCTCAAGGCAGCATATCCAAAAAATGTGTTGACTGGCAACTGTGAGAATTGTAGTCCAACATATCTCAAGGGCAACAGGTTGAAGAAAGCTGCTGTATGGCAAAAGTTTATTTATAAGCAGCTTCTTCGAGATGCAATCCCATAGCAGCATGGGAATGGTGAATTATGTGAAGCTATGAGTGGTGCCAAGGAGATCAAGTAAGAGGTGTTTTCACATTCTGCCAGCCATGTCTTCTACCTCCTTCTACTCTCCTTCTAGGGTGTTTTTAAAGTCGGAAAGGCTCATGCAACTGGCACTATTGGCCTCACTGTAAAAACATCAGAGTTCCCGACTGCTTG
Source organism: Diadophis punctatus similis (assembly GCA_023053685.1). Classification (NCBI taxonomy): domain Eukaryota; kingdom Metazoa; phylum Chordata; class Lepidosauria; order Squamata; family Dipsadidae; genus Diadophis; species Diadophis punctatus. The sequence continues at coordinate 131,099,300 of JALIGW010000001.1, read as the reverse complement.
AGAATGCAACATGCACACAGCATCCAGGCAACTGTAGCTGTCTGTGAAGAGACTCAGAAAAAAATGATTAGCACTTGGCCACTTTGGAGTAGTTCAGTGTTTCAGGCTTAGGAACCAGGAAATTGGGCATGAAAGGTGGCTGTTGTTGTGAAGAATAATAGCAGGTAGGAGTGTTAGGTATATTGATGCCTTGAGCTGACAAACAAACAAACAAACAAACAAATAAACAAATAAATCTTTAATGTATTGAGTACATGCCCCTTATTGACATTGTTATAACAGCTAAAGCATTACATAAAATTTAAAAATCTCCATAATATATCATTCCACTTGCAAATTATAGCCCTCCACACAGTAGAACAGGAAAAAAAAATATTCAGGGTTATCACATGGGATCAGAAGACCTTAGAAAACAGGTTGTTTTATTTAAATGTCACACAACATAAATTTATTTCAACCTTCATTTGAAGTATTTAAACAAATAGATATTTATCTGAGATAAAAAATAGACAAGAGAATAAAGATTATGAAAATTATTCTGAAGCATAATTACATCCTTCATTTGTGTGACGTGAAAGAAGAAGCTTCAAAGAAATTTTTGCTGCCCAGCTCTAGAATTAAAAATCTAACGATTTCCTGTTGAATTACTCATCTTTATTTCTGATTCAAGTTCTTGCATGTTTCTGCTTATGTAGTTGAAATGACCTTGCCCACTGGCAATCCTGAGTACCAGAGAAGTATATGAAGAATATAGAGAAGTATATGTAGAAGGGATGCAAGAAACATTCGTGAAACAGAGGGAGAGGGGTGGAGGTGAGAAAGAAACTCAAGATCATCATTTATTGATTATTTTTAGTATGACAGGGGACAGAGGGAAATTTGGTCAGGGTTTCAAAATTCTGTTAGCGTACCATACAATAATAGAGTTCCAGTCGTGGTGTCTGTTTTCTGACCTGGCCTACCTGAAAGGCAGATAATATAATACTTTTGTCAGTGTGTGTACATGGCTTTGAGTCTATGTTGACTCTTGACAATTGCTTGCAGCTTTCTTGGCAATGTTTTTGGAAGTGAATTGCCTTTGCTTTCTTCCTAGGGCTAAGAGAGAATGGCTGGCCCAGGGTCATACACCTGGCTTCATATCTAAGACGGAACTAGAACTCACAGACACAGAAGAGCAACAAAGATGATTAGGGGACTGGAGGCTAAAACACATAAAGAACAGTTGCTGGAATTGGGTATGTCTAGTTCAATGAAAAGAAGGACCAGGGGAGACATGATAGCAGTGTTCTGATATCTCAGGGGTTGCCACAAAGAAGAGGGAGTCAAACTATTCTCCAAAGCACCTGAGGGTAGGACAAGAAGCAATGGGTAGAAACTGAACAAGGAGAGAAGCAACTTAGAATTAAGGAGAAATTTCCTGACAGTGAGAACAATTAATCAGTGGAACAGCTTGCCTCCAGAAGTTGTGAATGCTCCAACACTGGAAGTTTTTAAGAAGGTGTTGGATAACCACTTGTAACCACTCAACATAAGACAAAAAACAGTGTAGCTAAAGATGTTAGGCATCCCTTCCATGCTTATGAAAATGAATTTTGTGCTGCCCGTAGTCACCTTGTAGGGAAGATGGGTGGCATAGAAATTTAATAAATAAATAATAAATGAAATCAATGAAATATTTCTGAGTTGGAAGATAGTTTTGCAAGATATGATGAAACATAACACTGATGACAGGCAAATATAAGGGATTTTTCAAATTGTATTTCTTATATAAATCCATAGGAAACACACACACACACACACACACACACACACACACACACACACACACACACACAAAACACAGACACATTAAACCAATACTGGCCAGAAACAAAGGCTGCAAAAATTCTGATTCCCCCCCAAATGATGCTTATGTAGCCTGTAAATGAGTTAATCTGAGCTGCCCTCCAGATTCCTTGCAACCCTCTCAACAAATCTGCATTCATTTCCATAGCTGAATTGAAATAAATTATTCATTATGAAAATGGATTTCTCCAGCTAGAAATAATATTTATTTCATTATTACTCTGCCATTAAGGAGCAACATGCATACTTAAGACCCCATTCGACACAAGGCTAGAGTGAGGAATAATACAGGCTTTCCTTTGTATGCAGAGCCATTTAATAGACATTTTAGTCATTTTTTCTTCTCATTATACGTTTTGGGCCAGCTAGTGATCAGTGGAAGAACTCCTCAGTGATCAGGGTTTCCCCCCCCCTTTCGGGGTTGGGGGGAAGGAGAGTGGGGAGGAATCGCGACTCATACTCTGATAACCGATGATTGCAGTAAAAAGCAGTCTAATTTGCTTTTATATAATATTAGTCAGAGGGGGAAAGCACGGAGAAGCTGCTACAGAAGGATAATTACAGGTTTGCAGTGCTGTATTGGAAGAGATTCATTATAAATATGAAAGAAAGAAAAAAGCAAGATTTGTTTTTGTCATAAACACAATGGTGCGACAGTGATGACTGTATCTGTTTCAGAGAGATGCATAGTATTAAAATGAGGGGTATTCCATTCACAAATACATTCCAGATTTATAGAAACCGTATGTGGTATGCCTATTAAATATTCATTTTTTTAAAAAAATGGAAGAAAAGATGAAAGAGGGCACAGACTTACTTACTTCTTTCATTTTTTAAAATAATTTGAGGAAGAGGAGCCCTACAGCCCTAATCATTTGGAAGCTATTGTTCACTTCTTCAAAATACTTTGTTTTAATGGACAGTTTAGAAAAAAAATGCCAGTCTTAGCAAAGGGACAGCATTTAATTTTGTGGTAGCTATTATTCCACTTCTCAAATACCAAGTAGGATCAATTTTGCCAATCCTGCTTTTCCATCTCTTTCTCCTTGTTTGTCCACAGTTATTGTATGGATTTTTATCCACACGTGTCCATCTCTTCTTCATGATCTTCCATATCACGCATCTGTTTTAATTTAGTAGCCACTTCCACTTGGACCTCCAACTCTGTTGCTTGCGGGCTGGCTAATAATAATAATAATAATAATAATAATAATAATAATAATAATAATAATAATAATAATAATAATAATAATAATAATAATAATAATAATAATAATAATAATAATAATAATAATTTATTGTCATTGTATATATATATACACAGTACACCCATACAATGAAATTCACATAATGTTTCAAGACCAGTCCTCCCACATGGGAGTAGATAAAGAGGGAGATGTGACAGCAAAGGCCAAATGCCTTAAAGAATAGCATACAGGTAGTCCTTGACTTACAACAGTTCATTTAGTGACTGTTCAAAGTTACAATGGCACAGATAATAGTGATTTATGACCATTTTTCACACTTATGACCGTTGCGGCATTCCTGTGGTCACGTGATCAAAATTCAAACATTTGGCAACTGGTTCATATTCATGATGGCTGCACTGTCCTGAGGTCATGTGATCAGCTTTTGCGACCTTCTGACAAGCAAAATCAATGGGGAAGCCAGATTCACTTAACAACCACGTTACTAACTTAACAATTGCAGTGATTCACTTAACAACTGCAGCAAGAAAATGGAGCAAAACTCACTTAACAAATGTTTCCCTTAGCAATATAAATGTTGGGATTAATTGTGGTCATATCATGAAGACTACCTGTATAAGGAAAGTAGGACAAGGTGCCATCCTTCTTCGGTTGCACAGATTGGGCAGAACCCATTAGCAACACACGTTTTCTCAAGAAGAGAGAGAAAAGTAGTAGATTTCCAATTAGGAAGGAGTAGGAGTAGGAGTAGGAGTAGGAGAAGAAGAAGAAGAAGAAGAAGAAGAAGAAGAAGAAGAAGAAGAAGAAGAAGAAGAAGAAGAAGAAGAAGAAGAAGAAGAAGAAGAAGAAGAAGAAGAAGAAGAAGAAGAAGAAGAAGAAGAAGAAGAAGAAGAAGAAGAAGAAGAGGGGGAAGAGGGGGAAGAGGGGGAAGAGGAATAAGAAGAGGAGAAGGAGGAGGAGGAGGAATAAGAAGAAGAGGAGGAATAAGAAGAGGAGGAAGAGGAGGAGGAGGAGGAGAAGGAGGAGAAGGAGGAGAAGGAGAAGGAGAAGGAGAAGAAGAAGAAGAAGAAGAAGAAGAAGAAGAAGAAGAAGAAGAAGAAGAAGAAGAAGAAGAAGAAGAAGAAGAAGAAGAAGAAGAAGAAGAAGAAGAAGAAGAAGAAGAAGAAGAAGAAGAAGATTGAATTTGACGTGGGCAGCCACACAAGTCTGAAGAAGGATATGGGGACATTTGATTAGGAGGAAAGAAAAAGAGCTGGAGAATGCAGAAGATATTGGAGGAGGCTGTTATTTTCATGGAGTGGATTTCATTGTATGAATGGGTGGGAAAAGGCAAAACATGAAAGTATGACCAATTTGCTTTGGAAGCTGTGGTACGTATGTATGTATGTATATATGTATGTATGTATGTATGTATGTATGTATGTATGTATGTATGTTGTGTGTAATTGTAAAAGAAATTGTGAAGAAAGTATGTTGCTGAATCCAGCCCATTTTTCAGAATTCAAATTAAAACATCCCTGAAAAACTGGCTCTGTATCTATGTCATCCCTTGCCTTGGAGGGTTCCTCCATTGAAGGGGAGAAAGAAGCAGAAAATCAGATTGTGCCTGCAGATGCACACCTTCTAATGGAACTGGCTAAGGACTGGGCAGCTTATCTTAATGGATGGCACCCAGACACACATCTAGACACACATACATTCCAAAAATGGGAATTCTCCTGAGGGTGTACCATCTTTCACAACGTCTCCCAGAATAGACTTTTGTGCTGGCGGTATATCTACATAAAAGCTCTTACATCTTTTGCTGGTGATGAAGAGGAATCCAACAGGGAGACACAATCAGCCTCTGAGCTGTGTTTTGAGTTGCAAGGCTTTTGCATTGCAAAACAATTCAAATGTCTCCTCAAGGTGACAAGACCACACATTTAACCCCGAGATGGTCTTTTGTGTACCTCGCATATAAGCCTACTTGCTATATGCTGGTCTTTAAATGTTTGATTTGATAGCCTCTTGTGTAGTCCCTTTCGCTTGGTAATTCAGATTTGTTTCTGAGTATCACTATCTTATAAACAAACAAACAAACAAACAAACAAAAACAGGAAAAGGAAATGAAAACCCTGGGAATGAGTTAAAGGAAATATAAGCCAATTAATATTGCTGGGAGGGACATTTTAATCATAATCATATAAAGGCTGCTGATATTATATGAGCATGATAAAAGATGAGCAGTATCAATCACAGAATGCGTGAATGTGGAAGAAACCTTAACTCAGGGATGTCAAACTCGATTTCATTGAGGGCCGCATCAGGGTTGAGTTTCACCTTGGGGGGGGCAGGTGGGTGTGGCCAGGGTGGGTGTGGCCAGGGTGGGCCACTACAGGCTTGTGGTGGCCCAAGAGCTCTGCCAGTGAAAACGGGCTCCCGAGCTCTGTTTTTGGCCGCGACGGCCTCCTGCAACCCTCTGCCAGCTCAGGGGGAGCTCTGTTTTCACTGGTAGAGGCAACATGGACTGGTCCTTCTTTGTTTTCAGGGCGGCCTCGTGGGCCAGATCTAAGCAGCCCGTGGGCCGGATCCTGCCTGCGGGCCTTGAGTTTGACACCCCTGCCTTAACTGATTCTTTTTTCCATTCTGACAACTTCCAGGATCTAGGCTTTAAGCCTACCCTCAAGCATGGAATCAATGATGTTCTTTGAAAGGACAGATACTGAAACTGAAGCTCAAACACTTTGGCTACCTAATGAAAAGAGAGTACTAGTTGGAAAAAACCCTGATGTTGGGAAAGACTGAAGGCAAAAAGGGAAGGGGACGGCAGAGGATGAGATGGTTAGACAGTGTCACTGAATTTGGGCAAAGTTTGGGAGACAGTGGAGGACAAGGGGTGCTGGCGTGCTTTGGTCCATGAGGTCGCGAAGAGTCAGGCATGACTTAGCAATTAAACAACAATAACAAAACAACAACCAAGGAAATTGATTAACTGAATAGGCAATTGGGTCAGTCCAACCGACATCAAAATACAATAAAATAAAGATAGCAAATTTGGAGCAGTTCCACCTGGAGGACATCCACTGTGGGTCAGACACTCTTACAAACAGCATCTTGAATCTTTGTTATATCCCATTGTTTTAAAGACATTTCTAGGACTAGGCTCTAGAGCATGCATACAATCTTTTTTTCAGTGGTCTATATTACAAGACATCAAGTGATATACTTCTAAGCACCCTCTGCATTTTCTGTTTGTTTCTGCTGCTAAAAGGAAACAAGCATGCCTGCTATTACTCAATGGTAAGTAAGCTGGGTACATTTTAAAACAATTCCTCCTTCTCTGAAAGCTTTACTGGAATTCTTTCATTCTGTATAAGCAGATCAAGGTCCCTGCTGACCTGCAAATGAAAGCTAATCAATGTTCCAATGTCTCCTAACAAAATTTAGTAGAGCATATCTGAAAACAAATACTGTAAATCAGAGACTTAAAGAGCAAAATAAAAAAAGTATAAGAGCTCATAAATATCTGTCTCCTGAACATAAAGTGGGTTCCTATAATCTCCCTTCCTTCCTTCTTTTGAAAACACACACACACACACACACACACACACACACACACACACACACACACACACACACACACACAAAGGATTAAGTTGTAACACTCACCAGATCCACTTGTGGCACATCCAAAATAAATTGGAAGACCACATGATTCACTTTTGATTTTGTATGATACCATTTAACAATTGCAGCACAGTAAGCTTGTGACTGAACTCTTTGGTGAGGGGAGGGAAGTTTAGTGTCCTTTCAGTTCTTGGAGTTTCTATGTGCTGTACTGCTCTAGAAGCATTTCTGGGAGATGGGACTCAAAGAAAATATAACATGTAGAAACTCCAGACTCCAGCGGTGATGGCATTTCTAGAGCAGTCATATAACTTGATTGACGTATTATTGACATACAGTGCAGGGGTGGGTTCTACTTCCCTTCCCCACCTGTTCGCATCGCGACGGAAGTGCATGTTTTGCTCGCGCACACGTGCGCGTCCACTTGTGCAAATTAGCTGCAGCGCTTGCTCAGTAGTTGAATTCAAGCCCTTCCGCATTGCTAACAAGAAAATTAGCACGAAAAACAGCTGCAGAGCTGATCAGCTGTGCTTTGGAAGAAGCAATAAAGGTCCGTATAAATCCAGGGGCAGGAGGGCGGGCCCACTTCCAAGCACACAGAGAACCAGATCTGCATGCGCAGAAAAAAACAACACGGAAAAAAATTCAAAAAAAAACCCCCACCCAATTTTTTTTTAAAAAAATGGCGGCGCCCAAACTGAGTCAGTGATGTCACCAGCAGGTCGCTACCGGTTCGGGCGAACCCGTCCAAACTGGGAGGAACCCACCTCTGATACAGTATGTTTAGGGTTTGATATTTTGTTTCTTAACAGAAAGATCTTTTCTAATGCATTCTTTAGCATTGTAATCAGAAACAGCATACTGTATATGAGATTCAGGGTTATCAAGATATAGTAAGAATTTAAAAATTAGCATGATCCACAGATTATTTCCTTTTAGGTTTGTCATACAGTCAGATGTTCAAACTGGATTTGGCATTCTTTTCTACCTTTTCAAGGGATAGACAGATGTTGATGTTTGATGACGTTAAAGGTATTGTCGCAGGATGTAAGCTGTTCCGAGTAAAGGTGCTTTTGGCTGGTGGCTATTTTGTGGCTATTGTCAATGCCAATGGTCTTCATTATTATGGTTCATCGCGCAGTCTGCCAGACGTTCAGACTGGATTTGGCATTTTTGTCTACCTATCGAGTCATTTTCAAGGACTTGGGGTAGGCAGACATGGATGTTCGACGGTGTTACAGACATTGTTGAAGAATGTAAGGTGTTCCGAGTAAAGCTGGCTTTTGCATTCGACTGATAGTAAATTTGTCATTGTTGATGGTGTTCAAGTGGTGCTCCAGTTGTTTTGGGACTGCACCCAAGGCACCTATCACTATTGGTTTTTTTTATTGTTAGTATTTGTTATTATTTTGCATTTAACTCCTTGGGAGAAAACTAAGTTTACTACATTGCAGAATTACTTCTCAAATATTTGGCATTTGACTGTTTAAAAAAATTGGGTTATATTATGCTTGGACTGCCATAAAAAAGTTAAGTAGAAGTAATCCTTGACTTACGACCACAATTGAGACTAGGTTTTTTGTTGGTAAGCAAGGTAGGTTGTTAAGTGAGTCATAGACAATTTTGTGATCATTTTTTTACCACAATTGTTAAGTGACTCTAGCTTGCCCCATTGACTTTGCTTGTTGGAAGCTGTCTGGGAAGATTGGAAATGGTGATCAACTTTTCCCGGGATTTTGCGACCATTGTAAATATATGCTGATTATTGAGCACCTGAATTTTGATCATGTCACTGTGGTAAGTCACTTTTTTCAATCCACTGTAACTTTAAATGGTCGCTAAATGGATGGCTGCTAAGTTGAGGACTACCTGTACGTATTCTCGGAAAGATACACATGTACTTAACAGAAATTTGTCAAATCTCATCTTTAAACAAGCTTTTCATTGGCAGAGAGGCAACTTTAGATAATATCATCTTCTACAGTATATGGTCTATGTGTGATGTAAAAGTTCACTTAATGATATATTTAATTATGACATCATTTTTACTTTTATGAAAAAAAAAGTATTATAGTATTATTGCAGGTTGCTTTGTTTCTCTCATTTTTGTTTCTTTATAATAGTATTATTATCTTTTTAAATGTCTTTCTTCTTTTAATTTGTAGCTTGCATTATTTCATATATTTTTTACATACATTATTTGTTTTTGAGTAACCTGGAATGACATTAGCAGGTTTTGGTTTCAATTGTTACCGTTATTAGTAGTAATAACTGTAGTATTTAGTCCTGTGTCTAAAATTCAGGAAAATGACATTTAAAAACACTGTGTGGCCACAAATAAATAAGTAAAGCAACTCTTAACAAAACTTTCACACATAAATTAGCTCTGAGATGCCCCAATGCATCTCTCCTGACAACCCATCCAAAAAATTCTTTCTGCAATGGCCTGTATTTATTGACAAGCTGTACATGGGCTAGTCTCAGCCATTGCCTCTCTTCACACAAAAAGCTCATTTGAGTGCTTCAAATTAACATAATCATTGAGAAGTAGCACAAGGCAAACCCATAAGGGTTTCTAATAGAATTAGTGCGGTTTCTAAGGCAAGAATCTATTTTTAGTAAACAATCAATGGAATTGTATCTGGATTTACAAGTCAGATACCTTCAGCTTATCAAAATATTCCTTGTCTCTTTCAAATACAACTCAGCCCATTAAATACTTCATTAAATTCTTGCCATCCATTACAGAAATAGGCTTTTCCTGACAGATCAGATTATTATAAATGTTTCAAAGGAAAATAGGAAGTTCGTGGATTTTTTTCATTTATTTACTTAAAAAGGATTTTGCTCTGTATGTATATTCATGAAGACAAGAAAAAGTCATCTACTGGAATAATGCTGCAATTAAGACTATATATTAATCAGATGTTTGAAAGCAAGAATAATCACAAAAGACTTTGAACAACAGGTTTCTGGAAAGTAGGGGTTAACTAATATATCCTAAATTATTACGCCCACATTTGGAAACACTTGAAGCTTGGTGAATGATTCGATATTCTACAAGGTTGAGAATGCTGTGCTATCTCTCTGCAAATCTATATTGTTTTTGAGAGGGGACAATTGTCACCTAGGGAATTTGGGTGGCATCTGTAGGCATTCTTCCAGAAATATCTGGACCTGAGGCCTGGTTTGTGAAATTGGGGTTCTAAGGACAAATTAATATTGTTCCTGTTGTACCATTCTGATGCTTCATAGTAACATCCCAATCCATATTGCTTGGCCTCAGTGCCAAGATGGTGGTAGAACTATCTACACTCATGTTGCTGAGACATGTCAGCAGTTAACATACAAAACCACCAACACTCATCAACATAATCATTGCAGGTGCTCTAACACATACTAAGATCCCCAAGCCCAGTGACACTACCATATCTTTAAGGCCTTACATAAAGTAAATTGGGTCAGGATCAATCTAATCTCTGGAGGGCATCCATCATGACAGAAAAGGTTCTCTTCCCTGGTCCTGCCAGATATCACTCATTCAAGGACAGGATTCAGAAGATGCCTTGCTGGACCTAATGAGACATAATTGGGGAGAGGCAGTCCCTCAAATAACTCAGACTCCTGACACGAAGGGCTTTATATATCATCACCAGCATCTTAAAATGGACCTGCAAGCTTACAGGTAACCAATGCAGCTCGCAGAGTAGAGATGTAATGTGTGCTAATCAAGGAATTCATGTAACTGCTCATATGTTGTTTTATTCTGTATTGGAAGTAGCTTCTGGAATGTTCTTCAAGGGCATCCCCATGTAAAACGCATTGCAGTCATCCGTTTAGGACAGGCCTGTTAAACTGGCGGCCTACAGGCTGGATACGTCACATGCAGGCTGGATACGTCACATGCAGGCCATACCCACCCCAGCTCCGCAAAGGCAAAAAATGTCACAATACGTCACAATACGACCCGTGATGCGATCGAGTTTGACACTCATGGTTTAGGAGGTGACCAAGGCATGAGTGACTGTGAACAAAGTCCAGGAAGAGGCACAACTCAATGTGAAGTTGTGCAATGGTCTTCCAAGCCAGTTACTTTGAACATCAATCATGAGCCCAGGTGGAGCCTCAACATGTACGCAGGCTCTGTTTGTGATAAAGCAATCCCATCCAGAACAAAAGATGGCACTTCCCTGGAACCAGGGGCCTTAATACCCAAAATATGTTGAAGTAATATGAAGTAATATACAAGCTGAGTCAAGCTGACAAAGTGGTGAGAACTGACTACTTTGACTGACAGGTTCACCTAATATTAGGGAGTGCTTCACTAGTACATCTTCAATCCTAGTCCTTTGGTCAATACAATGGTTCGTTCATATCTGCTTTATCTTTTTTGCTAGTTCTGTCCCAGTGAAACAGGATTTGGGGAACAGAGCGCAGGCAGAATCAATAAGGTTGCTAGAATCTATGTGTGTGTGTGTGTGTATCAGGGGTGGGTTCTAATTTTTTTACTACCGGTTCTGTGGGCATGACTTATTTTGTGGGTGGGCTTCATGATCATGTGACTGGCTTGGCTTTGTGATCATGTGATTCAGTGGGCATGGCTTGGTTGTCATGTGACTGGGTGGGAGTGGCTTGATGGTCATGTGACTGGGTGGGTGTGGCTGGTTGATCATGTGACTGGGTGGGTGTGGCCAACTTGACGTCACTCACGTCAAGGATTAGGGTTAGGATTAGGGTGCCTGGCCTCTCCTCGCCTCAAAGGCCTCAATGAGATACAATTTCCCTGTCTATTTATTTACTACTAATGAACATCCAAAATACACTATTTAATCCTATGTTCTTTCTTTCTTTTCTCTCTCTCTTTCTCCCTTCCTTCCTTTCTTTCTTTCTTTTTCTTTCTTTCTCTTTCTCTTTCTCTTTCTTTCTTCTCTCTCTCTCTTTTCTTGTCTCTCTCTCCCTTCATTCCTTCCTTTCTTTTTCTCTCTCTTTTTCTTTCTTTCTTTCTTTCTTTCTTTCTTTCTTTCTTTCTTTCTTTCTTTCTTTCTTTCTTTCTTTCTTTCTTTCTTCTCTCTCTCTTCTCTTTCTCTTTCTCTTTCTTAATACCTTATATGAGCCCTAGACTCCACCCATCACAAATGGATGGCTTCAGATTTTAAAACACTTTTTTAAAAATACAATAACCTGGTCAGTATCTTCATTTTGACAAATTTATCCTTACCAGGAAAATTTAAGCATTTATGAGCTTCAAGTTAATCCTATTTTTTTTAAAAAAATAGTTTTAACTTGTCAGTTAAGAGTGTTCTGTATTATGATAGATTTAGTCAGCCATATATTTTTGTTTTGTTTGTATTTAATCTTTTACCTTTCTAATAAGTTTCTTTTTTAGATTTAAACATTTGCTTTTAAAAATGTTTTTAACTTTGTGTATTTTATATTTTTTAGCTTTTAGTTTTTTAAAACTGGATAGCATTCACTTATTGATCTGTCAATATGGTTGCTACCTATCTGGCTATAATTATTTCCTGATTTTTGTAGCATACACAGTGCCTTGTAAGGGACAACCCTTGAGTTATCTTTCCAGTGGGAAGGTATTAGAGTTATTTGCTATTACAAGGCAACAGTAGCTCGTCCTGCTAGGGCAGAGATGTCAAGTAGCCAGATCAATATTAGCCTAAAGTAAGTTTTTTGGTAGTATAACCATAAGAAGAAAAAACTTAGGCAAGCTTCTACTAAAAACAAGATGAAGTGGAAATTTCATACATCTCTTTTTATCTCTTAATTGCAAACAGCTGGAAAAGAAACCTACAAAGAACAATATAATTATACTTACAGAGAGGGAAGAACCAGCAATTCTCACCAGGCCAAAAAAGCAGTTACCTTGCATTCAATCCAAAATTCAACATAGATGTGTCATGATTTCAGTGAGAATTACTTCTGAATAGCTTTATTTTCTTCTCCATTTATTTTTTTAAACTCCAATTCTTTCTATCTCATGTATTTAAAAGGACGTGTGGTTCTTGGCAGGTTCTTTAAAAAAAAGCTGAACATCATCTGCATGGGCCATCTTAACAGTTACAATCACCAGTTTTTACTAACTTGGAGAAGGTACACTTTGGCTTTGCTGTTAAAAGTTTATAAAATTCTTGTATCATAAAAGTCAAAGGAGCAAATTAAGCCATTGAGCCTGACTCTGCCTCATGCCTGTTTTTTAAATAAAGCATCCATAACAGATGCCTGAATGGCCTTTGACTGAACACAGTTTAGCAGAAGAGACACACCAGCTCCCTAGTTAATTGGTTCCAGTGCGGCACTGTTCTTCCTGCTAAGACATGTCTTCTAATAAGTGGATTGTTGCTTCAATCTATTTATATCTACTATCTGAGATGACAGATACCGGCATTTGAAAACTGGTATCATATCTCCACTACATCTTTTTTGTTTAACGCCAAATATTCTTCCTGAACATCAAATATTCCCACTTTCTCTTTATAGGACTTCACCTTTGTGCCCTAGTAATCCTTGAACCTGTTTCCAGTTTCTTAAAGTGAGATGCTTAGAACTGGAAATAGTATTGAACTTAATAATTCTCACTTCAATAATTGAAGTGAGGTGAGATAATGCAGAATAAAGTTGGAACTACTAATGATTTGGAAATTAGATCTGCGATTTAAAATTGCACTTGTCTTCACTTCACTATCTCACAACTAATCCATTTCATGTCCCAGAGGTGCTTTTCCAAAAGGCAACTGCACTTTCTTCCTTTTTTTATTTGAAAACATTTTGTTTCTCACCCAAGAAGCTTCTTCAGTTCTTCTTCAGAACCGAATTATAGCCCTTCAAAGGCTTAAATCTTCACCTTTTTTTCTACATGCATTCAACAATTCCATCCCTAAAGACCTAACCTTCTTTCATATCTATTACATTCAGTTTTTCTGAGTTGTATGAATATACAACCTACCTATTTTTCTTTATTTCATCTGTCAATTTGTGTTTTTTTTAAATCATTTATATTTTTTATATTCTATTTGTCATGATTGCCAGCAGATGGTGCCACTACCTATCACGGCTTTGGTTGAGCAAGACTTTCAAGTAACAATTTTAGTAATACAATAAAAGGTGTCTAGATTACCAGCCTTAATCATACAAGTGCCACATGTGACACTCCTAATAGTAAGAAGCTTTGGCACATTTTGACCAGTATGTTGCAAGGATAATCAAAGCCCAGTTTTACCCCAAATGTGCTCACACTATGCTATACAAACTAAAATTCTGACCTAGACATTACCTTACAAACCAATATACTATTACTTGTATCACATAAAGCAGAAGTCAGATATAGGATAATGACATGTTCAAGTAACATTGATGTTCATACGGATTTAATTTGTCAGATCTGTTACTCAAATAGGAAATAGTGGATTGTAAAGGTTCAGAGAAAACCACTGATGGTAAGTTAATAAGCAATGCAGAAATAAATCCGTACACAACATTGAGACACTCTAGCATTTCAGCCTAGCTCCATCCCATTCCCTCTGTAAATTCAAACTGTCATCTATAATCACCACACTAACCTTCCAGAGTCTTCGCATCTCCAGCTTCTACAAAAATATTCAGTAGACTTGAAAATGGAGCTTGGTAGTTTTTGTTATATTTTTTTCCTTGATAAATTATTTTTGTCATGAAGCTAAACTTCTTTATCATTAAGAAAAGTTAATAATATGCCAGTTTTCTTTGTGGTAATGCTGATGCAGATGTTGGAAGTGTTCAGTTCTACTCTACTCCATGCAATCTTGTGTGGAACATATTATCACCATGTAGAAAAACAGAACATGGAGTCACTGAAGAGCTGGGTGGCCTTATAAATTTCATAAAAATAAAAAATAAAATAAATTATATGGTAATATATAAAGTGCAAATTTTCAATAAAGTTAGGTGTAAGGGTTCCAAATAGCATCCAAAACTAAATCAGAGTCCGAGGCAAAGCATTCCTCAAAGTTCCAATTTATTAGCAGAGCCATGTTGGCACATCTGTGAGAAACCCGAATCTAAAGCTACCCAGTTTAAAGTTCATTCCCTTGTTCCCACACCCACAAGTTCATCATGTTGACCAGTGGTCTTCTGCCAATGTGTCCGATACTCCCATCAGCTTCCGGACAGGTGCTGAACAAAGGATGACCTTGAAAGCCTAAAAGGAATTTGTTATGGCTACATGTTTACATTGCTCATGCAACAGCCCATCCCAAATTCCCACAGCAAGAATACATTCTAAGCATCATATGTGGTAGGCCAGAGTTTCTAATAAAATATGGCTTCGGCCTGACATTAGGATATATAGAGAAAGCTGTTTCTCCTTAATGAGATATGACATTTGATTAATTACTATCAAGTTGGAGTCAAGTTAGTGACCAGATGAGCAATTTCTCTCCAGAATCATCTGTCTTCAATGTGACCTTTTAAATGTATGACAGGGGTAAAACCTAATATAAGATAATATTGTGTAAATAATCACCCTATAAAAATTACTGAATTAAATTATGCATATTTACTCTATGGAATGAGGGAGAATATATAAGTCTGCTTAGGAATTTTTCACTGAAATCAAAAATTACCAGGATATTTGTGCTTTTTAGTATGTATTTCAGTACACTGATGAATTTTATAGCTTAAAAATAAATTGTAGTATTATTTTTAAAGTTTGTTCTTACTACTTTTTTCCCTAATGTGTTTTCTCTTGTTCCAGTCCCCTTTGTCTTTCAGTATTATTCAACAGGATCTCCCATTGGAAGAGTAGGAATTATATGATTATTCGGTTTTTTAAAATGTCTTCAAGCAATGCATGTAGATTATCCAAAGGGTTTTCTATTATTTATTATAAACAGCAGAAAGACAACTTTTAATTAGCCATGCTTATATTTTTATTAAAAAGGAGGATATATTTCTCTGTATTGTGTTAATGTGCTCATTAACTCTGACACAGCCTTATTATGTTCATTAAAAATGAGACCATCGCAAGAACTATGTTGCCTTTATTATATCTCAAAATGTTTTCTGCTTGCATTTCAAGGCCTTTAGATAGTGCACATATTATCCATAATTCAGCAAAGGGTTAATTATGCTTACTCCTCGGTTTTCAGTAAGATTTAAATATTCATCCTACCTTGCCAATAAATATGCCCATGTTTACTTCCTTGATTACTTAATTAGAATGTAACTATATTACAGTACATAAATAAGAAAGTAGAAAAATTTCAGGCGCAAACAACCAGATCCACACGTGCAGCGTTCAAACTAGCTACTTTAATGTTCTATGCCTATAGTATAGGGATCTCCCCAAATTGGCCGATCTCACCTGGAAAATAGCAGATAAGATGGCAGCCGGGGGGGGGGGGGAGATAATCAAACCTTGCCCTCTTGTGTTTATGTAGGGACTAATTACCCACTAAAGCCCTCCTCCTGACTGGATGGTTGCTCTCCCAAAAAATTGAGTATTTGTTAGTGTTCTTCCATTTATGACTAGATTCAGTCTGTACTGGTTCCCCAGCTCATTTTTTAACTTGATCTTTCTTTTGTGACCTTTGTTTGCCATACT
The DNA here is from genome assembly GCA_023053685.1 of Diadophis punctatus similis. NCBI lineage: Eukaryota > Metazoa > Chordata > Lepidosauria > Squamata > Dipsadidae > Diadophis > Diadophis punctatus. Next base: position 131,083,049 of record JALIGW010000001.1, on the reverse strand, counting down.
AAATTTGATCCTATTCTGTTCAGTTTCCAGAGAATTATCCTACTGATAGACAGACCAAATGCTGATCCCCTTTGCATAATTTATTTCCAACATCACATTGATTTGTCAAGAATAAAATTCCTGACTTGATCAATTTCACCACTTGGGAAGAAGATTCTGTCTGTGACTTGTTTTTTTAAGGCAGTTTTTCTGTCAAGTTTTGTTCAAGCTGTGGGTAGAAATTTTCACCTTCTTCATTTTGCCTTATTCAGCTAGTCATAACAGTGTTACTTTTAACTCAGCCTTATATGGTTTAATGCTTGTTTTATAACATTTTATTTGTGCTTTAAATTGTGTTAATGTTATTAAAATTATGTTTTATTCATAATTTGTAGAAAAGGAAGGAAGGAAGGAAGGAAGGAAGGAAGGAAGGAAGGAAGGAAGGAAGGAAGGAAGGAAGGAATTAATTTTTGTTGAGAATTTTGAGGGTTTTAGTCCTTAAGAAAATCAAGGGAAATAGTATCTTAAATTAAACACAGTAATAAAAAATAAACATTGTAACTACAAACAAGCTTAATTTAAATGTGCTTTTTTAATATTGAAGATAAATCATATTACTTGATCGACAATCTAGTTAAAATGAAATGCTTGCTTCAACTGAAGGTATTTTTCCCTTTGTAATTAAAGAAATGCTCTTAAAAATTGTATTATTACAATCTGTTACAGAATCATCTGGTGCATGGAACATACATATTCAATTTTCAAATACATTTACAAGAGTGAATGACCACAATTCTGCAAATAAATTACATGCACTTTATTATTATTGCTCCATCTGTGCAAAGACATATTATTGAGGCTAATCTATTTTCATTGCCGTTGCTATTATCTCACTATCAAAGTACACAGAATCGTTTTGGGCTCTTATCTGTGATGCACAGTTGGGGATTGTTAAAGGTCCAGTATAGACACAACATTATTCTGAGTTAGGGGATTGTCCCTGGGCTATTGAATTGTACAATTCTGTTAGCTGTTCTACTATTACTAGAACCAGAAAATACCAGTTCAGACCCAATCCTTTAAAAGACCTTTAAGGCAATTCAAGAGCATCTCTTGATTCATTTTCAGTAGACACCAACAGTTCATGTCACATTATCATTCAGACAGAAGCCAGGGTGAGTTGGCATTCAAAACCATGATCTTAAGATTTCAGTCCATGATGTTTTCCTATGATTTCATGAAAATCTGCCATCCTGAGGTCCAAAGTGCATGACTAACCTCTTGCCTTTTCTTCCCCAGCTACCTTGACATTCTAGTATGAAGACCACATTTTTTCCTGTTCCCTTTCTCTGCACTGGGCATGCTTTAATAAGCCTCTTTCCAAGAAGAAGACAGTTTAAAAAATCTGCAAGATTCTTATCTTTGACAAGCAGAGAGAAAGGAGTTTGACGCTGAAGAGCTGCTATTCCTGCTGCTGTTTTGGCTGCTGGATCCTAGACTGGCAGAGTCATTTATCATGCACCACATGCTGAGCTGGCTGACTCATTGTCTGGGTTAATTGATTCATCCAGGCTGCCACCTGACTCTGGTACTGAATCATGAAGTTGCAAGAGAATTGGTAACCATCATTATCCTGGAGCATGTGGTCTCCTCCAGGAGTGTTTAAGAGTAGGGTGGCTTCATGCAGGCATGGCTTGATTCATACCTCTTTAGATTCTTGAGAGGGGGGGGAGAGAGAGGGGGGGGGGAGAGGGAGGGAGACGGAGAGGGAGAGGGAGAGAGAGAGAGAGAGAGAGAGAGAGAGAGAGAGGCCTGCACTTCTTAATTAGCAAAGAACAGAACCTTCAAAAACTCTGTCACATTGGATAAATAAAGTTGATTTCAAAGTTGAAGTTCTTACAGCTATTGAAATCAGATCAAGCATTATTGAACTCACAAAAATATATATTTAAAAATTCCTTCTCGTCTTTATGGGTGGTCTGTATCTTCCTCAAACTTGGGTCGTCTACCAAAGGCCCAGAGTGTGAGCGTTCTGTGTAGGATCTTAGGTGTTCATACAACTGTATTCTTCTGGACATTCTTCTGTCGTTCTTGGGATCTGTTGGAGCCACTCTCCCAGCTTAGGAGTCACAGCCCCGAGTGTTCCTATCACCACTGGGACCACTTTGTCCTTTACTTTGCACATCTATGTTAAGATATTTAATTTAATTTAATTTAATTTAAAGTTCTTATATGCCGCCCAATCCCGTAGGACTCAGGGCGGTGTACAATAGGAAATGTAATGTAATAGCTGGAACAGTAAGGTGAATAATGTGTCAGTTGTAGTTGATTGGTTGGAGAGAGCTGGCTCCTGCCATAGGCAGTCTACATTATGATTGGTTGCTGGGTGCAAAGGGGGAGTTTCCCTTTTTCCCGCCTTTTTCTTCTGTGTGTTCTGTATGGTGTTCTGTTGATTTACCTGACGATTTACCTCATGATGTAGTGATGTGACTAACTATCTTGTTTGTAAATGTAGAATATATTTATTTATATAAAACTACAACTTTGTGGTAGCGTCTCTGACTCCAACTGCGCAATTTCCTGACAATCTATCACCACCACTGTCTTCTGGTCCTTGTGTGTACACACACACACACACACACACACACACACACACACACACACACACACACGAACATCAGCTCCCAAGTCTAAATTCTAGGTTTCTTTCATAGACTTTTGATTGCTCTGGAGCATGAAGGACAGTTGCACATGCTTATATAACAGTCTTATCTGATCAAAGTCACCTTGCTTTTCATGCTTTGCCAGCTTCAGCCCTGACATTTTGGAAAAGGAAAATGGGGGTCAAATGGCTAGGGACAATAGACATAAGCACTGACAGACTGGCAATCAGACACCAGATCAAATACAAGCCAAGGGCAAGAGGTGAATATATAGTCAAAAGACTATATATTTTTAAGGAACAAGTTTGACAGAAAATATTCAAACTTCAGAGGAAAACAGAATCATAGATTTTATAGAGAACATTAATTATCTTTGTTGGAACTGGTTTTTTTTTAAATATATGTTTTAAAATTCTAACAATACAGTAAGATTTAATTTAACAAGCTTTAGTTTTGTGGACTTTGGAAGAACTGAACAAGATCTGTCCATACACGGTATGTTTCTGCACATTTGTCAAATTTCATTCATCATTTTATACATGGAAAATATGTATTTGCCATTTTGCTCATGCATAAGATGTGTAAAAAAGGTAAAACGAACAAGTGTAAAATCCCATTTGGGTTTAATAGTTATTTTTCTTCCTCTTCACCCATTAGTCCATTACATCAAGACTTTATTGCATTTTTCTTCAGTTTCTTACCTTTAAAGTATTCTTTCTAAGTACTTGTACTTCCGTTTGTTTTTGCTAGATCTTACCGTATTAAACAATTTATTGCCTAAAAGTTAAGTTTGAATTATGCAGAGCCTTAGAGGTACTTATGTTTACTCAATTCAGGTTTGTTTAATACACCATGAAAGAGAGCTTCTTATCACTATGTTGGTAGCAGGAAATGGATAACAGAGAGACCTAAAAATGCAACCGTACTTTATTGTTACAAAATGGGAACTACAGAACTTTGCCCAAGCAATATGAACTGCAATGAAAAAAAGAAATATAAACTAACAAGACAACATCCCCTTGCAACCAAAACTTCTCTCCTAATTTTTTTACACAGCAGCCTTCTAAATTCAACCTGAAAAATCTAAGAGATTGTGTTTTGTCAATGGCTATAGATCAAGTTCTACAATCAATGTTTGATATACAGCCAATGTGACTCAATTTTGTCTCTGATATCTCCACAGGGAATGTAGTGGACACATTAGCCATAAGGAATGGCATTACCACATTGAAAAGTAGAAACTGTTCTTCTTAGACTGGACAGGCACCAACAGATTCATGAGAGGACACTTTCGAGAGCCTATGTCCACTACATTAACTAACAATACAGCACCCCGGCATACATAACACTGATCTATGGTTCCCAACAATACAATGAGACCTAAGATCATCTCTTACCCCTGCTACTCCTTGCAATGTCCTTCTGTTTTGCTTGCTTTTTTCCAGTTTATGCAAACAGCATGCTCCATTTTTCCCGCCCTCTTGGGACACTTATAATGTCTAATGTTAACCTTAAAGCTCAGATGAGAATTGACTATAGCAACAGTCCCCAACCTTTGTGGCTTGGCAGCCTGGCTGGGGGGAGAGAGGGGAACTGGGCTGCATGAGTGGTGGGCCAGTGCGCATGCGCGCGCACACTCACACACACACACACACACAGCCCTTGTGCAAGTGGTGGGCCAGCATGTGTAGGCACACAGCCTTTGCATGTGCAGTGGGCCAGCACACATGCATATGTGTGCCTGCCGCTTGTGGAAGCTGAGTTGCACGCAGGAGCACGCTTCGACCAGCCACTCATGCGACCCAATTCTGAATAGGCCACATCCTTGTACTGGGCCATGACCCGGGAGTTGTGGACCCATGGTCTATAGGCTCTCTGCTCCAAACAAGCCTAAATCGGTGTCCAATGAGCTGTAGAACTGTTCTCCTTCAATAACCTACAGAAGCTGTAACTGATTTTGCCTTCAGTTAATCAGACTACAATTTAAAGCTGTGAATTATTACAAATGCATGGTTTTGATTGAATCATCAAAGCCACACTCCATGACACTGTACTGATAACTTGACATGTGTTCATTGTGCTTGTGGTGATACAGAATCAGCATTAAACAGATATTAAGTCCTGAATAACTAGTGAAGCCTATAGCCTCTCTGAAAGATAAGTATCAAGAGATTACTTGACACGTGACCTCATTTGCTCTGATTGCATCCACAATCAGCAAACCTAGCTAAACTTTGCACTGTAATAAACAGAATTTATTTTTAAGTGCCTTTTATCTGATAGCTCAGCGGGATATGATTTTTAAACAGATTTCTCTTCCTTTTGGAAATTGTTTTTGATAGCCTGGGTTGCACAGTAAATATTAAATGTTTAAATGCCATTCCAGAAAAGGAAACTATGGTAGAGAAACGGGCCATAGTTAGCCTTCTCAGTACTTTTCTTTTTGTACTGACAGCAATAATCTTAGGGATCTGAAAAATTGACAAAAAGCAATGTTGTCCTTGAAACACAATATCTCTGTTCAAAGAAAAAATAAGTGAAAAGTGAAAACTCCTTTTCTCCATCTGTGCGTTTAGAATAATTGGCTCAGAATTGTTCAAATTTATGTGAAGGTTATCCCTGTTATGTTTCCCAGGTCTATGTCAGTTTGGATTATCAGGTGTAGGTGATAGTATGAGATTGCATAAATGAAAGCAGCAGACCAAAGACATTGCATGGACTTACATGTTCTATTATTCTTGCTGTTATTTCAGGATAGAGGATCACTTGAGTCCCTTTCTTCTTTATCTGACGAAATCTCTCAAAGGTAAATTCTAATCTATATTTAAAATGTCAGACTCTTTCCCAATTTTCTGAAAGAAAAGGCCCTTCTTCTTGGTTCTACTAGATCAGTGATGGCGAACCTATGGCACGCATGCCACAGGTGGCACGCGTAACCATATCTGCCGGCACTCGAGCCGTTGCCTAGCTCAGCTCCAGCGCGCATGTGTGCGCTGGCCAACTGATTTTTGGCTCGCACAGAGGCTATGGGAGGGCATTTTCGGCTTCCGGAGGGCCTCCAGGGGGGTGGGGGAGGGCGTTTTTGCCCTCCCCAGGCTCCAGGGAAGCCTCTGGAGCCTGGGGAGGGCAAAAAATGGGCCTACTGGGCCAACCAGAAGTTGGGAAATGGGCCATTTCTGGCCTCCAGAGGGCCTCCGGGGGACGGGGGAGGCCGTTTTAGCTCTCCCCAGGTATTGAATTATGGGTGTGGGCACTCACCCATGTGCGATAGCGCACACACATGCACTTTCGGCACTCGAGGAAAAAAAGGTTCGCCATCACTGTACTAGATAGACCTAATTAAAAGAGGGGACAGGCAACATACCTTCCCTCCTTGTTCTGTTGGGTTCAGTAAATGCAACTGGAAAAAGAAGGTCCTTCAAAGAACCTGGACCCAAGCAATGTAGAGTTTTAAAGGTGACAAACAGCACCTTGAATTTGACCTGGACGCATATGGCAGCAAATGCAGCTTCTGCAAGAGCAAATCCATACTTGCACAAAACCATATGGGCTGCCACATTTTGAATCAATTGAAGCTTCAAATACTTTTCAAGGGCAGCCTCATGTAGAGTGCATTGCAATAGTCAAGACGAGAGGTGACTAGGGCCTGGTTGACTGCAAGCTGGAATTGTTGGTCCAAGAAAGGGCATAACTGACACACAACCCACTGTTGCACAAAGGCCCTCCTTGCCATGACTTCCACCTGATCCTCGAACAGGAGTACCCGAGTCCAGGAAAACCTCCAGATTACATACCAGGTCCATCTGGGCAGTGCAACTTCCCAAACCAAAGGTGGTAATTCTCCATGGATGAAATAACCCATAACAACACTTTCTCACACATCAATGCTCCACCTTGTTGGTTTCCAGCCTCATTCTACCCATTCCCTCATTTGTGAAAATGGCCACCTTTTCAAGGCCTTCTGAAAGGCCAGGAGGGTAGGGAGCATTTTTTATTTATTTATTTATTTATTTATTTAATTTATTTATTTATTTTGTCAAGCATGTACAGTATAGTAGTTGTTTGTATAAACATAACATAAGTAAAAAGTACCAATAAAAGAGGACAATAGGACAGTAGGACAGGGACAGTAGGCACAGTGGTGCGCTTATGCATGCCCCTTACAGACCTCTTAGAAATGGGGAGAGGTCTACTGTAGACAGTCTAAGGTTAAAGTTTTGGGAGATCTCAGTGGGAAGGGTGTTCCACAAGGCGTACTTCCTTTATCTTAAATGACCACACTTAAGGGAATAGATCTTTTTTTCCCTATCACATATCTCTCTTCATTCTTCCTGAACTGACAGTGGCCCGTAGGAGGAATTTCTCCTGATACCTACACTAGAGATTTCACTGGAGTACTGGTACCAAGGGAAGCTGCAGACCAGTGGCAATGATTGCATCATGAAAGCTGGAACACTGATATATTTCTCAATCGTATCATAACAAACCCACCATTCCTATCCTTGAGAATTTTGAATTTTAAAACCACAATTCACTCCCTATCAAAATGTTAGAGTGGAGTTGGGGGAAAAAAAGAGAAAAGAAATTTGCAGCATAGCATATGTTCTGCCCTATCACAAGTCTTTCAAAATACAATTTTACATAAACCTTGCTGGGATAAAGAAAGGTCCTGAAACATATACACCTACACATCCAAGGACACTCGTTCCCCCAAACACAAACACGAATACTCTACCTGCTGCAGAGAGAGAGAGTGTGTGAGAGTTAACAGCAAGTGGGAGCAAACTGACAAGATGAAGAATATACCTACTGCCAGGGAATTTACATATTCCCAGCTCATGCGTTGGCCACAGCTTACCCCAGTTTAATGACACTTTTGAACTGACAAGATGATGATGCTCCCACTCGATGGGACTAATCAGACCCAGTAAAATGCTTCAGTGACCAAAATTGGAGGGAAACTTACACAAGTGGCTATCTTGCCTTAAAGATAAATGGGATCGTAGGGGCTCATTTAGCTTCCTTCAATTACAATCCAAGTGCGGGAGGGAGGTACAATTCAAATGTAATTGGAGGAAGAGAAACTAATTTAAGTTTACAACACAGAAGGAAAAAGACAGAGAGAGAGAGTGAGAGAGAAAGACCCTGAAATTAAAAGAGGTTGACAATCTGCCTAAAAGTATCCCTACCCCATCACCAGAACTACACCTCCCTCTCTTCCTTTTGTTTATTTCCGTGAACAAATTATGCATAAAGTGGAGAAAGGATTGCAACAACATGGCTAGCAAATTACGCACTGGTTGCAATATAGTCAACTCTTAATGAGTAAGGATTTGCATTCCAAATAAAGAATCCTCGACCTTGGAAACAATAGAGTGTGTATAGTTTAAGGCAGCATCTTCCAATGAATATCAGTGAAATCAGACAAAATGTGGAAAAATATCCTTTCCTGTAGACATCATCGCAGTTTGTAAAAAAAAAATACAATACAAGCCACTAGCTGAAGTGAAGAGGAAAGGTCCTTCATGTGGGAAGCTTCCTAAGTTAATCAGAACGTTGATGAAACTATAGCCAGGATCCCGACCAAAAAACAAAATTAAGTTATTTTAGCACGCTGTTTACAGTCTGCTTGCTTTATCATTGACCTGAATGTGATGGAGGTATCACGTTAGATAACCTAACATCTACAATATTACTCTGTTTTACAGAAAAAGCTAAGGAAACCACATTGACTCACAGGGAGGAATATATCCAAAATCCATGGTCAGACAATAGCTACAATTAGTTCTAATAAAGATTCTGCCTGCTGGCAATTTTTGCTGTTTCCTGGCACTGCTGTCGGGCATTTGGAGGAACCATATTGACTCTAGAGGTGTGAGAAGAGATGTAGAGGATACCCAAACAGCAAAACAAAGCACAGGAAACAATTCTCTACATGCCTTTTTTTTTCTCTACTGTCAGCTGTAAGGGAATGTAGTACTGCTGCTTAGGCTGCAGAAAAGTCCAACCCTGTGGTAGACAGCATTCGTTCATCTGATATATAAAATAAAGTTTTATCAGTCAGAGACAAATGATATTTGTAACTTTCTGTGGATTTAAAAAGTGTTGACAAAGAGTCATACCAAGTTGCTGAATAGAAGGAATTCGTTTTCTACAAGCAGATGATACAATTTTGTAAGGTGGAGTCAACAATCCAAGTGGGCTCCTCTATAACTTTCTAACTTTTCTTCTCTTGTCATTCACATCACTTGCACACACTATTCATACTCTTTCACAATGAGTTAAGGCAGGGGTGTCAAACTTGAGGCCCGTGGGCCGGATGCGTCATGCACTGGCCACACCTACCCCTGGTTTAGCTAAGGTGGAAAAAGTTGTGATATGTCACATGATGATGTGTTATCACAAGTTTAGGAGCCGAGGTGGCGCAGTGGTTAAATGCAGCTATAGCAGGCTACTCCAGCTGACTGCTAGCTCAGCAGTTCAGCTGTTCAAATCTCACCAGGCTCAAGGTTGACTCAGCCTTCCATCTTTCTGAGGTCGGTAAGATTGTTGGGGGCAATATGCTGAACTCTGTAAACCTCTTAGAGAGGGTTGTAAAGCACTATGAAGCGGTATATAAGTCTAAGTGCTATTGCTATTGCTATTGCTATTGACATCCCTGAGTTAAGGATACAGAGGAACAGGGATAACATGTTGGTGTCCCTGATACTGAAAAGACTTTGATGGGTTATAAACGTTCTTTCATGACACTTGTTAGAATTTACAGGGTCAGAGTGACAGGTATAGACACCTGCTCTGAGATGGCCCTATAATAAACCATGGAGCAGTTGCCAGAGTGGTTTTTTTTAATATTTTGAAAATCTGAATAACCTCACTAACAGTCACATGTTAATGATGGGGGAGAAATTCTGAGAATTAGTCATTGGTAGGAGTATATCTGGGATGCAGAAAATTGACTGACCACTAGATGGAAGCAAAGTGTTATTTTTAGCTTGCCATCCAGTGGTCATGCAGCCCTTTGTAGCCCAAATCAGATAGCCCTAATAGAGATTGCAGAGGGGTCCTTGAAGGTCACATGATGCAAATACCCAGATTCATTAACAAAACAGATATAGAAATCTGCATAAAAAGGTGGAACAATTGATCAGAGGAGTTTCTCATTTAATGCTGTAATACCCTCTGACATACTTGTATAATGAGTACACAACTGTGCTGTTTAAACTGCAAGAGTCCAGAAAAAGATTTCTAATGGATTTCTCAGCATGACTGAATTATAAATTCACACCCACTTCATTTCTAACAGATGGGTCCAGCTATCTTGAAGAGCAAGACTGTTTATTATTGGATAATAACAGTGCCCTTGTTTAATAATGGCCATCAAGAGATGTGCTGATGTACTGTTTCCATGGAGATGTGGAAGTGTCATTGCATAGAGTGTCTGTTAAGCTAGTCATATCTCCTCCTATGTAGACTATCAATAAAGGAAGAAGCCCTCACTTGTCAACAAGGAATGTTGCAGTAGAAACGAGTGTAACCTGTCATTTGTTCACACTGTCACTGATGGACAGCAGTTAATATCCTAAAGGAGAAAATAGAGAATCTTAATGAACAATTCAACTATATTCAGAAAAAAATATATGTACAAAAACATATTGTATAAAATAAAACCCACAATCTACATAGTGATCTATGTTATGTATCTTCTCATAAGCTTCAGAAATGTGATTGCATATTCCTTTACCACAATATTGTAAACTGCTCTCAATAGAGAGACTGATTTTGAGATGTACACATGGGATCTACAATAAATGTTTCAATACAGAATGAATTGTCCAGCAGATCATGGAGTCAGCTTATCTTCTTTTAGTCTAAATCTATTTTGCTGTCTTTCAATGTTCTAGTTATTCTGAGGAATCAAGATTTCATTGATGCTGGGTATCTTCAGACATCACTAAATAGTTCTGGAGAATCCCTGATCTTGCAGGGTAGGGAGGGAGAAAAGATTATATTGTATTCTAGAAGGCTTTGGCTTTGGATTCCTATCAACTTGTATGGAACAGAGTGGAGTTTGGGTCACATATTAACATGCTCTGATTTATTCCCAATTCCCTCACACTATGACCTAATTTGCTTTCCTGATTGGCCCTACTTCTACTATCAGCTGTTAATTTCCCTTACACTCATTTATATGAATATGCAAAGTATTCAGAGTGATGCTTAGAAACCCATTCTACATTTTTCCCTCCACTATCCTATGATGCACTGAAAGGTTGCTAGGAACATCTAGCCCCAGAGCAGGCTGTTTCTGTTTATTTAAAAGGTCAGGGCTCCATGCTACATAGAAGCATCAGTCATGCCTTTATGTCAGTACTGCAATTCTGACATCAATTTATGGAAACATATACAATATGTCTTGCTATATGAAAGCAAGAAAATCATGTGCATACACAGACCCTGATCTTAGAACAGCACACTTTTTGGAATATAAGCTTTTCTGGGGAATTATTTTTTACTCCAATGTTAAACTATCCCCCTCAAAACAAGAAGTTTAGCTATTGAAAACAACAGATAATCCTCCCATGCTTTTCTTAAAAAAAAAAAGGTACCTGTAGTTAAAAGATTCTTGAACACAGTTCTCAAAAACCTAGACAACAGTAGCAGTAATTTCATTAGCCCAAACTAAGGTACAGCTAATATCTCTAGATACGTATTTGAATCCTATAGATTACATGCTCACATAAGGATGAAACATAGAAAACTGATGACAGAAAAAGACCTAGTGGTCCATAGAGTTTTGGCCTTTTGAGTTTTTTCTTTTTAATTTATGTATTTATTATTTTCATGTTTTAGTTCTTGCTGGCAAGATTATTTTATTCCAGGTCAAACCCGATATGCACATACACCAAACCTAGAGAATTATGGAATGTCCCTCAGAAGCAAAATTGGCACTACACAAGCTAAATATTGTGTCATCTGTCCTATGTTCTTGTCAGTATAAAATGTGAAAAGTAAAAAAGGTTTATATCTGTGGAACAATATACCTGGAACACAAAAATCGAAGGTTAAATTAAACAATAAGAAAGTCAGAGTTTTGGATTCCAGAGAAAAAGAAAGATGACGAAATCTCCTAGATATGGAGTTCTACTTTGCTTATCCTTTAAAACTGTTCCAGGATTGTCTTGATGGAAATCTTATTTTCATCCTAAGTAGAACTCTACCCTTATTGTTTAAGAAATGCCTATGAGGAGGAAAGGCGGAGTTTAATTAAATGTTCATGCTTTGACTATTCTTTATAGGAAAATTGTCTATGTGTTTAGAATTGCAATGGCATTTTATATCCAAAAGAAGTAAATTATTTTCTCAAATGATCACAGTTGCCATGATTATTTATAGTAAATAATAAGATAAATAAAGGTACTTATTAAAGAGTGAGCTCATAAAGTACAGAATATATTTCTGTGGCAATATATCATATGCATTAGGAAATAAGCAAAAATATAGGATATGTAAGTGGACGCTAGTGGCACTTTCTTTAATATTCATCAAGTTATATTATAATGTGATATTCCATAGTACTTCACCACCGGATGAAAATAACCTATAAAAGGAGAATCAAACTTTAATGAAAATATAAATTGAAAAGAGGATAATATTGAATGCTCTGCAGAATCCCTGAATGCAGGAGCTCCTCCAATGTGCCTGTTCTTAGACGAGATCTTGAACTGAAGAATTTTTTTTTTTAAGCAGATTGAAACCAGTGAATTGAATCAACCCAGGGAAACGTGGGAAGAGAGACAGCATACTAGCTGCTCTTCTTGATACCATTTCCAACATAAGTCTGTTTACCAGCATTGCCTCTATTTCATCTTCACCCATGGGGTTTTTAAGAGATGCTTCAATTTCTTTTCTGCTGCAGTTCATAGAGTGTTATGCTGATATCCTCGACTCAACGTTTATTTCCCAATTCTGCCAAATCATAAATTGTTTCCAGTTTGGCAGGCAAACTATGTGTCTTTGATGTGCCCTTTGTCTGGAAGACGTTAAAAGTGAATGCAGTGAATGCATTATAAAAGGATTGCAGCTTACAATGAATATTCCATTAGAATACAGGTAGTCTTCGACTTACAATAACATTGAGCCCCATATTTCTGTTGTTAAGCAAGAGTTGTTAAATGAGATTTGTTCCGTGTTATGACCTTTCTTGCCATAGTTGTTAAGCGAATCACTGCAATTGTTAAGTTAGTAGCATGGTTAAGTGAATCTGGCTTCCCATTGATTTTGCTTGTCAAAAGGTTGCAAAAGGTGATCACATGACCCTGGGACACTGCAACAGTCATAAATATGAACCAATTGCCAAGCATCCAAATTTTGATCCTGTGATCACGTGATGCTGCAATGGTCATAAGTGTGAAAAAATGGTCATAAGTCACTTTTATTCAGTGCCATTCTAACTTCGAACGGTCACTAAATGAATGAATGGCTGTAAGTTGAGGACTACCGGTGTATATTCAGAGACTGCAAATAATTTTTGACTGATGTTTGGAACTTTATTTTTTCACATATACACATTTGTGCTCATTGTTGAGTTGATCCATGTCACAAAAATCTGAAAATGACAATCTGCACATAGTCTATGACAGTGATGGTGAACCGTTTTTGGTTCGTTTTCTAAAAGCGGGGGCACAGAGGCGCACATGCATGCCCACACCCATAATTACATGGGGACCCCCACGCATGTGTGCGTGAACACTCCTGGCAAGCGATGGCACGCCCATTTTTCACTCTCCCCAGGCTTCAGAGCCTTTCCAGGAGCCTAGGGAGGGCAAAAACTGCCCCCCCAGAGGCCCTCCGGAGGCAGAAAATGGCCCATTTGCCAACTTCCACTTGAACCGGAAGGCCAGGGTTTTTTTTGCTCTCTCCAATCTCCAGAGCCTTTCTAGGAGCCTAGGGAGGGCAAAAATGGCCTGCCCCACCCCACCGGAGATCCTCCGGAGGCCGGAAAAGTTCCATTTGCCCACTTCCGGTTGAACCGGAAGTTCCATTTTTTTTGCTCTCCCCAGGCTTCAGAGCCTTTCTAGGAGCCTGGGGAGGGCAAAAACGCCTCCCCGGAGGCCCTCCGGAGGCCAGAAATAGCCCGTTTCAAGTTGGGAAACGGGCCATTTCTTGCCTCTGGAAGGCCTCCGGGGAAGTGGGCAAATGGAACTTTTTCGCCCTCCCCAGGCTTGTAGAAAGGCTCTGGAGCTTGGGGAGAGCAAAAAACAGGCCTTCCCCACCCCCTCAGGCAGCTGAAAACAGGCTGTTTCCTGACTCCCAGCGGGCCCAGAAGGCCCAAAAATCAGCTGGAGCTGGACCTGAGTTTGCGTGCCCACCAATATGGCTCCACGTGCCACTTGTGGCACGCATGCCATAAGTTCGCCATCACGGGTCTATGGCATGTGTATAATCAAGAATTGAGGAATGTAATTTAATACATAGATCATTTCTCCATTTCTCCATTCTCCTCTCAACGTGACATAGTCTGGCTACAACTGTATAGTTTTAAAGCGACTTAGCTTCTTCTGATTAGCTTAATGGCAACTACATTTATTTTTAAATTACCTTTTGGAACGGCCTTAACCATGTTGTAACTATTTTGTATTTCCAGTAAATTATATGAGGTTTTGTTTCCTCTAAACAACAATATGCTGCACATTAAATATATTTTAGGAAACTGGTTTATTTCTACTGTATAAATTACTACATGGCAGCTCAAAACATTATTTAGAGAAGACAACTCATTCGCTCCCAAGAATGATAAATACAATGGAGGTGACTCTATCAATTCATGATTAATGGGATCTTTTTTATTCATGAAGTTAGATGTCAGACTTGACTGAAAAATGTACATAATCTCAAATGTATTTATTCTAAAACAGTTAAATTGCACTTTTGCTATAGCGGGGTACAATAACAACTACATTTCACTGTTCTACAGATTAAAACAGAATGCATGTCAACTGATGACCTTATATGTTCGCTGGTTGAAAATTTCATTTTAAGTTGCCAAATATAAGGAAAAACTTCCTTTCACCAGAGTATGGCATTAAACATAAAATAATATATAGACCCTAGTTTATTTCAGTCCTTAAATTTGCTATAAAGAATACTGGGTTTGCAAAGCATCTGATTTATAGACAATTCCTACAAAATAAACTCATCTGGGAAAAAATATGTAAAGTCTTTTCTGTTATTAGGTAGTTCGCATGACATACCGTATTTTTCGGAGTATAAGACGCACCTTTTTCCTCCCTAAAAGTGGCTGAAAATTTGGGTGCATCTTATACTTCAAATGTAGCTTTTTTTCCAGCCCTAACTAGGTGCTAACAGATCTTCCCAGCTCTTACCTTGCAGGCTTTTTCATTGTTACTCTCTCCAAAGAATGTTTTTCCAGCCCTAAGTCTTTGCAGAATTTTTTTTCATTGCTCTACTTGCTCAGAATAAGTTTTTTTCTAGCCCTAACCAGGTGCTAACTATCTTCCCAGCTCTTACTGGCTTGCATGCTCTTTCATTGTTACTCTCTCAGAAGAAGGTTTTTTTAAGTCCTAACCAGGGGATAAAATAATGTGCTGAAGCTGCTCCGAATAAGTTTTTTTCTAGCCCTAACCAGGTGCTAACGATCTTCCCAGCTCTTACTGGCTTGCATGCTCTTTCATTGTTACTCTCTCAGAAGAAGGTTTTTTTAAGTCCTAACCAGGGGATAAAATAATGTGCTGAAGCTGACCAGACTAAGGACGCTAGCCAGATGAATACCTGGTAGGCAGATTGTTTTCCCCTATTTTCCTTCCCAAAAACTAAGGTGTGTCTTATACTCCGGTGCGTCTTATACTCCAAAAAATGCGGTAGTTTAAAATCAAAAAGCCTATCTAGAAATCCACAAAGTAAAAGAAAAAAATTAATAGGTTTGGAACAGAGCAAAATAGAAGGAGGAACACTTGTATTATTATGAATCTGGTTATGTTGATAGGATGTATAAAAGGCTTTTCAGAATAGAATAACTCTCTAGTTGGTTTTGCAAACAGAGAGGAAAGAAAACTAATGATAAACCTATGTACTACTTACGGTACTTTAAGAACCTTCACTTCTTTAATAACTAAGGGCTGTGATTTTTTTTTTAATTGGCACCAGTCAAGAATCTAATTTACCCTCCCTAGCTATGGCTTTTACCAATTATAACTCCCCAATGCAGAGCTGAGTTTTTTTTAAGCTCAGAGCTTGGGAAAGCATTATTGATAAAACTGCAGATGAAGGGGGGGAAAGGATGCACCCTAAAGAATAGACCACTTCAAATCCAAAGAAAGCCAGAAAGCACTTCCAGCTTTCTTGAAATTGTTTCTCTACATGAGCATACATATGTAGCAAATTGAAATCAGCTTTTAAAGCTGCAAATGCACACTTTTCAAATGATGTGGCTGCTTTAGTGCTTTAAGAGGCAAGTTTTGCTTTCAGTGAAGTATCTTACAAAGCCCCTTTCTGAACACTTTGCACAGTCCTGTTAATTATCCCTTCCATTCTCTCACTCCATCATTGCTGGATTCTAATATTATAAATATTAGCATTTTTGGATAAATGTCTTTCTCACTTTGTAAAATATAACATGCTAGTGCTGCCCAAATGTAAGTCCTTCGCAGATGGAAGCATGCCCTCTCTTCCAGATATAATGGGATTAGCAGATGTAATCATGAAGAGACAGTCCCTCAGATAGCCCAGTCCCATGCCATGAAGGGATTTAAAGCTCAAAACCAGAACCTTGAATTGGACCCAGAAGCAAACTAGCAACCCATGCAGCTCACAGAACTAGGGTGTACTAGGGTGTGACTTGTGCTGTTTTGGAAGCACATGTACTTGCCACTGCATTCTGCACCAGCGGAAGCTTTCTGTATACTCTTGGACAGCCCACGTACACCACATTACAGTAATCTAACCTGGAGGTAATAGAGCAAGGGTAACTGTGAGCCGAGCCTCCTGTTATTAGGTAGTTCGCATGATATTATTATTAGTTATTAGGTAGTTCACATGATATTATTATTAGTTATTAGGTAGTTCACATGATATTATTAGTTATTAGGTAGTTTGCATGATAAAGAGAGTCCAGAAACATTTCACAAGAAGAGTCCTCCACTCCTCTGCTCGCAACAGAATACCTTATTCCACCAGACTTGAAATATTGGGATTAGACAATTTAGAACTATGTCACCTTCGATCTGATCTAAATGTAGTTCATAAAATCATATACCAAAATGTCCTTCCAAATGTCCAATGAGTACTTCAGCTTCAACCGCAACAATACAGAGCACGCAATAGATACAAACTTAATGTAAACCGCTCCAAACTCGACTGCAGAAAATACGACTTCAGCAACAGAGTAATCAATGCCTGGGATGCACTACCTGACTCTGTGGTTTCTTCCCCAAACCCCCAAAACTTTAACCATAGACCAGGGGTGGCCAAACTATGGTTCTTTGAGGACCTGTGGACTTCAACTCCCAGAATTCCTGAGCTAGCCATGCATGCATGACTGGCTCAGGAATTCTGGGAGTTGAAGTCCACAGGTCCTCAAAAAACCATAGTTTGGCCACCCCTGCCATAGACTGTCTACAGTTGACCTCTCCCCATTCCTAAGAGGTCTGTAAGGGGCATGCATAAGCGCACCACTGTGCCTACCGTCCTTGTCTTACTGTCCTATTGTCCTCATTTATCTGTACTTCTTTGCTTATGTTATGTTTATACAAATACCTACTATCTTGTACTTGTTTGACAAACAAACAAACAAACAAACAAACAAACAAATAAATAAATAAATAAATAAATAAATAAATAAATAAATAAATAAAGTATAGTTTTAAAATAAAATAAAAACAGGAGGAACAACTGGTGCACAAACCGAAGTAGTCCAAAGGCCCTCCTAGCCATGACTGCCACTTGCTCCTGGAGCAGGAGTTGTGAGTCCAGGAGAACCCCAAGTTGTGTACTGGGTCTGTTTGGGGTAGTATGATACCATTGAGCACCAAACATGGCATAGATTCAGCAGGTCCCAGAACCTAAAGCAACTCAGTTTTAACCAGGATTCGACTATTGTTCTCTGTTGACTGAAAGGGATCCAGACAATCCATTTCTTCCAAGATCTTCTGAAGCTGCTACACAACCACCTACTGAATCACCCTCTCCGCTAAGTGGGTGTTATATACTAGAGGAAAATTGTCCAGTATGATGGGCAGTGATGGCTTCTTGAGGAGCAGGCAAACTATAGCCTCTTTAAAAGGTAGAGGAACAACCTGCCCGCTCACCCCCCCCCCATTCAAAGAAGAATTATCCACTAGAATCCACTCATATCATATGTGCTTTAACAATCCAGGAAGGATATGGATCTGAAGAGCTGGTGGTTAAGCTCACAGTTCTAAGGATCTTATCCACTTCCTCAGGTCCAACAGATTCAGATTGTTCCCAGATAACCAGAGAAGAGTTCTCCCCAGATATATCCTTCAGACCTGCATCAAGGCTGATAGCCTACCAGAGGTGAATCGGAGCAACTTTGTCCAACAGATGCTGAAAAATTTCCTCTGAACACCCCTGCAAGACATTCTCCAAGTTTTCTTTACCCAAGAGTTCTTTACCCAAGAGGCATTACGAGTGGTTAACCTTATCGTGTGTAGCTTCTTCTCTGGTAACATTGTACTCTTAACCAGAGCATACAAAACATTTGTTAGACCGATTCTTGAATACAGCTCATCTGTCTGGAACCCACACTACATATCAGACATTAACACAATTGAGAATGTCCAGAGATACTTCACAAGAAGAGTATTACATTCCTCTGTTGACAACAGAATTCCTTATGAAACCAGACTTGAAATTTTGGGACTTGAAAATTTAGAACTACGCCGCCTTCGATCTGACCTAAGTGTAGCTCACAAAATTATCTACCACAATATCCTACCTGTTAACGACTACTTCAGCTTCAACCGCAATAATACACAAGCTCACAATAGATACTAACTTAATGTAAACCACTCCAAACTTGCTTGCAAAAAAGTTGACTTCAACAACAGAGTTGTTAACTCCTGGAACACTTTACCTGACTCAGTAGTTTCTTCCCCAAACCCCAAAAATGTCAACCTCAGATTATCTACTATCTCACCCCATTCCTAAGAGGTCGGTAAGGGGTGTGCATAAGTGCACAATCGTGCCTACCTAATGTAGCAATAGCAATAGCAATAGCACTTAGACTTATATACCGCTTCATAGTGCTTTACAGCCCTCTCTAAGCGGTTTACAGAGTTCAGCATATTGCCCCCAACAATCTGGGTCCTCATTTTACCAACCTCAGAAGGATGGAAGGCTGAGTCAACCTTGAGCCGGTGAGATTTGAAAAGCTGAACTGCTGAACTAGCAGTCAGCTAAAGTTGGTTGCAGTGCTGCTTTTAACCACTGTGCCACCTCGGCTCCTATGTACCCATATATTCATACCTCTTTTACTCTTATTCATGCTTGTACTATTACATATATATTTAATCATGTTTTGCTGTTTATACTTTGCTTATAATCATATATGCTTGACAAATAAACAAATACAAAATATAAATACAAGAGGGCTTGTATCACTCATAACAGGGTAGCTATCTACAGGGCAAAGAAGTACTGATATATTTGATCACCATTACCTCCACAAGGTAGGCTTTAATAGCAGTTCTAATCGATGTTCAGATGTATTCGTCCTTCGTTGGGCTCCAGCAATGTCCAGGAATCTCTTGTTTCATCTCCCTGAACAATATCCCCAAGAGGGGAAAGTTACATTGGTGCAATCTCATCTAAATCCCCCTCACCCCTTATTTCATGTGGTGACCAAGGCTTCAAATGGATGGTGCAGCAGGAAGTGGTCTTTCCCTCTGAGCCCTTTCCTGCAGTGGTTAGTGGCATTAGAGAATCCCATAAATATCAAGGCACAATTTAACCACGACAAGGGAGACATCAGAAGCTCAATTTCAGATCACACAGCCACTGCTCTAACAGGGCTATGGATGATCTGTGATAGTCTTAATTGACATTATGATGGCCAATGAACTCCCAAGCACACCCCAGATTGGGCAGATTGAAGTGGCCCAGAATCATGAGTCCCAACTGTTTGTATTTCATAGGAACAGATCTACATCATCTACTGAGTTCATTTTCAAATGTGGGGAATGGTGGATTGTTTAAATTATGCTTAGGTGAAAAACCTGGTTAATTTATCTTACATTTCCAATTCATGAAACAAAAGGGTGGGGATGAAGCTTATTTCTATAGATAAAAGCCACACCTTAACAATGTTTGAGGTACAGCAACAATGAGAAAAGAACGCGTCTGTCAGTGTGTTCAGAGGAATGAAAAAAAAAAGAATTAAGAAATTTTCATGTGAAGCTTTCACCTGATGTGGAAACACTGCTCATTTCACTATAGTCTCATGGGTACTTCATGCATACTCATATATCCTGGAAACTATTAAACTGTCTGATAAATTCATCCAATTTAACTTCCATTTCAATGGGTCATTGTGAGGCTATCACGTCTAAAAGAGAGTATCATTAGAATCCATGGGCCATGAAATCAAGAGGATTAAATGAGGGAAAATTTAAAGTAATATAGTAGTAAATCAGGCAACTTACTTATGCATGACAAGCAAAGACTGAAGCAAGATCTGAAGGTTCCTACATCAAACCTGGATGAAAACTCTGCTAAAGTCAAGACTGAAATTATACACACCTGGATGAGGTGGAAGTATCACTGCAACTCCTTACTCCCACTTCAGGCAAAGAAAGAAATGCAAATGAATATGATGAAATAACATTCAACTGGGAACATTGTTTCCACATGAGAAGTTTAAAAATACCACCAAAAGAAAGCTGGCGGAGAAAAATATAGAATAACATGAAATGAGGGGGAAAAAACTAAGCTATGAAAATAGTTCTATTTTTTTTAAGTATAAGAAACCAGAATGGACTTTGACATCAAAAGATTGAAGAAGACATACAAATGGATCACCAAATTCATGTTTTGGGAGTTTGAATTCTCCAATCTGAGTTCCACAGGAATCTCTATATTAGCCACCCATCTATGCGGAGAAAACAACTGAGACTGATCTGAACTGCTGGGCATGGACCCAATTATGTGACAAGAGGAATTAGCTATGTTGGTTGAAGTGATTATAGGATTGATAAGGATTTGTGTGCTTTTTGTTGTAACTCCAGATCCTCTAGTTCATGGGTGTCAAACTCGCGGAGTCACATTGCCGTCACATGACATATTGCAACTTTTTTCCCCCTTCGTGGAGCTGGGGTGGGTGTGGCATGCACATGATGCATCTGGCCCGCAGGCTGCCAGTTTCACACCCCTACTCTAGTTGAAATCTGATGCAAGAGATGAACATCCCAGAAAATTATAACATCTGTCAATTGCAATTCTATGGCTCCATATTAAGGTGATTTTATTATGCTTTTTATCTTAATTTAATATATTATATCCATTACTGTATTGTCCACATTATATACTTTGTGTGTGTGTGTGTGTGTATGCTTTATTTAAACTAAATTTGTATATCAGTGATTGCATGACCGCTGTAAATGCTATATGCTAGAAATATAATAAGGCATAGAAAAGAGTATTTGAGCTACAACTTCGGTATATATCCTTCCAAAGAACAGTCAGGATTAATCCTAAAGGAAATCAACCCTGAATGTTCTTTAGAAGGACAGATACTTCAGCCATCTAAAGAAAAGAAAGGATTTATTGGAAAAGACCCAGATGTTGGGAAAGATTGAAGGCAAACTACAAGAGGATGGCAGAGGATGAGGTGGTTAGATAGTGTCAATGATGCAATGAACATGAATTTGGGCAGCCCCCAGGAAACAGTGGAGGACAAGGGGGGCTTCATGGGGACATGAAGAGTCGGACATGACTTAGCAACTGAACAACAACTAGAAAAGAGTAAGAATTCTACATGGAGTTATACTAAGCTCTTTTACTCAGAACAGATATATCTCAGAGACTTTGTGTGCAGAGTTCTATTCCCAGTTACCCCAATCTTTCCTCATGTTAACGGAATCATTTAGAATACTGGGGCAGGGGGACAACTAATGTGTTGCTGATTTTCTATTTAAGGGGCAAAGCACAATGACAACAATGAGCTCCAGAACTTCTCCTATGAAATTTGGCATATTCCTGTGGGGAAGAACATTCCCAGTTTTCACTGGGAGCACTCTATTCACTCAGCATTTTCCATGCAGAATGAAATCTAGATATCCCCAAAGGTTTTCCAACTTCAGAATTGTTAACAAACATCTCCATGGTTACATCTACTGATGTATTGTCCTGAAAATGCGACCACGTCTCCAAAAGTCATGAATATAAAATGGTTGTAGACTTCTGTATCATGAATATGGAACCAGAGTGTTTGATCTTGGCTTTTATACAATGTAAAACACTATAATGTCTAATGATGAATTTCTCCTCAGAGAATGAGTAATTGCAGCCAAGGTGAAACTAGGCAACTATCTATGTTCTTGGGGAAAGAAAAGATACCCTATTTAGGTGATGCAAAGAAACAGAAATCTGAAATAATAGTATTGCTGATTATAACTCTCCTGTATCTGGTACACACATAGCAGCTGTTGCCATTTTGTGGGCTTAATGGGTAGTGTGGTATGTTGCAAAGCAGGAATAGGCTCTCAGTCTTTCATCACAGTCAAGATAAACCCGGTAATACAAAAGATTCTCTCCTCTCATTCAGAGGAGCCGGCTCTTTGTTATTTAAGGAAGATGGGAGCAGACTAGAGTTACCTTTGCTTTTTTTTTCCTGCTTAATTTTTAAAATGGATGCTCCCAGACCATGCCATAATTGAAGTACATCTATGTGAACACTGAGGCAAATTTGTCCTTGTGGAATATTTGCAAGGAAAGGCTCATTTGCCAATCTGCATGGCGATATTTTTATGGCAATTCAGGCCAAAATCCTGTTTACTTTTGTAAATCAAACCTACTAGAGAACCAGCATTTACCTTAATAGCCCTTTACAAATATTATTGATCAACTCTCTAGTAGGGCTTCAGGTACGAAGTATTTTGCCTGCCTTCTCTCATTAGTGTTAGCAATCTGCTGCAACATATTATAATCCTCTGATATCTGGAAAAGTGTGGCTGAGCAGAAAATAGAAAAAAATTGAGGGGCAGTCTAGCAAATGGGACGCCAATCAAACCAAGGCTAACTTGACACTCATTAGATACCTCTAGCTTTAGTCTGCTCTAAAGGGTACAACATGAAAGAGCTTAATCCACAAATACATACAAAGCTACAGCTTGTAGTTTTGTTTTGTTTTTAAATATGTATAGGGGACAGTAGAGAAAGCATTGTGTGACTTTGAATCAATCCTTTCATACCCCCAGCCACCAGCCAATTTCCCATGTTATTCCTCTTGGAGATAAAAAGGAGGGAATTCCCATGTAAACTGCCTTGAGGAGGAAAAGCAGAAAATCAGGCAAATTAATAAATATCATGTTTTTAATCAATTCCTTTATACCCTTTTATATTGCTAACATTTCCATGGGATAGGTCTGAAGAATTCAAAAGCACCTAAGGAGCTTCATCATCCTCAGCTATGTATTCAATTATCTACTGGGCATCCACAAGGTATCGCAGAGCCAGATAAAGCTTTAACTGAGTCATGCTATAAGACTTAGGACAAGGAGGCGTGCAACTCCAAAGCTAAGGATAGTTATAATGAACGGTGTAGATGTAGACTAGTTCTAACTAGTCCTCTCCCCCCACCTATCTCATAGCTTTAATTTCTTCAGCTTGCTGTTCTGTACTTGTGCCCGTTGGGTAACATTCAGTAGTGGGTTCCTACCGGTGCGCTTTCCGCTGTTCTTCGCCGCTGAGCCGAAGACGCTGGCGGCGTTTGCGGCGCGGGGCTTCCCCCGCCCGCTTTCCCGGGACGCCGGGATGCCGCCATTTGCGTTCTTCTGCACTCTGCGCAGAGGGCAGAAGAACGCAAATGGCGGCATCCCGGCGTCCCGGGAAAGCGGGCGGGGGAAGCCCCGCACCTCAAACGCCGCCAGCGTCTTCGGCTCGGCGGCGAAGAACAGCGGAAAGCACACCGGTAGGAACCCACTACTGGTAACATTGCCCACTCCTAAAACAAATACAGGTAGTCTTGATTTATAACCACAATTGGGCCTGGAATTTCAGTTGCTAAGTGATGTACTCATTAAGCAAGTCCTCATGTGACCAGATCCAATTCTACAACCATTTTTACTATGGTTGTTAAGACAATCTGGCTTCCCCAATTGACTTTGCTTGTCAGAAGTCAGCTGGAAAGACCACAAATTGCAATCCCGTGACTGCAATATGCTGCAGCTTTTGTAAATGTGAGCCAATTGTCAAGCACCTGAATTGCAATCCTGTGACCATGGGATGTTGTGACAGTCATAATTTAAAGAATGGGTCGTAAGATACTTTTTTTTTTGAGGCTATCTAACTTTTAAGCATTGTTAAATGAACAGTTTTAAGTTGAAATGTCATGTATATTAAAAACATAGCCAATTAGGACTTGACGTTGCGGTGAGAACAGCTGGAAAATAGTGGGCTCTGCCAAGCCCCAAGAAATCCAGCCAGTAACTGCTGTTGGGAGACCTTACGGGGTCATAGCCACCTTGTAGAGGCAGTGAAGGAAGGAGAGGTGCTTCGCTGACCACGAGGAACTTGCAATTTCCTCATTAGGTCCCGAATGACAGCAGGGACAATGGCTATTTTTGGTAGTCACAAGCTGGGACAACCGGGACCACAAGATTTGTGCTGGAGCGGATCGTGGACAGAGCATTGAAACTGGGTGAGATAACTACCAACTTTTACTCTAAAGACCTGATTTAAGTACAAGAATTTTAAAAGAGAACTCCTAAGCCTAAGAAAGCAGCAACTAAATACACGGAGGAAAAATACCCCTGAAAATCAAGAGGCGAAGAAGCCCAAGGGAAGCTTTAAAATACAGAAAGCTTGAAAGAAGATTAAACAATTTGAAAGATGATTTTTGAGAGAAACTGTCTTGTTTATTTGTATTTTTAAACCACCTGGATTTATTGGATAATCAGCTGTTTTTGACACTGTTTAAGGTTGGATAGCAATAGCAATAGCACTTACTTATATACCGCTTCATAGTGCTTTACAGCCCTCTCTAAGCGGTTTACAGAGTTCAGCATATTGCCCCCAACAATCTGGGTCCTCATTTTACCCACCTCGAAAGGATGGAAGGCTGAGTCAACCTTGAGCCTGGTGAGATTTGAACAGCTGAACTGCTGAACTAGCAGTTCAGATTGCAGTGCTGCTTTTAACCACTGCGCCACCACAGGCTCCTTCCTTCTATGGGATATGGGAATAAGAGAGCCATCTACTGGAAGAAGAGAAGTACTACAGCACTATAGCTGCAGCATACTCAGTGAAAGTTAACCCAATACACACAAAGTCTAATACACAGAATAGAAGTATTAACATCTGGAGGACGGCCTGACCTTGAATCTACTGTTAGAAGACAACTTGGATAATTTGAGAATATTTAATGAGGTTTTTTTTCCCTTCTGAAGATTTTTAAAAGGAATTAATTTGCAAATAACTAAACTTTATTAAAATTGGCTATTGGATTATGGATCTGAAAGATTGGAGGAATCTTGTGGATTAACTTGGATTCGGACTATTTGGACTATTTGGACTATTAATGTTATTCAATAGAACATTCTACGAGACAAAAGAACAAAGGTGTCAGAAGAAAAGAGAAAAGAAGGAAAGTTGAATAAGACTTTAAAATTTGGACAACTGGGAAGATATATAATTGGAAAACTCTAAGGCTGTAAATTATTAAGAATTTTAAAGATAATAAATTTAGGGATTTTGGAGGTATAATTATGGGATTGATGAAATTTTATTAAGCAGGAGTTTTTAAATATTGAGATGTTGGAACTATAGAAATATACTGTTTATAATTTTTATCAAATTGTTATAAAATGGATTTACAGGGGATAATAGAGATATATGAAGAAATATTTTAATGCTAAAAAGTGTGTGTGAATCTATAAAGAACAATTAGGAGACAAGGGGATTGTTGAAAGACATAGAAATGAATGTAGAAGTCACTCAACAATTGGGGGAAAAAGAGGAACACGATACTCAAGAAATAGATGAGAAATTAGAAAAAGCAGTGGAAGGGAAAAATCAAAATGAGACACAAGAAGTTAAAAATAAAGAAGAGAAAGGATTAATAAGTAGGAATCAATCAGATAACCCCTCAAAAGCTTATAATAGAACAGAGAGAAAAGAGAAAAATATCTTCAAAAAGAGGAAGTTTTGTTGCTGTTCAAATAATACAGCAGAAAGAGACAAAAGGTACCCAGAAGGGAAAGTTCAGTAGGCACAAAAACATCAAGAAGAGATACAAGATTCTAAGAGAGAGAGACAAAAGGCTGACTAAAAAGTCAATAAATGATGGAATTTTAAAAAAGTTAAGAGATGATGGATAATGAGAAAATATATTAATAAAATAGGAAAATAGGAAAATAGTAGTATATATATTAATAGATAACATAGTTTACCACAACTAAAATAAATTAAGATTAGTAGATGGAAATTTAGGATTAGGTAATTGTATTATTAATATTAATAGTGTGTTAAAGTATATTGTGAATTTAAAATATTAAGGATTAGAAATTGTGGGGATTTTGAGATACACTCCCGGGATTGATTAAATATTGTTAATATCTGGCGTTATTAGTAATACTACACATTTGGAATATGGAAGTTATGGTGGAATAATGAATAATTCTTAAAATATTAAATAATAGTAATTTAGAGGATAATAAATACATGGCATAAAGAAATGTTATCTATGTTTAAATGAATTAATGGGGGAAATGATAAAGGATTATGAACAGAGAATAATATTGTTGAAGTTGGAAGATTAGGATTATACATACTTATTTGTATTATTATTGTCAGCGTTGTTTAAAAAAGACTTGACCCAGTCAATACACTGTCCACAAAATATGTATGGAATTATTATACTAAAAAATGAAAAAAAAATTAAAGATATATATAAAGCCAATTTAAATGTAATTTTTGTCCTGGCCTACAAAATTCTTTATTCCTAATTCCATCCTCTATGGGATTTCAAAGCCTAAGTATAGCCCTTGCCATTGAAAAGATGTTATACAATGCTGCTCTAGACCTTCAGATATTTTCAGACTTCATTTTTCAGTTCAACCATGAAGCTCATTGGATATCTTTAGTCTGTCTGTCTGTCTGTCTGTCTGTCTGTCTGTCTGTCTGTCTGTCTGTCTGTCTGTCTTTCTCCTTCCTTCCTTCCTTCCTTCCTTCCTTCCTTCCTTCCTTCCTTCCTTCCTTCCTTCCTCCCTCCCTCCCTCCCTCCCTCCCTTCCTTTCTCCACCCATCTCCTCCCACTTATGACTGTATGACTGTAACTTGTTGGTTGTATCCTTACGATTTATATCAATATTGATTGTTTCCTGATTGCTTATTTCTACCCTATGACAATCATTAAGTGTTGTACCTCATGATTCTTGACAAATGTATCTTTTCTTTTATGTACACTGAGAGCATATGCACCAAAGACAAATTCCTTGTGTGTCCAATCACACTTGGCCAATAAAGAATTCTATCTATGAGAAGTTTTATATCAAAATATATTTTATTCTTTATACAGTTTCCATCTTCTCTTAAAACAGAATCCACAATGAGCTGCAGATCAGTCTCCACTAGATAATTGACAGTCAAGCTGAAACTAAATTAATCAAGTAAAAATAGGGAAAATCTTTTCCTCAAATTTCCTCAAACCCCCAAATAAGTTACCCAGACCTAATCCACATATCAAAGGGTAAAGTCTGTAAACACAAATAGAGTTAATTTAATTAGATCTCCCAGCGGAACTGCATATTCACAATACACACCTACACACACACACACACACACCTCTCAAGTGTCACCCTAGAATCAGTACATTGACACTTCCACACCCAGGACAAGCTCTCCTATATAACTGTTCCTGTACCCCATTTCTCTGCAGATGCCCTTAAAGGCAAACTCATTGCTTTTAGGAATAAATATTTCTTCTTTCCTCATAGCTGCCTGGATCTCATTTTTATTTATTCTTGCACAACCCCAACTTTAGTTGAAACCTCAAATTATTCCTCTGACTTACTTTCTTTCTTTCTTTCTTTCTTTCTTTCTTTCTTTCTTTCTTTCTTTCTTTCTTTCTCTCTCTCTCTCTCTCTCTCTCTCTCTCTCTCTTCTTTCTTCTTTCTTTCTTTCTTTCTTTCTTTCTCTCTCTCCCTTCCTTCCTTCCTTCCTTCCTTCCTTCCTTCCTTCCTTTTTCTTTCTTTCTTTCTTTCTTTCTTTCTTTCTTTCTTTCTTTCTTTCTTTCTTTCTTTCTTTCTTTCTCAGATGCCTAAGAATGTCAATTCTACTATCTATCTATCTATCTATCTATCTATCTATCTATCTATCTATCTATCTATCTATCTATCTATCTCTGTCTGTCTGTCTATCTATCTATCTATCTATCTATCTATCTATCTATCTATCTATCTATCTATCTATCTATCTATCTATCTATCTATCTATCGTATGATTTTTAAAGTCTAATGGAATGCCCACCATCAATGAGATCAAGAATTTCTTCTAATTTTCAGTGTCTCTCTGCTGACTTGTATTACTCTACATCAGTGAAAGTAAACACATTTTCTGTTATGCGGTATACGGTTGAATGTTTGTGACCTTCATAAGCATCATGAGAAAGAGGAAATACATTCGGGGAGAACTGTTATACTTATTTGGTTTTCTGTCTGAAAATGATATCAGCATCTCTTTCTTCCACAGCCAATGCTCTGACAGCTCTAGCCATATGAGTGGTATCCATTCAGCCATACGGGCAAAGATAAGTGCAATGGTCTGGTTGATTGCATACCATACCATGTGCTGCACATTTGATCAATTTTCTTAGCCAGTCTCAGTGGACTGTTGCATAGCAGCAATTTTTTTTTTAAAAAAAGAATTATTCGGGAATTGTGTGGGTTTTTTCTTCAGCAGTAATTGTCTGATTGTTTAAGATTTTCTAAGAAATGAATGCTTTAATGTGTTCAAATCCATTTGGAAATAAATTGAAGTACTGGGTCAGTAAATCAGTGGCCTACTTAAAGCTTTAGATAGAATTAAGACCAATGAAGAAAAAAGCCACAGAAAAAAACTGCAAAGGATTCAAGTGATTCAATAGAGACCGGGTTGTGTTTTTTAATTTGTTGTTCTGAATGATGTACTTCAGCTATGCAAGAAGTGCAAAGGAAGTTTGACAAGTGCTCCAGTTGACCTTTTTATGGTTGTAAATCTACTGAGGCATCTTGGAATTGTTCTTCAACAAATTCAGGGCAATTATTATGACTACAGAACTAGGCATGGGTGAATCTGTCAGTTACACTTTGCTTAACATGTTTTTAAAGCACAAGATTGTTCTGAATCAATTCATTAGTCTGCAATTTCTTTTAAAAATCTGTCATATAAACCTTCCAAAAGACAGCAGAAATGATGTGGAAATTGTTAGATATGTAACATTGCAGTGGACTACAGAATGTCTATGTAATACATTTTATACATTTTTCACTATGGTAGATATCTGTGTGAGGAGGAAATATGTAATGAATTTTTATAGACATTTTTGTTGAAACTTATATTCCAAAATGTAGAGATGGGTAAAATTTCCCGATTTCCCACTCTTACTTGCTTTGTTATTCATGGTCATTACTTAGTGGAGAATATAATTTATTTCTCCTGGAAAAAAAATCCTGAAAGTATCCCTAATTTGCCACTATAATTTAGTGGCTCTTGAATGCTTTGTTCCCCTTGAGCATTTTTATTATAAGAAACCCAAAGAAAATCATACTAAGTTATTGGGGTGGGAGGAGGAGAGAATCTAAACTCTGTATTTGATTTATCAAACAAAATGAAATAATAGTTATTATCCAACAAAAAACATTACTTTCTTCCATGTGAAACACTTTCAAGAGCTACACTTCTTAAACTTTTGTAATGTTTGATGTTATGGCCACTTCTCTAATTTCAGAACAATTACCTTCTGTAGGACTAGGACAAGGATGGAATAGAATAGAATAGAATAGAATAGAATTAGAATTAGAATTAGAATTAGAATTAGAATTAGAATTAGAATTAGAATTAGAATTAGAATTAGAATTAGAATTAGAATTAGAATTCTTTATTGGCCAAGTAAATAGCCAATAAAGGCCATTTTATAAACACAAGGATTTGTCTCCGGTGCATAAGCTCTCAGTGCATATACAAACAACAAAGTGATAAATCATAAGATACCAATAGGAGAAGATAATAGGAATGATAAGAAGGATAATAGTAAGACAGCCCTATTACCAAGAGTGGGTTCAACTTACCTCGCTGCCGGTTTGCTCCCTCCTGTGTCGCATGGCTGTGCGTGCTTTGTGTGCACCCTCACACATGCACAGTGCCAAAAACTCAGCTTCTGCACATGCCCAGAAGCAAAAAACAGCTTCTGCACATGCCCAGAAGCAAAAAACAAGATGGTGACACCACAGGTGCCACCATTAGAGCCAGTTCGGGGGAGTGGCCAGTTGGCGATTGCTCCCGGTTTGGCGAGCGGGGGAAAATTCCTGCTACCGGTTCTATAGAACCGGTCTGAACCGGGAGCAACCCACCTCTGCCTATTACATGGATAAATATCCTTAGATAGGCATACTTAAGGCAGTGCTCTGGGAATTAAGTGTTCAGCAGAGTGATGGCACAGGGGCAAAAATTATCTTTGTGTCTAGTTGTTTTGGCATGCAATGTTCTATAGTGCTGTCCTGAGGGGAGGAGTTGAAACAGTTTATTTCCAGGATGTGAAGAGTCTGTAGATATGATGGGTAATTTTCTAT
The DNA here is from genome assembly GCA_023053685.1 of Diadophis punctatus similis. Taxonomy (NCBI): domain Eukaryota; kingdom Metazoa; phylum Chordata; class Lepidosauria; order Squamata; family Dipsadidae; genus Diadophis; species Diadophis punctatus. The sequence goes on along the minus strand of JALIGW010000001.1, from coordinate 131,052,388 downwards.
GTACTACCTGTAAATGCTGTTTGCACCAAAACCCTTGAACCTGTTTTATTAAAAATGTTGCAAATTACATCTTTTTGCAATAGGACAGGTTCTTGATCATTTTTATCCTAGTCTGTCAACAAGTTTGACCCCACTCAATGTTGCCTCACTTATCACAGGTAGTTCAAATGATATGAAGTACCTCTTTGGGTATTTTTAGAGTTTTGTTTCTCCAAAATGTCATGAATCACTGGAAGGCTTTTAATAGAATTTCTTCACACTATCTAATTTAAGGAGATATATTCCTGGCATTCCATCTTCAACTAATTCTACCAGGTGCTGCCAACACGAAACAGCATAAAATATGCTATTAAGTTATCATCTACAGACTAGAATAATTCAATGAACTCCAGAATAATTTACTTTAGCACAAATAATAATCTTGGAAATATATCTAATTAATCAATTTTACTTATTTGATTTATACTCTGCTTTTCTGCTCTGGCAAACATTCAAGATAATAAATAATAATAATTTCAATTTAAAATGGGTGATGCAATAAGTAGTAAAATCATTTAACATTTAATTTTATCTTATTCAGCTGATAATTCTAGTTGAGCTTCAAATTACTGCAGAAAAGAATCTGAAGAACAGATTCCTAGATTATTTTTTAGTATATCAGCTCTTTGAACAATTCTTACCTATTCAAAATTGTCATATTGAAATATAATGGTGGATATCCTAAAGCCATAAACCATATTTCGTTTTCAAATGTCCCAATATTTCCAAAGGTATATATTTAGTATACACCTCAAATATCCTATCATTCTAGTCTATTATTTTGCAATGTTTACAAGAGGATTGAGAGGATTTTAAATGATATTTAATTATTGTTTGAATTTTGTGTGTGTGTGTGTGTGTGTGTGTGTGTGTGTGTATATACACACACACACACACACACACAGAGTACATACATACATACATACATACATACATACATACATATATACATACATACATACAATTTCTTGACTTAGTCTCACTCACAGTTTGAAAAAGATCGGTCATCTCATCTAATATTATTTTTAGCTCAGAACAAAGCCCTATTTTACTTATATTCATTGGAATAATTTTAGTCTCACGCATAATTCGAAGTTGTATCTAGATTACTTTTTGGTCAATAGAAAAATTTTGTATAAAATTTTGGTATAAAATTGAGCAAGAGGCTCACTAATAGAGTTCTACCAAGAGAATTCAATGTTTACAGTAAATATTCTTATCCAACAGTCTCAGAAACAACTCTGCACATGGACATCACTAGATGGACAACAGCAAAATCAATGGCCTACATGCTTTGCAAGCAAAAAGAAAAGCCAAGAGATCAGAGTGATCATTTTTTTCTTGAAATATTACAACTGAAACTAAAGAGAACAAGAACATGTTCTCAACAATATCCCATAAGATCAGAACCACTTTAATACCCATGTAGGGCCTAGGCACATTTATCTTCAATCCTACAAAGAAGTAATAAGATGGATGCTTAAGGTTGTGAAGATATTCCCAGCACTTACAGGTAAGACCACTGACTTTTAATCCTAACACATACACACATACACTTTGTGTAGATAACAAAGATTCTGACCTAAGTCAGCTGGGATAAAGTGCATCTTGCTATACATGTGCTTTTAAGCAACTGCAGTTATGCACTATTATGGTATATCGTTACATTGATTTAGAGCCTTGTTTTAGAGCCTTGTTTTAACTAAATGATTCCAGGATTGCTGATTATTTTTTTCTAGTTTCTATTTAAAAGCAACGAATTATATTTGATTTATCTGAACCCTTAGGGAAAAAATCATTTCAGAGGGAAATTGGTTAATCTATATAATCTTCAGTCCGGTTGTAAAAACTGTGAACAGACACCACTTTTGCCTAACTCTTGTTAATGTTTCAGTGTCAGTTTCAATGGTACAATGCTAATTTTTAAAAGCCATGCAATGCATTGGGAACGGTTTTAGGTCTTTTCCATTTCACATGTTTGCTCCAAATAATCCTAAATTAATATATCCCCTCTTACCCTATTTGTGATAATAAGCCTCAAACAGATTCTACATGTTAGTGGCATGAATTTCCTTTGTTGACTAAATAGACATTTTGAGGTTACACATCTCAGGCTGGAACAGCATTATAAATAAATAAATACAACAACAAAAGGCTATGCATTATTAAAGCAGGTATCCTTGTTAGTTTGTTGCAAAAGGCTATGTGTAGCAAAAGGCTATGTGTAACAAAAGGTGATTTGTTTAGAATGAGATAATAATAATAATAATAATAATAATAATAATAATAATAATAATAATAATAATAATAATAATAATAATAATAATAATAATAATAATAATAATAATAATAATAATAATAATAATAATAATAATAACAACAACAACAGAGTTGGAAGGGACCTTGGAGGTCTTCTAGTCCAACCCCCTGCTTACGCAGGAAACCCTACACTACTTCAGACAGATGGTTATCCAACATCTTCTTAAAAACTTCCAGTGTTGGAGCATTCACAACTTTTGGAGGCAAGCTGTTCCACTGATTAATTGTTCTAACTGTCAGGAAATTTCTCCTTAGTTCTAAGTTGCTTCTCTCCTTGATTAGTTTCCACCCATTACTTCTTGTTCTACCCCCAGGTGCCTTGGAGAAAAGTTTGACTCTCTCTTCTTTGTGGCGACCCCTGAGATATTGGAACACTGCTATCATGTCACCCCTGGTCCTACTTTTCATTAAACTAGATATACCCAGTTCCTGCAACCGTTCTTCATATGTTTTAGCCTCCAGTCCCCTAATCATTTTTGTTGCTCTTCTCTGCACTCTTTCTAGAGTCTCTACATCCTTTTTACATCGTGGCAGTGTAAAAAGTTGTTTGTTTCCTGTTTATTTCTTGCTTCCAGTTTGTTTTCTGCGAGAGGTGATTTGTTCGTTTCCTGCTAGCTGGAATGTGGAAGTGACCAACTTTCTGCAAATATATGAAGTCAGGCTCATAGCAGTACTAGGGTAATAATAACTGTCTGAAGATACTAGTTGTGGTGAAAATAAACAGCTGACACTGTGATAGGTTAGAAATTGTTCCTCACTACAGCTCTCCACTATGTCATAACTATCAATGAAGACCCAAGAGCAAGGAGTTAATTAGAAGGAAAGCCACTGTTTTTGCTTTATTTCACTCTTAAAAACAAGGAAGCCATTTCACTTTTCCAAAGAGCTTCAGGAGAATATGGACTCCGACCTCTCTCTGTTGAAAGAAGGAAGACATCGTTTCAAAGATGTCTTTGAATGCTGATCATAAGGCTTAAATGGTAGCCTATGGTACAGTTATTCTTATTTGAACATGACTGTGCTATGTATTTTTTAATAATCAGATTTCAATGCAACCCACACTGGATGTTTTTTTAAAAGTTTTTTGGATTTTTATTTTTAGAATATACATCAACATCAATACATGAACAGTGCGGCGTCTGGGTAGCATTCATTTTGGGACAAATTGTCAATAATAATATTGATGGTATTTGTTACATTAATCAAATTTATGAAATCCTACCATAGTATTCATATACATATTTGTTTTAAAGTAGTTATTCAATATTTCAATGTTCCATTTTAATGCCAATCACAATATTATTTGAGTTTACATAGTACTGCCCTCTTTCAACCTCTAATCTTTCCCTCTAGTTATTGCTTTCATTCTATTGTATGAAAAATATATGTGCTAATATTCCCCCTATTTCTTATTTCTGCCTCTATTCTGGCTTCTAGTCAGGCCACCATTACTAATCCTAGTGATAATACACTTGTTTATATTAAGATATAGTCCTTTATTATTTAATTAATTGTTTAAATATTTACCGTATTTTTTGCTCCACAAGTGGGTGGAAATGTCTGTGCGTCTTATGGAGTGAATATTGCGTCAGCACCACCTGGAACAGCTGATTGGCAGTATTCCGGTAGGCCGATCCAAACGCTGATCAGCTGCTTGGCAGCAAAGGCTCCAGCGTTCCCCGCTGGAGGCAGCAGACACAGAGGAGGCAGGAATGGCAGCATTTCTGGTTGCTCAGCCTCAGATCGGCGGGGGTACGGGAGGCCAGAATACCGCCATCGCTCAGCTGACTGGTAGTGGGTGCGTCTGCAATATGCTGAACTCTGTAAACCACTTAGAGAGGGCTGTAAAGCACTATGAAGCAGTATATAAGTGTAAGTGCTATTATGGTCAGGTGCTTCTTATGAAGCGAAAAATACTATTTTATATATTTATTTGTTTAGTAGACTTATATGCCACCCATCTTGTGGAAGGCGACCCTAGGCAGCTTACAATCATTCAATAAAAATGCCGTATAAAACAATAAATAGAGAACTTAAATTTAAAATTCAGTTAGAATTAAATTGACCAAGATGAAGAGGAAGGGAGCAAAGTACACACAGAGAGGAGATGGCATCTTCTTATCTAAAGCATTAACTATCTCCAGAATTCCATGCTCCCATTTGGACCCCAGGCCAGTTGATAGAGCCAAATCTTCAAGCCCATTCAGAAAGCCAAGAGGGTGGTTGCAGATCTCACCTCGGGAGGCACAATGTTCCAGAAGATGGGAGCCACAGCAGAGAAGGCTCTTCTTCAGGACCCTGCCAACTGGAATTTCTTGTTTTGTTCTTTTATTAAAAAAAAATGATTTACAAAGCAGTGTAAACTATTGTAAGCAGTGGTTTCAGACAGTACTAAATAAACTTTTATACTTTAGGGGAACTAAAGGTCACCGCAAAAGCATTGTGATTGTAGGGTCCCCTGGCAAACCACTTCCAGTAATTGGATGTCAATCACTTTCTCTTCCCTCTTCTCATGCTGGTGTGAGAAATAAAATCTAAATATAGCACGGGTTGTTTTTTTTCCAGGCACAGTGACTGTCTTTTTATGGCAAGCACAAGCACTAAAATGTGTGTGAAACTGTGCTATGGCCCCTACTCAATTCTAGTCACTTTGCAATTATCTCACATCATCTCATAAGGCCACAGGACAGTCTGAAAGCTCTGTGTTTTATTTGACTAGATCTCATGTGCCCGCTGCATAATGATTTCTATAGCCCTGGATACTTTAATCAAATAAAATGAAGTGACATTCCAAAACATAATCTCCCGCACAATGTCAATCTTTGAAACAATCATGCTAGGTATGATTATTTCTGACAAAAATCAATATGGAGTAAAGGTATGAGACTACTTTTGAATTACAGACCAAAACCTTGGAAATTATCACTATATGAAGAATTATGGATTTACCAAGCATGGGGACAGGGATGAGGATTCCTTCTGAAAGCTGGAGACAGAATATCTGCCCAGATTTACAGTTTTGAATTGCCAGGATGTGTTTATTTTCTGTTTATGAAATAGGTTTCTAATCAACAGAATGGAGGCTGGTCAATCTTATTCCTTGTGGCAAACTTTAAATGATTTTTTTTAATAGGCTGAAAGATTTTATTATTTTATTCTTTCCTTTGTTCTTTCCCTTTTTCTCCTATGTTTGTTTCTATTTTTCCCTTCTCTAATAAATAATTCAAATCAGTTTGGTTCAGGGAGATCATGAGTTCTAGTCCTGCCTTAGCATGAAACCAGCTAGGTGAACTTGGGCCATTCACTCTTTCTGAGCCCTAGGAAGGAATCAATGTAATCCACTTCTGAAAAACCTTTCAAAGAAAACTGTAAGGATTAGTCCAGCCAATGAAAACAGGAGTAAAACAAAAAATGGACTCAAAGATAATAACAACAAAATCTAGCTGAGTTGAAGAAAACAAATATTGAGTACTAGATAGCAAAAATGTTAATAAAATCTCATATTTGCTTCATATGGTTGATCTGAAGCTTTATGGAAAATCAGAAATCAAAATCCAGTCATTGACAAATGCTGTAAGACCCTTTAGCACAGCTATGGTAATCAAATTTGGCCTAGAGAAAGTCTTGGCTCATAACATGTCTGATTGGGAAAAAAAGGAAGTGTGGATAATTGAAGATAATAGAAGACAAAAAACTGGAGAAGTTCATGAAATATCAAGATCTGAAAATCAAAGTTGAAAGATTATGGCAGAAACTGACTATGGTGGTCCCAGTGGTTTTCACACTGGATGCAATGCCAAAAAAAACTTGGATGGCACTTAGAAAATCTGTGCATTGACAAAATTTCCATTTGACAATTGCAAAAGGCCACACTACTTAGATCAACACATATACTATGCCAATTCATTATGACATCCAAGGTTCTTGGGAAGAACCGCTCCAAACTTGACTGTAGAAAATACGACTTTAGCAACAGATTGGTAAATGCCTGGAACTCACAACCTGCCACAAAGAACTGGCAACTGTGGTTTCAGATTATTTTGTGTTTAGTTTAGTTTAGTTTATTGGAATTTCTATGCCGCCCAACTCCCAGAGGGACTCTGGGTGGCTCACAGTAAGGGACAGAAACAACAACCAATAAAAACAATTTGTAACAAGAACAACAGCTTCATTACTAGATGACTTCCCCCCAATGAGAAAAGGGCAAAAAATTGCAGCTTCAAATCAAATCATATCATGAACTAAGAAGGATAAATACGGTGAAAGGACACTAATCAAGGGCGCTGTCCCATCCCACCTATTTTCTTTTTTCTGGATTTTAACAAGAGAATCAGGTTCTTACACATTCAAAGATTTATAACAACTACAACTACTAGATAGCCCAATGAACATGCAGATATTAAACATTTTTAAAAGTTGTCTTCCCACAAACCCCATTTAATTTGGCTCAGCATTACTCCTATATATAAAATGAATCTTTAGTAGATAGTAGATAGTTTAGTAGATAATACCAAGCATTATAGAAACATAGAAATGTAGAAAACTGATGACAGAAAAAGACATAGTGCTCCATCGAGTCTGCTTAAGAGTGATGGATTTGAAACAAACAAACTTTACCATGGTCTTAGTGCCAGAAAACAGAATATATATACTGTGTGTGTATATATATGTATATATGTATATATGTATATATGTGTATGTGTGTGTGTGTGTGTATACACACACACATATTATATATATATATATATATATATATATATATATATATATATATATATATATATATATATATATATACACACACACACACACACACACACACACACACACACACACAGAGTATATACTGTATATACACAGTATATATATATATATATATATATATATATATATATATATATATATATATACACACACACACACAGAGAGAGTATATGTGTGTGTGTGTGTTTGTGTGTGTGTGTGTGTGTGTGTACATACACACATACCTTTAAATATAAAGTAAACATAAAATAATAACACAAAACAAAATAACACAAAACAATAAAATGACATTACTATTGTTTATTGTTATTTAGAAATAATACAGTTGTGATTGGCAGGATTAGTGCTATTGCTCAAATGAAGGTGGAACAAATACAGACAAATTATTGGTAGCCCAATAGAGCAAATACATATGTTTAAATATCTTGGGGTATAATTGAAAGCTTATTTTGGAAAACCATCACCTGAGATGATGGTCTCAGGAAGAGCAAGTTCATGTGTAACTTGGATGTTTTTTAGATTTAGGGACTTTTTCTAAAAGATAGCAACTCCTCTTCAGAGTTCTCAATCAGATTGGTAAACATGATAGTTTCATTCTACGATAATGGAGTCAGGGAGGGATGCATTCAGCCACATTTCGCAGACAAATATAATATCGAAAATGGTCGTATTTAATAGGAGGAGGAATTCAGGCATTTTGTTTACAAGACTTCTTGCATTGAGTAGTTTGCATTTAAGGTCAGTAGTAGTAGTAGGAGTGGCAGTAGGAGTGGCAGGTTGTGAAGTAGCTAAGTCAGTAGTAGTAGTGAGATAATTAAGGTCGTTTGTGGCAGTAGTAGTGGCAGGTGGTGAGGTTGTTTGAGGCATGCGTGCCTAGTTTTGGATGATGGGGATTGGATGTTAGGATGTGGGTTGTGAGATTTACTTTTGATACAGTCTACATAGTAGTCTATATATAGGTCAGTCTCACCATTGTCTTGACGTCTTTTTAGATCTTGGCGGAGTTCACGGAGCGGATTCTTTGTAGAATGGATAGGTCTGGTCTTGAGTGAAGTTTCTTGTAGTTAGTGTCAGTTTTGGTGATGTAATTTATTGTGTGAATAATTTGCATTTGCTGTTTTTGTTTTTACAAATGACTCTGCAGAATCTGGGGGGGGGGCACTGAGCCATCACTGTATTTGAACTCAGGGCCATCTCTTGAGATTTCAATGATTTTATCTGGGGAGAAGGTTGTTGTCTGAGAGTTAATGATAATGTCGCAAACTATAGTGATGTCATCAGTTTCGCTGTTGCTGTCTAGTCCAAATAAAATTGTGTTTGGACGTTTCTGTTCACGATCAACAGCATCTTTGATCAGTAAGGGTATGTTGTTTATTAGGTTGATATTATTATTAATAAGAGCTAATAGCAAATTTTACACTCCAGGTCCCTTTTAGAAGAATCTCTGCCCATTAGGGTTTGAAAATGCTATGAGTCCTCTAAAGCATAGTATCTGGGACAGATGTGTCACTAGAAGGCAAAATCACAAAATGATGTCTCACTTATTTTGGCCATGTCATGCAGGAGAATTCACTGGAAAAAACAATTATGTTGGGAAGAGTTAGGCGTAAAAGGAAACCAGACCATCAAAGAACACATAGGCTGGACACCATCAAAGCTGACACCAGCCAGAGGAGAGCGTAGAAAAACTCAAAGAAGGAGTGCAAGATCAGAAGATGTGGAGAGATATGGCTCATAGAATCTCCCGAGTCGGACATGACTGAACAGATAACATCATTATCATTATCATCTTGGATGCTGATTTGCAAACCAGCATAAATTTAGAATCCAATCCCATCATCCCTGGATTTTTTTTTCTCAAGTGATATCTGCCTTCATTCTATCTTTCCCCCATTGTAATTTTGAAATGTTGCCAGGGTCTTCAACTTGGCCAGGTTGGACCCATTTTCCTCTGCAGTGCTTTGGGGGGGTGTTATAAAAATTTCCCTCTTCTTCAGCTTCTAGGCCTGTATGGAGACAGCTTTGTGGAGTACCTGTGCCACACATTCCTATCCTGCTCTCTTTACAAGGAATTCCTGGATGTCATTCAACTTTTCCATTATAAAGAAATGTCCAGGCAGTGAATATGATGATAATCTGTTGCTTCTTCTGTATGACCAGGACTCTGCTCTATCTATTCAGAGTGTCTGATTCAGTGTCTTTATTTGATTGTATTCCAAAATATACCAGTTAGCAGTCAAAGTTCATTGTAGTATTTCAGAATTATTCTTCCAATTCAGTTGAGTGTCTTCAGAATATTAGTCACATACCAAAATAATGATAAATTCAGATAAATGAGGTTAATATTTATATAAGTTTCAGAATAATAAGTTGTATAAAATATCCGTGTATATTTTTATGGTTGTGATTATACTTTTCAAATTAAACGAAGCGTTACATTCAGATGATTAATTGAACTGCAGAGTTTGCCCAATATAGGATCCATTTCTTTTTCTCCCAGCCAATATATAATTACAGCTAATTTTGTACTGCAGCTCAAATGAACAAAAGTGTTAGCTAATTTGCATTTTGCATGTCTAGTTAATTTAAAATCCCACTTATGTAAATAATAGTTAATTGAAACACAGCATACAGTATATGAGCAGATTAATTCATTTAGTGGAAAAAAAATTTTTTTTTCATTTAGCCTCTCTTTATCAAGCAGTACTCAAAAACAAAAAGCCACACATAGAAGATTTTAATAAGATATCTCTAAGAGTGGATATCTCTCACTGGACCACCACAATTATCCTCCTTGGAGGCCCAAAAATCTGGAGCCAGCATCGGTGATGGTAAATATCCCATTTCCTCCATTAGCAATAAAACATCCCCAGTCTATCTTTCATGCCCAAACTATTTTGGTATCCATCCAAAAGTACAAAAAGTATACCTTTCTAGAGAGAGAAACACCCCAATTTTAGGGTGCCAATTTTGCAAATTCAATCATAATTTCTTACTCTGCCGATTCTTAGCTGAGGTTGATACAGGTAATTGCCATCTGGGACCAAGAACCACAGATATGACCACAGATATGAGAATCGGAGGATACTAGTGGCAGTTATCAAAATATGAACTGATATTCATATACCGGTATATTCTTTCCTTGGGAAGGAAAGAAGGTGTTATAAAATTTTAGGGATATTTGGTAAAGTGCAGTTTGTATCAAAGAAGCATTGTGGGATGTACAGTATGTACAGGTAGTCCTCAATTTACAACAGGTCGGTTAATGACAATTCAAAGTTACAACAGCACTGAAAAAAATGACTTATGACTGTTTCTCACACTTACAACCGTTGCTGCATTCCTATGGTCATGTGATCAAAATTAGATGTTTAGCAACTGGCTCATATTTATGAAGGTTGCAGTGTTCCGGAATCATGGGATCACCTTTTGCGACCTTCTGACAAACAAAGTCAATGGGGAAGCCAGATGCACTTAACAACTGTGTTATTAACTTAACAACTGCAGTGGTTCACTTAACAATTATGGCAAGAAAGGTTGTAAAATGGGGCAAAATTCCCTTAATAAATGTCTTGCTTAGCAACCAAAATGTTGGGCTCCATTGAGGTCATAAGACAAGGACTACCTGTACTTGTAGTTAGAATTTTCCCTGTGTTGTATTCCTGTAGGGCAGTCCTTCTCAAATAGTGGGGTGCCCCCCCTGGGGGGTCTCAGAGCGATGCCAGGGGGCGTGTGTGACCCTGGGGAACATGCATGGTCCCTCTCGATCGATTCCCCCAGACGGGGAGTGTTTTCCCAGTTGCATGCTGCTCTGAGCCCGGAAGAGAAGGCGGCCAGGCGGGGTGAATGGCTGCGTGGGTTCTTGTTGTTCTCGGCGGGCGCTGCGGTAGCCATGAACGGCGTGGCGAACCTGCTGCTGGACAAGGAGGAGCATCCTCTGCAGCTGGCCGAAAGCTTCGAACGGCACCCTAAAGCCTCCTTCCACACCATTCGCTGTGAGTGCCCGGCAGAGGCGGCGCTTATGGGCCAGGCCGGCAACCCCAAAACATCGGCTTGATTAAGCTGGCCTGGCTCCATGTCAAAAGAGGGCCCTAACCACAGTAGCCTATGCCTGCCTAACCGAAAACAGGCTCCACTGAGTTCAGTGTTACTCCCAGGTAAGTAAGAGCAGCCTTCCCCAACCAATAGTTTGCTTGCAGCTTATAATAAGTAAAATAATAAATATTAACACTAAAATTCCATTGGGGCCCAGATCGGAGTGTTGGGGGCGCGCAAAATGTTTACTTCTTCCTGGGGGGTGCGGGGGGGGGTGTAACAAAATAATTGAGAAGCACTGCTGTAGGGACACATGATCATCATGTACAGCTTTTCTTTGCTAAACTTACATGCCTTTGTAATAGCATCCTTCTAATTGTAAACAAGAAATATTCTTGCAGCAGATCAATGACCCTGGGTCAATTGCTCATAGGAAACAGATAACAAGCCCCGGACTACACTGTTTATACTGTTTGTGCATGGTGGCTGACAGATTATTGTAACTGTGCATCAAACTAAAAATTTGAAACTGAGGAACAGAGAAAGGTTATAGCTCTCCAAGTGAGTCTACAGCAAGGTCCCCACTTTCAAATTCACAAAGGCAAGCCAAAGGAAAAGGCACTGCCAGGTATACAAACGGATAAACCTTTAACTCATTTTCCCATATCAACTATCAGACTGTCCCATAGACTATTTCCGAGCCACTTATTGTCTCTATTGGGCCAATTTCTCTCCCCTGTCTGTCTTCTTCTATAAATCTCCTTAGGAGGAATTTGCTGTGCAGGTTGCTCTACTGCGACATTAACCTTTCTTGCTTGCTTAAAAGCCAGACTCAAGTGTGAAGGAATCAATTATATTTATTCAGCCCTATTCTCAGTCCTTCCTTTGTAGCCGCCTTCTGATGAAAACACTGATCTTGACTGATTTGTGGAAACTTGTAAAGGGAAGGAAGGGACAATGCCATCAGGCTTTCTTTTATACTCTAGCCTCAGTCTGTCTGTCTTCCTTGCCTTCAAGTTAGTTTTTTTCTTTCTTTCTTAGCAACCACCTAAACAAATCCCTTAGCAACCACCTAAACAAGTTTTCTTGACAAGGCTTCTCAGAAGTGGATTGCCCTTGGTGCCTTCCAAGAGCTGAGAAAAGAGACTAGCTCAATGACACCCAGCTGGCTTTGTGCCCAGGCCAAAACTAAAACTCACAGTCTTCCAGTTTGTAGCCTGTTGCCTTTACCACTACACCAAACTGGCTTTCTTTATCAATTTCTTGTAAGGTCTGTTTCTTGACTTGGCCTACCTCAAAGGGTGGACATCAAGCCTTCCTTCTGTCTCTTTATCTCAGCTATTTTCCCTTGCTCAAATCCGAATGTTTTGATTCTTCATTTTTAGATATTTTCTTAGTCTAAATTAGGGGTTCTTAACTTGGGGTCAATGGATCCCTCAGGGGTCCGCAGATAGATTTCAGGGAGTCTGTAAATTTGGAGGCAGGGGGAAAAAATACAATTTTATTTCACAACTGCTAACTGAAAATTAGCCTGCCTTGTTATTTAGTTAATGGGCTAATAGGGAAATGAATACATGTCTACATTATATTAATGTCTTTTAATATTTTAATATTTGTGTCTGAGTATAATTGATTCCTTTCCAATGCAATCTATATCTATGTATTTTATTTTACCCATTTAAACGCATTTTGGGTGAGAAGGAGTCCATACCTTTCACCAGATTCTCAAAGGGGTCCATAGCCCCAAAACGGGTGAAATGCTCCTGGTTTGGGCAGGCCGGTTGGTCGTCGTAGAGCCGATAGCGATTGCAGCGCAAGGCTTCCCCCACCCGCCTGGACGCCGCCATTTGGGTTCTTTTACCCTCTGTGCATGCGCAAAGCGTTCTGCGCATGCGCAGAGGGTAAAAGAACCCAAATAGCAGCATCAAGGCGGGTGGGGGAAGCCTCGCACTGTGATCGCTATCGGCTCTATGATGACCGACCGGCCTACCCAAACTGGGAGCATTTCACCACTGATGTTAATAATTCCTAATTTTGCTGCAATGGCTAAACCAGCAGAGATCAGAGCAATGTGACTCTTCAGAGCTTTACTCTTCATATAGTCAGTGGAGGATTAATGAAACAGCCTAACAAGGCATTAACAAACAGTACTCTAACCATGTATTTTTGATTATTATTCTTTCACAACAGTACATTCAGAATTCAGGAAACAAATGACAGATTGGAATCAATGCACCTTTCTCTCTCTTTCACATTTTTTACTCATTGAAATTTATTGCTAGAGTTGATAAAAAAAAAGAAAAAGAAAAATGGAGAGTGTAATCTAGGCTAATAATAGGCTATATATCATCTGTCAATAATCAGCAGGATAAATTACACTAGAAATAAATGGTGTGTTTGCTATTTTGGGGGTTTGATTACTGCTGTAGAACAAATATTTGTGTAAAAAAATATAAGATCACATGGGGAGAGCAATTTTTCTTTATCTAAAAAAATGAAAACCTTTCCTTCCTTGTTCTTTACTATGCAAATCTGTATAACGGAATTTTTATTTATTTGCATCCCACCTTTATTATTACCTTCGGGACCGCATCCTGCCGCATACCTCCCTACGACCGGTTAGATCCCACAGAGTTGGTCTCCTCAAGGTCCCATCGACCAAACAATGCCGGTTGGCGGGGCCGAGGGGGAGAGCCTTTTCTGTGGGAGCCCCCTCTCTTTGGAACCAACTCCCTCCAGAGATTAGAACTATCCCCACCCTGCTGGCCTTCCGTAAAGCAATAAAAACTTGGCTCTTCCGGCAGGCGGGGTGAAAGTGAGACCAATTAGATTACATTTGGGTCTCCCCCCTTGGTTTATGAATGTCAGATGTTTTTTTAATTTTTATAATTTTTTAATTAGATGTTTTTATGTAACAATGATTTTATATGTTGTTAGCCGCCCAGAGTCCCTCGGGAGTTGGGCGGCATACAAATCTATTAAATTAAATTAAATTAAATTTTTGCAAATAACTCAAGGCATATTCAACACTCCTTCCTCCTGTTTTCCTCACAACAGCCCTGTTAGGTGGGGTGGGTTGAGAGAGAGAGTGAGTGGCCCAAAGTCACCCAGTTGGCTTTCATGGCTAAGGTGGGACTAGAACTCACAGTCTCCCATTTTCGAACCTAGTGCCTTAACCACTAGATCAAACTGGCTTTGAGTTTGGGGAAGGACATTGTCCTTAAAGTTGTGGTGAATTCCTTTGCAGTGAATATTTTTTAACTTCAGTGTAAATAGGAAGAAAACAATTGATTTCATAAGGTGAATTCTAGGAAGCAGGAAATAGCTATTAAATATTTATATATATATTTCAATTATGTAGTACATTTGAAATTTCTTCATAACAATGGAGACTTCATTTCCTCATTTGGAATGAGTCTGGTTTTTAAGATAAACAGTCTGTGACAGAATGCGTCTATGAAGGGAGAGGTGATGTGATGGACTACAGTAACTAGCAGGTTCCCAGGAAAGAGGAAACATACTCCTAGGTGGGTGGGTGGGTGAGACAAGAGACAGTACAGTTCAGACTTGAATCATGGAAATAAAAAGATATTTATAATAGCCATTTCCTAGAATCTCCCAGGATATTTATTTTATTTACTTATATCCTGCCTTTATTATTGGTTCAAATAACTCAAGGTGGAGAACATATCCAACCTTCCTCCTATTTTCCCTAACAATGCTGTGAGGTTGGATTGGGCTGAGAGAGAGTGCCCAAGGTCATCCAATTGACTTTTCCGGCTAAGGCAGGATTGGAACTCACAATCTCTGGCTTTTTTAGCCTGGCGCCTTAACCACTAGGCCAAACTGGCTCTCTGGTATATGCATTAGGTAGGGCAATATACGTTCTGTCTAGATGGTATAAGCCAGTGATGGTGAACCAATGGCACATGGAGCCATATCGGAGGGCACGTGAGGTGTTGACCTATTTCAGCTCCACGGGCAAACTGGAAGTTCGGAAAAACACACTTCCGGTTTGCCGTTGGGCTGTTTTTTGCACTCTGGAGGGTTCATGGAAGCTCCCTGAAGCCCCGGAATGCGAAAAACGTCAAAACGGGCAAACCAGAAGTTTGGAAAACGCACTTCCCATTTGCCCTTGGGCTGTTTTTCGCACTCCGGAGGGTTCAGGGAAGCTTCATGAAGCCCCAGAATGCAAAAAACAGCCCAATGGGCAAACCAGAAGTGCATTTTTCCGAACTTCCGGTTTGCCCATTTTGCTGTTTTTCACTGTCCCAGGCTTCAGTAAGGCCTTTGCACGGGGGGGGGGGGGAACATGCACAGGGGGCAGCGTGAGGGGTTGTGCGCATGCATGGGGGGAGGGAATGGGTGTGGGTATGTGTGCGCACGCTAGTGCGCGCACACACACCCTTTTGGCACACGAACCAAAAAAGGTTTGCCATCACTGGTATAAGCCAATGACATAGAACTGAACTTTGACTGGATTGATCTATGTTATTCTTGGGCTAAGTCTGATCCAATCATTCTTTCCACTGTTACCAATTACAAAACAACAACTATTTTGCCACACTCTTCAGGAAAAAAAAGGTCAGTATACTTAATGCCAATCAAAGGTGAATTTATTCTTCTTTTCTCTCATTAACATTTTTATTGAGTTATAAGATAAAATAAGATACAAAATACGAAAGAAAATAGGAAAACAATGGGGAAGAAGGGGGGAGAAAAGTGAGGAATGATTAGGAAAAAGAAAAAGAAGCATTGACTTCTGACTCTGTTGCAGTAAAATAGGGCATTAACATCAAATCACAACTTTTTGTTTTTTTTCATAATAATATAAACCAGCCATTTCTATAAGGAAAAGGTGAATTTATTCTTGATGATTAAAAAGATGCTGGTCCCATTTTGCTCTAGATCTCTTTCCACTGATTTAATGTTGCTTCAGCTAGAATTCAGAAATATATGAAATGATCAGATCAATCAAAACTCTGCCAACTAACATTCCCATTATTGTAATTTTGGCTGTCAGAAGATTGGAAATCTTAGGTCCCTGAAAGGTTTAAAAACTCCAGTCCCAAACATCTAAAGATACAAAAACCACACCACAATATTCCACATTAAAATGGCAAAGTTGCATACTGATGATCAAGGGGTAAATGACTTAGCAGACTTATTTCACCTAACATATTCTGCATTCATGACAAATGGGACTGAATCCCCCAGTTTATTGGAAATTAAAAGAACATCTGCAATTCTTACAAAGTGATGCAAATGAAACCGATGCTAGGATGGATTTGAATCAAGTTGGAAGCTGGCTTTAGGAGATTACAGTATTTTTCAGAGTATAAGACGCTCTGAAGTATAAGATGCATCTAGATTTTGGGGAGGAAAACAAGGAAAGAAATCTGCCTCTGCCTCCCAGCAATTTGCCTCCTTGCAGCAAACGGCAAACAGCCTGTTTCAGTTTCAGTTTCAGCACAGTCTGATTAGCACAAGCAGCTGATTGTGGGTTGGATCGGCCTCCCCATGATCAGCTGCTTCAGGCTGCAGGGATTGCTTATTGCTGCCTCCACGCACCCCATTTTTGGCCTCTGCATCCAGTTTTCAGCCTCCACATACCCCGTTTTCAGCCTCCGCACGCTTTATTGGGTGGAAAACGGGGCATTCAGAGGCCAAAAATGGGATGCAGAGGCCAAAAATGGGGGGCATGGAGGCGGTGATAGGCAATGGCAATCCCTGCAGCCTGAAATAGCTGATGGTAGGGAGGCCGATCCAACCGACAATCAGCTGCTTGTGCTAATCAGGCTGTTTGCTGTTTGCTGCAAGGAGGCAAATTGCTGGGATGCAGAGGCCAAAGGGTGGGGGCTGGCGGGTGGGTGGGGCTACATTCGGTGTATAAGACGCACCCAAATTTTCACCCTCTTTTAGGGGGGAAGTGCATCTTATACTCCGAAAAATATGGTAGTTTGGTCATCCATTTATCTACCCTTGACCTTCAGGTTCTGTAAATTTTGTAAGCCGCCTGAATCACCTATGTATGAGTTGGATAGATATATAAATTTGTTTAATAAATAAGAAAATAAATCTGAGGTAGAAGCTTTGTTCATCACCTATTGCCTGATCCTTTAAATGGGTCGTTCCAAATATGAAATCTGTCTTTATGCAAAATAAACGCCACAGTTCCCTGTGTCCATCCCCTTCCAGTATGTTTTCTCCAAAACCCAGTTTGAAAAAAGAGATCACCCATTTCACTCAAAACAACCAAGAGGAGCAAAAACATTTCAATTCCTGATGAAGCATTTGGAGCATGACATCAAATTATAACAATAACTATAGCCATTTATCAAGAAAATACAATATATCATATATTATGTAGTTATTACCATACCTTTGGATATTGTTTGACGGGAATCAATACTCTTTCTGACAGCTTTATATTTTTATTGCTGATGACATCAAGATATTTTTTCTCTTCATCCTCCTTTTTCTCATCAGAACTCTGGAACTTTTCAATTTCTGGAAAGAGTGAAGAAAAACGGACCTACAGTTATATTGCTGTTATTGTTGAATACAGTCTTCCTTCCTTCCTTCCTTCCTTCCTTCCTTCCTTCCTTCCTTCCTTCCTTCCTTCCTTCCTTCCTTCCTTCCTTCTCTCTGACATTACTCTAGAAACACTCTGCAGTAGTATATACATACACATACATACACACATATAGACATACACACATAAAATAATATATATTTGTACACCAGTCATTTTAGTAGAATCAAGAATCAGTGGTCAAGAATAGATAATTTTGAATGTGTAGTTACCACCAGGCTTGTTTTTCTAAACTGAAAAATAAGTAAAATGGGTCCATACTGGGAGTCTTACTACGAGGTTAAGGAATCTATCAACTACGATCCCATTCTAAATTGGCTCTTGTTATAAAATGTCATTGCCCCAAATCCGTTTATTTCAATAGATGCATTAACAACTTTTGGGAATATAAATGGTTAATACAAGGTCTATACAGTCCCCAAATCAATCCTCTCTGCAGATGTTTCTATTGAGACTCAAATATGAGATCAAGATGTTTCTAATTCAGCTTTCTGAGCTTCTGACATACAGTAGTAGTAAAGTATCTAAAAAGTTCCTCTAAAACAGTGTTTCCCAACCTTGGCAACTTGAAGATGTCTGGACTTCAACTCCCAGAATTCCCCAGCCAGCATTCGCTGGCTGGGGGATTCTGGGAGTTGAAGTCCAGACATCTTCAAGTTGCCAAGGTTGGGAAACACTGCTCTAAAAGAAGGAGATATACTGTAGATTAAAATGTCTGCTTAGCCATAAAGCAAATTGCTTCATTGGAAGTTAATCATTATCTCTTCGTGAGATTGAACCGATAGGATTGTTGTGAGGATAAGATGGTTGAATTCTAGGCAAGATAACTCTTTTTTGACTATACCATTCATGGAGGAAAAGTAGTACAGTGTGTAAGAAATAAGTAGGACAATGTTATTGAAAAACTACTCACTTTTGCATATCTTTTGCATATCCTTAACCTGAATATTTTTTTAAAAAACTGGCTCTTTAAAGATTATTTTCTTTCAAAACTTGCTTTGAATATATATTTGGCAATATATACACTGAACTGAGATCTGAGCTGCAAAACCTGAAATGTGGAATTGCTGAGTTCTAATTTGCAAATGCTTCTGGAAATCTGGATCAAACTGGTTGCAATGAGTAACTACAGTAGAGTCACATTTTTCAAGCACTCCATACCTCAGCAGAGCTATCATTCTTTTTCTTTTTCATAGGCTTTACCAAGAAGCCTATGGTTGTCTCAACACGTGTGCTGGAATTGGCAGCATTTAGCCAACCTTGGCTGATCTAGAAAGATGGTTAAGTATTTAGAAGGGGGAGGAAGCATCTGGGGACTCCAGGGCTGTAGGCACGACTAGGAAGTCCGAATTCACATGAGGGAAGAAATCAATGGCAAACAAGAAAATCAGAATATATAAATCAACATAAAATCAGATCAACCTGGAAGCTGCATTAACTATACATTTGTGTTATTTAGTACCTAATAGACATTTGTTTCCCAAGAACACAGAACACAATAGAACACAATAGACATTTGTTTCCCAAGAACACAGAATAACAGAGTTGGAAGGGACATACAGGTTTGATTACAAAGTCACAGAGTTGGAAGGGACCTTGTAGGTCATCTATTCAACCCCCACCACCCCACCCAAGCAGGAGACTCTACACCATTTCTGACAAATGGCAGTCCAATCTCTTCTTGAAAGCCTCCAGTGATGAAGCTCCCACAACTTCCGAAGGCAAGCTGTTTCATTGGTTGATTGTTCTGTCAGAAAATTTCTCACAAAAAGGTCTTCTAGTCCAGCAGTCCCAACTGGTGATCCGCGAGAAAAATTTGGTGGTCTGCAAAAAAATTATTTTCATTTTTTATATTGCACTAAATCAGGGGTCCTCAAAGTACGGCCCCTGGGACAGATATGTGCAATGAATGTTTGTGTTGCTGCAGAGTGTCTCCCCCTTTGGGGTCTTTTTGTGTGGGTCGGCAGGGGGAACAGAAATTCTGACTTGGGGTCTGCTTCGCTCTCCTGGTGCAGGGCTTTGGGCGAAAGCTAGAGGAAAGTGCCGCTGGTGGCAAAGAGCCAAAGGGCCTTGTTCCAGTGGGACTGCATCATGGCCTACAACTGGCTGACCATCTTAGCCCGCTGAGCCTCCAGGCGCCGGTACCTGGCCTTGCACTCCCGCAGGTCTTCCCTCTGCTTGGAAAGCCTATGCTCGTAGTCCTCAGTGAGGTGCTTCTACTGAGCCTCCTTCTCGGTCAGATCCAATCTGAACTGAGCTGTTTTGCAAACTCTTTCTCATGGTGGCTCTTTAGCTCCAACAACTGCTTCCTGTTGGGGCCCTAAGGAGCCTGGGCGGGGAGGTGAGGAGTGGCTGGGAGGGGATAGGTGAGTAGAGGCTGACGAGGTGCCCCTCGACGTGAGTGACATTGAGTTGGCCACGCCCACCCAGCCACATGACCACCTAGCCACGCCCACCCAGCCAGTCATTAGGCAGATCATATTAGTGGTCCGTAGGATTTAAAATTATGGATTTAGTGGTCCCTGAGATCCGAAAGGTTGGTGACCCTGTTCTAGTCCAACCCCCTGCTCAAGCAGGAGACCCTATACCATTTTAGGCAACTGGTTGTCCAATCTCTTCTTAAAAACCTCCAATGATACACAACTTCTGAAGGCAAAAGTTGAAGAGGGCCATGTTTAACTTCCTAAAGACTGCAAGATCCACTACACCATCTGGAAGAGGTGACTATCCAGTGTCTGTTGGAAAAGCTCCAGCTAAGAGGGAAAAAATCACTCCATGCAGTCGTCTATTCCACAGACTGGAAATACAAAGAAATGGTGTCTTCTAAAATGGTAACTCTTTTCCTCTTTTTTAGTCAGAAACCAGTTATCTGCCATGCAATAGCTTACTGGTAGCCTCTTTAGGAGGTGGTGGGGAAGGTCAAGGGCCCAAAGATGGTAATGGTAATAAGGAATAGTATATGATCTCTAGCCCCTGTCTGTACTGAAGGTTTTGCATGCCTTTCCTGTAATCTAATGTTTTCTACATTGGATCAATAAGATGAAACAGAGGGTGCCCTCCTAGGAAAACAAATATGGTTTATTTATGAGGAGAAGATGTAAACGGATGAGGCTTTGATTCCACTTGTGGAGCTCTATTAAGAGCACTGGAAATTGTCAGGGGATTCCCCGTCTGAGGAAAGGAAATACTACTCGTTATCAAGGGGACCTTCAATTACCATTTACCTTGTTTTGGGCCTTAGCAGTGACACTGGGAGGTAAGCAACCACTAACTCTGTGTAAAGCTTTGCTCTGAAACTGTGAATGAATGGCGCCCTCCGATCAATGCAGGAGGGAAACAAGGCAAGCAAAGCAGAAGCCTCATTTTGAGAGAAGCCTGAGCAGAGCAGTGCAGAAATGATAGAAGAGGAGGAACCTTCTTCCACAATAATGGCTGAAGTGTTTCCCAGCAGGGTTGTTCTGGCACACGCTAGATGAGACTACCTGCTGGATTCAGCAAAGGGTGGCAGACAGAGCAGCAGGCTGAAAAGATTTAGTTGCTTTAGAAAATGCTAACAGAAGACAGCAAATCCACACCCAAGGAGCCACATCAGAAAAAGGGACTGAAAACAATATTTATTAGTGAGACTTCATTAGTGAGACTTATATACTGCCTCACAGTGCTAGCAGTTTACATCATTAAGCAATGTATATTTATATTGCCCCCAACAATCTGGGTCCTCATTTTACCTACCTCGGAAGGATGGAAGGCTGAGTCAACCTTGAGCCGGTGAGATTTGAACTGCTGACCTGCGGATCAGAGTCAGCTAAAGTGGCCTGCAGTACTGCACTCTAACTGCTGCACCACCTCGGCTCTAAATAGGGCTGAGAAGGTTCATAGGTGTGTACGCACACACATACAGGTAGTCCTCGACTTGTAACTATTCATTTAGTGACCATCTGAAGATACAACAGCACTGAAGAAAGTGACTTATGGCTGTTTTTCACATTTATCACACTTGCAGCATCCCCATAGTCACATGAACAAAATTCGGACACTTGGAAACTGGTTCATATTTATGACAATCACAGTGTCCAGGGATTAAGTGATCACCTTTTGCGACCTTCTGAAGAAGCAAACTCAACAGGGAAGCCAGATTCACTTAACAACTGTGTTACTAACTTAACTGCTGTGATTCACTTAATCACTATGGCCAGAAAGGCATGGGAAAACTCACTTAACAACTATCTCACTTAGCAATGGAAATTTTGGGCTCAATTATGGCCATAAGTCGAGGACTACCTCTATATATATAGCAAGCCATCCAGGAATTTCCTTCAGACATAATAAAGGTTGTCTGTACTGAATAGCTTACAAGGTCCAATGGTCTAGGTACCTAACTAAGGTCTCCCTCAAATTCCAGTTTTTTTCAGTCTGGATGGCTCAAAGATGCAGGCAGGAATCCCAAACTGCCTCTCCTAGAAACACTTCAGTCACTGCTGACCCACATCAGGGGAGGGCTCCTCAGTTTAGCAAGGTAAATTATATTGTCTCCATAGCATGAAACAATTTGCTGGCCCAAATCTGTATTGCTTTATGTAACCTCATAACAACAACTTGGGAGTCAAGAACCAAGAGGCACTAAATGGCTTCCATCCCTTTTCCCTCTTGACTTTCTTGTGATCAGCTAAGAAAATGGAAGGGAAAGTATCTATTTGGCATTTTCTTGAATAATGGTTGGTTCTGTCCACGGAGGCTAAGCAAACTCATCTTCAAGCAAAACTGAGTACACCTCTCTTTTAGGTCTCCCAACTGCCCATCAAGTGGGTGAAATAAAAAAGGACAGCAGAAGCAACTCATTTGCAACCCATTTTGAAGTCCGCTAAATATTCAGAGAAATAATTGATCCAGCTGAAGGATAATAAGCATACAACATGACATTAGATTATTTGTCTTCTATCTCATTTTTAAAAAAAGCTGTTCTATTTCATGATAAATTAAAAGATACATAAAAAAATGTTCAACAGAATCGGTAGATGCAATCAATTCACACGAGTTGTTGTAAAATATAGTTATTCACCCCAGTTTTCAGCCCCAAAGGCTATGATAACAGCTTGCAAATATGACGCTGGGACTCTTCATGCAAATATGCTGGTCTTACTGCAGTCTTAAACTTGATCCTCCTCAAGGAGTAAAAGAATCTTACTTCTCCTGCCTCTCAAGGGCCTTGTGACCTCTTTCTGTCTCAGCCCTAGCTGCTGAGTTTGCATAGGGAGATATAAGAATTAAATCATAAAAATAAAACAGATATATATATATATATATATATAGAGAGAGAGAGAGAGAGAGAGAGAGAGAGAGAGAGAGAGAGAGAGAGAGAGAGAGAGAGAGAGAGAGAGAGAGAGAGAGAGAGAGAGAGAGAGAGAGAGAGAGAGAGAATTTTGAGATTAATAAATAAACAAATAAACAAAATGTCCAGATGATACAACTTCCCTTTTAGGCTGTTCCCTGTAGAACTGAATGAATCCATAACAGGGAACATTCTGGAACAGATGAAAAGCCACTTTAAAAGAAGTCACAAGAAGATTAGATAAAACAATGGAAAATTAATGCACGGCTCTGTGTATGAGTGTAGGGACGCGGTGGCTCAGTGGCAAACACACTGAGCTTGTCGATCAGAAGATCGGCAGTTCAGCGGTTCGAATCCCTAGTGCCACATAACAGAGTGAGCTCCCGTTACTTGTCCCAGCTTCTGCCAACCTAGCAGTTCGAAAGCACGCAAAAAATGCTAGTAGAAAAGTAGGGACCACTTTAGTGGGAAGGTAACAGCGCTCCGTGCGCCTTCGGCATTTAGTCATGCCTGCCACATGACCACGGAGATGTCTTCGGACAGTGCTGGCTCTTCAGCTTAGAAACAGAGATGAGCACCGCCCCTAGAGCCAGAAACGACTAGCACGCATGTGCGGGGGAACCTTTACCTTTACCTTACTGTGTATGAGTAAGTGAGAGAGTCTTCCTCCCTATCTTTCTGAGTTCTTGGAAATTTTGGGAGACCTTTTCATCTAACTCCAAGCTTCTAGAAACTTTCAGGGTTTGAACTAGTATCTGTTCACTTACAAATACAAGCTGGTTGTTCCTGCAAGCTGACACATTGGTTTCTAATGTTGGAACTGTAGGTTATGATGGCCATTCGCTGTTACCAAATCGCTGTTACTAAACAATGTGGTCATAAAGCACAGAATCACATGAGTACATCACAATGGTAGTCCCGATTGTGGGAAGTTGTTTTCACATGAAATCCTTGAGGGACAGCCTGCATGTCATCATCAACCATTCAGCCATGTCTAACCCTCAGCCACTCTATGGATCAGCACTTTTCATGCCCTTCTGCCCTTGCACTGCCTCCCTTAGATCCTTAATGATGATTGAATGAGGAATGTGCAGGCTGTTTGTCAAGGATCTCATGTGACCACAATCACAACCTCGTGTGACTTCCTGTTGGCTTCCCCACTGACTTTGCTTGTGAGAAGTCAGCAGGGAACATTGGAAATCACAATCACATGACCATGACTTACTGCAATGTCGTAATTGCAAACCAAGTGCCCAGATTGCAATCATAGACTGTACTGATACTGTGATAGCTGAAACTGTGAGGACTGGTCTTAAGTCCCTCTCATTCAGTGATGTTGCAAGTTTGAACAATCACTCAATGCGTGGTTGTAAACTAAGGATCACACATATACACACATACACAAGGTGTCTTCAGAAAAACTTGTCTTCAGTCTGACAGAGTGACTCTACTATCCTAATAAAGATTTTTCTATGTATGTTCAATGCAAGGATGGATGGAACCAGAAAAAAATGAAGCATCAAGGACCATCGTCACTGTTCTCCCTTTTCTTAGATGCTTTAGCAAGTTTGATCATATTTTTAGGGAAAGGAAGTATTTCTTCTTTTTAAAGAATTACTTAACGGCTGCCATGCCAAGATATTGACGTTAATTATACTCCACTTCACTAAACCTGACATTTGTTACAAAACTCATGTCACAAATATCATTTTTCCCCATTAAAAATAATCACACCTATCAGAAACATACTTTGCTGCATTTTGAGGCATGTCAAAACATATCAAATAACATATTCCCTTCCCATCAGCCTCTTCAATCTACCACAAAAGAGACTGAACTTTCCCAGACTGATGGCAATTGGATCTCTGACAGAATAGGAATATCAATAATTACATCATTGTTCCCTGGGCAGTATTGATAATAACTTAATTATGGAGAAAATTGATATTGATATGTGTATAATTTATTGAATATTCATCATTGATGATAAAACTTCATAATCAAACCAAATTTGTGAAAGCAGTTTCATTGCCTTCATGAAGCTGCCCAATGCAATGAAAATCGGAGACGGTTGTTTAATCCTTAGCTTCCTTGCAAATGGTTCCATTAATCATATGTCTTGAAATGCAGGTCTATAATTATTTAAGGTATTTAAGTTGCACTAAAGTTATAACATGACCTACTGAGTAATATAAGGCTGCTGTGAAAATACTTATTTAGTTTTACATGCATTGTGATAGATGTGGCAATTGAAGCTTGCATCCCCCAAAAAACCTACTTCATCCACGATTTAAGTCAGTTTAAATGCTTATATAGCATCAGGTGATTATACCTCTGCTTTGTTTTCAGGGAGAAAGCTGCTTAAATTGTCTATTACACAAGAAACTCATAGGAAGGAAATCCTTATACAGATACATGGACACTTTATCCCTAAATAGTTCACTGATGATCTGAAATTCTGAGGCTAATCAGAGGATGTTAAAGTTTGGTTGGAAATGAAGGTCCTCTGATTCTATGGTTGGAATATCTGAAGCTTCTACTGCAGTAATTTCAGTAATATCAGAGACTATGTGGTTATTCTGTAACAAGTAGACATGCAATGTAAATTAGTAAAGGTGATATTATATTGATATATTGATCATTGATATAATATATACGATCCCTCTTGATAACATCTCGGTTCATTGGTTTATTTACCTATTGGAACAGTGCATGTTTCAAAAGGCTTTTGGAGAAAATGCTTTTGTAGAGAGTCAAAGAGATGACCTCGGAGAGGCTAGAAAAGAAGACAGTTTGAAGAACTACAAAAAAGACATTGAAACCCTAGAGAAAGTGTAGAAGAGAGCAACCAGGATGATAAAGGGTCTGGAAAATAAAACATACGAAGAGCGGTTGCAGGAACTGAGCTTGGCCAGTCTGGCGAAGAGAAGGACCAGGGGTGACATGATAGCAGTGTTCCAATACTTGAGGGGATGCCACAGAGAGGAGGGGGTCAGGCTGTTCTCTATGGCACCAGAAAGTCAAACAAGGAATAATGGATGGAAGTTGACCAAGGAGAAATTCAACCTGGAAATAAGGAGAAACTTTCTGACAGTGAGAGCGATCAACCAGTGGAACAGCTTGCCAGCGGAGGTTGTGAGAGCCCCAACACTTGCGATCTTCAAGGAGAGACTGGACTGCCATCTGTCTCAAATGGTGTAGGAACTCCTGCTTGAGCAGGGGGTTGGACTAGATGACCTACAAGGTCCCTTCCAACTCTAATAATAAATCTAAACATGGGCTAAGCCCTGGAACCAGAGAAAGCCATAAAAAGAGACTTTTTTAATTACAGTATGTAAAGAAGAGAAAAAAATTCAAACTTTCAAGATTATCTTACTATAGCCTGTACAAGTAAAGCATAAGTCCAATCAAACATGTTGGGTCTGTTTCTTGATCTCATCACCCTTGAAGGACGGACAGCTTTGGCCCTTATGCAAACAAAAATTGTAATAGTAATTGAGAGAGACCAGAGGAGACCTGGGGAAGAACTGCAGAAGGAATGTGGGCATGGCAAACATCTCAAAAAGGACCCATTTTCTTGGGCTGAAAGGTTGCATGGAGAAATATATTTTCACGCTTGCAAAATTCTGTTAATGCGATCTTACAATAAATGAGACCTAGTTCTTCTGGGTTGCTTCTGGCCAGGATCACCTTGAAAGACTTGCAGAAGCAAAAGTGTAATCTCTCTCAGCTATTTGTTAATGCAGTCCAACTTTTTTAGGTCTCCCTGAAAAGAGATGCCACTGCTTGAAGGAATCTTCTCATTAAAGTTAATGCGACCCTGTCCTTTTCAAAGCTTCCATGGAAACCTGGAAGACGTCAATCTGCTTTCATGAATAGAGGAGAAGTTCTACACTTGCATGAGGTCCAAAGCATTTCTTCTAAATCCTTTTGGAATTGTGCACATCTATAATATGTCATAGTGCAAATGAATTCTTTGTACTGTGACACAGCAAGTTTTTCATTTACAAAAGCAACCAGAAGCAATGAGAAACAGGCTATTCAAATCCAATCAGAAAGGTCAACAATACTGGAAATTGATCAGAAGAAACTTTAGGTTTGTCGCAGAGTTTTTAAAAATGCAATTACAGGAATCAGGTCATCCCATTTGACTATGGCAATATAATATATAATATAATATAGGTAGTCCTTGACATACCACAATTCATTTAGTGATCGTTCAAAGTTTTTTTTCAAACTGAAAAAGTTACTTGTGGCTGTTTTTTCACATTTACAACCCATTACGGCATTCTTATGGTCATGTGGTCAAAATTTGGATGCTTGACAACTGACATGTATTTATAAGGGTTGAAGTATCCCTGGATCATGTGACTTTTGCGACTTCTGAAAAGCAAAATCAATGGGGAAGCCAGATTCACTTAATAACCGTATTACTAACTTAACAACTGCAGTGATTCACTTAACAACTTTTGGCAAGAAATGTCATAAAACGGGGCAGAATTCATGTAACAACTGTTTTGCTTAGCAACAGAAATTTTGAGCTCAGTTGTGATCATAAGTTGAGGACTATTTGTACATGAAATTGTCTATTAAGATAAATCTAATAATTTAATACTATATTATAGAAAACATAAACACTATTCCCTTGCGAAAATAGGATATATATGTTTCATGGTTCATAAACCAAACCATAGTTTGAGTTATGAGCCCAAGTAACAGTAGGGAAAAAAATGCATCATGGATGGAAAAAAAATCACAAATAAAATTGATTTCAGATGATGAACACACTATTATGAATGGTGGGGGGAGGGGGGTTTCATTCAGTTACATTTGAACATAAGCTTACAGAATTCACACTTTTTACACATTTGATGGACAACCAAAAATGATGTGATAAGTATATTTTTTGAATTTCCCAATGCAATTTTCCAGTTTAAGAATGAACAAAAAAAGAGAATGCTATACTTAAAAAATGAATATAATAGCAAAAATAAATATACAAAAACTCACCGAAGGAAGAAAAGTCATTTGCAGAAATTTATACTTAAGGAGAAATGGCCTAAAATGTGTTACATTTTCCAACTGATGCCAAAATTGGATGAAATACATTTTTGACTCAACCAATGAGAAGCTAAGACAAATCAAAATGACAGATAGAAATGGAAAGAAACTGATATGAAAGTGCCTTGGAGCAAGTAGCTGATACAGAAATAGGACCGAATAAAATTAAGAATGGGAAAAAAAGAAAGAAATTTAAATTGACAGATAGCAGTATCCTTACAATCTACATACTTCTGTATTCTGTTTGTATATCCAAACCATGGGAGAGCCTTATAAAACATGTGGACAGTTGAGATCGGTAGTCTATATACAATACATCTGGTAATAGCGTGGCTCTATCGAATAATTTATTGAGTGGCTTGTTATACCATCAACATGAATCATATACTATTTTTAGGACATGGAATGGGGAATGGGGAAAAATTGAACCATTTGTGTTTGAGGAACAAAAATGGAAGCAAGTGATCAAGGCAAGTATATTTTTAAACCAAATTAGCTTCCTAGTAGGAAGCCAGTAAAACTGCAAAATTAAAATTCTGGGCTGGAAAGTAGATGACAGCAAAGAGACAAAAACAATCACCTTCTCATCTCCCATGTACTATATTGTATAGATTTGCAGTGCAGAAAAAGTGAATGTATATGCAGAGGATTGAAGTTAGGGTACAAGTAGATTAGGGGACCTCCATTCCAACCTCCTCTAAATTAAAGTTACCATCACTAACCTTCTGACTGTACAAAGTCCTCATTCTTTTCCATTTCTTTCTGACATCGATGTTGTTCAACACATTACTCTTCACACCTCCAAGAACAATTATTATAAGAAATTTGGATATCATCTTGCTTGGTATGTAAGCTTTTTAAGTTATGCTTTTAAATCTGTTTGCTTAAATTAATAAAAAAGTTTAAAATCCCTTTATATGTGTTCATTGTCTCTGGATCCAAAAGAACCAATTGTTTGGGCATCTGAACACTTGGCATTTGCCCTAACACATGCAGAAAGTGGGAGAAAAAGAACTAGGATTAAAAAAAATTAACAAGCAGAAGAAAGCTTAATTGCTTTTTTTTTCAATCAAGCAATGTAGCAGTAGGGGACAATCTGGGTTGCAAACTGGGAATTCTCAAAGCTGAGTTTATTTTAGTAGGATCCATGTCCAGCCTTGCTAAGCTTGCTAAAGCCAAACTAGATTCTAGCCCTCTTCTTGTTTTAACTTCTTTGGGTTAAGTTTTCAACGTTGGCTACTATGTTCAGTTCAAGGAGACAGAATTCCAAATTCAAAGCTAAGTTGAATGAGCAGCTTTCAAGCAGCAGCAGGATTGAAGATTTTCTACCATGTGGTGGCAAGTAGTAGCTGTAAGAACTATAGAAGAAGAGCCTTATCAATGCTTCACAGGCTGGCTCCCTTCACAGATGTTGAACAACTGCTAGAATTCCCTAATAGGGTGATTGACATATCTGGGTCGTTTGCCTCCCTTTCCTCTCCCATCATAGGCTGTAGTCCACACCAGGGGTGGGTTCCTCCCGGTTCGGACTGGATCACCCGAACCGGTAGCGACCTGCTGGTGATGTCACTGAACTGGCTCGGCCGGTGCCGGTCCGTGGGCGCCACGATCTTTTTTTTTTTTAGCAATTTTTTTTACTGTTTTGAAGTATTTTCCTTTTCTGCTGCTTGTAAAAGGGTCTTCCCCACCCCACCCCACCCGGGTCTATACTGACCTTTATTCCTTCGCATGAAGCACAGCTGATCAGCTCCTCAGCTGTGTTTCGGGCTGAGTCAAGCTATGGAGCATGCACGGATGCAGAATTGTACGAGGACACGCGTGCGAAACGTCACGATGCGAACCGGTGGCGAAGGTAAGTGGAACCCACCCCTGGTCCACACTATTTGTTCAACAATGGTAGTAGAACTTCCTTCCAGACAAGTAGACATAGGATTGCACCAAGAGAGAAAATAATGCTTCAATATCATCCATGTCCTTAACTTAATATTTTAATAAATACTACTGTTCAAATGACTAAATATAATGAATTTTGTTTCTATGTCCTGCTTTTTCTGCTTTGTCAATGTCATTACTGGTACTTTAGTAATTCTCCCTGTCCTTAGCAGCAGCTTTTAAATCTAAGGTCTCCATGGTTATTTAATGTCTCTTCTCAGCGGTGAAAAACTTTCTACCAAAACAGGTTCCATAGTATTAGGACTGTGAACAAAACAAAACAAAACCCTAATGTTAATCAGCTGAAATATGGGGCATTTTTTTCGTTGTTATTGAAACAAAAACATTGCCTCATTTTTTTCAGCAAATATACAGTTTCCCTGGCTTTCTGATATAATACTTCTGAATCTCCCCATTTTGAGTTTTAAACCATGCTTACTATATAACAGCTGAGCAAATGCCCTTTAGATTCATTGATCTGGACATTTAAGGGATAAAACATATCCCTAACACCAGAAAGGATTATAAATGCTTTGTGTACTTTATACCTACTGTTAAGAAATTCATGAACTGAGATCCAATGGTAACAAGGTCAGCCAATGAATAGGCATAGCAACTAAGTGAGCCAATGGGAGCTAAACACATCTGAGTCTGTGCAGAGAATCGAAACTGAAAACTTAAGCTTAAGGCTGGGCGTGGCTCAGCTCACTATGTGCTTTCTGTCCTCTCTAAACTCTGAACTAGAAGCTGCTTGTGTTTTACTTTTAACTATTGCTACATTGAAGAAGAACTCTGCTAATGGTATTGTAAATATATATATTATTATGTTTATAAAGAAGTTAATGAATCCAGCTGAATCAGTTATCTGTGTGTGCTTCTGGTTTTAATTTTTGCAACAAACTCTAAAACCTCTCCTTCAGCTTTGCAAAAAGCAAACAGTTTGACAATGTGAAAATTTATATTATGATCTGTTCAACTAGGTGCTAAAGAAGACTTTGCCTCCATTTTATGCCTGCTAAACAGGGGTCGGTTCTAACTTGCCTCGCTGCCAGTTCGCTTCCTCCTGCACTGCGTGGGCGTGCCTCATGGGCATGCACGCGCTTCGTGTGCGCACACATGCACAGTGTCGAAAAAATAAAAAATTTTTAAAAAGCCAAAAACAAGATGGCGACACATGCACAGTGTTGGAAACTCAGCTTCTGTGCATGCACAGAAGAAAAAATCCCCAGAAAAAAATCTCCCCCAAAAAAATCCAATTTTTTTTTAAAAAAGAGATGGCAGCGCCTATGGACTGGCACCGACAGAACCGGTTCCATGACATCATTGTGATGTCACCAGCGGGTTGTTACCGGTTCTGGCGAACCGGTCTAAACCGGGAGGAACCCACCTCTACTGCTAAATGAGATGAAACTATCAGTAAAATAATAATCTTTTGGTTCAAAAGAATATGCAAATATGGA
This sequence comes from Diadophis punctatus similis, assembly GCA_023053685.1. Lineage (NCBI taxonomy): Eukaryota > Metazoa > Chordata > Lepidosauria > Squamata > Dipsadidae > Diadophis > Diadophis punctatus. Next base: position 131,020,854 of record JALIGW010000001.1, on the reverse strand, counting down.
ATAATATAATATAAACGTTTGAAGAAATCCAAAGATCATACAGTCAACTCCCTGCCTGGTGCAGTAATTTATTAGTACGACAGTTCTTTAAAAACGTATATAGGTAGTCCTTGACTTACAACCATTTGTTTAATAACCATTCAATATTATGAAGGTGCTGAAAAGCTATTGATAACTGGTCCTTGCACTTATAGCCATCACTGTGTCCCCACAGTCACATGATCAAAATTTGGGCGCTTGGCAACCAGCATGTACTTCCAATGACTGCAGCATCAGAGAGTCACATGATTGCCATTGGGAACCTTCCCAGGGAAAGTCAATGGGGTAAGATGGATTTGCTTATTGACTTCTGTGATTTACTTAAACAGCTGCAGTGATTTGCTTAACAACTATGACAAAAAAGTTGTAAAATTGGGTGTGATTCATTTAACAACCACATTACTTAGCAATGGAACTCCAGTCTCAATCATGGTTGCACGTCAAGGACCACTTATAAAGTTATTTTCAAATTGCTATTTATCCTCAATGGGGGCATAAATATCCAGTATAAAAGTCTCAATTCCAATGGTTTTGTCCTGAGGAGCACCTATACAAAGCACAAGTGGGTAATCTCTCCTTCAATGGAAAAAATATTGTCAGCCAGAGCTCTCCACCTGGTCACTGATGTTTGCTGCAAGTGCCCTATAGCCATGATGGCCAACCTATGGTACGTGTGCCACAGGTGGCATACAGAGCCCTCTCTGTGGGCATGCGAGCTGTCGCTCCAGCTCAACTCCACCGTACATGCGCGTGTGCCTCCTGCTGGCCAGCTGGTTTTGGGGTCTCTGCCACGCATGCGGGGGTGTGACGTGTGCATGTGGGGGGGTTGGGGGGAGCACGGGGGTGTCATGCGTGTGTGCACAGGGGGTTGGGGGAGCACAGGGGGGTCACACACGCATTGCATTATGGGTGTGCGCGCACTTTCAGCATGCGACGACAAAAAGGTTAGCCATCATTAGAGTCTCTGTGGAGTGGGCGGCATACAAATGCAAATAAATAAATAAATAAATAAATAAATAAATAAATAAACAAACAAACAAACAAACAAACAAACAAACAAACAAACAAACAAACAAACAAATAAATAAATCACTGCCCTATAGAAACACTCACAGGGATACTTAGCTCACCTCAAGCCCTCACCCAGCGCTGTGCAAAATTTTTGAACAAGAGTCGCTGACAAAATTCAGATTGAAGTAACCTGCCTCAACTTGCTGCGCAGAATCATTTGTGTGAGATGGGCAGCCATATAAATCACATAAATAAAATAACTACATTCCAAACTATGGATTAATCCACAAATGCAAAGGTGGCTTGTTATAACAGGCCCAGTAATATTCTTTTTTCATCTCTTTTTCCTGAGCAAATTAGGTTTGGATTAGGGAATGATAAATCATCATATATTTTGCTGGCTATTTATTTTAGTTAATTCAATATATACAGAAATTCACATCTTACTAATCAGGAAGAGAGTTTTAGGAAATTGCTTCAATTGCCTGCCTTTCATTCCTCTAACTGCCTTTTATCTGGCTGCACATCTGTCACTGCAAATCTCAGCAGCTGGTCAAAGGAACATCTGTCACTGGTTACTCCCTCTAAGAATGTTCATTACAAGAAAATAAAGTCTTGCAAAACCTTTATTGATTCAAACCACTGTCAGTTCTCTTGATAAACAGTGGAACTACTCCTCTGGGTTTACAAAAGGTCAAAGATTCATTCCTGACTAGGACAATTTTCAGAAGAGGAGTACTTTGCTGCTGCTTCAATCTCTGTTCTTCTTCTTTCCAAGATGTTACCTTTAATTTTGTGCAGTTTGTTTTCCTGTTAAAAACATTCATCAGACATCTGAGGACAGAAGAACAGCCATAGCAGAAGAAAAGCGAGCACTCCGCAAAGCCAGAGCTGCAAATGCTGCAACAATGGTGCCCACACATGTCTGCCTGACATGTGGCAGAACATTTCGTGCCCGTATACGCCTCACCAACCACCTGCGGACACATTGTGGACAGCCCACAACCTGTTAGATGCCAAGGTCCTCTTCGAACACGATGGACGAACATCATATTGTGGAACAGCATTTCTCCCAATAGCTATATGGTCCCAACATTGATGTCCTATTTAGCAGGTTCTGAGCTAGACCAATGCGTGAACCACATTGGGATGCTATGAGAGGTAAAATGTGTATATTTTCTTAGGGTGCTTGTTTATTATTTTTGGCCTTTTTGTTATTTTTTTTAATTCTCTTACTACATTGCCTTGAGTTACTTGGCAGCCTTAGAAAGCAAATTATAAAATAAACCCATTTCCATGGAAAGAAAAAGAAAATGCCCAACACCATGAAGAACAACCCTTTTACATCACTCTAATTCTGCAAGATAAAATCATCTCTTGTACATTTTATTTTAAATAAAGATGTAGGTCTTTGAATTGGAGTTTGAAGGCTGGATGAGAATAAATCAAAGTTTAGCATGACAGCAGATCATTCAAGAGCAACAAATAACTTCTCATGCATACAGTTAATCAGTTTGTAACTGCATACCTTCTTCCTAAATTAGAAAGTCAGAAAATTAGAAAGATTCCTTGCATTTTGTTTTCTCTCTACAACTTCCTTCAGAAAAGGAGAAAAAAGATATCACATTGCAACATGTAAGTAATAGAATGAAAGATGAAATCCAGTTATCAACAGTGGTTCATCCTTTAGTTGCAAACAATTGTTTCCTCTTATCTTGCTTTATATATATTTGAAAAGTCATTGAGATATAAATTATTATTGCATATTATCTACTGTTCTGAAATAGATCATAAGAGCTCTAGCCTCTTGTCAAGGAAAAAGCTGAAGTGGTGCAGTGGTTAAATGCAGCCATTGCAGGCTGACTGCTAGTTCAACAGTTCAGCTGTTCAAATCTCACTAGGCTCAAGGTTGACTCAGCCTTCCATCCTTCCGAGGTCGGTAAAATGAGGACCCAGATTGTTGGGGGCAATATGCTGAACTCTGTAAACCGCTTAGAGAGTGCTGTAAAGCACTATGAAGCGGTATATAAGAAAAGTGCTATTGCTATATTGCTATTCCTTCTTAACCACATTTGTATAGTTTACAGGATTGTTGGTAAATATAAGTTAAATGTTTGTTGTTCATTTTTGCAATATTCTTCTTAAAATTATACTGAATTACAGCATAAAATCAATGCAAAATGTTGTGAATATCATCAAATCATAGAGTTGGAGGGGATTATTTAAGCCAACTCCCTGCTTAATACATTCAAATTAAAGCATTTGTGACTGCCCCATAGAATTAATGTACTTCTCAGAGGGTTTTTTTTTAAAAAAAATCTCAATGATAGATTATTGGATGATTAGTGTAAATTCTATGAAAGTTGAGCCATGTCCAACTCATGATCCTTTCTCCCAGTCTTTAAGGATTGATTTCCCCTTGAAACTAGCATGTTCTACAGAGAAGCTATCTTGCCCCTGTTGAAAGAGAGACAAGAATCTTGCATGTTAAGTGGGAAATTTCTTTTTTCAAATTCTTAAGTGTCCCGGAGATGAAGGAGAATCATAGAAAATCACAAGTAACACGACCAGGTCCCCACTTAGTTTGGCTGTTACATCTTTCTTATTCAGAAACACCAGAAACATGTTGCCAAGGAGATGGAGAAGCTCAAGCCAAGTTTTAAGTACTGATCAAAGCATCCCTGATAGATGGCTGTGCAGCTCTGCTGGAAGATATATGCAGGGGAGGAGAGATCACTCTCTTCCTTAGTAATTGGTTCCTCTGCTGAACCACTCTACCAGGAAGCTTTTACTAACAGTCAACCAGAATCTGCCTTCTCCTAACTTAACACTATTATCCTGCAGCCTGGGATAACAGAAAACAGGTTGTAACATTCTCCTCTGTGACTCTTCAGCTATTTGAAAAATGATGCCCTATCTCACTTTAGGCTGCTTAAGACTTAGTTTCTCTCATTTCTAATTTCTGTATTTGTTCCAGTTTCTCTGAATGTGGCTTAAAATGTGTTGTGTTTAGGAAATTTAAACGGGATACCGTATCTTTCTACATTCTTATGATAAACTAGGCACAGTTCTCAAAGTATGATCTAAAACAATATGGGATATTATTTATTCATATAATTTGGAAATGAGTGATGCATTCTAAAATTGTCCTGAATTTTTTAATAGATATGTCACACTGCTGACCCATTTATAACTAGAATTCTAAGTCTTCTTGCATGGCCACATTGCCTCTATTTTATACATGTGGTTCTGATATTTTTTTTCTTCTAAACCAGGGCTGTCAAACTCCCGGCCAGCGGCCAGATGCCTCACGCAGTGGCCACACCCACGCCCACTTTAGCGAAGGGGGGGAAAGTCCCAATACATCATGTGACACTGCCATGACGGCGTGAGTTTGACACTCCTGTTCTAAATGAAGAACTTTGCATTTCCAAATTTCATTTTGTATTTTTAGCTTATTACTCTGACCTATTGGTATCATTTAAAAATTTGCACTCATATTTTAGAATGCTAGCTATTCTGCCTAATTTTATATCATCTGCAACTCTGCTCTGTGATTCCTCCATATTTTCATCAAGTCATTAATAGCTGTTGAAGACTGAGACAATTTAATGAGCACTATTAGACTAAACTTTTAAAAGTACCTCCAAATGTGCCTAACAGACATGCCATTTATCTGATACTCATTAATTGGAATGTCATGAGGTAATCTGTTACATCAGGATATATTATACTCATTTATAAATAAATCCCAATTTATTTCACTGCACACTGAAGCATGAAATTTTTTTAAATGGAATGTCAATAGTTAATTCATAATTGCCCAGGATTCCTCTTTGATCTTAAATTTAGTTTTTGGTAGAAACTGAACATAAGGAGAACATAAATATAGTAAACAACATACTCATAGAAGCAAGTTGTATGAGTGGAGAGTGGTACCTTGGAAATGTTTAATCTCATTGTTGACTGACAAAAGTTAACCACAACCTTCCTGAGCTAATTATATCATATTAGACTGTAATTCCTAGCCAACTGAGCCTTTTCTACTCAATGATCTACAAGACATCATACTATATTAAATATCTTTCATTTTTTTGCTGAATAGATAATAACAGCCTACTTTCCTCATTCTTGAAGTTGAGAAAACTGGATCCTTCTCTCACAAACAAGCAATTACAAATTGCCCCATTTAACACAAACAAGCAATTACAGATTGTTCCATTATCCCCAAGATATGCCCAAATCACCCCCAGCTGAAGAACTACTGATCTAAAAGCAGATCTCTCTCTCTCTCTCTCTCTCTCTCTCTCTCTCTCTCTCTCTCTCTCCCTACCTCTCCCTCTCCCTCTCCCTCCCTCCCTCCCTCTCCCTCTCTCTCTCCCTCCTTCTCTCTCCCTCTCTCCCTCCCTCCCCCCTCTCCCATTTTCTCATCCTGTCCTTACTGAAATGGATTATTTGTACTAACACTGCAAGTTCTATTTTCCAATTTGCAATTCTAAATTTTCCTTAAAGCCCAGTAAGAATCAAAGGCAATTAAAGCCAGAAGAGACACAAGCAAGGTAAAACAAACAAACATTATGTTCCTCAACAAATAGCATTTATATTGAAACTGGATATTCCACTCAAGTAGCATTGCTAAAATGCCCCCAGAGAGCTCAGATGAGAGTTAAATCTATGAGTGAAACCATTTTCCACAAGCGGTAATCTATCTGGCAAGCATAATTTGTAAAAGCTTTTCGTGTTCCAGTAGGTCAACTTACAACAATCCTTAGAGGTAGATCACTGGCCCCTAACATTCCCACACTAACATTCCCACCCAGATGCCAACAACATTACTTTCAGATAAGCAGATTTTTGAAGGGAATTTCCACCTGCCTATTCCGCGTACAGGTGTTTTATCTTAAATGCAAAGAACCTACCAATTACATGGAGCAGACAACCAAACTAATGTTTGGCTTAAAGGTTCATAATTCATAAGCTCTGTGTGTACAGCTGAGCCATTATGTTATTAAAGGCATTTATGAGCTTATCTGACAAAGCAATTTTAATTTAAAGAAGCTGCTTTGGGGGAAGGTGCAATCTTCCAACAAGCCACTTATTTCAAGAAGGACTTTGCGGTGACATCTAAATTCTGTGAGAGTCTTGGGGCCAAGGAAGGCTTCTACAGGTGGGCTCATGGAACTGAAACCTCCTATTCTTCTGTTTAAAAGATAGAATTAATGCCGTGTGACTTTTTAAAGCTTTGTGTAACTTTGTTTGTACTTACTCAACCCAGTGCTTGGAAAACCTAGTATAGGTAGTCCTAGACTTACAAACATTTGTTTAGTGACCATTCAATGTTACAATGGCACTGAAAAAAGTGACTTATGACTGGTTTATACACTTATAACCATTGCAGTATCCCCATGGTCATATAATCAAAATTCAGGTGTTTGGCCAATGACATTTATTTATTTATGACAACTGCACTGTCCCAGGGTCACGACATCACCTTCTGTAACCTTCTCAGTCAGTTTCTGATATGCAAAGTCAATGGGGGAAGCCAGACTCATTTAATGACCACATGGCTCACTTAACAACTGTGGCAAAAAGGTCATAAAATGGGGCAAAATTTATGTCAGGGAACTGCGCAGCAGGTGTCCAAATGGAGTCAGGTGACACAAATTTGTGTGTGTGTGTGTCTGTCTGTCTGTCTGTCTGTCTGTCTGTCTGTCTCTCTCTCTCTCTCTCTCTCTCTTTCTCTCTCAGTGTGTGTGTGTGTGTGTGTATATAAACACATACATACATACACACACACTGGTATTACATCAAATAAGATAGTCGGGCACATTACTACATCATGAGGTAAATCGTCAGGTAAATCACAGAACAACATAGAGCACATAGAAGAAAAAGGAGGGGGAAATGGAAACTCCCCCTTTATACCCAGCAACCAATCATAATGTAGATTGCCTCGTGCAGGAGCCAGCACTCTCTAACACAGGGGTGTCCAATTGGCAGCCCATGGGCCGAATGTGTCACGCACAGGCCATGCCCACCCCAGCTCCGTGAAGGGAAAAAGACATTGCTATGCGTTTCGCGGAAAGTTTGATACCCATGCTCTAACCAATAAACTACAATTGTGTCTTCTGGCCCACTATTCACTTTACTGTTCCAACTATTAAATTAAATATCTTAACAATTCACTCAATAACTGCCTCACTTCGCAACAGAATGTTTAGGGCCAAATGTGACCATAAGTTGAGGATTATCTATAAAGCAGATGTTATTTCCCCCTTTTTTTGAGAGAACACATTGATGAACAATAAGCTTTACCAAATGACACATGTAGCAAGAAGCCTAGGAAAGCTTTCTGATTCTCTTTATTTCCCTAATGCTTCCTTCATTAACAGAAGCACAGGGGGCTTTGGAAAAAAATCATCTGCTCCTCTCAAATGTACCTTCTAAATCAATATTTTTTTTTCATTTAGGGAAATGAGTAATCTATCTGTAGGCATAATCTCTCTGCTGCGCCGTAATTCTGTATAAATTTCATTGTAAGCTCCAGGTGCTTACAAGGCAAGGAAAACATCCTTTGCTTAAAAAAACAACAACACTGTATTTAAGGAAACAAAATAATGGGCTCTGTTATTGCTGATTGTCAAAGAGTCTATTCTTGTGTGATTACTATGATGATATTACTGGTATCAATATGTTCATTCTATATAAGTGATTTATAATTCATATTTTGCTATTGTGCCTTGGAATTCAGACACTATCTTCTCTGATATTCATATTTATTACCAGGGCGTTAGAAAGCAATCCATTCTTTTGCACTTAGAGACAATAATGGCAACCTGTGTCTCTTTCAAGATCTCTTTAAGCTATAAATAATCAAGAAATCAACCTATATGGGAAAAAATTGCCTCTGTCATGCATTTTCACAAGTTAAAACATGGAATTATGTATGCAGGTTGATTTATTTATTTGCTGGGTGTGTATGCCTTACCAGTCAAAAACAATCCTGAGCAGATTCCAAAAATAAATTTGTAAAATAAGGTTGAAAAATGCAGATTTAACAATGTCACACAAAACCCAATATCACCGATAGTTAAACTTCAGCATTAATTAATCTACAGGAAGCAGCAACTTATTCACATCCCGAGGTTGATATGCGTTTGTGTGCATATATTTATGGAAGGGAGGGGAATTGTGCTGGAAGGAATTGTAAATAGATATTATGGCTTCATTAGCTATATAGCAGCAGATAGAAATATTTTGACCAAAATGAACTTCCTATACATAGTTAAGGTATTTGTGCATTTTACTGAAGTAGTTTATGTCGTTTGATCCTCTGATTCATTAAATCTGCAAAAGAACTCCAACTGTTCACTTGGGTTAGATAAAATAGAAGTAGATGGACTGTTCCACAGGTGGATAAATGATGAAAAAGACCTGCTTCAGCAATGCATGGATTTCTTTTAAAACACTGCTTGTTTTGGCCATTTATTTTAAGTACCTATTTTAATTTCATCACTAAATTTTAAAAATTGCTTCCCTGTCTCAATATTTTCCTATAGAATAGGTTAGCTACTGATCGTAACAGTGAAAACATTGCCCTCTCCTACCCCTCCCCAGATCAAATTAAGAAATAGTTGTTAGTTGCAAAGTCGCGTCCGACCCATCGCGACCCCATGGACAACATTCCTCCAGGCCTTCCTGTCCTCTACCATCCTCTGGAGTCCATTTAATCTCACACTGACTGCTTCAGTGACTCCATCCAGCCATCTCATTCTCTGTCACCCCTTCTTCTTTTGCCCTCAATCGTTCCCAGCATTAGGCTCTTCTCCAGTGAGTCCTTCCTTCTCATTAGGTGGCCAAAGTATTTGAGTTTCATCTTAGAGACTCTCAAATAAAAAAAGATGACTTATTTAACATTTACATATTCAGCAGGAAAAAATGCTTATATGAAGTTTTATAGCATTCCTCTTTTAAAATCATATTTGGAAGCAATTAAAGGAGACTACTGACTTTGGGGAACAGGAAAATAATATGCTTTTTTTAAACTATCACAAACATACATGAGTAACTGACTTTTTAATCAAATTTAAATTTGATCGAACTCCTAAGGGAAAAAGAATTCGTTGAAACATGGTATTATTTGAGTTTCAGTCTATTAAAATAAAGTGATTATCAAATCAGAAATGATCAAAGGAATAGATTCAAATTCTGATACCCGCTGCATGAGAGAATTTGAGTTTGTTATTTAAGAGTAGCTATAATTAAGATATTTGGAAAAAGGTGGTTTTATGCAGTAAGATAAAGCAAGATTTGTTTAAATCCGTAAGTAGATAATTTCTTGCTCATCCTTTGATGTTAGCACTTTTTTTAAAAACAAACTTTTTGATGTAAATCACATGGGCTTGTTTTAATCAGGAGGTTAATTAATCCTTTCTATGCAAGCATCAAAGCTCAACAGTGATGTTCTCTCTCCAGAAGTCATGAGAGAATCACCATTTCAATTAGAAGCTATGTTTGATCACTGTAGGGACTACAATAACTTCTCAAAACTAAGAAAAATATTCCAATTTGTTTGTTCTCTATATACAGTACGAGGGTGAGTCAAAAAGTAATGCCATTTTCTTTAGGACAGGTATAATTATCAACACAGGAACATTTGCATACATCAAAATGAAGCTGGTCCTCTGTGGATCACATCCCTACTTCTCAACATAGTCACCGTTTCTCTCAATAGCAATATTCCACCTTCAAATGAGAGCATGTATCCCTGTCTCATAAAAGTTTGATGACTGTTCTTTGAGCCACTTCTTCACTGCAGTTTTCACTTCCTCGTCATTGGAATAATGTTTGCCTCTCAAACCCTCTTTCATGGGGCCAAAGAGATGATAGTCTGAAGGCACTAAGTCTGGTGATAGGAGGCAAACATTATTCCAGTGACAAGGAAGTGAAAACTGCAGTGAAGAAGTGGCTCAAAGAACAGTCAACAGAATTTTACGAGACAGGGATACATGCTCTCATTCGAAGATGGAACATTGCTATTGAGAGAAACGGTGACTATGTTGAGAAGTAGGGATGTGATCCACAGAGGACCAGCATCATTTTGATGTATGCTACATGTTCCTGTGTTGGTAATTATACCTGTCCTAAAGAAAATGGCATTACGTTTTGACTCACCCTTGTATGTTTCATTTTTTTTTAATCTGTTGATTTGTTGAGGAAAAATATAATGCACTTTAAACACATATAGGAACAGCTTAAGCAGAAATAGATTAAAATGATAATTTAAATAATTACTAACAATGTTCCCATGCTATATTATATTAAATCTACACAGTGTAATAAATCTATACAGATTTACTTTAGTTGATACTCATTTGTTACATTTTACTGACACACTTTTAAAGCTTCTGTCTTGTTCCAAAGGTACTTTTTCCAAAAAGCAACTGGACTTTCTTGTTTTTTTCTTTGAAAATGCTTTGCTTCTCATCCAAGAAGTTTCTTGGATAACAACCATGGCCAGGATGATTGAGAATATCCATAGACATTCTTCTCCCTTATGAACTGACCCAAATTTTAAGATCCAAATGCCCCATTCTGAATGTTTTCATCAATCTTCACCAAAGAATCAACCCTGAAGATGATCAGATCTTCCTGATCTTCTCTGCTGAGCTGAACTCTTAGAATCTCTTGCAGTGGAAATGTAGGCGAAAATATTTTTTTAACAAAGGTAATATGAATTTATAAGGCATAGAAAGCATCCAATGCAAAGAACAGAGATAATTTGAGAAAACTGGGTTTCCCTTAATTCTATTAATTTCAGTGAAAGAAAATTAAGAATGAATAAAAAATAAATTTACCACATATGAACATATAAAGCATCAAATTAAAGAAAAGGGCCTTTATTCCCTGATAAAGCATATCAAACCAAAGGACATATTTTATATCTATTGAGCCTGAATCATTTATGTTTATTTACAATGGATTGCATTGAAGATTGTCAAATAAATGTCTATCATGGCAAAGAGTTATTTGGTGGAGTTATTTGGAGGGGAAAATGATAACTCTTAAATCCATCTAGCCTGACTACCTTTAATGGTTTATTGGTGCATCTCAATTCATTTAAAGAATGTGAAAAAATTACAGTAGTAAGATTGGATATCAGTGTGCAGAATTTCCCACTTCTGTGTGAATCTTCATCCTATTTATTTATTTATTTACCTACAATCCTTGTAAACTTTGCCATGACTTAAGAGCAAAATAGTACATAAGTGAACATTCCTGCCAGCCTGATACATAACTCCTGGTTTAGATGGCAAAGCAGTCATTGACCTTCATGATTGTGCCAATTCTGATTAAGACAGTTTTGCAGGGATGGCCTACCAATGAATGAATGTATGAATAACTAATTCTATGTCAGGGTGGGATGAGGAAGGATGGGGATCTTTACAGCTGTGGCATCACTTTACAATTTATACTACAGATATTAGAAAAATGTTGACCAGAAATAAATTGCCCGTACATTTTTAAACTCATTATGAAATATGTTGAATACAGAGTTTATCCCTTGATATAGTAACTGCAGAAATTGCCCAGGAAATACTTCACAACAAAAAGCCACTTAAGAGTGAGTCCTGGGCATGTTCCAATGGCTTTCAGAATTATATGACTTAAAAATAATTGCAAAATAAGGCTGTAAAATTCCAAAAGCCAACCATTATAAATCTAAGTAATTGATGGATGCAGTTAAACTTTCAGATATTCTGTAAAACTGAAAACATTCTCAGCTGCCCATTATTCTTCATACTGATATCATTTTATAATCATGAGATAATGACTCCAGGACAATGACTAGCATGTGGAGCTATCTTCTTCACAGGACTTACCGTAACTGTTCTTTCCAGCGACAGGAACAATTCTGTTTTCTTTGTGGGAGGCACACACAAAGACTTATTTCAAATATCAAGGCCCAAACTATGAATGGCAGAGATACTATCTCCCACATAAATGAAGCCTTGAATCTATGGCCCACAAAATGGACACCATGTGGCTCCAATTTGGTGAAGCATCAGCCAGCTCCTCCTCATCTGCTAGTGAGTTCCAAAAATATGAAGCACACTCTTTGTAAGGCTGGGTAAGCAGACTGAAGATGGGGGGTGGGTGTGTGGGGTGGAAATCTACCTGTGAAATCTGAAGCTGGCAAACTTGGAAACAAGGAAGCTATGAGAGACATCATTATAGCTACCTAGAATTGTTTATGAGTGAGATGGACAGCCTATAAATTTCATTAATAAATAATCAAAATGTTACACATGTCTTCCACACCCAGGCACAAAAAATAATTGGCAAGAATTCTTGTTACTTTGTGCAGACAAAGAAGAGAGATGTAGGTTTTAAACTGCGGTTCTAATATAAATATAACTTAAGCCCTAGATCCGTGGTGGCAAACCTATGGCACGCAGAGCCATAGAAGCCGGCACGCGAGGGTTGCCCACCGGCAAACCGGAAGTGCGAAAAAACGCACTTCCAGTTTGCCGGTGTGCTGTTTTTTGCACTCCGGAGGGTTCAGGGAAGCTCCCTGAAGCTCCGGAATGCAAAAAACTACAAAATGGACAAACCAGAAGTGCACTTTTCCGCACTTCCGGTTTGTCCGTTTTGTAGTTTTTTGCATTCCGGAGCTTCAGGGAGCTTCCCTGAACCCTCAGGAGTGCAAAAAACAGCATACCGGCAAACCGGAAGTGCGTTTTTTCGCACTTCCGGTTTGCCGGTTTCGTCGTCCCAGGCTCCGGTAAGCCTTTGCGCGGGGGTGGGGGTGTGTGCGCATGCGCATGGGGCAGCATGGGGGGGTGTTGTGCGCATGCGTGGGGGGGAGGGAATGGGTGTGGGCACGCGAGCGCGTGCGAGCGTGCCCCCCCCTTTTTTTGGCACGCGAGCCGAAAAAGGTTCGCTACCACTGCCCTAGATTGTACAGTAGCTGATCTTCATTATTAGAGTTTCTTTGATATTTGTAATAAAGACAACATCCGTCTGAGCCTTAATTCTTCCACTATAAGCTATTAAGTACAAATTTGAATTTCTAGAAACAATTACATTTTTGTATTCTGAGTGAACTTCCATGCTACAAAATCTTCATGAAGCCCCTGGTTCAAAAAGAGTTTTGGGCTCCAGAATTCTGATCCCCATCACAATTACTGCTACTAGAATCTCTCCCTTTATATTTGCAGTGTAAAGCCAACCCCAGCAACTTAAAACATCTTACAACAGGACAGCGGAACCTGATGTCGCGACTGTTTGCAGTATATCAAAAAGAAGAAATAAATACAGGTAGTTCTTGACTTACAATCGTTAGCTTAGTGACAATTCAAGATCACAAGGAACTGAAAAAAATGACTTATGACTGTATTTCACACTAACACCCATTGCAGCATCCCCATGGTCACGTGATCAAAATTCAGATGCAACTTGGCAACTAACTCATAGTTATGACAGTTGCAGTGTCCCATGATCATGTGATCACCTCTTGTAATCTTCTGACAAGCGAAGTCAATGGGGAAGCCAGATTCACTTAATAACCATGTTACTAACTTAAAACTGGAGTGATTCATTTAACAACTGTGGAAAGAAAGGTAATAAAATAAGGCAAAACTCACTTAACAACTGTCTCAATTAGCCACAGAAATTATGGGCTCAGTTGTGGTCATAAGTTGAGGACTACCTGTATATTGGTGAGCATATCGACAGCAGTTAACTAATTTGAATAAAGCTTTCTTTGGGCCTTGGGCCTCCTTATTTCTTTGCCCTGCCCTGCCCATTTTGGGAAAAAAAGATCTGGGCATGCTTAAGGTGGAATGTGAACCTCAGCGTAAAAATACATATACTTTCCATAGTTTAAGTATTGAACATTGTTTTAGACAAAGGATTTTACTAAAAGATTCTCTATTTAAAATATACAAATAGAAATATATATGTGAAGAGCCGGAATAGATTCAGGGGATTTTTTTAAAATAGAAAACAGTGTTCTTTTTTTCCCAGGCACTGTGGAAGATTGTGTTCAGTTTCTTCAGGTCTCCATGTCAGTGATCCTCAGAACAATGTGCGAAAACAAGATGGGGAGAGAAATAAAGCAGGAACAGGAAGAGATTTATTGGAACAGGAAGAGAGTGGAAAGAAATAGGAAGTGGACTAAGAAGTTAGAGGGAAAAGGAGAAGGAGACCCAAGAAAGAGCTAGAGAAAAGTACCGTATTTGGTTTTTGTTTTTCCCCCTTAGGGGAGTCAAAAGAACAAACTGCATCACCAGGAATTTTTGAAGCATCAACAATATTTAAAACATGAAAGAAAGATGTCTCTTGAAAGCCGAAGAGGCCAATTATTATTACCATTATTTCAGTGCTCCTCTGAAAGATGAAAGGCCTTTTTGTCACAGAAGCCCTGCCTTTCCACTGATTCAAGGAGAGACAGCAGGCCATCGCCATCCTTTGAATTATTTACTTTCCACATCAGGCAGAGTAGCATGAAAAGGGGAAGGTCCTGAGCAGATCATGTGATCTGAGTATGCAATAGCAAAAGGGAAAGATCCAGTTTTCTTTTCCCTCCATTATTTCTGAGATACAAGTAGTCCTTGATTTGGAACCACTCATTTAGTGATCATCTGAAGTTGCAGTGGCAGCGAAAAAAGTAACTTATGAGTGATGACCATTCTTCACACTTATGCCCACTGCGGCATCCCCATGGTCATGTGATCAAAATTTGGAGGCTTGTCAACAGGCATGTATTTATGACAGGTGCAGTGTCCCAGTGCCCCATATGATCACTTTTTGTGACCTTCTGACAATCAAAGTCAATGGGAAATTCAGATTCACTTAACAACCGTGTTACTAACTTAACATTTGCACTGATTCACTTAACAAGTGTGGCAAGAAAGGTCATAAAATGGGGCAAAACTCACTGAACTGCCTTGGTTATGAACATAAATGATGGGCTCAGTTGTGGTTGTTAAGGGAAGAACTACCTGTAAATAGATGTGTTATAACTTATTTTCCAATGTTAGAGAAAGGGAGCATTTGGCTGGCAGTGGAGATTTCCCTTCTCTTTCCATAGATGTGTCCAAGCTGGAAATCAGGAATCAAGTTGGATCCAGCCTCAAAAGATCTCAGCCTGGGCTTTTGGGTTCCAGTTAATTTTATTTATTTATTTATTTTATTTAAATGGATTTATATGCCGCCCAACTCCCAGGGGACTCTAGGTTAAGGAATCCATTAACTCGGATGAAAAAGTACTTGCATCTCTTTTTCTCATTTCCCCTTTGGGTGCGAAGGAAGCACACACAGCAGCCGGCTTGGATGCAAAGTCATCAGACAGATGGCCAGGGCAGGGACTTTAATGTACAAAGTTGCTAACTAAAGTCTCCCAAGGCAAGCATTATCCATCAAGGAAATTGCATGACTCTGCAATGATCCTAGGAGCATATTAATTTCATTAAACCAATTACTGCTTTGTAATGTATCCAATTCTAAACCTAAGCCTGTTATTTTTTAATTCAAAAGGAAATAATACTTCTTTTTTGCTTAGAGAAGTTTTAGTGAAGATTTTAGCAAACCCGGTTTGGTCTGGAGGTTAAGGCACCAGGCTAGATAATGGAAGACCATGGCTTCTAGTTTTGCCTCAGCCATAAAAGCCAGCTGGGTGACTTTGGGCCAGTCACTCTCAGCTAAACCAACCTCACAGGGTTATTGTTGTGGGAAAAAGTAGAAGGAGGAAAGAGTATTAGTTATGTTCACTGCCTTTAGTTTATAAAAATAATAGAGGTGTGATAAAAAATAAAAAAAATGTGAGAATAATATCAGATAATATAGATTAAGAATCTGACTTCATCCTTTGGCATCAAGAAGTAATCATAGCATCTTGGTCCTCAGAAGACAATTTGGTAACATTATACTAGGGCATGAAAAGAAAGAAAATATTGTTTTACATTTTTATCACTTATGGCAATGATATACTGTACATGTTTCTCCACCTCTCTCATTCTTCTAGCTTAGTCTAAAATATAATTTGATAATATCATTCAGTAATCCTCATGTTTGTATGGTTCCAGCTTTCTTCCAGCTTTTCCTTACAATAAAATTTAGCTAAATAACATGGGCACATCCATGTTATTTCTTGGAAAAAATATGGTTTGCGTTGCCTTCTGGGAACTGTTTATAATATTATTTTCCAATTTACTTATATCCCTTGGATTTCCTCATGGTCTCCTAGCTCTCTAGAAACCAGATAAAATCCTGCTTATTTTGACATCAGCCAAAGTCAGGTAGGTGTAGCCAACTAGCTGGGCAGATTAATTTTCTGAAGTGCTCAATGGCCTGCAATGGATAGGGGTCCATTATGTAAACTTTCCTTCATCTCCTTCCTTTATAAACACCATCCAATAAATGCAATTTCAATAGTAATCATTTATTTTCTTTTGAAGCCTGGACTCATTTGCCTTTTAAACATGGAGATGGGGAAGGAAAAGATCTGGCTTAGCCATTTCCATGTATAGGTAGTCCTCGATTTAGAACAATTTGTTTAGTGACTGTTCAAAGTTACAGCAGCACTGAAAAATTATGACAATTTTTCACATTTATGACCTTTGTAGCATCCCCATGGTCATATCAAAATTCACTTGGCAACTGGTTCATATTTATAACGGTTGCAATGTCCTGAGGTCATGTGATCACCTTTTGCGATCTAACAAGCAAAGTCAAAGGGGAAGCCAATTTCACTTAACAGCCATGTTACTAATTTAACCACTGCAGTGATTCACTTAACAACTGTGGTAAGAATGGAGCAAAACTCACTTAACTGTCTCACTTAGCAACACAAAAGTTGGTCTCAATTGTAGTTGTAAGTTGATGATTGTAGTTTGCTGAGCAGGATTGGACAATTGAGTAATTTTGGAAAGGAGGAAGAAAAGAAATCAAAAGCTTTTTTCTTTCAACAACACATCCACTGAAGGTCTGTTCTGGCTCTTCACTTACATATTTCTACTTGTACATTTTAAATAGTTCTGGAAAGAGTCTGAAAATCTAAGACTCTTGGCCTGCTACCAATCCACATTTCTACCTAATTTATTCCTCTCCATCTGGTTCCCAACTGACTCATTTCTGAGCTCACATGATAGTCCTCTTCAGCTTTGCCATGCTCCTAGGAAAGAAAAGGGATGCAACTGATTGGAATGCCCCACCTTTTATGTATGTATGAAACTGGCTGCAGAAAAACAACATATGGGAGCCGAAACACATTTCCACTGGCTGTTGGTCACTTTTCCCCATTATTCTCTGGTTACCTTGGCTGAACTGCTCCCTGTCAGAATATGCTGCCTCCCTTCACAAATGATCTTAATGACAGAACAACAGAGTCTATGATTAACATTCATTAAAGTCTCATGTGTAAGCTGCATCAGAAGAAATGAAGTAGTAATTAACCTATACACTTTAACTGATTGTTATATCTAGCTATTAGGGCTTAATGAGGATAGACAGTGCTGGGTCAAAAAGCTTACACTTCAGAAAAAAGCACAGCAACATCAGCTGTCACTGCATTAATTCACAAACACTGGCTCACATTAATCCTTTTGCAGGAGCCTCTCTGCTCCTCCTGGACTTCAAGCAGGGCGGCAGCAGTAAGATCAAAAATGGTCATGAGGAGAAGGGCTGGGGTAAAAGCTGTTAATTATTATTATTAAACTAAAAGTACCCTCCCCCCAACTTCAGTACAGTACAGTACATTTATTGAATAGCCCGAAGGCCTTTTCAAAAAAAGAAAAACAGAACAAACAGGTACAGAAACAACCGTACAAAAATATATATGGTACATGACATCAAAATTCAACGATATCAAAATTCAATAACTAAATTTCTAAAACTAGATAACGCAAATAAAATATCTCGTCTCTAACTCAGCTCATCTTTCTTACAATCAATGAAATTCTTTTCAATGTAGCTGGCTCGTATTGCTGTCATCCTACTAAGATAGCAAGTGATAGCACTTACCAGGGGAGGAGAGTCTGTCTTCAATAGAAATGTTAATTTATGCCTTACATTCCAGTGGAAAAATTTATTTATAATTGGGGACAGATATTGTTTTCTTACTTCCGCATACATCCTACATTCAAATATTATATGTGCCATATCCTCGACAACGTTTGCCCCACATATACATGTTCTTTCATCATACGGGATTTTCCGATACCGGCCGAATTTAATGTTAGTATCTAAAAGTTCAAATCTAAACTTGACAAATAATTCTCTCTCCACTGATGGCATTTCTAGGAGTAAATATTTTTCCAGGGTGAAAGTTGTTTTAACTGCTGTCAGAAGCTTAAGGGAATGATTAGTTTAAAAAGTTGCCATGTCCATTTGCCCATGTATATCTTTAATCCGCTGTTTAGCTTGCTCCAAAGTGTCACACAACGGAAACCCTATGCCATATCAATTCAATATATCTGACAACCGAGTTAACCAAAAATACCTTTGAGGGTTTAAGATCTGCCCCCCCCCCCAACTTCAGGAATGCTAGGCATGACTGGCTCAGGAATTCTGGGAGTTGAAGCCCACAGGTCCTCAAAGAGCCGTAGTTTGCCCACCCCTGTGCTAGGTAGTGTTTCTCCACTCTGGCAATTTTAAGGAGGGTGGACTTCAACTCCCAGAATTCTAGGAGTTGAAGTGCACCCTTCTTAAAATTGCCAAGGTTGAGAAACCACTGCTATAGGGCATTTACAGTTACAATGATGACAGCAGCACATTCACAGTTATGGGGTTGCCTCCATAATCTGGTATACTTCTGATATAATAGAGAATATAGGGAAATAATTATATTTCAGATATAAAAAGTTCATTAAATGTTGGCTGGGAATTTTGAGATATGAAGGCCTCACCCTAAATTGGAGACATCAAGACTGAGAGAGGCTGTCATTAAGGGCAGATTCTTTTGATGTTTATTGATTTATTGTCAATCAAATGTATATGGCTGCCAGTCTCACAAAATGTGATTCTTGGTGGCATACAATAAAAACCATAAATAACAATATTTTTAAAAAATCTATAACTTAAAAGATAATATTAGAGAGCCGCAGTGGCGCAGTGGTTAGAGTGCAGTACTGCAGGCTACTTCTGCTGATCACCATCTGCCAGCAGTTTGGCAGATCGGATCTCACCAGTCTCAAGGTTGACTCAGCCTTCCATCCTTCCGAGGTGGGTAAAATGTGGACCCAGATTGTTGGGGGAAATATGCTGACTTTGTAAACTGCTTAGAGAGGGCTGTAAAGCATTGTGAAGCGGTATATAAGTCAAAGTGCTATTGCTAAGTGCTATTGCTATTTTTATTAAAAAGCTAGGAGAGAGCATTAGATATTATAAACAATGTGACCGCATCAATTCATCATTCCTTTGAGACAAAGTCCCATGATCACATTATTCACAATGCTCAGTATTGGGAGTAAATTAGTAAAATAACTTGCGTACAAAAGTCTCTCTCTCCCTCTCCCTCTCCCTCTCCCTCTCCCTCTCCCTCTCCCTCCCTCCCTCCCTCCCTCCCTCTCTCCCTCCCTCCCTCCCTCCCTCCCTCCCTCCCCCCCTCTCTCTCTCTCTCTCTCTCTCTGTAGAGGGTAGAGAGTATATACACAGATAGCATGTGTTATATTCAGGAATCTTGATATATAACTCTATATAAAAAAATCTTTCTCTTAAAAACATTCACCTTTTTAGAAAAGAAATAAATCAGCTGATGTGAAATGGAAAATAAGAATTCTGAAATGTTTCACAGAACTATTTATTGCAACTCTCTGCTTGTCAATGTGCCAAGGCAATGAGTTAAAGACATTAACATTCCAGGAACACATCACATTTCTTTAAGTGGGCACCAAAACTATTGCAAAATGTATAACTAAAAATGGAAAGTCTGAATAGAGGTGGATAGCTCAGAAAATTAAAATGAGAGAAAAACCATATTTATGTCTTATTTTTCTTTTTTCTTCCCAACATACCACACCAGCTTCAGATTTTTAAACAAAAAATTCTAGAAAATGAAAGCAAATATACATGTCCCTGGATAATGTTGCAAGATCGAATCTGGGTCAGTCACTGGGACCAGAGATTTAGTCTTTCGGACTCATGCTGGAGCCCATCTTCAGGGAACTTCTCTCTCCTGGAATATGTGCTTTGGGCTATTCTGTGAGTCATATTTATAAATACAACTTTATAAATAATAAATATAATATGCATTTATAAATGCGCAACACATAAATTCAACTCACAAAAAAGCCCAGTGCACATATTCCAGTAGAGAGAAGTTCCCTGAAGATGGGCTCTAGCATGCGTCCGAAAGCTCAGAAGACTAAATCTCTCTGGTCCTGATAACTGAACCAGATTTGATCTTGCAAAAAAATTCTAGGTCTTATTGTCATTAAATCTGAAAGGAAAAAAAATATTTTAGAATGCAGGGAGTATTTCATAGTTTTCTTATGTATGATGTACACTGAAGATGACATTTAATTTTGTTGTATGAGGTGCAATGACAATAAAGTAAATTAAAAAAATAAAATACTGTAGGGCTATACTGTATCTGAAACATGATGCAGATTTTGCTAATTGGAGATATGAAACTGGACCTTGTCTTTCATGTGAAGTGGCCTCCTACTACATGACATGAATTGTTTTCCCCCCCATATCTTACATCAGGGGTGTCAAACTCGTGGCGTCACGGTGGAGTCACGTGACGTATTGTGACTTTTTTCTCCTTCGCTAAACTGGGTGGGGGTGGGGCCAGTATGTGATGCAACCGGTCCATGGGCCACGAGTTTGACACCCCTGTCTTACATAGACATAAAATGATCATCTGATTGTACCTACCAAATGATGACTTTAGATTTCAGTTGAATGTACTTATCTAACATTGCATTATTAAAGTAACATATGAACCTAAATTCATTCCAGCCCTCTCAATTCATATTTGTCAGAAATATGAGCTGCTGTTCACTACTTTTAACCTAATTTATATTAGATAAATTATTGCACGTTAATGTATATGTTGATGAAATTGATGTATAATAATGCATTCAGTTAGGGAAAATGGTTTGCAAAAACAATTTGACAAAACTACAAAAATACATTTGTTGGAAAAATTTGTTTTAAAAGAAATGCAAACATGAATGTTGATTTAAAAAAACACTCTAATCATAGCAGGTTCCAAACTTACACATGGAAAAAGAGCAATCCATTACAACCAGAGACTAATTTCCAAAAATGAGTGCGGGAGGGGGGACGTCTCCGGCCCCCTCCCTGTCACAGGTTTACTTCGTTTGATATGTCTTGGTAGCGTTTTTGTTTAATTTTCCTTTTATATCTCCCTGACCAAGGGTTGCACCCCCTGTTTCACTTCTCTCTCTCTTTAGAGGCTTGCTTCTTCTTTTACAATATCTCTAAGCTCTGCAGGATTGTTTGAGATTTGCTTTATGTGTGGAATAGACAGACGTTGACACGTTTCTTGAACAAACTATTAAACAGTTTATTTAAATACAACTTCTCAGTAATTGTCAATCTGAATTTGTTACAGACACCAGCTCTTCAATTCTTTCTTTTACTTTTCTTCACTCTCTGAGACTCTCTTTGCTTTCCTGACTAACCCTAAGCAAATCTAATTCTTCTTTGTTTCTAGGCCTATAGATAAGAGCACGTTTCACCGTTTATCTCTATCTACAGATTATTCAATATATATCAATCACTCTTGTTCCCTGACCCTGGCACCTGCTTCCCACAGAACTGCCTAAGGCCTAACTTCTCTATAAATCTTCCCTCTTTTGGAAGTTACACACAGAGCTCCTCAGCTCTTCTCACTAATATAGACAGAGAGCTTTCTTCTAGCTCTTCTTACTAAACCCTTCCCTACTGGAAGTTACCACATAACAGAGAGAGCTCTTCTTCTAGCTCTCCTTACTAAACCTTCCTTCTGAGGAAGTTACCACACATAACAGAGAGCTTTCCTCCTTTGGCAATTACTTCATAACATTACAGAGAGCTCTTTTCTAGCTCTTCTTACTAAACCTTCCTTCTATGGAAGTTTACCTCATAACATCACACAGAGCTTTCCTCCTTTGACAATTACTTCATAACATTACAGAGAGCTCCACATCTCTCTCAGCCAGGCCTTTTATAGTTCCTGGCCCTGCTATCTATGCTCCTATTGGCTGTCTCTTATGATGTCATCTATCCCCCCTCCCTTCTGGAGCACTGGGATAAACACTTCCCCCTTTCTACTTACCATGTATTTTAAAGCTGTCTGGCTCTATACTTACTTGCTTAAACAGTTCCTTTTAACAACATTTTAACTTTATACAATAACTTACTATTTTACACTCAGTACCTGTATGCGGGCACCACAATGAGAAACTAAAAGAAATCATAATTGGCATATTTCATAATCTGTGTTGTAATACCATTGTAATATCATGGCATGGCTTAATTCTGGTAGAGGTAAGAGAAAGCAGATGTATAGAAATAAAAATTTCTATTTTTTATTATTTTGTGATATTTATTTGTTAGGATTTTAGGGTTTTAAAGCTGTAAACCACCCACAGTCATTTCGTTACGAGATTGGTGGCAAATTAAATAAATAAACTTACACTTTGTTTTGTCTTTTTTGTGGGTGGCAGAGGAGTTGCATCTCTGAGTCATTTAACTGAAGAGGAGTTTACAGGCATCCTAGTTGAATTTATCAAAGGTACATCTGGTCCAGCATTCTGTATCTGAGAAGCTACCCAGCAGGATGCGAAACCTGCTAGTCTACTCCTGCTCTCACTCTTAGCAGATGATAGTTAAGCCATGCTGTCTCTGCTTCAGGCAACAGGGCATAGATAGCTAAAGTCCTAGCAGCCATGAATTTGTCTTGCTCTTTTAAAATTATCAAAATTGATGTCCATCACCAGATCTCATGGTCTCAGGGATTCAGAACTGCTGTTATTATTAATAGATGGAAAGTAAGGCACAGCTGTTATTTTGCAATGCAATACAAAACTTTGTAAAAAACATATTATTGTACAATACAAAATTCTTAGCAAAAGGAAGTATTGGATATTGCCTCCTTTCTTAATGCACAATTGTGCTTTGACTTTAATGATCTCGATAGGATATAGATGGAAACATTAGGGAGCTTGAACCAAAGACACATCATACAATATTTTTAATTTTAGTCAACTCTACAGATAAATTCTTAAGTTTAATGTAGAAATTTGGATTTGTCTTTTCCTATAAAAGTTAAGGTAAAGTTTCTATTTAACGACTCTTCCAGTAGTGGTGGGTTGCTGCCAGTTTGGACCGGTTTGCCCGTACCGGTGGCGGAAATTTGCCCCCGCTCGTCGAACCAGTAGCGATGGCTGGCTGGCCACGCCCCTGAACCGGTCCTCTGGTCGCTGCTCCTTGAAAGCGGCTGGCAAAAAAACCTCTGCACACTTCCAATGTGATGCAAATCGGTAGGGAAGGTAAATAGAGGTAAGAAGAATGAACAAATTGCTCTGCATAAGATAGCCTGGTCAAAAGCCATGGGAAATGTAATCCTTCATTTTCAAGCACTGCTGATATGATGAAGATAGAATTGAAGATAGAATTCAGTTTGCTACCATGCCAAGATGGATGGTAGTATGTTAAAACACAATATGTCATATGTGTGGAATTCTATTTGTAGATCATCTTCAACTTGATCTTCCTCTTTCTTTCTAAAAGGTGTTTCTTCACAAATGAATTATGATCTCATAAACACTGACCTCTTACCTCTTGATTGGCAAACCCTCTTCAATGGCTGTAATACTGCCGAAGACCATTATAACATTTTTTTTGCTTGAAGTCCAAAGAGTTATCAAACTATACACACCACTAATAACCCCCAAAACCAGGAAAAACAATTTACCCATAAAAAATAAGGGAGCTCCAATCCCCCCAAAAATCTCTTTGGCAAAAAAACAAAACTGGCTACGTAGCCAACTACAAAAGCCGCTACAAAAACTTATGCTAACAGATGAAGACTGAATGCACTAATTATCATATCAAACAAGAGGAAAACCTCCTGTGCACAAAATCCAACTGTGCCTTCTACAATTTTGTAAACAACAAACTTAAAGAGTCGTGATCCATCCATCCCCTAAAAGGACCCAACAATAAAGTCTGTAATGATGAAACTGTTAAATCCAATCTCTTTAACACTTTCTTCGGCTCAGTCTTTGTAAACAGCAACAAATCATGTCCAATATTTCCTAGTTGAACCACAAACAATTACAATGATCTAATACATATTGATTTTACAGAAGACAATGTTGAAAAGGCACTACGCAGTCAAAAACCATCTCTATCCATTGGACCTGATGGACTATGTGCCTACTTCTTAAAAAAACTTTCCACTGCCCTAGCACAACCTCTGAGCATAATTTTTGAAAAATCTTTCAAGACCAGCTCCTTGCCCAATCTAGCCACGGTCATCCCTATCTTCAAAAAGGGAGACCCCAGCCTAGTTGAAAATTACAGACCAATCTCCTTATGTTGCCTCACCTGCAAAGTCATGGAATCAATCATTAACCAATCCATTACCCTCCACTTAGAGACAAACAACCTACTCTCTCACAAACAATTTGGTTTCAGAAAAAAATTATCCTGTAATCTGCAACTCCTACACTGTAAAATCATATGGACTACACAACTCGATCAGGGCAAAGCAATAGATGCTATTTACATAGACTTCTGCAAAGCCTTTGACTTAGTGGTACATAATAAACTACTTCTAAAACTAAAATCCTATGGCATTTCTGGACCCCTGCATAAATGGATAATTGCGTTCCTGTCAAACAGGCAATAAGTGGTCAAAATAGGAAGCACTCTATCAAATCCTGTACCAGTTAACAGCAGTGTCCCCCAAGGCAGTGTTTTAGGGCCAACTCTCTTTATACTTTACATAAATGACCTCTGTGATCATATTAACAGCAACTGCATCCTTTTTGCTGATGACGTAAAACTATTAAACACCACTGACAACGCTGCTACCCTTCAAAAAGACCTTGACTATGTCTCAGAATGGTGAAACAAGTAGCAACTTCAAATCTCAATCAACAAATGCTCTGTCTTACACATTGGCAAAAATAATCAGAACACAAAATACAAACTAGATGATCACGACCTTGTTGACGATCCTCACTTAGTTAAGGACCTTGGAGTACTCATCTCTAATAATCTAACTGCCAGAGCCCACTGCAACAGCATTGCCAAAAAGGCATTAAGAATGGTTAACCTAATCTTGCGTAGCTTCTTCTCTGGTAATATTGTACTTTTAACAGATAATATAAAACATTTGCTAGACCAGTTCTCGAATACAGCTCATCTGTCTGGAACCTGCACTACATATCGGACATTAATACAATTGAGAATGTCCAGAGATATTTCATGAGAAGAGTCCTCCACTCCTCTGTTTGCAACAGAATACCTTATGCCACCAGACATGAAATTTTGGGCTTAGACAATTTAGAACTACACCAGCTTCGATCTGACCTAAGTGCAGCACATAAAATCATCTGCTACAATATCCTGCCGGTCAATGACTACTTCAGCTTCAACCGCAACAACACACGAGCACACAACAGATACAAACTTACCGTAAACCGCTCCAAACTTGATTGCAAAAAATATGACTTCAGCAATAGAGTGGTCAATGCCTGGAATACATTACCTGACTCTGTAGTTTCTTCCCCAAACCCCCGAAACTTTAACCTTAGACTTTCTACCGTTGACCTCACCCCATTCCTAAGAGGTCTGTAAGGGGCGTGCATAAGCGCACTAGCTTGCCTACCGTCCCTGTCCTAAAGTCCCCATGTATCCTGTAACCATCTCATGTACTCATAACCATGTTTATACATTTTATGTATTCACAATCATGTTTATACTTTTTCTGTAATCATATATACGCTTGACAAAATAAATAAATAAATAAATAAATAAATAAATAAATAAATAAATAAATAAATAAATAAATAAATAAATAAATAAATAAATAAATAAATATCCCTCCTGATTGGTTTCGGCTACCAGGGGGGTCTCACGCGGCTGGCTCCAGGCGTTGGTCAATGCTTCTCTGAGAGAGGGGTCCATCCCGCAGCCCTTAAAAGTTGCAGTGGTGAGGCCCCTCCTCAAGAAGCCTTCCCTGGACCCGGCAGATTTAAAGAACTTCCGGCCAGTCTCCAACCTTCCCTTTGCGGGGAAGGTTGTAGAGAAAGTGGTGGCGCTCCAGCTCCTGCGGCTGTTGGATGACACTGATTTTCTGGATCCCTTTCAATCGGGTTTCAGGCTCGGCTACAGTACAGAAACGGCTTTGGTCACCCTGATGGATGATCTCTGGCGAGCCCGGGATGGTGGTCACTCCTCCATCCTGGTGCTACTTGACCTCTCAGCAGCTTTCGATACCATTGACCATGGTATCCTTCTGCGTCATCTCGGCGAGGTGGGAGTGGGCGGCACTGTTTTACAGTGGTTCTCCTCCTACCTCTCTAACAGGACGCAGTCGGTGTTGACAGGGGGGCAGAGGTCAAGCCCTAGGCCCCTACTTTGTGGGGTGCCACAGGGCTCGGTCCTCTCACCCATCCTGTTTAACATCTACATGAAACTGCTGGGTGAGATCATCCGACGACACGGGGTGAGGTATCAGCAGTATGCTGATGATACCCAGTTGTACATCTCCACCCCGTCTCAATTCAGGGAAGCTGTTGATGTAATGTGCCGCTGCCTGGACGATGTTAGGGTCTGGATGGGGATGAACCGGCTAAAACTCAACCCTGACAAGACCAAGTGGCTATGGATATTGCCTCCCAAGGATTGTGTCAATTGTCCCTCCTTGGTTCTTGGGGGGGGGAGAAATTAACTCCCTCAGAACGGGTTCGCAATTTGGGTGTCCTCCTAGATCCACAGCTAAAATTGGAGCAACATCTTTCAGCTGTGGCTAGGGGGACCTTTGCACAGGTTCGCCTGGTGCACCAATTGCGACCCTACTTGGAGAGGGAGGCTCTACTCACAGTCACTCATGCCCTTATCACCTCCCAGCTGGATTACTGCAACAGGCTCTACATTACTGCAACAGGCTCTACATTGAAGAGTTTCCGGAGACTACAATTGGTGCAAAATGCAGCTGCGCGAGCTGTGGTGGGTGTGCCTAGGTACACCCACGTAACACCCATTCTCCACCAGCTGCATTGGCTGCCCATTAGACTCCGGATACAATTTAAGGTGTTGGTTTTGACCTTTAAAGCCCTACATGGCTCAGGGCCAGGGTACCTTTGGGACCGCATCCTGCCACATACCTCCCTACGACCGGTTAGATCCCACAGAGTTGGTGTCCTCCAGGTCCCATCGACCAAACAATGCCGGTTGGTGGGGCCAAGGGGGAGAGCCTTCTCTGTGGGAGCCCCCTCCCTTTGGAACCAACTCCCTCCAGAGATTAGGACTATCCCCACCCTGCTGGCCTTCCGTAAAGCAATAAAAACTTGGCTCTTCCGGCAGGTGGGGTGAAAGTGAGACCAATTAGATTACATTTGGGTCTCCCCCCTTGGTTTATGAATGTCAGATGTTTTTAAATTTTTATAACTTTTAACTAGATGTTTTTATGTAACAATGATTTTATATGTTGTTAGCCGCCCAGAGTCCCTCGGGAGTTGGGCGGCATACAAATCTATCAAATTAAATTAAATTAAATTAAATTAAATTAAATTAAATAAATAAATATCATTAAGACAAAATCTAGTCCTATTTTAAGGCTGCCAGCATTTTGTGGCATGAAAGGAAGCCAAGCATCTTTTATGAGCTATGTCAGATGCCAAAAAAAAATGTAAGGGTCAGTGGTGAATGAATATTTCTCTAGAGCTCACTCACAATGCTCAGTTCTCTTGGGAGGCAGGTTAACCTCAAAATATCCAGGCTAAAGAGCATCTGACTGTAAAATTCAAAATCTCTCAGCCAGGTTGTGTGAAGCCAGACAGTGGAAAACAAGACAGGCATTTCAATAGCATGAATCTTTGTAATCTCCTTGGTCTTCAAGATAAATATGGACTTTGATCATTTCTCATATCTTATTAAAACAAACAACAAATCCATAGTTTACAGGGTGCATGATCTCTAGAGATATCTGCATGATAAAGTCCCTGGAACTATTACATTTTCATTTCGAAACTATCAAAAAAATTCAGTGCTCCATTTTTTTGTACAATGTTTGAATTTGGATATGCAGCAAAAAATATACAGAGTGCTCAAATCTTCCTGTTAATGATGCTTGGCAGCACCTAGTCCAAATTTCAAACCAAGATCTTTTCAAACCTATCTGAAGATCCCTGAAGATTCCAGAGATTGATCCTTCAAATCTCTTGTTTTACTTATTTCCTGAAGTAACTTCACCATCTCACTAAGTTTCTTTTTTCATTCTTTTAAAAAAGTTAATAATTTATATTGAAATTAAGGAAATGTCTATATTTGTGGACCATTGAATAAATATTTGAAAAATCCAAGGTCTGTCCAATTAAATAATTTTTCTCTATGTTTTCATCTTTAAGAGCATTTTTGGACAAATTAAATAATGGGCATAGTTGCTTTTCTATGTGTGCCTTTCTTTATTCTTCCAATTGTAAAGACCCTTTAAACAAAACTTTGTATCATTTTTTTAAAATTTCAAAATTAGGCATTTATTACTTGAATTATGTATCCATTGTTACAGGCTAACAGATTTTAGCATGAGTTTTTTGTATACTACTTGCACTAACTCCACTTGAAGTAACTTTTTCTATTCCATCATAGCAAATATGCAGAACCTGGCCATACTATCTAAAATCTCCTCCTCTTGGTTGACTAATAGGTGGTTTAGATAGTGATTCTCAGTCTTGCCTTAGTCCTATGTTGTGATAGGGGACAGATATATTTCTAAAAGCGGCCGTAGAGTTTCAATCTCCTTACTAACACTTAAGAAACTGATAAAATGATATTGTAATACCAATTTTGGGATTATTTTAATGCCATGAAAATAACAACAACAAAAAAAGAACAAAAACACAAAAACTTGTGCCCATCAATTAATGTTTGATTTTAACATATCAAGAGGAATGCTACTGCCTCCTGGGGCTTTTCCATTTTCCATTGCAATATTAGATTAATAGTTTTAGTGGGGTAACAGGGGACCAATCTTGCAAGTTCTCCATGGCTCACTGGGAGTTATAGATATGCAAACTTCAGATGGATTGATCAGCGATGGGTTGCTCCTGGTTCGGACCGGTTCTTAGAACCGGTAGTGCAGGCAGCGGGAGGCTCCGCCCACCTGCCCGGGATGCTTCTGCGCATGCGCAGAAGTGTCACGCGTGTGCTCACACGCACGCGCAAACTGGTAGCAAAATCATTTGCAACCCACCATTGGGATAGATGGGTCAATAATAATTTCCCAGATGGAGGCAGAGATGGGAATTTTTCTCATATCGCCTTGTACAAATTGTAATACAACTGTTAAATTTGGAGGACTAGATCAGTTGTCTCCAAATGTATCTCAGAGTCCCCCCCGCCTTTTTTTCTTTTTCAATGAAGCTTTATACTTTCTTTTTTTGTTCATGAAGTAAATTGAAAATTGATGGACAGATGCTATTGTTATATGAATTTATGTTTTCAATTAAGGATTAGTTAGTTTTTTCACATTTTTCATCGTATTATTGTTTGGATCTTCTGTTGTTAGAACCCCATTTAATTTCACTAATTAGTGCCTCTTTAAATGTAGTAATTAATGTACAGTGTAAATTGTAAATCCTTTGGGATCCCCCCCCCATTAATTAAAGAAGAGTATAAACTGTTTACACTGCCAGATTTATATACAATGTATATTGTTATTTGCATCTCCTCAGTCCATTTTATATAAATATATAGTGGGGTTTGAAGAGTATTAATTGCAATAGGCTTTTCCGCATATATAAAGCCAAACATTTAAAGCCAAATAAATATTTTGTTTAAAGTCATTACTAATCAAAGATATCCCAGCTCTGAAATTAAATATCACTACATGGGAAACAATAATGTAATCAATAACACTCGCTTGTTCCAAAGTCACCCCAGAAAGTACAACTTCCAGAGTTGTTATTTTACTAGGCACCATTCAGGATTAAGATAAATATAAGTTATTAACCAACTGAGTCAAGCATCATCCTGCAAAAATCATATCTTCTGTCTCTTAAGTAAATGTATTGGAGAGGGAACTGGATAGTATCATTAACCGTGGCGGTACTAGAAAGCGCATTGGTGGCACACTGGTTAGAATGCAGTATTTCAAGCAAACTATGCCCATAGCCTGGAGTTCAATCCTGACCGGCTCAAGATTGACTCAGCCTTCCATCCTTCTGAGTCGGTAAAATGAAGACCCAGATTGTTAGGGGCAATATGTTGACTCTGTATACTGCTCAGAGAGTGCTGTAGAGCACTATGAAGCACTATGTAAGTCTAAGTGGTATTGCTACCACATAATGGCAACTGCTAACAGCAGCAAACCACAGTAGTTCAGTTTTTATGGTTCAATGCCACTAACAAATGCTATTGGTTTTCTTAGTCTTGTTTCTAATTAGTTTAACTGACCTTCACTTAGTCCTAAATTATATTCTGCGGACAACTTTTATGCATTAAAAAAACTCAATGTTTTAATAAATTTGATGGAAAAGAAATTGCTTTCAAGAGTTTTTTTTTTTTACAGAAGGCAACATTTTGGTAAAATATCCATGGGTGAAGGGCAGAGGTCTGGCATTAAGGACTATTATGAGGGGGTCGACGGACGTATGTCAGTATCTTGCCTTCCTTTGCACAACTGACTTCCCCTACTTCAGTCATGTCCAACAAAAGCATTTTGAGGAACTCCTCATGAGACTGTTTCATATCTGGAAGCAGAAGCAGCTGAGGAGGAGGGTGGGAGAACCTTACCACTAACTCCAAGGATTTAGGATTTTTTGCAAAAGAAGCATTTTGCAAAATCTGTTGCGTAAGCCAAGTATGCTTCTTAAAATGCTTAAACCAGCCACATCTTCCAGAAGCTTGCCACTTCTTTGAAGACTTCCCCAGGCTGTGGATATGTTACATGTATGCCTACACAATGATCCACTGGGATCATTAGCAAAGGAAATGAACATTTAGGCATAGACTGCCAAAGAAAAACTTCAAAACAATTCTGGGCCTTCCAAAGAACGTGGTTGCTTCAAAGCTTTGAAGGAAGGGTGTGTAGAACTCCTTTCAGATGCTTTGGACAACAACAGGGAAATAAGTTGAAAAAGTCTCTCCAAAGAAATGGAAACAAAATAAGGATGCAAATAAGTTAGAAAAAGAAGAAAAGATCTTTAGCAGAGGATGACAACTTGGGAAAATCAGAAGAAAGATTTTGCTGCATTAACGATACTAGGCATGTTCATATTAAAGCCAGAAATTGATATCCTTCCTACCAAATTCCCTATGCACCAGCCTGTTTTCAATGCCTAAAAATCTTTTAGATTCCAGAACTGCCCTCAATCGC
This sequence comes from Diadophis punctatus similis, assembly GCA_023053685.1. Classification (NCBI taxonomy): domain Eukaryota; kingdom Metazoa; phylum Chordata; class Lepidosauria; order Squamata; family Dipsadidae; genus Diadophis; species Diadophis punctatus. The sequence continues at coordinate 130,989,239 of JALIGW010000001.1, read as the reverse complement.
AGTGGGCAAAGGACAAGAGGGCATTAAACACTTGAGATCAGAGGGAAATGAAATTCTGCGACAGATTATTTCTGTTACTTTTGCTAAATGGAGGACAAAAGCTCCTATGCTTCCGGCAACTCTGAAATGCTTCTGAAACCAATTAAATACAATGGGGGAAAATATGATTTTGGAAATCTATCAGACCTGAACAATATTCCCTTGTTGTAGAACAATATGATACAAAGCCTGAATCTGGTGCTAAAATAAATAAAAGCCTTAAACAAATAGCAGGTGATCAATAAGTTCTCTCAAATAATCTCTGAATGGCATGATTAGTTTTTTGAAGGGAACATCCTTCCTCAAACGACTATAGTAGGAAAGACAGCGCTTTCAAATATTCATTTTACATAATTTTAAGAAAGGGTTTTGTTTTGTTTTTAAATCACGATTCCCAGCCCGCTTGTTTTATGGAGCCACACTGCTCCATCCACAGAAAAATACAACCCAGACTTGCATTTTGGCAAGATAAGTTAAGACTGCAGCATCTGGTGGAGCAACCACTGCATTCCCCATAGTCCCATTACAACTAATGGAGCTTACCTTGCAAAAAAAATGATTTCAAACTCATTAGAGAATAATAAGAGGCACGGTAAATGTATTTGCCCTGCTGAAAATTGAGTACTTATAAAATAAGGTTTGAAGGGGACTTGAAAAGGGAACCGAAGGCTTACGGTGCGCCACATAAGGGGGAAAAGAAAAAAAAGAAACGTGCATTTTTAAAAGCTTAGCTTGCACTTTGAATTCAAGGAAAGAAAAATTATGTAATCTAAATGTAAATAGTCCAATGGGTGGAAAGGGGGTTAAGAAAGCTGTGATTTGCACAATATAGCATCTATGTTGTTTATTTAAAGTAAGTTTGCAAAAAATAGTGCTGTGTCTGAGAATGCTGCCGTCTCAGTACCACCCCTGCAGAATTGTTCAACTTTATCCTGGGTCACAAACAGGACCAAACATCAGCTGACAAACACGAAAGAGAAGCTTTTATTTAGATGGGGAGAGAATGTATCATGGCAAAAACCTTACAAACTAGTTAAGTGGGTTCTGTCTTTTTCAGTCACTGGCTAATTCATTCATTTCCTCCATAAATAAAGGAGGATTATTAAAACGGTTAAGGAATTTTATGGACAGAAGCATTAAATATGGACTGACTGCAAAATAGTCCAAGCGGCTATTTACTAGCGACTACTAGTAAAATTTTAATATAGGAATTTGACAGCTCAATCTTAGGCATCCTTTTCTTAGCAAGCATGGGAACCCTCCTTTATTTATTTCTTTATATGTCATCTAAAAATAGATGGGGCTACCCTTGAAGAGTGTCCGGCGACTGCAATTGGTGCAAAATGCAGCTGCGCGAGCTGTGGTGGGTGTACCTAGATGCACCCACGTAACACCTATTCTCCGCCAGCTGCACTGGTTGCCCATTAGTCTCCGGATCCAATTTAAGGTGTTGGTCGTTACCTTTAAAGCCCTACATGGCTCAGGGCCAGGTTATCTTCGGGACCGCATCCTGCCGCATACCTCCCTACGACCGGTTAGAGCCCACAGAGTCGGCCTCCTCCAGGTCCCATCGACCAAACAATGTCGGCTGGCGGGACCAAGGGGGAGGGCCTTCTCTGTGGGAGCTCCCTCCCTGTGGAACCAACTCCCTCCAGAGATCAGGACCATCCCCACCCTACTGGCCTTCCGGAAAGCGATAAAAACCTGGCTCTTCCGGCAGGCGGGGTGAATGAGATACTCTTTTAACTTTTGTATTTTCTGTATTTTTAATTATTGCATTTGTATTGTTTTATATTTTAATGATAGCTTTTATTTTGTAATGGATCGAACATGTTGTGAGCCGCCCTGAGTCTCTAGGGATTGGGCGACATAGAAATCCAGCAAAATAAATAAATAAAATAAATAGAAATTGTCCTTTTCTTCCCAGAAAGCTCTTGCTTTACTCAACTGCAGGGATCATCGATGCACAGATTTTAAACCTTTAAATAAAATTAAAATGTACAAATTAAAATGAGATCAGAAGTACAGGTAATCTTTGAGTTACAACAGTTCATTTAGTTTGAAGTTACAACGGCACTGAAAAAAGTTGACTTATGACCATTTTTCACACTTATGACCATTGTAGCATCCCCATGGTCACGAGATTCATATTTGGATGCTTGACAACTGACTCACATTTATGACGGTTGCAGTATCCCGGTGTCATGTGATGATCCCCTTTTGCAATCTTCAGATTCACTTAACAACCATATTAGTAATTTTAACAACTGCAGTGATTCACCTAAATGTGGCAAGAAAAGTCATACAAAACTCACTTAACATACATTTGGGCTCAATTGTGGTTGTAAATTAAGGACTACCTGTACAGCTCCAAATGGCAATGTTAATCTTTCTTAAAGATTATGTAAAGACCTGGATAATATATGTTTGGTTCTCTGGTTCATCAAACTGACAGAAAAAAATGAGTAGTCCTAGAAATTTAAATTTTTATGTGGGCTCAATAGATAATAGACATCTTATCAGTTTCAAGAATGAAATGAAGATGGTTAAGGTTAACAATCCATAGATACACACACACACACACACAAACACACACACACACACTCCAATGGGTTATTTCCTGAACATATTTTTGTACTTTTTTGTTTCTTGGCAACAAAAGAGGACCTAGCTTGCAATTGTTTTCTTCTGAATTTTTTTTTACTTCCCATGCTAGTCTACAAACTTTGCCATTTGTTTGAAATTTGGCATCTAAGTACTAACCAGGTTTGGCCCTGCTTACCTTCCTAAGATCACCCAGCCAGTCTAATGTAAGTTTTATTAACTGTACATGAACAGAGAAATTTGACCATAATTTCAAATAAAGTTTTAAAGACGACATTATACCAGAAATAGCCATTGTACTAATATGCCATCTTCTTAATGAAAAAAAGCTGAGGAGCTCTGGGAACTGCGTGTAAGTTGAATTTTGCTATGGTTGCAATGAAACAGTCTGAAAGCCTAATTAAGGAGAGAACAGAACAGCCTCTGGAAAAGTATAATCTCACAGGGTCAAAGCAGCACAACTTCTTTCAAGGAAAATTGTGCTTTTTTCCAGCCCAGTAAAAGTCACCCTGTGATAAAATAAAGTTAATCAAAGGATATAAAGTGACCTACTGAGCATAATAGCTTTGAAATATATTTTTTTCAATGACATGGTTTCCCTGTAATACCGGAAAAATAGAATCCTGCAGTGTCGGGCAAAGTAGAAGCACAAATTAAGAAGCGTATAGATGAAAAGATAATCCATTTTCACAGGACAGAAACGAATGCTGTGATCCAGTGGGGCGATTCTCATTGTGAAAGACTAGAGCAGTGATGGTGAACCTTTTTTGGCTCGGGGTGCCAAAAGGATGCTTGCGCGATAGCATGTGCGTGCGTGCCCACACCCATAATGCAATGCCCTCCCCCCACACATGCGCACAACCCCCACACTGCCCCTGCACATGCGCACAACCCCCATGCTGCCCCCCGTGATGCGCACAGGCCTCACTGAAGCCTCCAGACTTCCGGGAGGCCCATTGGGCTGTTTTTCGCTCTCCCCAGGGTTTAGGAATGCCTCCTGAAGCCTGGGGACGGTGAAAAATGGCCCAATGGGCCAACTGGAAGTTGGGCTGTTGGGCCATTTTTTGCCATCCCCAGGCTTCAGGATGCTTTCCTGAACCCTGGGGAGAGCAAAACTGGTCAAAAAAAGGGCCGAAAATCAGCTGGCCAGCGTGCGCATGCGTGCTGGAGCTGACATAAGGCAATGCTTTGTGTGCCCTCAGATATAGCTCCATGTGCCACCAGTGGCACGCGTGCCATAGGTTCGCCATCACTGGACTAGAGACAGTGGGCTTTTTTGTCATGCAATTTCCTGCAATTCACTATTTTCTGAAGTGAATCTTCAGAATCTTCTCCTGTGTGTTGCTTTTCCAAGTATGCATATACATATGAACAAAAATTGGCAGGTTTTAATACCACCCACCAGTGCCGGAAAAGTCTGAATAGGTTCTGTGCCTTGCATGGCCAAGACTCTGTTTCAATGGGGCAGAGTATCCTCCCCTGAATGTGATTGTGGTGCTCCTCACCAGACACTGGATCATCATACTGTGATTAGCTACCATTTAAGAGCTTATAGTATGCTGTACAGGAGGAAATGCAGATTTTCTCTAACTAACAAATACTGCACTTAATTGGATAAATGGCCTAGACATTAATATACAGAACACTCATGCGGTCCCGCAGGCCAGGTTACCTGCGGGACCGCATCCTACCACATACCTCCCTACGACCGGTTAGGTCCCACAGAGAGGGCCTCCTCCGGGTCCCATCGGCCAAACAATGTCGGTTGGCGGGGCCACGGGGAAGGGCCTTCTCTGTGGGAGCCCCGTCCCTCTGGAACCAACTTCCACCAGAGATCCGGATCATCCCCACCCTGCTGGCCTTCCGTAAAGCCTTAAAAACATGGCTCTTCCGGCAGATGGGGTGAATAGGATAATCAGACTCCCCCCTGAATGTTGTGTTTATAATGTTTCTTTTTCTTTAATTATATTTTTAATTTAAATTATGATCATTGTTTTTAAATGTACGTTTCTTATTCATGCTGTACGCCGCCCTGAGTCCCACGGGATTGGGCGGCCTATAAGAGCGTCTAAATAAATAAATAAATAAATAATTCTATTCTTATGAATCAACTCCCTTTTTATGACCTTGTAATTCCTTAATTTGGGGTAGAGTTGGGACAACTGGATGGAGCTGAGTATTTACTAGTTGGATGCCCTTCCTGATGCCTATGGAGAGTTTGCAGCAGATATTTTTTCTTTGCGCCCTAGGAGAGAAATATCTTCTGCTACCTAGGATTGAACTCTCAATGTTCTGAGTGAGAGGCAAGAGTCTTCACTACTAGGCCACTTCACTGCTCGTTCTTATGAATCAATGTGTTTTAAAATGTAACCTATAACTTACATATAATTTCTTGAATTCCTTAAACCTTACAAAATTGACTATATATTTCATCATATGTGTATCATAGTATTATGTACTCCTATATACAATTTTATCCATGTGCTCTATGCCATGTGCTAAATAATAAATAAATACAAATGCACACTATTTATTGAGGGATAATGTAATATAGATTCCTGGTCTATATTTTTAAAAAATCTGATTTTTGGAAAATGACATACATTTCATTCCATAGCAATCTGAAAACATGATGCAAGCAAAAACATCCAGATGTTCTTTGACCGAGTCAAATTTCATTTGGCATAACCATGAGAAAAACCGATAATAGTGGGCTGAAAGCGGTGACTGAAAATGAAAATGATAATGATAAAGTGATAAGAATGAAAGAACATTGGAACAAGCAAGATCTACAACAAAAGGCTGTCTGACAGAGGACTTGTGTTCAAGCTCCAGACAACCAAATAACTATGGCTACTTTTTTCAGGTCATTCCATTCAAGATCTCCCCCTTCTTTTTTCTCCAAAAGCACTCAGTATGTTCTTAGCCTTTTAAAAAGGATATTGTACTTCTGAAAATCTTGGTATACACAAAGACATTCTTTTTTTAGTTCAGCGAATCAAATAATTTAAATGAAATGTATGTATCGAAAGACTTTGACTGGTTTGTCATTTACTCTATATAATTTGAATTTGTTGAAGTTCTGACTTTTCCATTATCAAAATACTTTTGAACTAGAATCTTCTGCAATTTTTTACTAATATGCCTTCTTATGCATCATTCATGGGATTCTTAAATAAGACAGAAACTCCAGTTCCTGATGATTATATATTTGCTTTTAGGCTGAAATGTTAATCTTAAAAATGATTTCACATTTTAGCTATTTGATGTAAATTACTTGGGGAAAAATGAATTAACCTAGTACATTATTACAGCTTGCTATTGAAATGTTTTTATAAGACATTTATTTCATTATTCTCTATATAAGCTGCTTGTGAGTCATAGGCTAAAATCTAGTCTTAAATTTTCAAGATACTGTACATTTCAACAAAACTATCAATCAATCCATTAAAATTTGGTTGTACTTGGTCATCCTTCTAGCAAGCAAAAATAGATAACTAAAAAGCACACTAAAAAATGGAGGTAAATTAAATATAAAGACCAAATTAATGACATCAAATACAAAAACCAGCCTTAGAGTTGACAATGAAAATATTGAAGTGGTAGATAGCTTCTGCCTTTCAGAATCAACTAACAACAATTAAAGTGCAAGCAGTTATGAATTTTTTCTAGTACTTGGAGAAGATATTGTCTCCTTCTCTCAATCACTCATGCCCTAGTCCTCCCCTTCCATGGATTACAGATAGTCCTCAATTTACAACAATTCATTTAGTGACTGTTCAAAGTTATAACCGCACTGAAAAAGTGACTTATGACCATTTGCACATTTACGACCATTGCAGTATCCCCATGGTCACATGATCAAAATTCAGGTGCTTGGCAACTGACTCATATTTATGACGGTTGCAGGATTCTGGGATCATGTGGGATCCGAATTATCCCCACCCTGCTGGCCTTCCAAAAAGCCATTAAGACATGGCTCTTCCTGCAGGCAGGGGTCTTATATCCGAGATCTCCCCCGGTATGTATGTTGTTGGACGTCTTTTTTAACTTTTTAAAACTATTTTTAAATAAGTTTATTGTTTAGTGTTCTCTTAAAATGTTGTACGCCGCCCTGAGTTCTTAGGGAGTAGGGCGGCATAGAAGAACTTAATAATAAATAATAAATAATAAATAAATAATGTGTTCGCCTTTTGCAACCTTCTGACAAGCAAAATCAATGAGGAAGCCAGATTCACTTAACAACTGCAGGGATTCACTTAACAACTGTGGCAAGAAAAGTCATAAAATGGGGCAAAACTCACTTAACAAATATATTTTGGGCTCAATTGTGGTCGTTAATCAAGGACCGCCTGTATTGCAATGCACTCTACGTGGAGCTACCCTTGAAGAGCATCCAGAAGCATTCAGCTTGCACAGAATGCCTCTGCGTGGGCATGTTTTTGGGTGCCTTAAGAACTGCACAAGTAACACTTCTATTATGTGAACTGCATTGTGTGCTTTAGCTTTTCAATAAAAATAATGTCACACAATGAAGTTGTTAGACAGAATCTCACCCTTAGCATGTGATCTCCCAGAAATAGACTGCACCAGTAACCTTAGCCCAGAAAAGGGCAGACAGAAGAACTAAAGGTTTTTCACACACACACACACACACACACACACACACACACACACACACACACACACACACACACACTAAGGCTGCATACTATTACTATTAGTCTTCTCATCATTCCTATCACCCATCTCCTCCCACTTATGATTGTATGACTGTAACTTGTTGCTTGTATCCTTATGATTTATATTAATATTGATTGTTTCCTGATTGGTTATGTGTACCCTATGACAATCATTAAGTGTTGTACCTCATGATTCTTGACAAATGTATCTTTTCTTTTGTGTACACTGAGAGCATATGCACCAAAGACAAATTCCTTGTGTGTCCAATCACACTTGGCCAATAAAGAATTCTATACTATTCTACACACACACACACACACACACACACACACACACACACACACACACACACACACACACACACACACACACACATACACACACACAAACAGACACACACACACACACACACACACACACACACACACACACGTCTGTAATGTGGGGAGTTAAGTTGGCAGGAAGCAGGTGACAACAGAGGCAAGGAAAAAGAGAAAATAGTAAGCAAAGATGGGCTAATGTAGCCTCAGACTCTTAAAGTGTTATAGATTCCTGGGTGATTTAAGATACCAAAGAGAAATAAGAAGACAATGAGGATTCTTCTATCTGAAACAGATTCCCAGAAGAAGAAAAAAGAGAAGAGGATCCAAGGAAACAAGATGAGGATCATGGTTGTGTGGGCCATCAGAGGTTGACAATTAAGTTCTAAATAAAGTCCTTGATTAACTATATAGAATTTGCTTTACATATAGCAACAACTCAAGACAGGCACATACTGTAACAGTAGCATCACTGTAGCTGGCAGGGAGATAGAGTAATTAATCTTGGAACGGTACAGCAATCAGGTCATCCAGCAATTCACTATATTCCATTTTTCTTTGAACGCAGAAGACAGGGGGTACTGGCAACTCTGGATGCTCCAGCTAGATAAACCCTGCATGTTTATCTGAAAGAATCAGTCTCTAATATTTTTGTATCCTGGATATTGTAGGGATAAAACACAATTCACAAGAATTGTTGCTGCCTTTTGTTTGATTGATCCTAACAACTCTCACAACAAGATGACTTGTTGATCATCTACTGCAGTGATCATCTACTGATGTACGGGCATCTGCCAAGGGAATAAATGCTTTCTCTCTCATCCATCTCCTGCACTTCCTTCAAATCTGATCTGGAGAGATTGGGCAACCTTGAAGTTAAGGAAGGTGGAAAGTCTGAAACTCAAGCTGCACAAGCAGATAATCATGCAATGTTGGATGTGGCCAATTAAAAGTTTTTCCCCCCTTACCTCTTATACACATTATTGTTATTGTTGTTCAGTTGTCCTCCACTGTCTCCCAGAATTTACCAAATTCATGTTCATTGCGTTGATGGCACTATCTATTTCAACTTCTCCCTTCGCCGTCAATCTTTCCCAGCATCAGGATCTTTTCCAATTATCTTATATACTTGCCAAAATTTAAAATATTTTAAATATTACTATGAGTTTCTATCTATTTCTATCTATTATCTACAAGTTCTGGTAGATAAATAGCAGATTAAACCAAAATGTGAATTATGTGAAATCTGCCACCAGTGTCTCCGATAGGCCCTTTTCAGAATCTGAGCAACCCATACAGTAAATTTCAGATATCCCTTCCTTCTTGGTTGTATAGATGAGTGTGTTGTTTCTCCTCTACCCCAATTGAAATATGGTACTTATTGTGATTCTATTGCCCCACAATATGTGGTGACTCCTCTGCATTTTCTGCAAAGCTGACCTGAGATCTACCTTTAAGATGCTGCTTTTGTTACAGATTTAAGATGGTCTTCATCATGCACTTGGCATCAATAAAAGTTGATGCAAAAAAATGTCTATAGTTCTATGTGATACATAATCCACATAGGAGATAATATAACATCAAAAATATGCAGCATAAAGTACAAGATTTGAACATGTAGAATTATAGGGAAAAAATAGTTCTATGGATTTAATCCTCAAAATTGTGAAGACGGATTTCTGAATTATCTGATAGAAAAATGTAAAATGCAGCTTTAAAAATGTGTTTGCCCAGCTAGGAAGTGATGTCAGATTTTAGTATTCTGTTGAGGTGTTTGCTTCCACAGCTGCTTATCCAGATTTAGTTCTGCCAGCAGGTTTTTAATATGTCAGCCTTTCATCTTGTCTTGCTTCAGCTTTCTTTTCTTTTGCTTTAGTGTTACTATGTAGCTTAGTGTTTTTCAAACAGGGCAACTTTAAAATGTCTGGATGTCTGGACTTGAGATGTGCTGACTGGGGAATTCTGGGAGTTGAAGTTCACACATCTTATTGCTGCCAAGTTTGAAAAACACTAATGAAGCTCAAGATTAAGTGATTGTTGAAGAGCAACCACAATAAAAAGAGGAAAACCTTGATTGTACACTTCTAGCTCCAGAGCTGCCACCACTCCCTGCTAGTTTGGAAATGGAGAACCAACACTTTCTCGGTTACAAATAGTCCTTGACTTTCAACCATTTATTTAGTGACTGTTTGAAATTATAACAGCACTGAAAAAAGTGACTTATGATCATTCTTCACACTTATGAAGAATGGGTAAATGTGATGCTGCAGCAAAGTCAATGGAGAAGCCAGATTAACTTAACAACGACATTACTAACTTAACAACTTCAGTGACTCAATTAACAACTGTGGAAAGAAAAGTTGTAAAATGGAGCAAAACTCACTTAACAACTGTCTTCCGTAGCAACGGAAACTTTGGGCTCAATTTTTTTTTGCATAAATTATACTTTCTTTCAACTGCTGAAAATGTTGGTGGTATTCTGTAAATAACCCACACCAGGCAACCCTGGAGAAATATTTAGATTTTCAATTTTCCAACTTCTGGCTTCCATTTCATAGATATCTTGCCAATTTTTTTCTTTTCCTATAATGTTTCCTATATTCATTTTCAGCAGTTGAAAGAAAGTAAATGAACAGAGATTATGAACTTAATGAGATCATTATATTTGCTGCTTCCTTTGCCTTTTGTTTTGAAGTCTTAGGTGGACGTTGGGGGATGCTTCTGACTTGGAGGTTCACTCTCTGCTCTTTTAACTTCTAGACCAGGCATGTCCAACACATGGCTTGAGGGCTGTATGCAGCCCTGGCAGCTAGTCATGCGACCCCACAAGATTGTAATAAAAATATTTTTAAAAAGGAAATTTGGAGACAGCAGAATAGAAGAGAAGGAACTGGGGAAGATAACAAAATACAAAGACCTGCAAATAAAAGTAGAACAACTGTAGCAAAAGAAAGCAAAGGTACCGCCAATAGTAATAGGTGCCTTGGGTACAATCCCAGAACAACTGGAACACCACTTGAACACCATCGGCATTGATAACTTCACCATCAGTCAACTGCAAAAGGCAGTTTATTCAGAACAGCTTATATCCTGCAACAATCTCTGTAACGCCATCAGATATCCACATCTGCCTTTCCCACTCCCAAGTCCTTGGGAAAGATTCAATAGGTTGATAAAGATGCCAAATCCAGTCTAAACATCTGGCTAACTGTGTGATGAAACTTATATATTTTATATGTAGCTCAAGACAATTCCTCTTCACTCATTGCAGCCTGGACAAGCCAAAAGATTAGACATGCCTGTTCCAGACCTTGTGGTGATCTCAAATGTTCCCCTGTTGGGAATGAGCAGACATTCCAATCAGCAGGCAAATAATTAGATTATTGTCTTATGCCCAATTGTGTGAACTGGCCCCAATTGCCTTGCTAAAATATTTACCCTCCAAAAGAACCCAGCCCAGGGTATCTGGTGCCTATGTCTCCATTGGGCTCTGCAAACAATTGAAGAATACTATTTTTTCAATTATTTCCAACCTCTGGCACTCCAGTCAATGAGCAACATTTTGCCTTTAGACTTTTGTCTAATTCATTGTCTTCAGAAGTATAGGCTGAATTATTTCACCCTATTTCACATGATATTATTTTATAAAACAATACCTCACAATTCGCCTTTCTATTTATAAATGTCTTTTATGCCTCTTTCAGTTCTACTCTTTTATATTTCCCTGTGTCATCTAAATAGCAAAGATTTTGCCTGCTTGCTAAGGAATAACATTCATCCTAGCTGCTTCATCCTCTTTGCTTCTGATCACTGGGCTGAAAGCACACAGGTTCACTGCTTTTCATTTAAATCCTGAAGTGGCTCTAAAAAGAACAGAAAAAAAAAGAATCCATGATATTACTTTTTAGCCAGCTTCTTCTCCCTTTGAAGTTTTAAATAAGTATATTTTAAGAATGAATGGAATGATGTATCATAACCTAGTTTGAGAGTGCATAAAATTGTTCTGCATCTTCAAAAATGTGAAAATAAGAATATAATCCGGGATTTAATATACGCCATGTCACAAGCCACTTAGAAGTTCCTACTCATGCAGATTAGCATTTCTCAGTAGAATAATTCTGTCACTAAGCAAGAATTGCTTTGGATAGTCAGATGGTGGCTTATCAATTTAATACAGGAGGAGGAGGAGGACAAGGAGAAGGAGAAGGAGAAGGAGAAGGAGGACAAGGAGAAGAAGGAGAAGGAGAAGGAGGAGAAGAAGGAGGAGGAGAAGGAGGAGGAGAAATACTAATAGTAACAGGCATCTTTGGTGCAACCTGGAAACAGTTGGAGCACCACTTGAACATCATTGACATTGACCAAGTCACCATCAGTCAATTGCAAAAGGTAGCTTTACTTGGAACAGCTTACATCCTGCGACAATACCTTAAACACCATCAAACATCAACATCTGCCTATCCAGGTCCTTGGGAAGGACTTAATAGGTAGACAAAAATGCCAAATCCAGTCTAAACATCTGGCTGACTGTGCAACCAACCATAATCATCATCAACATGCTCCGTATGCTATATAACAACATACTGTATGTCACAATCCTTTTTCTATCCCATGTAATGATTATAATATTGTAGTAAGTTCGAGTTCCCATTCAGCCATTAAGTCAATTAAATTCTCATTCAGCCATTAAGTCAAAATTAAATTTTGTGGGATGCCCTACCCCAAAGGGATGCTGTGAGTATAAACCAGAATGTATAATAGCTTGAACCCTTTGAATAAAAGAGCAAAAACCAAACTTAAAACTTTTTAAACTTAAGTAAACCATAAGTAACTCCCACCTTACTTTTAATCAGAAGCTTCTACTGAGTCTGAGAATTCAGTAAGGCAAATGAAACCTCCTGATTATCCATCTCTTATTTTTAGTTTGTTTAAATAATATTATCATAAACCACCCTGATCAACCTGACAGAAGACTAGCACGTATATTCCAATAACAAATAAAAAATACAAATCAATAAGACAAAAACAATCAGGACTATCAAGAATATTCTGTATATGGAAAGACAGAAGCGCCTAGGAATTTTTTAGCTTAAAAAGGATCGGATAATATGATAAATGGGTTTGACCATAAACGGGGAATGAATCAGACAAAGAGTTAGTCTCCTTAATCAGGAAAATGTTGCAGTTTTTTCTCCCTTTGCATGATGAATAATTGACCTAAAAATCACTTCAATTTGCAATTGCGGTAATCTCCAGGATACACAATGCTGGTACCAAAAGGTTTTATTTCCTTTGCATTTTAACCATGTGTGGAGTGATTTAGACTCTAATTGCATTTTGGAATAAACACATATGTCTTCTCTCCACTCTTGCATAATTTCTGATAAATTATTATTATAGTTCATCTGCTGTGGTTTATACATATTTCTGTTTTGGGTGGTATCATCCTGATAAAGACATACCGGTATATGCACATTCTCTGTTTAGAGGCAGCCAATTAAGTCAGTAATTAAACACTAATTTAAAAACAGAATGAGTAGTGTTATCTGGCCTTACGATGCATTCACATTGATTTTTACTGTGCTCCGTGGAACTTATTCCCAGAAAAGTGCATATATAAATGCAATCAAAATTGATTAAAATTGCACACATTTTCGGCTAAAAAAGCAACCATCTTAAATATCAGTCTATGTCTTTTGAAGATCTACTGTATGTTGTACAAAAGACATTGAAAGAGGCATTTGCATCAATTAAAAGAGAAATATGCTTCTACAATAGCAATTTTCACCTGCAATTTTATTAAATATACTTACAGAGCCTTATTAATCTGCCAGCTGATTAATTGGAGCATCACTTTAGTCAATCAAAATGTTTTGACATGATTAATCTAACTAATTAATTGACTAAACATAGCTTTAGGCATTAATTATATTCATTAAGACAGGAGTTGCAAATGACTTTTTCGTTTCTTATATTTTATTATTTTTCTTCTGTTCAATCATATCCAGTTTTCAGAGATTACCTAAACTAGTCCCTGCAGTTTTTTGATCAGGCTTTTCAGAAATGGTTAGCCATTGCCTCTTTCCTAAGGCTGAGAGAAAGTGACTGGCCCAAGATCACACGGGTGACTTTGTGCTTAAAGGTGAGACTAGAATTTAGTCTCTTGGTTTGCCTTAACCCAACTGGTTCTCATTATGAAGTTATAAGCATCCAAAAAGTGCATGCATTTGGAGTGCAGGTTTAGTGCAGTAATATAGGCAAATGCATGATTGCTTGACGTTTCATATAATCATACATGTCAGAAATATACAAAGCCATTGGTACATTCTCAACCATTAAACTTGCCACCAACGCTCTTTAACATTCTGTTAAAGAAAAGAACTCTAGCCACTCTAGAGTAATATTTAATTTTTGTTCTATTTGTTTATTTTTTTAAAAAAAAAATTGAATTTATTAGCCACCCAACTCCAATGGACTCTGGATGGCATACAAATCTAGAAGAAGAAAAACACAGCAACAGAGAGAAACATAAAATCAAACAGGCAGCCCAGACTGAAATAATTTTACAGACAACAAAAATCCTAGACCCTAGACCAGTAATGGCGAACCTTTTATTTTAGAATAAACCGTTTACAATCCTTTGTCACAGTAAAAGTTAATTTCTACTTCTCCTCTGTCAGGATTTTTCCTTGCCATATAAAGTATTGGCTGCTATTCACTGGTTAAGGCTCTGTTTCTCTGCAGTGCCCTCAGTGAATGGAGCCAAATTCTGAATAGAAAGTGAAAACGTCAGGGGTGCTCTGTCTCCAGTCGTTTCTGTTTCTCTTTTGGCCTTGGCCCACACTTTTGGGAAATGGTAAATGAGATTGAGAATGATACCAGGATTTGCAGATTTGAACCTTGCAGTACATATAGTTCATTTATTTATTTTTTTCCTGAGAGAAAGAGGAGTTGTTACTGCAGGTTGAGAATAAAGCTTGAGGCTCATGTTGGGAAGAAGGTGGCAGAAGATCAGAAACAATACAAGATATACACGGATTTGTACATCACATGTGATTGAAAATGAACTGTCAATTGCTACCTACCACAAAGATTAACATACTGTGAGGTAGTATTCACATATACTAAAGTATTAATCATCATGATCATTGTCATCCTCCATCTCTTCCTCCTATTGACCAAAGAGCTGTAAATATATTAAAAGGACATTCCTTACAGCATAGCACAATGATGTGTTGAGAGGTAACTTGCAAAGCAAAGTCAATAAAGAATGCGTGGTCTAGCTACTTTAACGAACCTTTCAAGATATTGTGCAAGGTTTTGTGCAAGACTTTGCATATATGAGAAATCTCTGGTCCTAGAGTTATTTTGCTACAAATTTATCCCTAGACCATAAGTCTGTCTGTCTGTCTGTCTGTCTGTCTGTCTGTCTATCTCTTTCTCTCTCTCTCCTCTGCTTTGACATCACTTTAGATGATGTAAATATATAAGCAAACATATAATCAAAAATGCAAATCGACACAAAGAAAATTAATAATATGATCCTAATATAAATTCCATCTCATACTAGTCAATCAATAATTACATATTATGTTAACAGTGCCACCACTGACCTTACATACATCCCCTTCTCCTTTCATAGTCCCAAATAGGGACTTTGGAAGAGTTATACATTTAACAACTTCCTGAATTACAGGAATCTGGAATCCACAAATCTTATATTCAATAGCAGTATGTTCCACAAAAAGAGTGCTCCTGCAGAAAATACCTGTCTCCAAAGTCCTCTTCCTCTGCAGAGAGACCTTGATGGTTAGACTCCATTTAGAATAAGCGGTCCTACAGATAATCAGACCCCAAGCCATGGATGAAAGTTTAAAGATAATAACCATAACTTTGAACTGATCATGAATAAATTGGCAATCCATGAAACTACAGTATAGTAATAGTATCAGCACTTAAACTCATATATTGCTCCATATTGCATTACAGCACTCTGAGCAACTTACAATGTCAGCATATCGCTCCCAACAATCTGGCTCCTTATTATATCAACCTCAGAAGGATGAATCAACCTTGAGCCTATCTGGATCAAACTCCTGGTATTGGGTAGAATCAACCTGCAATACTGCATTCTAACCACTGCACCATTATGGCTCCTGTGAAGTTCCAGCTAGACTGGTGTTATATGGTTGTGCTGAGTTATATGGCAATTCTATTTTGAACCATGTATGGTTTTTCAAGGCCTTCAAGCAGTGGTGAAATCCAATTTTTTTTACTACCGGTTCTGTGGGCATGGCGTGGCGGGCGTGGTGTGGCTTGGTGGGTGTGGCAGGGGAAGGATACTGCAAAATCCCCATTCCCTCCCCACTGCTGGGGGAAGGATATTGCAAAATCTCCATTCCCACCCCACTCTGGGGCCAGCCAGAGGTGGTGGTTGCCGGTTCTCCGATCTACTCAAAATTTCTGCTACCGGTTTTCCGAACTACTCAAAATTTCCGCTACCAGTTCTCCAGAACCCATCAGAACCTGCTGGATTTCACCCCTGCTTCAAGGGCAGCCCCATGTAGATCAATCATATTATCGCAGTTCAGCCATAAGTAGATTATGGCATGACTGCATGGCTGCCAGCATTTCCAATGCTAGGAACAGTCATGAGTAGCACACTGAATGACAGTTCAGCAATGGTTCTCCTGGACACAGCTTCCGCCTGCTGCTGCAGCAGAATTTGAGAGTCCAGGAATATTTCCAAGATGATCAATTAGCTATTTCTGCATGAGCAAATTCCACTGAGAATTGAAGCTGGTATTGTCCTGGACTCAACATCTGAAGAAGTGACTCCAACCTGCTAGGATTAGCAACTTCTATCTGTTTCTCTTCAACCAACCCCTAGACACAGTTTATCTTTTTTATTAATATTGCATTTTAATGAGATCTTGTAATATTTTTTGGGATTTTATTGTGAGCGGCCAAGAATTCCAAAGGATAACAGCATGTAAATTAATATGAAAATATATAATCAATACCCAATAAACAATCTTGCTATAAATAGGCTTTCTTTCCACAGAAGTGTACCTATGGATCTGAACTTCTGAATCAAAAGTCCTCTCTTTTAAACTAAGTTTCAAACTTTTTTAAACCAAGATACCATTATTTTAGTTCTTCCAACAATTAATTTAGTCCCACCATCTGTACTGGAAATGGAAACCCGTTCCTACTTTGCTGATTTTCATGCTGGCTTTCACCTGGCACTCTCCAAAATATTAAATTGCTGGGGTTCCTCTGGAAATGAAGCAGACCATCTGTGGGCTGCAGAACATATTATCAAAGTGGCAGCAAAGCTAAGAATATGATCCAAGTTGTAACATTTACTAATGAAGATGTTTATCTTCAGACTTCGCCTCAGATGCTGGCAGATTTCCTGAAGTCTGTGCCACACAGTTATACTGTTTGCAACTTTTTTAAAAAAGCTGGCAGAATAATCTCCAAATTCTTGATATTTTTGTCAGTACTCTTTCTCTATGATCAGACTACTCTGTGATGGGTCTTCATCATAAATATTTCTGTTGCTTATCGCATAGTTCACCTAATACTGTATAAATATATAGATAACCAATAAAAGAGGATAGTTGTAGTGTAGGTTTGAAATGAGCCTCTCCTTTCTGCCTCTCCTTTCTCTTCTCAGCTAACATGCCTTTCTGTATTGTTAGCTTCCATAGCAATGCATCTCATTCTTTCTGAATTATATTTCCACACCTTTACGTAATTGTCCGTCATTGAGTCTGCAGGCCACTTCATAGGGAGGATAATCATATGTGCTTATCTATATATGAGGAATCCTCAATGCTCTCTGAGCTTAGATGTTTTCTTGCAGTCATTTCATTACCAAACTAGGCAACATCATCAGTCCTAGTAAGGAATGGCATTTGCTCTCCCTGCAAACTGAGGCAGTGCAAGCTGAGGATTGACAGGGCAAGCCACTAGAATATAAACTGAGAGCAAATCCCATTCTTTACTAACTCTGACGACGTTGCCCAGCTTGGGTAATAAAACATCTGCAAGAAAACAACCAAGCTCATAGAGTATCAAGGAGTCCTCATATACAGATAAGCACATATATGAACATCCTCCCTATGATGTGGCCTGCACAAAGATGGACAATTACTAAAGGTGTGGGAATATAATTCAGAAAGAATGAGATGCATTGCTATGGAAGCTAATAATACAGAAAGGCATCTTAGCTGGTAAGAGAAAGGAGAGGCAGATGGTTCCATACCAAAAGAATGAAGCAATGGGAAAACAATAATCAATATCAGGGATCCCAGACAGGGCCCCTAGACCAGGGGTCTCCAACCTTGGCAACTTTACGACTTGTGGACTTCAACTCCCAGAATTCCTCAGCCAGGCTGAGGAATTCTGGGAGTTGAAGTCCACAAGTCGTAAAGTTGCCAAGGTTGGAGAGTCCTGCCCTACCATGGTGTGCCAACAAGTGCCTGGTAGTCATTCTCTGCTGCATCTGACAATTATTTTTTAAACTGCTTTTAATTGCAAGCCAATATCGTCGTTATTCTCATTAATTGATCTGGTTCCCATAAGTTATTTTGAAACATTAAAAAAATAGCCTGTGTTTTGTTTGGAAGGGACAAGGTAAGTCTTACATCATCTTACAACTCACAACTATTCTGATTTGTATCCTAGAATAGCACAGATTTGCAGCTGCTAATCTTTTCATAATTTACTCAATAGCAGATCGAAGATAGCATGGAAGTAAGAATGACTTAGTGTCATGAATAAATTTAGGCAACCCAAATAAGCAAGGAAACTGAAGTCAGAGACTCATTCAAAATCTGGGACAGAATGCTACATTTTAACAAACCAATAAAATAGACATTCAACTGAGAAAATATTTACATGCAGAAGTGTGGAGCCTCACATTATACAATGAGAACAACTAGTTCAGCATTATTTGGATATGTTCCAACATTTCCACCCACACACATCCTCAACCTATTCCAAAGCCTAGTTGAGCAGCCTACTAAGCACTCTTGCTTAGCATCATAAATTCCACCACTGCCCTGCAAAATCATCTTATGCCTAGGCACAGATGTTGAAATGAAACTAGGTAATGATGCACTTCATGGTCGATTGGATCCTAGCTAGGTACGTGTTTGAATTTAGCTGTTCCAGACAAGTGGGTTAAAATGTACTCCTTGTGCATATAAAAGGAAAGAATTCATTTAAGCCATATTTTGATGACATTTTAAGTTATGGGAGCTGTTTCTTAATATAGATCTTGAAAAACAACTGCTTGGAATAAAAGAATACTTAGCAATGCATCAACAGTTTTATTTTTATGCTAAGTGTGATTTACTTGAGGATAATTATGATTTCAGATGGTAACAGACATTGTCCTTCAGTTCCTAGTTCTGTTTTTATACGACTGTGCTCAGTTACTCCAATTGACTCTCAATTGCACCTAGGAATGGAGAATCCAGTAAAATCCATGGGGCTTTCCATGGGTTTCAATGTGGTTATCCAACTTGAATAAATTTTACTTGAAAATGTTTCACATTGTCCACGTTGAACTGGAGAGAATAGAGAATAGTCTCCAATACCATTTTGGTATTCCATGTTTTCCTAAATGAAATCAATCCTGACTATTCTTTGGAAGGACAGATACTGAAGCTCAAACTGAAATACTTTGAGAGGATTCATTGGAAAAAACCCTGAAGTTGGGAAAGATTGAAAGCAAAAAGAGAAGGGGAGGGCAGAGGATGAGATGGTTATATAATGTCATTGACACAATGAGCATGAGTTTGGGCAGATCCAGGGAGTCAGTGGAGGACAGGGGGTTCTGGCGTGCTATGGTCCATGGGGTTGTGAAGAGTCAGACTCAACTTAGTGACTGAACAACAACAACAACAACAACAACAACAACAACAACAACAATTCAATATCTATGTTCTGTGCCTATAATTTTGTTTGGAATATATTTACAGTCCAAGGAATATATTTATAGTCCAAGAACCAAGCTTTCTGTCTCCAACCATTCATTTAGAGCACTGGTTCCCAAACTTTTTCAGTCCACCGCCCCCTTGGTGCTACAAACTCATCCTCACCGCCCCCCACCCCACCCCCTTAGGTGGGCGTGGCTTAGTGGTCAGGTGACCGGGTGGGCCTGGCCAACTTGCAAAGTGTGGTGAAACTCACTTAACAACGCTCTTGCTTAGCAACCAAAATGTTAGGCTCAATTGTGGTCATAAGTCTTTCGTTCGTTCTTTCTTTCTTCTCTACCTTCCCCCTTCTTTCTTTCTTTTTCTTTCTGTCTTTCTTCCTACCATCTTTCTTTTTCTTTCTTTCTTTTTTTCTTTCTGTCTGCCTTCCTTCCTTCCTACCATCTCTTCTTTCTTTCTGTCTGTCTTCCTACCTACCATCTTTTCCTTTCTTTCTGTCTTCCTTCCTACCATCTTTCTTTCTTTCTTCCTCCCTCCCTCCCTCATTCTTTCCTTTTTCCTTCTTCCCTCTCTCCCTCCCTTTTTCTTTCCTTTTTTTCCTTCTTCCCTCCCTTCCCTTCCTCCTTTCTTTTTCTGTCTGTCTTCCTTCCTTCCTACCATCTTTCTTTCTTTCTGTCTTCCTCCCTCCCTCCCTCTTCCTTCCATCCTTCCTTCCTTTCTTTTTCTTTCTTTCCTTTTTCTTTCCTTCTTCCCTCCCCCTTTCTTTTTCTGTCTATCCTCCTTCCTTCCTTCCTACCATCTTCCTTCCTTCCTTCCTACCATCTTTCTTTCTTTCTCTTTCTTTCCTTTTTCTTTCCTTCTTCCCTCCCTCCTTTCTTTTTCTGTCTACCTTCCTTCCTTCCTACCATCTTTCTTTCTCTTTCTTTCTGTCTTCCTCCCTCCCTCCCTCCCTCGCTCTTTCTTTCTTTTTTTCTTTCCTTCTTCCCTCCTTTCCCTTCCCTCCCTCCTTTCTTTTTCTGTCTGTCTTCCTTTCTACCATCTTCCTTTCTGTCTGTCTGTCTTCCTCCCTCCCTCCCTCCCTCTTTCTTCCTTTCTTTTTCTTTCTTTCCTTTTTCTTTCCTTCTTCCCTCCCTCCTTTCTTTTTCTGTCTTCCTTTCTTTTTACCATCTTTCTTTCTTTTTCTTTCTTTCCTTCTTCCCTCCCTCCTTCCTTTTTCTGTCTGTCTTCCTTCCTTTCTACCATCTTTCTTTCTTTCTTTCTTTCTTTCTTTCTTTCTTTCTTTCTTTCTTTCTTTCTTTCTTTCTTTCTTTCTTTCTTTCTTTCTTTCTTTCTTTCTTTCTTTCTTTCTTTCCCTTTCTTTCTTTCTGTCTTCCTTCCTTTTTCCCTCTCTCTTTCTTTCTTTCCTTTTTCTTCTTCCTTCCCTTCCCTCCCGCCAGCCATGGCCAGGCCACCGCCGCTCAGCCAGGCTGATGGCTTGGTAAGCGTTCTCCGGGTCGTTCAGCAGCTCGCAGAGAGCCATCAAGGCCGGCTGCCGCGTCAGCAGCTCGGGGTGCTGCAGCTCTTCATTGAGCTTGGGGAGGCCTTGGCGGCTGAAGGCCACAGGTGCCTTGGTAAGGTCGATGTTGGGGGCAGCTGGGGCGAGATCCGCGGGTGCTCCATGCCGGAGGGGAGCCCGCCGAATTGCACGTGCCGGGTTGCTAGGAGACAGGGACGCCGAGCGGGAAAGTCTGCGCACGCGCAGGTTCTGCAGCAGGGCCTTCCTGCGGGTCTGCGAGCGCTCGCCCGAGCAGCTTTGGGAGTGGTCGGCTTCCCTCGTCGCTGTGCCACGCTCCGTACCTAGCATTGTAACTCTGTCGCATTCCACGCTCTTGGGTGCAGGGCAGCCCATTCTGAAAGAAAACGTCTCGCGTTTTCTTTCAGAATGGGCTGCCCTGCACACAAGAACGAGGAATGCAAGGGAGCTTCAAGTGCTAGGTAGGATGTGCGGTGGGACGCAGTTTGGGGTGACCAGTCATGCGGGGCAGGGCGGAGCGGAGCCTGGGTGGGGGCTGGGCGGGGGCTGGATGGGCCGCGAGACAGGTATCATACCTAGCACTTGTAACTCTGTCGCATTCCACGCTCTTGGGTGCAGGGCAGCCCATTCTGAAAGAAAACATCTCACGTTTTCTTTCAGAATGGGCTGTCCTGCACACAAGAACGAGGAACACGAGGGAGCTTCAAGTGCTAGGTAGGACACAGTTTGGGGTGACCAGTCATGCGGGGCGGGACGGAGCGGAGTGGAGCCTGGGTGGGCGCTGCCCTTTCAGAATGGGCTGCCCTGCACACAAGAGCGAGGAACGCGAGGGAGCTTCAAATACAAAAGCATGGCGAACCACCTACCTCCCCCCTGGCCCCTCTCACCGCCCCCTGTCGCCACCCTTGTCTCTCACCGCCCCCCTAAGGGTTCCCACCGCCCCCTGGGGGGGCGGTACCGCCAACTTTGGGAACCACTGATTTAGAGAATGGCTGTGACTAGGATATAGATATATGAGCTACTTGGCAAATATCAGTCATCATTCCAACTCATCTCAAATCAGTTGTTTTAGTCCAATGTCCAACTCTAATACAAAGCACTGGAAGAGCGGAAAACAGTATCCCTTTATCCCTTGGAGATCCAGTCACTGACACCGAAATTTAATTTAATTGTGCTTTTTTCTTCTTCTATTAACTTCTTAATCTGGATCTTCTCAAGTTATCCATTAAAAAAAACTGCTTGGAAATATCTGGAACAGCTTCCTGAGTTTTATGCGGGCCCTGGCAGAGTGCTGTCTGCAGCTTTAGATACCCCAATGGAACATTTAGCATGGCAGTCAGCAACAAGGATCAGCAGCCTGTTATTGCGTTGCTATTATGCTTTGCAACAAAATCATGTTCTGGGGTCCTGTGGCACACTAACAAACCTAGATATGGAGGTGGCAGCAGTGGGCTCTGAAGTCATGTGCCAGAGTGCCAGTTCCATAGAAGGCAAGATACGAAATTTAAAATAATGTTTTGGAAAAATACAGGAGCCGGGATGTCTTTTTCTCAGAAATACATAATAAGAGCGCTGCTACTTCCCTAAACTGAGTGCATGGTACTCTTTTCAGATGCAATATGTGTTTCAATAGAGGAGTCTGAAGGAGCACTGAAGGAATAAATTTAACCATGAAGCATAAGGATTCTGACAGGCACTGCAAAGGTAAATTTAATAATGGGTGATGTATCTTCATTCCGATCAATATTATTCAGATGGCTCTATATTACAAGTCTCATGTTTCCCCAAGTGACCTCCTTCTGAGCAGAAAGCAGTATTGTTAGCTTTATAATGTTTGAGCTGCTGTTGCTTTTATTGTAAATGTGTAGTAGTAGTAGCCTTTCACAATCCCAACTTGTTCATTTTGTGAGTCTGAGGTTTGATATCTGACTAGAAGGAAGAGATAAACAAGAGCCTTTTGTATAATAAAATTATTAAAGATTGCAATTGAAAAGATAAAAAAAACTAATACAAACTAAAAATATGAGTAAAAATAGAAAAAGGAAAAAGTATAGAAAAGGGAAAGAAAGAAAAAAGAAAGTAAAAGAAAAAAGAAATATATAAAGAAACAACTTTTCCCCCTTCATCACAACAAGTATAAACAATTACCTTTTCTTAAAATATATCAAATTCTCATCATATCTCATTTCATAACTATAAACAACATGGTAAACACCATGAGCTGTAGTAGCACAGCTGTTAGAATGTAGTATTACAGGCTAATTCTGCTGACTGCCAGCAGTTCAGCAGTTCGATTCTCACCGGTTCAAGGCTGACTCAGTCTTCCATCCTTTCGAGGTCAGTAAAATGAGGACCCAGATTGTTGCGGGCAATATGCTGATTCCGTAAACTGCTTAGAGATTGCTGTAAAAGCTCTGTGAAGAGGTGTACAAGTCTAAGTGATATTGCTATTCATTCCTTGTCAACAAGAGTCCATTAAGGGTTACCAAAAATAATGTATCAACTTTAATAGAAACCAACTTTATATTCCTTCTCTGTACTTTTAACAATATTGGCTTTTATTCCTTTCAAAAAATGTCCTGGAACGTGATTTCTTTTCATTTTTACTTTGCTGTTCTCAGAATGTCCTTCAAAACTTTAACACATTTTTTTATATAAATCCAAAGCAAAGCAGCTCTACCAGACATGATTGATATTGATTCGAATGTAGATTTAAAAAATGATAAGCTATAAGAGTGATATGGAAAAAGATGATATACTTGCCATCCACATTCAAATCAATTTTAGTCTTGTCTGGTACAGCTTGTTCCATTTCTGTAACATCGTTTACACATCATTTATCTATAGTGACAGACCTTCTTAAAATTAACTTTTGAGTCTTTTGTTCCACAAATATCCTTCAAAACATCCAATGTTAAAATATTTTCCTCCATTATGGATCAACAAGTTGACTTTAAGTATTTTTCTCCTTTAATTATAATCTTTAGTTTCTTCTCTAGCATCCAACATTCAAAGTCTAACCCTCTCATGTTGTTCCCTCCTAAGCAATCCAAATCACAGCAATTTCCCATGGGAAGGATTCTTATCTTGAGAATTTAATTTCAAACTCTTATTTCAAATACATCTGGACCTTTAATCCATTCTTAATTTTCCAAAATCAATAGTTTAAAACCCTTTTTGCTTTTTTAAAAAAGAATTCTAAGTCACTAAACTCGTACTAAAAACAAAGTCCAAATGCAAGGAGCGGTTAAATTTTGCATTAACAGGTAGAAGTAGTAAAATTAAGATTTTGAAAATGAAAATGTAAGTGTGATCATCAGATTAATTTAGTTCAGTGTAATTTTCAATTGTTTGATTTTTTAAAAAAAGAAGACCAGAAGGTATATATCTAATAGTTAAATAAAGGATTAAAAACCCTTAATTTACACATTAAAGCAATGTAAAGGGAAATATAATTTCCTTTTACCTCTTAAAATAGAAAGTTCAAAAGCACTTAATGTTTCTAATCTAATCACAATGTTTCAAAAAGTCTATAATTTCATCTTGAAGTTATGCATCTGTGACAACATCAATGTGATAAAAATTAGAATTTTAATCCCCCCCCTAAAATATACGTTTAGAAATAATGTTTAGTTGCAGCTTCCACCAAAGGTTAGCTATCTTAAATGAAACTGGCTTCCAGCGGTTGAAATTAAAGGAATTAAGTGACAGACCATTTACAAACTTTACTGGCAGCTATCTTTGTCCATCACCATTAATCAAACTGCAGTAGAATCTTCTAGAGTTGCATAAATAAATAAACAAACAAACAAACAAACAAACAAACAAACAAACAAACAAACAAACAAACAAACAAACAAACAAACAAACAAACAAACAAACAAACAATAACCATAATGAAGAACTTGAAAGTTGTGATTTTTCACTGGTTTCTTGCTTTAGGACTCAATGTGCCCCTTACCTCTCGTAAATTTGCATTTGTATAACTTTCACTACATTTGCATTTCATTTTCATTTGGAACTTTCTGGTGATCATCTCCATTCCATTTGCCATACCACTGAACTTTTTTTCTTCTTCTTCCAACTGCTTCTACTATTCCGCCACTCTCCTTTCCTTCTGGTGGCGTTTTTAATTCCCCCCCCATCCTTCAATGTTTCCTTCTTTATTTATTATTTATTTATTTGTGAGATTTATATACCGCCTCACAGTGCAAGCACTCTCTAAGTGGTTTACACCAGTAAGCAATGTATATATTTATATTGCCCCCAACAATCTGGGTCCTCATTTTACCTACCCTGGAAGGCTGAGTCAACCTTGAGCCGGTGAGATTTGAACCGCTGACCTGCGGATCACAGTCAGCTAAAGTGGCCTGCAGTACCTGCCTCTAACCGCTGCGCCACCTCGGCTCAGTATGGATAATCTATTAATCTAATAATTTATGGATAATCATTGCAATTTGTTCATGAGATTTCTCTAAGAAGGAACCAAAGGAGGAGGGGAAATAAAGAGAAGGATGAGCAGAACAAGTGGAGAAAGAAACAGCTGAGCATTGCTGCTAATTTTTAATTACTTCCCATAGCCAGGTCTATATTTTTTCCCATGCTTCAGCCAGCCTCTACCGCCTCAGCAAATCCAGGGCCATAGGGGAGAGTGAAAGCTGATTTTTCTTTGTTTCCTCTAATTAGGCGCCTCTTTTTTCCCTCACACTGCAGGATGCTTATTCTTTGGTTAATAGTAAAACTAGTTAAGAAAGCAATCTAAAGCAGGCTGTTTGGACATGTGTCCCCCTGAAACAAGTGAGGTGTATTCCAAGAAGTAGACGGCTGGGAGACGATCATACAGGTAATCCTCGACATATGACCACAATTGAGCTCAAAATTTCTGTTGCTAAGCAAGACATTTGTTAAGTGAGTTTTGCTCCACTTTATGACCTTTGTTGCCACAGTGAGTGAATCGGTTGTTAAGTGAATCTGGCTTCCCTGTTAACTTTCGCTTGTCGGAAGATTGGCAAAGGGGATCACATGACTCGGAGGCAGTGCAACCATCATCAATGTGAGTCAGTTGTCAAGTTTTTTCAGTTTTGATCACATGATCATGGGGATGCTCCAACAGTTGTCAGTGTGGAAAATGGTCATAAGTGACATTTTTCAGTGCTTTGGTAACCTTGAATGGTCACTAAATAAATGGTTGTAAGTCAAGGTATAAGTAAGTACTTATATTTTCTTATAAGCTCCCAAGTTTAGCAAAAATGTGTTGCTCATTCAGATGGTTGTATTTTTGTGCCAGTCTCTCTGTAAATAGGAACTGCAGTGGAGATAATTACTAAAAATAAGGAAACACCCTTGCTACCTGAGCTTTATTTTCCCTTATCACAAAATTAATACTGGATATGAGATGAGGCTGTGCAGTGTGGTATGTCAGAAGAAGAAAAACTTCACTATGTCTACCTAATTCCTCCTTTCCCTATTGCTTCAATTATTATTGTAAAATCACTGTTTTCCGATATCACTGCATCCTTCCTCATACTGTGCAATTCAATGCATTTCTATTAGTCAGACCTGTCCATGCTACAAAGCTCAGTGCAGGGATGAAATGCTCCCGGTTCGCTCTTGCCTGTTGGTTGTCGCAGAGCCGATGGAGCCGGTGGCGGTCGCGGCATAGGGCTTCCCCCGCCCGCTTCCCCCGCCTGCCTGGATGCTGCCATTTAAGTTCTTTTGCCCTCTACGCATGCGCAAAGCGTTCTGCATGCGCAGAGGGCAAAAGAACTCAAATGGCGGCGTCCAGGTGGGCGGGCAAAGCGGGCGGGGGAAGCCCTATGCCGCGACCGCCACCGGCTCCATCGGCTCTGTGATGACCGACAGGCAAGAGCGAACCGGGAGCATTTCACCCCTGGCTCAGTGACTAATGTAGCTGGCCAAGGAGTGCATTGTAGCGTCATGTTCACTCCAGAGGGATCCAGAACAATTTTTATCCTGCAAATTTTAATCCCTCTCATGCTTTTGTTTGTTTATTCGATTTTTATTCCACCTTTATACTTATCTCAAGATGGCGAACATACATAATACTCCTTCCTCCTTCTGTTTTCTCCATAACAACCCTGTGAGGTGGGCTGGGCTGAGAAAGAGGGACTGGCCTAAAATCACCCAGCAGCCTTGCATGCCTAATGTAGGACTAGAACGCACCATCTCCTGGTTTCAAGCCTGGTGCCTTAACCATTAGACCAAACTGCCTCAGTAGATAATAGACATCAGTATCAAGAATGAAATGAAGATGGTTCAGGTTAACAATCCATATACTCACAAACACACTCACACCCACATGGGTCCATTGTCATCTTTTCCTCTCTTTACACTTCCACTTCCATCTCTGCTTTTGCGAAGCTTTAGAAAAACAACAACAAAATCCCTCAAATTGATGCCCGTCAAAATATTTATTTGACTTCTTTCTATTCAGTACTAATGGCTTCTGAATAAAACTAAAAATGAAGTCTCTTTTAGTCAAAAATGACAAGGAGGGAAAGCCAGCTGGGATATTGGCAGTTTGGATAACAATAGAAAACAAGCGGTTCTCCCTGCCATTATGGTGAGCCAGGAACATGTAAGCATTGTAAAGGATTTTTGTAAAAAACAAAAGAAAAGAAAAGAAAAGGCTGCATGTACATGAAGCACAATCCTTTGCCAGGCTGATGAGCTCACTGAAATAACTGGAGATAAGTAAGGTGAATGTAGGGCTACAGACAATCACCCAAATTGAAGTCTCTTATGGGTCTTCAAAATACACTGACTTTCACAAGTAGAACCTCTTTTATATCATTTATGGGACAATTATTTGGGATCTATATTAATATTATGGTGAAGCTATGTGAAAAATATCATGCTATAAATCTCTCCAGAACCCAGATTTACCGTTGCCTATTAGTATGCACCCATGACGTCTAAGATTTAAATGAAATTAAAAATAAACACCCATTTTGGTTTGCATTTTTCCAATTACAGTGATTTCAGTTGTTTTAAAAGGAAGTTCAGCCTATACATTATCATGTAAATGTAGACAGTCACTTGAATTATTCCATAAAAGATAATGCCTGGCTAACCAAGTTCCTTGATTAAGGTATCAGTAATGGTTGGACGGTCTTACTCAATGTTGAACCACAGTATATCCATGGTTAATGCTAGGAAAATTCCAGGCCGTGTACAGGTGATCCATGACTTGCAATCACAATTGAGCCCAAAATTTCCATTGCTAAGCAAACAGTTATTCAGTGAGTCTTGCCCTATTTTATGACCTTTTTTTGCCACAGTTGCTAAGTGAATCACTGCAGTTGTTAAGTTTGCAGCACAGTTGTGAAATGAATCTGGCTTCCCCATTGACTTTGCTTGTCAGAAAGTTGCAAAAGGTGATTACATGACTCCAAGACACTGCCACCATCCTAAATATGATCAAGGGTCTGAATTTGGATCATGTGACCATGGGGATGCTGCAATGGTCGTAAGTGTGAGAAAGCCATAAGTCATTATTTTAGTGCCACTGTAACTTTGAACGGTCCCTAAACAAATGCTTGTAATTCATCTGTATGCCAGTTAAGGATCACATGGCAAAACATTGGATGCTCTTCTGAAGTTAATTCAATTCGGAAGCATTCTAGATCCTGCAGCAGACCATTCCACAGCAGACACCTCAAACTAAACAAAATTTCAAAGCAGTAGGGTTGGAGGTTTTTTTTTTTTATATTAGTGTTAGGTAAGTCAAACAAATGCATTCTACTAAATGCCTAGTTGCCATCACATTGATAGCTATATTTAAAAAAACAGAGATGTATAATTTATCAAAATACTCAGTAGCTAAATAGCCTTTTAGAATTGCTTGGTTATTCAACTCTGGTCTACAGTAGTGCTGGGAAGAATTCCGACCTGCTTATCTACTTTGCATGTTTTTGCTATGCAAAACCTGTGCCTCACTATGCAAGGAGGACAACTGCTTTTCTTCAAGCAGAAGCATTGACTCATACTGTTTTTTTCTGACATCCTGCGTTTGCTCTGGGCAATAATATACTTTCTCAAGAATGATGCAGGACCATCTGAATTTTTTTAACCAGTGAGATCAGAGCAAATAATTTCTTTCGAGTGACATCAGGAGGTGCAGTACAAACCAAGAAAAAACCCTGGGGCCATCAGTTTATAGCAACTTCTTTAACGTGTTAATCTTATTGGAGAATAGTTATTTTATGACAGGTTGATCCACTGTGGTAGTTGCCATGTGAAAAGACAAATTATCCATGGTACCTATTTTGCAATTTATTCACTGCATGTCTGTCCTGAAGGGCTGCCCATCTCTGTGTGTTTCCACCCATGGATGAGGTCAGCGAGAGGGGCACACTTCAGGTCCCATAAATTAAGCAATGCCATCCCTCAAGTATGCCTCCTTGGTAATGTATAATGATATGTAAGGAAGACCTTGAGAGACGGGGCAGAGAAATGCTGCTAATGATATCCCCAGAGAGATCCATACTGTTAATTTTTTTTTGAAATTTTTTAAAAACTTGGTTTTTAAACTTGGTTCCTTGTATTAGGATGATGGTGAAGTTCCTTTGCAGTTTCCTTTATTTTATTGGTGGGGTGGGGTTGTATCCTTCTGGTCCTCTTAGGTGTTAATGGGGTTGATTTTCACAATTGATTGTATGCCCTTTCCTTTTATATACACGGCTTTTTTAAACTTTTAATTTGTAAGTCACCCCGAATCAGTGTGAAATGAAGATATTAAATTAAGTAAATTAAATGTCCTCAACTTTCCAAATATATCTCCAATTTAAAAAAAAATATCTAGCATGATTTTAAACATTTATCAAGGAAAATATGGATCCTAGCTTTGCAACAGATTTTATCCCATTAGCTCCAATAACATCAGTAAAATTGACGTGTGGACCATTATACAATTAGGATATATTTGTCCCCTAAATTGGCTAATAATCTAATGAGTCATCACTGGAATCTATCATTTGCCCTTAGCTAATCCTCTTTCAAGACTTTTTGTAAGCCTGAGTATACAGATCATATTATTTCACACAATTTGCATATGCCTTAATCTTTAAGACTAGTCTCTCCCTCTGTACATTCAAAACACATCAAAAGATATTTGCTTAACAACCATTACAATAAGCAAGCTAAAATTAGTTTAATCCTTGATTAGGCTATAAATATATTAATGCAACATAAACTGATACATACAAGTTTGTAAATGTAAATGGATCCATCATTTGTTAAGTTCTGTTCAAAAGCGACTCCTCTGAATGAATAAATTATCTGGGATTAATGTAATCAAAGTGAGAGCATTCTTGTGCTCCATGGTTGATCCACATATTACATTTCTTCACTTAGTAGACTATCACCTAATGACTCATTGGTAAACAGGTAACCTTACCAGTTGAAAAGAACTTCCAAACTAAACATGTAACATGTCAGCTTTATAGCTATATAAAGATATACATATTCATATATAGGTAGTCCACAATTGAACCCAAAATTTCCATTGCTAAGTGAGACACTTAAGTGAGATTTGTCCCATTTTACAAACTTTCTTGTCACAATTGTTAAGTGAACGACTACAGTTGTTAAGTTACACTTAACAGTTGTTAAGTGAATCTGGATTTCCCATTGACTTTGCTGGTCAGAAGGTTGGAAAAAAGTGATCGCATGACCCTCGGACACGGCCACCATCATAAATATATATATATACTGATTGCCAAAGCATCTGATTTTTTTTATCACGTGACCATGGGGATGCTGCAACGGTTGTAAGTGTTAAAAAATGGTCATAAGTCACTTTTTTCAGTGGTTGTAACTTCAAACAGTCACTAAACAAATGATTGTAAGTCGAGAACTACCTATATCCATGTTTCTGCGAATGTGTGTGATAGAGCCAAGGTGGCGCAGTGGTTAGAGTGCAGTACTGCAGGCTACTTCAGCTGACTGCTAGCTGCAGTTCAGTTGTTCAAATCTCACCGGCTCAAGGTTGATTCAGCCTTCCATCCTTCTGAGGTGGGTAAAATGAGGACCCAGATTGTTGGGGGCAATATGCTGAACTCTGTAAACCGCTTAGAGAGGGCTGTAAAGCACTATGAAGTGGTATATAAGTCTAAGTGCTATTGCTATTGCTATATCCCTCCAAAGAAAAACAGATTGTTTGTTGGGAGGATGGATTTGAAAATATTTTCTTCATCACTATTCAGCCTTCCCCCCCCCTCCAAATTCAGAAAAAAAGAATTCAGAATCCAACAGTAGTCACAGGGAACCCCAAGATTCTCACACCTCTCCCACAATTTTGCATTTCACCTTCCTTCCCTAGACAGACTTGTCAGACAAAAATACAGTTAATTAAACCACCACTGTCCTGCATTAACCAAACACATTTTAATGAATCCCCAAACACATTTTCCATTCACATTCTCAGATTAGTTCCTTCCTTCCCCCTTTCCCCTCCCCTCTTTTGTGCAATACCAGGCATGTTTCTAAAGCACACACACAAAAATTGCCCTTTGATTAGTAGCCCTAAGTGCTATAATAATAAAATATTGCACATAAAGAAAGACATTTAAATATTGCCTAGATACTTCAGACTTGTTACAGCTATTGGAAGCTACTTGGCTGAATAATCTCTTAACCTGCCAGGTGGAAAGGTTGTGCATTAATTGTGTTAAACAATGAACTTTAAAAGGGCCACTTTAAAATTGCGCAAGGCAGGTTAATCAGCTGGAGGAGTTCTTTTAGAGTGGAATTTAGAACCTCTGGATATTTTATTACTTCTGCTCAGCTGTGATTGGACAATAGTGACATTGCTAGGTTTCTAATAGGAGGCTTGGGAGGGACTGCTTTTGTTGTCAGGACATTAAACAAGAGCCTATCCAGTAGATGAAAGATGGCATACAGTTTGCTCTTTGTGAATCACAACAATGTTCAAACCCCAGAATTAAGGATAGGCATATTATTTCCTGTATCTACTTTTTATTGTTATGATTGCTCAATTAAATGTGTGATTATTCAGAAGCTTGTCCAATGAGTTCAATGGGAATTACGCCCAGGAAAATGTACAGGTTTATAAGCTTAGTAGTTTACCTTAGACAATATTTCGGTGTATACCTGCAATATGTCTGACACAGGAAAATCTCAATACTTGTGAAACTATGATAGATGAGGAAGAATGCTGCAGGGTTTTATGGCAGCAAAGGAATGGTAATTAAGGTAACAGGCTAGCTGCTTAAATATTCTGAACTTTGTTTACATATATGTTGACGCTGCCTTAGTGACAGCCAAATACATTTTTATAGGTCTTTATACAAATCTAATCACTAAAATTAAATTCCATGCAATTCATCAAAGATAAGGTATATCTTCCAAATTTTGGAAGCCTTGGGAAACTACAGAAGGTCTTCTTGATTGAAATAGTTATTCTCTCTCTCTCTCTCTCTCTCTCTCTCTCTCTCTCTCTCTCTCTCTCTCTCTCTCTCTCTCTCTCTCTCTCTCTCTCTCTCTCTCTCTCTCTCTCTCTCTCCTTTATTCCAAGATTTCTTTCTTTAACAATTCAGTATAATCCAGTCTAACTTTCACTTCCAAGCATTATGATGATACCTTATGATTCTTGACGAACTTATCTTTTCTTTTATATACACTGAGAGCATATGCACCAAGACAAATTCCTTGTGTGTCCAATCACACTTGGCCAATAAAAAATTATATTCTATTCATTAAGAAGTAAGACGAAAAATATTTTTAAACTGAAGTGAATGCTAAACCTTGAAAACAATGAAGACTTTCTTGTAAAGTTTAATCAAACAGATCACAGCAAGAAGCTTCAGTTAAAGTTCTACTTTTTCTGTCTATCAACCAATAACAGCAAATAATCAATATCAATGCAACAATTGTAGTAAGAAGTGTTATTTCTAAGGGCTGATACAATTGGTAAACAGACAGACAGACAGACAGACAGACAGACAGACAGACAGACAGACAGACAGAGAAAATGAATGGTACTTTAAAACAGATAATCTGGTTTCCAAAGAACAGTCTGCAACCAGAGTAATTCTCATTGCAGTATCTCTATTTCATACCGCTCTTTGTATGCTCACTTTAATGAAAGTTTGCACCAATTGTCATTAGTTCTGTAGAAACCTACAGAACTCCAGGAATCTTGAGAGATGGTGTTTTGAAGGATGTTGCCAGGTAGCTGGTGTGAATCCCACATTAGCATTCTCTCTGGCTTCCAGAGGCAGCTCACCTTAGTCTCTTTTTAATATTCACATATGCTCACCTACAGCTACACTCAGGGGGGCAAAAATAGTATGGTATTTGTTTATTAAAGCTTCTAATTCATTCAGAGTGAAACTCTAGCCTTTAAGAGGAAAGTCACATGCGAACTTATTTTCATGGTCTTCCTGTTATTTCTAGTTTTGAATTACTTGTATATTTTAATTCTCTTACATCTTTCACCCCTCCCCCCCTTCACTTATCTTGAGATTCACATTGTGTCTCAGTAGATACTTCCCCCTGCTGGGAAAGGTTCAAATTACATCTACAAAGTATTGGAGGGAAACAAACACATTTTATTGATTGCAGGGCTTTAAAAGAAAAACCCTCTATAAAAGGCACACTTTGGTATAATTTAAGAAGACCTGAAGATTTGTGAGCTAACATAATGTGCTAAATGACAGCCAAATTATATCTTTAAGGTAAAGGAATTGTAAAAAGAATCAACTGAAGCAATATATTTGCTTGTCCATATATGGGCATTTTAAAAAAGTGAGTAATTATTTACATTTGAACATCTGATCATAGTTTTCCTGATGACCAACTGACCAATATCATCTGTGATGGTCTGAATTCCTTTCCAATAATACATGCTCAGAGTTGCCTCAAAAAATGAGTGGCAAATAAATTTAATAATAATAATAATAGGACTCTGTTCCCAAAACAGAATAAATAACCATTCTTAATGTACAAGGAAAGAAGATAAATAGATTATGCAAACTTAGTAGTATGGAACTCATGCTTAAGCAAAAAGTTCAAAGAAGATTTTTAAAATATTATTGGTTCTATATCTCAAATTTCAAAATAAAACTATACCATTGAAGAGTTTTAATTAGCTACTATCCAGTGAAATAATTCATCAGATATTTCTGAAATGGATCTCCATTTTATATTCCATTAGGATAGGGTGCATCTAAGAATATAATTGTTAAAGTTAACAAATCCAAACAGCAGTAAAGTAAAATAAAAGTTTTGCAAAATTATAAATGCAGTAACAACCCCTCTTTTCCTATATAACATTGACCATGGCAAATGAGTTTTGTTTTGTTTTGTTTTTAAACCATGATATTGATCTTTAATGAGGCTGTTGCCTTTGTCTTTGTGTAAATACATTTCTGTGGAAACTTCACCTGTCAACTCAGGTCTGACCCTGACCATAGTAGTTTCTTTCATAAAGAGGAAAGATCCATTATTAATGTAAAATGATTAAATAAATCCAGAAGGAAAACAAAGTAATGATTATGGTTGCCATCCTGACATTCTTTAATAAGGTGCAACATCACGTTCTGAAATGCAAAGCTTTTAATTCATTACCTAGCAGGATATATCTGAAAGTCGATTCAAAAAAAATCTGCAAAATACAACTGCAAGGCAACGTTTGTTGAAAGCTATGCCTCTTGTTATCAGCACGGCTACATTTCACAAAACGCCTAATTGTTGCTGATTAATCTACAAAAGGAACGAGGGTTCTTCCAGAGGCTCTGCTGTGGGCACTAAATTCCCGGCTTATTGTACAGTGTTTCTCCGGAAATCTGTCAGCAGCTCTGCTTAGCCTTGTACTTGACAAAATGCTGCCAAAAAATCCAGCATCCCTCCCTGCTCAGGTTTCTATTCTGGTGACCTTAGAGTCAGAACTAAAGCAGTGCGCTGATGCCACATAAAAGGCAAAACTCCCCGGGTCTCTCTTCCCTCCTGCACTTTCTGACTTGCTGGTGCCCTGCAATTTCTAAAGCAATCAGTCCTTCCGTTTCAGCCGACTCTACCTCTGCAACCTCTCTGCCTGTGCGTAGATCCGAAAGAATGCCAGAGAGAGCGAGAGCTGCGCTCTCCTTTTCTCTTGCTAACGGGGATAGATCTGCCTGTTTCTATGCCCTTAACCCATCTCGGTGTAGCCCGCACCGAATCGCAGAACGCAGCAGCGGTGGCAACAGGGAACCTCGGCAGAGGGGATGGCAACAAGCAATCCGCCAACAAAAACCCGCCAGACTCGAAGAGAGGAAAGCCAAGACTTACCTTCCGCCAAAAGGCGCATTGCATGAACAAAGGACGGGTCTAAGCTATCCTTCTCAGCCATCAGCTCGGGTAAATATTTTTCTTGCTCCATGATGGGTTCGCCTACACTTTGGACCGGCTGCCAGCCCAAGGTAGCGCAGGGAAAAGGAACTCGCTCACTAAAGGCTTTGTTGGCTTCGATTCGTCTCCTGCCCTTCTGTGCTTGTACTTGGGACGGGCTCACTTCCCCATGTGCGTAGTGGCGGTCGCGGGTGCGCTGCTGCTTCAGGACCTTGGACAGCGCGCCCCTCCGCCGCCGCCGCCCCTCCGCCGCCTCCCTCTTCGCTCGCTCCTTCAAAAAGCGCGTGTGTTGGTTCGCCCGTCTGGGTGCGCTTCCCCCACCCCCCACTCCCACCCCGCACTGAGCTACGGTCTCATACAGTACCAGAAGCCTTAACAAGGGAGGTGGGATGACCAAGTCTTCCTCCCGCCTCCGTCGTCTTCTCATTGGAGAAGGCGCGGGGGAAGGCGGTGAGAGACAAGACGAAACGGCCGCGGGATTGGCTTCTGCTCCCGCCCAGTCTT
Source organism: Diadophis punctatus similis (assembly GCA_023053685.1). NCBI lineage: Eukaryota > Metazoa > Chordata > Lepidosauria > Squamata > Dipsadidae > Diadophis > Diadophis punctatus. The sequence goes on along the minus strand of JALIGW010000001.1, from coordinate 130,953,258 downwards.
CTGACAGGCGTCTGAAAAGCCGCGGGCGCGGCGAGATCTGTGACAGATGAGCGAAGGGGGCGGGACAAGACAATCCACTCGCTGTCCAACGTACTGAAGTAGCGAGAAGGACGGAGCAACCTCGAGCCAACATCGGAAAGGACTGCGGATCGAAGCTGGAGCTGATATCCTGAAAGCTTCCCTTTTAACCCGACTATCATCTGTCTGGATAACTCAGTTCTCCGCTAGATTAATTAGAAAAATCTCTGAACGTTTGGCTTGTCTTCGGGTTTCATCGGTTGCAAAACCATCCACGTACCATGACTATATGGTGTAGTTTGATTAACAGAAACAGTCTTCATCTCTGGAGCCCTTTATTGTTCATGTCTATTTGTTTACTTGGCACGGAAAAACAGTTGTTCCTCCTTCATCCGTTCTTTTGTTATGCCTATAAAAGGGAGATAACTGCTTGTAAAGAATGAAACACCCTCAAAAGTGGCTAGGGGTTCCTTGTTACTGCTTTAATAAATCAATGGGTTGAATACCTCTTTTCCACATTAGTGTCTTAGCATCACTGGCTCTTGATCAAGTGAGATCTCTCTCTCTCTCTCTCTCTCTCTCTCTCTCTCTCTCTCTCTCTCTCTCTCTCTCTCTCTCTCTCTCTCTCTCTCTCTCTCTCTCTCTCATCTATCTATCTATCTATCTATCTATCTATCTATCTATCTATCTATCTATCTATCTATCTATCTATCTATCTATCTATCTATCTATCTATCTATCTATCATCTATCTGTCATCTATCTCAGTCTGAACATATTTCCCTTAATGGAAGTTAGAAACCCACACCAATTCCTCTAAATTTTGTCTTCAAACCAAATAAAAGAAACTGGGTCAGATTTTGACGTTTTACAAGGAACATAAATCAGTGTCTTTATTTCGTGATTGTGCGAGAAATACATGATTCCATCATTAAATAAGCACACAATTTGTCAGTCAGCATGAGACAAAAGCCAGCTTATGCAAGCAAAAATGGAAGTAATGAAAGAGAGGAAGCTCTTTATAGATCTCTATTCCACTGATCCCATTCAATAAAGACCAGTACTTGGGGTGGGGGTTCAATAGTCACTTCCTTATGATTCATACTGATGTGCTTCTTTGCATTGTCAGGCCTGTCCAGCCAACAAGTACTATATTTAATCCAACTATGTCTCTTTAATATATCAGATTTCTTTTCAAGTCTCAGTCCCCTAGAATATATGGAACAGAGTAGAAAAATATGCTTTTGCTTAAAAAGTACTAAATCAGAAATACTTGTTATTTTAATTAGAACTATATACAGATTGTGTGTGTTGTGTTCTATACATTTTCTTCTGCATAATTTTAACTAAGTCTTTCTAGCTACTTTGAGGATATTTTCTTTTTTTTCATTTACACCTTTTCTGAAAGAGATATTAACCATTCCTAAATAAAGCTTATTCAGCATATAACTGGTTTATATTTTCTTTTCCATCTTTTTTTTTAGCCTCCGGGTATGATCAGAAATATCAACTCCGCCTATTTTTACAGTCAAAAAACTGAGCTTGGGACACAAAGATTTGCTCAGTCTTAGACAATCAGCTGCGATGTAATGCGCCACTGAACTTTTGAGTACCATTTTTAACAGCTATTGATGCAGCAGAAGTGTTTGATTACATTAACATACCATTCAAGATTCACAATAATTTTGTATCAAAAATGTGTATAAGCTGCAGAAAAGGTACATTAATGCCTATATGGTATGTATTTATGTATTGTATATATATTTCCATCCAATCAATATAAGACATTGGGTGGGAATTTTAATCCTTTAATCTGGGCTGTAGATTAAAGCCCAATTTGGTTTTAATTAATTTCAATGTTTTATTGATATTTTGTTTTATTTGTTTGTATATATTTTATACTTTATTGCTTAATTTATTCCCTTGCATTATACTTGTATGGTTTTTTTATTTATTTAAAGCATCATCTCTTGGACAGGACAAATGTAATATTGCCACACCCACATAGACAACTTTTTTTATCATAGGATTATTCATCTCCAGAGATATGTATATGAAAAATCAACCCACCAGAATAGAAGCATGACTTATATGCTGATGCAAAAGCTAAGAACTTAGCACAAATTGAATTACAAATTGAAAACTGCAGATCAGCTCTTCATATAGTGGGACATGTTATGCTGTTGAATAAATTCTCATGGGATGGTTAGAAACCCCTGGGATTGGTGGCAAATCATACATTCTCTGTCATGAAAAGAGAAAACTTATATTAAAGGACAGCTTTGAGTGGTCAGAAAAGAAGGAATCAATTAAAGTTTTTTTAGCCTATCATTTTAGCTGAAGGTTTTAATGATGATCTCTTTTGCAATTAAAAAAAGCTCATGGTTTAATACCATTCTGCTGCAAAACATAACTACAATAACTAAAGCTGTATGTATGCTTTCATTGATTCAGGCAATTCATGATTAAACTATGGAGCCCACAGATGGTCCTGGAATCTAGCAGAAAATGTACTCAAAATACCAGAAAGAAATCTTTCACAGGACCTGAAAATTAGAAACAAAAGTTCGATCAGCTCCTGCATACAAAGAAATGTCATGTCAGTCTTGTAAAGAACATTTGTTAGTTTTTTAGGAATTTTCTTTTAATCTCATGATAAATGAATTTTCAGTATTAAATTTGTTAATCATTTGTCCCATAATTACTCAAAACAGTTATGCCCTGAGGTGAGTTCAGCACTAGAATTCTATTGCTGTAAAAGTACTGCAATACATACAATACATAGTTCTTAAACTAGAAAAGGGGATTAGCCACATGTAAGTTACTCTAGACCTAATTCTAAATTGGTTCCATTTTTTGCATTTTTCTGGCTGCTTACGAAAGGCACATCTTTTTCACAAATACATTTAAATGTTGTTTGATTATGGTAATGTCTGAACATATAAAACAAACTTTTAAACATTTTTTTAAGCTGCAAGGATCCAAAATCTGAATATAGCTCAGTTCTAAGGAGTTTCTTATATGTAAACCAGTAGAGACGGGAATAAATTGAGATTTTAAAAGCACATATGTAAACAGTATCAATATTATTAAGAGTTTTGATTTAGAGAGGTAATTGCAAGAAATAATAAGACACTAATAGAAAAAAGGAAAATAATAGGATTCTCGCTGCTAATAAAAAACCAGAAAGCCAAGGCAATGAACATATTAAAATGTAAGGAAAATAGTAAAATTATAAATGAATTGTTAAATAAGTATTAACTGGTGAAGTACCTTGGCTGCTGTGTATATTTATTTTGGATCTCAAAGATGCTTTTTCAAAAGGCAACTGGACTATTTTTTTCCCTTGAGGAAGACATTTTGCTTCTTATCCAACAAGCTTCATCAATGAAGCTTCTTGGATGAGCAATGAAACATCTTCTTCTTCTTCTTCCTCAAGGAAAAAAACAGTCCAGCTGCCTTTTGAAAAAGCACCATTGAGACAACTATGACCTGGATGATTGAGAATCTCCACAGACATTTATTTTGGATATTTTTATTATTTTTTATTTTTTTATGATGTTGGAATTGTAAGCCATCCAGAGTCATTGCTTGAGGTGGGTGGCTATAGAAATTAAGTAAGTAAGTAAGTAAGTAAGTAAGTAAGTAAGTAAGTAAGTAAGTAAGGAAGGAAGGAAGGAAGGAAGGAAGGAAGGAAGGAAGGAAGGAAGGAAGGAAGGAAGGAAGGAATGGTTGTAATGGTTATTTAGAAATAAAGCAACTATGCTCTAAGGCAGATGTTTGAGTATGATTGAAGGCCCAGTAAAATGAAAATATCCTTAACCATCTTCTAAAGATCCTGAAGGAGGTGTTTAAGCATTATGCTATCTGAAGTCTGATTACAAGCGTTGCATAGAAAATCCAATTATTTAGATCAGAGATCTCCAACCCCTGTGCCATAGTCTGTTTAGAACTGAGCCATGCAAGTGGCGGGCAAGCGTGTGCAGCTCCATTTGCACTAGCGGCGGGCACTCACGCTCACAGGTGAAGCTCCATTTGCAGAAGCAGCAGGCACCTGCCCCTTGCACAGAACTATCCCTTCTCCCCCACCTGCCGAGCCAGAAAGGTTGGGGGGGGGGGAACCACTGATTTAGATTACAGTAAATGCATTGGGTCATTAGCAGGTACGTGCATGTGCATTTGAGGTTTGTGTTCAGGACACAGTATGCAGGTGTTCATAACGTGGAATCTGGCATGGAAATTATGCAATGTTTTGTCACAGCAGGCTTCACTTTAAAATATATTGTTTTTAATGCACCATCTACAGCTCTCTTTCAAATCCCCCCCCTTCAAAAAAACCTCCTGGGGTTGTTTGTTTGTTTGCTTGTTTGTTTGTTTGTTTTTTGGCTTCCTTGTTCTCAAGAAGATACATAATATTTTAAACAATTTTCTGGTGGTATTCTGAAGCTATCTTTAGCATTGAAAGATGGCAGAGGTGACCTTATTATACCATTATACATTTCTCAATCACTCAGGACTACCCATGCATCTTGATTTGAAAAAGCCTAATGAGAGGAGTTCCCTAATGATGTCTTCCATTGGCATTTAATTGAAGTATGGGAGGCCAGAGAGAACAGAACCCTAGGAAAATATGATGGAACAGCTCAGCTGCCGCAACATTTAGCTGATTCTGGATAATCATAGAAGTTCAGCAGGATCAGTCCTTGAAATATTTTATGGAACACTTGGGAATTCCAGAACTGATGGCTAGCTGGAGAAGTAAGAAGATTCTGGGAAAAACTTACTTGTATGATAAACCATTTCAGTAAGGCATGGGTGCAGTTAGCAGAAGTCAATCTGGACCAAGGAAGTATTTTCATTGTTATAGTATGTTACATGATATTTATATATGGGCATGATAGAACAGAAATCTCTTAAATAAGACTCAATCTAAAGATCTAATTCAGTTTCCAGAAAGAGTAAGATAATGGCCTGAGAAGGACAGAAAGATGATGTAATAATTCAAGCAGGACATGAATGAGTGTGTGTGTGTGTGTGTGTGTGTGTGTGTGTGTGTGTGTGTACACATACATGCAAATAGTCCTTGACTTACAAGTACAATAGAGATTGTAAAATTTGTCCTTACACTGTGCAATTGTTAACTGACTGCACCCAATTTTACAACTTTGTTCACCACCGTTGTGAAGCAACTCATCCCATGACTGAGACTTGCAACCTCCCACTGGTTCCCCATTGACTTTGCTTGTCAGAAACTAGCTGGGAACGTCACACAACACAATCACACAATTGCAGTTCACTGCAACTGTTGTAAGTGAGATCTAGTTGCCAAGTGCTTGGATTGTGAGCATGTGACTGTAGGGAAACTGGTGTGCTCATACGTGCAAGAACTGCTTGTAAGTCACTTTTGTAACTTCAAACGATCACTAAACAAATGGTATAAGTCAAGGTTATTATAATATAAGTGTAGGTGTAGGTATAGATAGTCCTCAACGTACAACCATTTTGTTTAGTGACCTTTCAAAATTACAATGGCACTGAAAAAAAAGTGAATTATGACAATATTTCATACTTCTGATCGTTCCAGCATTCCCCTGGTCATGTGATCAAAATCCAGATGCTTGGCAACTGGCATGTATTTATGTCGTTTGCAATGTCCCAGGATGATGTGATCACCTTTTGCGACCTTCCGACAAGCAAAGTCAATGGGAAATTCAGATTCACTTAACAACTGTGTTAACTAAGTTAACTAACTTAACAACTGCAGCGATTCATTTAACAGCTGTGGCAAAAAAGGTCATAAAGTGGGATAAACCCTCTTAACAACTGTCTTGCTTAGATTAGCAATGGAAATTATAAGCTCAATTGTGGTGGTAAATCAAGGACTACCTGCATAAAATAAACTGTCTATGGGGCCTGATTTTTGGTACACCATGTACAGTATATATAAATAATCGTTTTTTATAAAATGGTTGTAGCAGAGAAAACATAGATGAGGAAAAGTTTGCAGGGATTAAAGAGATATACAGCCTGTATTGCCAAGGATTGCTGAGAATAAAAACGCCGAAGAAATTTTGAGGGAAATCAGACAGGGAAGATGATGTGGATATGGGAACAACAGCAGGAAATATAACTGTTGTGTTAAGTTGTGGAAAGAAGAGTGGAATAAAGGTGAAGAGAAATTTGATGATATGGAAGCTAGAGAGTAGAAGCAAAGATTTCCAAATCAGTTACTTGAGTACCAAGTGACTCTTTTTTACTTGCACTGAAACGGAAGAATCCACCAGGATGTCTCATCCTGAGCAGAACCGGTATCCCGCCCAAACCGGTAGCGACCTGCTGGTGATGTCACAATGATGTCACAGAACCGGTTCGGTTGGTGCCGGTCCATGGGCCCGGCCATTTTATCTATTTATCTATTTATCTATTTATCTATTTATCTATTTATCTATTTATCTATTTATCTATTTATCTATTTATCTATTTATCTATTTATCTATTTATCTATTTATCTATTTATTTATTTATTTATTTATTTATTTAGTATGTGTGTGTATGTATGTATGTATTTATTTATTTATTTATTATGTATGTATGTATGTATGTATGTGTTTGTTTATTTATCTATCTGTCTGTCTGTCTGTCTGTCTGTCTGTCTGTCTGTCTATCTATCTATCTATCTATCTATTTATTTATTTATTTATTTATTTATTTATTTATTTATTTATTTATTTATTTATTTATTTATTTATTTATTTATTTATTTATTTATTTATTTATTTATTTATTTATTTATTTATTTATTTATTTATTTATTTATTTATTTATTTATTTATTCCTTCTGAGCAAGTGCAGAAGCTGAGTTTCCGGCACTGTGCATGTGTCACCATCTTGTTTTCGGCTATCTTTTGGGGGAGGGATTTTTTTCAGATTTTTCGGCATGTGCACCCACGAAGCGTGGCCACGTGGCGCGGGAGGAAGCGAACTGGCAGCGAGGTAAGTTAGAACCCACCCCTGATCCTGAGTAACAAATTGTTCATGAGAAGATAGCCAACTAGGTGCAGATTTATAGGATCAGAGACTGATTTTTTGTTTTTAGTTACCTGATCCTTGCCAGACATGCTCTAGTAACAGATGGAGCCATCTGCTTTAGGGATTCTGCAACACAGTTGAAATCAAACCAGCAATTTTGTCTTCTTGTACGATGGCCAGGAAAGAAAGATTTTGGAGTCCCAATGTCAAAGTGCCCAGTTCAAGACTCTTGGCGCCTTATAGAGAAGAATGGCAAAAGAAGAACGGAGAAAGCTCAAGTACTCTTTAGTGCTTTCTGCTAAACAGGTGATTTGCATAATGCAATTTAGGTTATTGTAAAAATAGCCCTCAACTTACAATCATTTGTTTAGTGACTGTTCAAAGTTACAAGGGCACTGGAAAAAGTGACTTATGACCAGGCCTCACTCTTATGACTGTGGCTTCCCAGAGTCATGCAATCACCATTGGTGATCTTCCTAGCCAACTTCTGACAAAAATCAACGGAGGGAGCCAGATTGGCTTCATGAGTATGTGATTCACTTAATAACTGTAGTGAATCACGTAATAACTTTGGCAAAAGCGGTCATAAAATTGGGCTCAACTCAGTGAGTTTTTGCCTCATTTTACAACCTTTCTTGCCCCAGTTGTCCAAATTTTGATCACATGACCAAGGGATGCTGCAATGGCCATAAAACATTTTTTTCAGTGCTGTTATAATTTCAAACAGAATGGTTGTAAGTCAAGGGCTACCTATAATTTGGCACTGCAAGGTAGGTCTATTTGAATCAACCCTGGTTGAATTCGAACTGGAAATTTGAGATTAAAAGTTGGTCCAGCTTGATTCAGGTTTGAGATTCCAGGTCTGATGATGACTTGTTTCAATGAAGTCTGATTCAAGATTCAAATGTAATAATAATAATAATAATAATAATAATAATAATAATAATAATAATAATAATAATAATAATAATAATAATAATAATAATAATAATAATAATAATAATAATAATAATAATAATAATAATAATAATAATAATAATAATAATAATAATAATAATAATAATAATACCTACCATTCACAAAGTGCATAGCAAATGAGTGAAAGATCTGTTAACTGCCGTGAACAACATTTTAACTTCCATCCCATCCAGCACACTATATGAAACCAACCAACTAATGTATAGCACAGCCGCTGTTATAACTGCAGAACTGCGTTATAAAATGCCAAAAACCCACTGGAACATCAAAGTGGAAAATTCGACTTCAAAATAAAATAAAAAAACTATGAGAGGATGTCAGCAATTAAAGTACCTGAAAGAAGGAAAACTAAAGAACAAAAAGCTGAAAAATAATAAAATACAACATGGAGGAACAAACAATAACGGAAATCATGGAAGAAATAAAACAACGTGTAATAGCAATAGCAAAGAAAATTGAAAGATACAAAGGATGAATAAAACAATATCATGAAAATGTCCAGTTCAGAAGAAACCAACACCTCTTCTACCAATTCCTTGATGAAAATCGAGTCCAAACTAATGTTCACCCATGTAAAGAAAAAGCTTTGAACTTTTGGAAAGAACTGTTGGAAAACCCAGTGGAATACAACAAAACTGCCTTCTGGATCAAAGATATTCAACAACAAACAACACGAAACAAAATGGAAAATATTATAATAACAACTGACATGGTTGCAAAACAAGCAAAGAAGGTCAAGAACTGGAGTGCACCTGGCCTGGATGAATTGCATGGATACTGGCGAAAACACCTGACCAGCCTCCATCATCGCATGGCAACAACAAGAACAACAAGAACAAGAACAAGAACAACAACAACTCTTCTCCATAGGGCTACTTCCATGCTGCAGCAGTTTGGATGACCTTAAATGGCAGGAAAAAACTAGATTTTTTACTGTCCCTTGAATACCCATAGTATCCAATGCTATTGCTATCTGAATTTTGATCACTTGACTGTGGGAAAGTTGCAATGGTTGTAAGTGTGAAAAATAGTCACAAGTCACTTTTTTCAGTACCTTTGTTAACTTTGAATGGTCACTAAAAGAATGGTGGTAAGTTGAAATCTACCTGTAATTCTCTCAGCGTTGTTAGGATTCAGTGGTCCTAAGGAAGCAAGCAACATTATTCAGAGGCAGTAGGAAGAGGCTGGCAGAGAGAACAAATGCCCGAGATAGGCAGGACGCAGAGAAAGAGGTTGTCTCTGAACAAATTGCACTCTATTAGCCTGGGTGTAGCCATAGTCAAGAGGTTAAGAACTCGGTGAAGGCCAAAGCAACATGCAGCTTCTAAGGCAGGATTATACCAGTGGAGAGATAACAAGGACCACTTAAAGCAGAACATTTGCAAAAGCATGGATTAGCAAGAGTCCCCCATTTGGAGATAACAACTGACCCATTCACAGCCCGACGTCTAATGCACATTTGGGAAATGTTTGCCTGCTCATTAGGTGAAAGAGTGAATCAAAATATGTAAGCCTGGTCTTGATGCTAGCTAATAACCACAGGTTGAATTCTTAGAAACAGTAAAGCGAGACTTCTGGGGTTTGGCCTAATCTATGTATGTTTGCTTACTACATTCTACTTGTGCCTCAATCCAGTGAGTCTGGGTTGCTTACAAGGTTTTATGAACAGAAATGAAAACATCCATGGCGAAGGTAAGGCCACTCAACATAACCATAACAATAACTACATCAGCTCCCACACATAGAAATGTATGGACATAAAAGCAATAAACAATAGAAAATAGAACTGCATCACATATAGGCTCAAGGAAAGGCTCTCTTAACGTTAGGCAGCAAAAACCCTTGTTTATTCCTAGAAGAAGTAAAGTCTCCCATTACAAAACAGTGAAGTTTGGTATTTTTAAAACAACAACCCTTACCCTAATTTTAATAAATTGGAGAGACAAAAGCCAATTTGCCCAAGCTCTACATCAGGGGTATCAAACTCGCATCATCATGGTGGCCTCAAGTGACATATTGTGACTTTTCCCCCCTTTGCTAAACTGGGCTTGGGCATGGCCAGCGCATGGCGCATCCGGCCCGCAGGCCATGAGTTTGGCACCCCTACTCTACATAATAGAAAGCTAATCAGCAGCACTGGGTTATCTGGACCCTTTCCAGTCAGCCTTCAGACCTGGGTTTGGGGATGGAAACTGCATGCCTCATGCTTTCGGGATGACCTCTGGCTTGAGTGGAACGGAGGCAGCACATCAATCCTTGCTCTTCTGACATCTCCGCAGTCTTCAATATCATCAGCCATGGAATTGGTCCTTTTGCATCAGCTGGGCTTTTTTTTTCCAGACCTGAGAGGTTTGTATCTGTTCCAAGCAAAGCAAAGAAGCTGCATTCTTTTTTCAACATATGTTTACTTCTTGAAACTGTTTTTTGCAATCTGTATTGAATAAGGTGCAAAGTTAACAAGACCCGAGTATAGGCATTCATTCTGTCTGCAGATTCAGCTTGGGGTTACACCCCAGGAATGAAAGCTCTAGCCTTAAGAATACCAGTGGTCTTCCGGTTCATATTCCGGAGAGGAGCAAAGGAACAATACAAATATTGGTTATCCTGGTAAATGTCCCCTCTTGTCCTCTTACCTGGTGGCCACAGTGGGTCCTCCTGAAGCCAGAATCTTCCACCACTGGCTTCAGCTAATCCAGGGGATGCTAGGAAGATGCCTTCACTTCCTTTGATAAGTGGGGGCAATTTCTTTGTGCAACTTCCTTGCAACATCTCTGTCCACAGTGAAACCTTTGATGGAAGAATTTATCACAGCTGGAGGTGGAGTTAGAGGATTTCTGTTTGCTCTTGCATGGTGCAAAACAGAGCAACAAAATAATCCCTGAATATCTTTACCCCAGGGCACATCCAAGCCCATCAAGGTTAACATGTAAAACCTAACAACAGTTGAAATGTCAGGAAAGCAATAAAAATCAACATATCCCTCAATATATATTTATAGCCTCAATCAAAAAATAATGCTTACACATTTTTTAAAATCCAAATCCAATATGCCTCATATCACAGTGTCTAACCTTGCTAGTACGATTTACAGCAAAGAAGCCATACCATCCAACTTTACTAATCATCATGTCCAACACTGGTTCACAACTGCTTCCAAAATTAAGTGTGCAGATGGCAGTATAAGTAAGTGTCATGTATCTGTCAACACAGTTGTAGTCATACAGATTCTCATCATTGTGACAGCCCCCTCTCTGACATTTACACTATTGGAATTCTCAAGTCTGCTACCAATCAAATGAAAGAGCCGCTATGTTTGCCATCTTATCAAGGAATAAAAGGACCCAGCCAATGTACAGGTAGCCTTTGACTTACAACAGTTCATTTAGTGACAACTCAAAGTTACGATGGCACTGGAAAAAAAGTGGCTTATGAGTGTTTTTCACATTATGACCATTGCAGCATCCAGGTTACATGATCAAAATTCAGATGCTTGGCAAGTGACTCATATTTATTACAGTTGCAGTGTCCCGTGTTCTTGTGATCACCTTTTGTGGCCTTCTGACAAGCAAAGTCAATGGGAAACCATTGATTCTCTTAACAACCGTGTTACTAACTTAACCAGTGCAATGATTCCCTTAACAGCTGTGGCAAGAAAGGTTGTAAAATGGGGCCAAAATTCACTTAACGGTTTCACTTAACAACAGAAAGTTTGGACTCAGTTGCGGTCATAATTTGAGGAATACCTTTTTGGCAGCAGAGATGGAAAGAAGGAGAGATGCTGCTGCCTTCGTTTTAACATCTAAAAGGCCAGTGAGGAAATAGAATTCTTTATTCTTTATTGGCCAAGTGTGATTGGACATACAAGGAATTTGTCTCTGGTGCATATGCTCTCAGTGTACATAAAAGAAAAGATACAAAGGAAGTTCTTATAATTCTCATGTACAGATGCAAAAATCTATTTCAAAGCAGACGTCACGATAGACTCCAGAACGCTGGCTACATAAAGAGGTCTCTGTCTCAGGAGGGTCTTATAATGAAAGCCCTGGTCTGGAAAACCAGCCCTAAAGGGACTAGGTGGCCCCTTCGGAGTCCTGAGTTCATTTCCTCATTACTTTAATACCTTATTAATCACAGATGCTGAGCAGCTTTAATGGGAACAACTGCACAGTGACGCAATTAGCTTTCCATCAGGTGAATGCACAATAGAAATGGATTCCCCAAGGTAGCCTCTTCACGAGCAGCAAGTGTTAATGAGGTGCTAACAAGCAATATGTCAGGAACACACACAAAAAAAGGACCTATTAGCCAATGACCATGGAGATGATACTTAAGTATTTCATGTAGAAATGGGTGTCTATTAAAGCAGGCATATGCCATTCAGTCTATGGTGCTGTGTTCTTCAAGGATGGTCAGACTTCTGAGTTCATAATTAAGGTACTGATCAACCATCTGAGTTCCTAAGATCCCAAACCTGAACAGAATTGGCTTGCTTTCACTACAAGAGCAATGTGTGTAGACATTTCATTCCAGGGTCAAAAATTCAAAAGGATGACTTTGAGTGGTCATCCTTTACATATGACTGTTGACAGAGCAAAATAGTTCCAGCACACCCTGCAGCTGATTAGCAGCATGGCATTAACAGTATCCACCCTGCAATGTTCATGCTGAACAGGTGACCTATTGAAGTCACTTACTCACCAAAACCACAGAACAACTTATAAACTAACTGTAATAATAAAATGTCATTATATATATGAGGAAACTTAGAACATTCATATTTGGGCAGGCTTTTTTCAAGGATTATGATTGGTTAAAGCCCTGTGGGCCTAGAGCCGTGATGGCGAACCTATGGCACGCGTGCCACAGGTGGCACGCGGAGCCATATCGGAGGGCACGCGAGGCATTGCCCTGTCAGCTCCACGTCAAACCGGAAGTTTGGAAAATTGCACTTCCGTTTTGCCATTGGGCTGTTTTTAGCACTCCGGAGGGTTCAGGGAAGCTTCCTGAAGCCCCGGAATGCAAAAAACAACGAAACGGACAAACCGGAAGTACGTTTTCCGAACTTCCAGTTTGCCCGTTTCGTCGTTTTTTACCGTCCCAGGCTTCGGTAAGGCCTTTGCATGTGTGTGTGTGTGTGTGCACATGCGCAGGGGGCAGCATGGGGGGGTTGTGCGCATGCATGGGGGGAGGGAATGGGTGTGGGCACATGTGCGCGTGCTAGCGTGCGCACACACCCCCTTTTGGCACGCGAACCAAAAAAGGTTCGCCATCACTGGCCTAGAGTATAAATTACAGACATTTGCCTGCTGTTCCTCAGTTCCAGTTTTGAGTCAATAAATGCTGTTGTAGCTATGCTGGTCAGCTTCTTGCCTACTGAAGCCCACTACACAATATACACCATGGCTTAATGATATGTAAACTTAATCATGGAATTTTATTAAGGTGGGGATTTGATCTCACCTTCTTGGTCTTACTCTGATATTTTCCAATATAGAAATGAAATCAGGAGTGCTAGCAAGGTAAAACCAAGGTTATTTGGGCAGAAGTGGCATCATTGTTCCAACTTTATTCTCCAATGGATGTCTTTTTAAGATGTAGCTGCTGCCATCCCCCAAATGATGAATTTAAAAGTTTTACAACTGAAATGTGCCATTATTTTGCACTTGTCTCCTATTTTCTCTGTTTTTAGCAGCTAGTGTGGTATCTTAGACAAGGGAGGAGATGATTCTATTTTGTCTCTTGACTGTTGAGAGGACCTGACAATCACGCAGAAGTAAACCCTTATGGGGCAATGACATTGCATGAATAGATAACACAAGAAATCAGTTATTTTTCTTTAGAGGGAAACAACAATAACATCTGAATGTTTGGCTTATCACAAGAGAAGAAGAAAACATTTTTGTTTAGTTGATTGGTTGGTTTGTAAACTCTTAGTTGTTTTTTTTTTACTGTTCCATTGTAAGTTGCCTCCATCTTCTCTTAACCCTTCCTTCCTCCTTTTCATGTTCTCTTAATTTTACTGATGCATCTCTCAGTATCACATAATTTAGGGATGTGGCCAGGGATGAAATCCAGTAGGTTCTGACAGGTTCTAGAGAACCGGTAGCGGAAATTTTGAGTAGTTTGGAGAACTGGTAGTGGAAATTTTGAGTACCAGCAAATACCACCTCTGGCTGGCCCCAGAGGGGGGTGGGAATGGAGATTTTGCAATATATTTCCCCCAGGAGTGGGGAGGGAATGTGGTCCTTGCAGTATCCTTCCCCTAGAGTGGGGTGGGAATGGAGATTTTGTAGTATCCTTCCCCTGGAGTGGGGTGGGAATAGAGATTTTGTAGTATCCTTCCCCTGGAGTGGGGTGGGAATGGAGATTTTGCAGTATCCTTCCCCTGCCACGCCCACCAAGCATCGCCCACCAAGCCACACCATGCCCACCAAGCCATGTCCACAGAACCGGTAATAAAAAAAATTGGATTTCACCACTGGATGTGGCCTTGTAACCCCCTCAGAACAGCAAACAACATCTTCATCCAAGATGCCGCTGCTTAGGACAAGGGCTATAATGATGGGTTTCTTAGTGGTTAAAGCTGAATCTGCTCCATATATGCATATGTGATGGGATGAGTCAAATTTTAGACCTGAAGAACTGCATGAAAGTTGGAAAGTTAACATTCACCATGCTTGATGATTATTACCTTGTTGTCCAAGTATAATATGATATATGCTGAAATCTCACATTAATGGAAAAATGGAGAGGGAATATCTATTATTTAATGACTGCTAAATATGGAAGTGTATCATTCTAGCAATTTGTTGTATTGACACACAGGTTGCAAATTGTAAGGGAAATATGGTTTGTTGCATGCAAACTTAAATACATCATAGTTTCATTACATTGGTCTTTGGCTAAGTGTAATATATGAACCTGGCTCAAATATTCAACCAACAATGTTTTTTTTTTTAAGTCCAGGCTTTCAGCAATGTGCAAGTCCCACATATGCGTTCTAAAGTACTCTGAAACATTTAAACATGAACATTTGTTGCCATCACAGTAATTTGAAGCATGAGTGGAAAGGAATTTACCACCAGTTCTGATCCCAAACAATTTGTTTCTACATCTTTGTCTGCCACACTGAGAGGTATGCTGTTAGAGCAATTTAAAGCAACATTTAGGAGTGAAAATATTACATAGTATGTGATTCATCTGTTGATGAATTAAAGTTACAGCTTTTAATGTTGCATTATAAAGTTAATGGTAAGCATTACAATTATAGTAATTTCCATTACAATAATTACTGTTATTATATTTCAGTACATAACCTATTCGGATGGAATTTAGAGAAAAATGAAACAAGTGATCACAGACAATGGTTAGCTTTCTATGGACACTGACCTTGGATGATTTTTTTTTAAATTGGGTTTGTTGTGATAAAGGCAAAGTAAGTATTTTTCTTTCTTTTCATAAAAAAATTATATCACCCTGTGTGTATACTGAATTGTCAGCAGAAGGACGACATAAATCCTTCTGCTGACATAAATCCCTCATTTTCATCCTTTCTTCAACACATGAGCTAGCAGAAAAAGAGAAGTTCTCTAATAGCTTTGGAGAAATTGTCTAATTTCTTCCCAGCATTATTCATGGATTGGATGAATTGGATTTAGGGACCAACACAGCTATAACCCGAAACTAATAAACAAAATGGTGACTTTAGCAAACAAAGTTGCATGAGATGAGAATATTAGTAAAGAGTGCAGCAAATTCTTTACAAGAAGAGAAGCTATTCCCTACTAAACAAATAAAAATGAAATGAATGATAAATGAAAAATGAGTTCCTTTGTGGTTTGCTTTCATTCTGTTGCATCCAGCTATGAAAGGGCTATCAAAGTGTAGGGACCAATTAACTGTCAGTTCAGAACAGCGTTAGACAGCAGCCCCTAAGCTTTCCGTATATTTGTGACAGCATCCTAATCTCAGTAAAATGTTCAGAGTTGCATTAAACAATACAAAATCCAGTGCAGTTGTTCTTCTCAATACAGCTCATCTTATTGCTATAAAGGATGTGATATTATTTCTATATACAGTTGAATCAGAAATGACGTGAAGCAATGAGGCTGTATGAATATATTAGCAATTTAAAGAAGAGGGGTGGGATGAGGTGAGGAGGAGAGGGGAAAAGAATGGAAAAAAGAATTCATCAATTTTTAGGCAACTTCTCTCTTTGAGGTTTTGAATAAGTATATTTTAAGAATGAATGGGATGATATATCACAAGGTAGTTTGAGAGTACATAAAAACTGTTCTGCATCTTCAACAATTTGAAAATAAGAGAGTATAATCCAGGATTTTATATATGCCATGCCGCTTAGAAGTTCCCACTCATGCAGAGTAACATTTCTCAGTAGAATCATTCTGTCACTACGCAAGAGTTGCTTTGGATAGTCAGATGGGTGGCTTATAAATTTAATGATGGAGGAGGAGGAGGAGGAGGACCAATAGAAGGGAGGAGGGAGTTGGAGAAAGAAGTCAGAGAAAGAATAGGAAAAAGAAGAAGGGGAGAGAAGGAGGAAGAGCTTTTATTCAGAAAAGGATCTCAGCTAATATTTAAGCTATACTACTCTAGTGTAATGAATATTGACTCTAGGAACTTACAGACTACTGGTAGCTGCTGACCCAATGACTGGCCTGCTAGCTAGCTGATGTACAATAGCTGACATTTTCAATAATTGTCCTCTTCAAGGGGATTTGGAGTTTTATATTTGAACAAGACAATCTTGTTTGGAAGCCCTCAAAGAAGTGAGGACATTTTGGAGTAGATTTCCTTGCTGAGATCACAGGAGCCTGTAGGATAAATTTTCCAGAAAGCGTACATAATAGAGTTTCTCAAATTGTGAGGTGTGCCTCCCTTAGGGACGGGCAGATGGAGCCAAAGAGAGATGAAATTTAAGAACCTTCATCATTGCAATAAATAGCAATAGCAATAGCATTTAGACTTACCATATTTTTCGGAGTAGAAGATGCAGCTTTTTACCCCCCAAAAGAGGGAGAAAATGTGGGTGCGTCTTATACACCGAATGTAGCAATGCCACCTTATACACCGAATGTAGCAAAGCCATCCACCAAGATCAATAGCAATAGCACTTAGACTTATATACCGCTTCATAGTGCTTTACAGCCCTCTCTAAACGGTTTACAGAGTCAGCATATTGCCCCCCAACAATCTGGGTCCTCATTTTACCCACTTCAGAAGGATGGAAGGCTGAGTCAACCTTGAGCCGGTGAGATTTGAACAGCTGAACTGCTGAACTGCAGTGCTCCACTTTAACCACTGAGCCACCTCAGCTCTGAGGCAAGTCATTTAAATCCCATTTACTAAAAGTTAACAGGAGCTTTCCAAATGCTGTAAAAGTAGTCAAAGCAAACAATTGCTGAATCCAGAGACAGTGGAACATTAAAATACCTATGAGGAACTCACAGGATGCGGTGGCTCAGAGGCTAAAGGACGCTGGATGTGCTGAGCAGTTGCCAGTACTCTGGTGGTTCAAGTGCAGCTCCACGGGACAGGGTGAGCTCCCATCTCTTGTCTCTAGCTCCTGCCCACCTAGCAGTTTGAAAGCATTGTTTGCGAGTAAATAGATAGGTACCGCCATTTCGATGGTGGGAAAATGCTTGTCTGAGTTCTGTGCAGGGAGCTGGAACCAGTGCTGGATCTGGCCAGATGCAATCAGCAGAGGAGCAGTGGAGGAAAGCCCCAGATAAGATAACTTCCTCTGAGAACACTGCAGGCCAGTGTGAATCTAGATCACCCTCTTGTGATGCACCAATGCAATAAATGGACTAGTGATTGTTGGCAGCCAGACATTCTACTATTGCCTGAAGCAATCAAAAAATAGCTTCTGCGCATGCGCAGAAGCAAAAACCAAGATGGCGGCGCCCACGGAGACACCGACAGAACCGGCTCCGTGACATCATCGCCAAACTACTAACGGTTCTAAAGAACCGGTTAGAACCGGTAGGAACCCACCTCTGATATATCTATACATACATACATACATACATACATACATACATACATACATACATACATACATACATACATACATGCTAAATAAATAAATAAATAAATAAATAAATAAATAAATAAATAAATAAGGAACTCACAGTAACAATCATAGTCTTGCTTGGAAGGCAGAATAGTTATACCAGGACTTTGGGGAAGAATATCAAGTCGTTCTTCAAATATCCAGCCTGATTCCTGTCTTAAAAATAGCTCTCCAACGTTTTGCAAAGAGTTGATTGGCACCAGAAAAGAAGAGATGGCCTTGACAGCAACAGAGTAAAGGCCTCCCCGTTAACCAGCATTGATCAGGTCAGCAGCTGGAAGTTTTAAAGCCTTCAAGCAATTTGTTGCTTCAGTTTTGCTTCAAATATCATTGTGTCTTGAAATAAGTTCTGTTCCCTAAAGTCGTGACATGCTACATTAATACAACAAGATCAGAAAATCTATAATCTCAAGATACCCTGGCTAGACCTATGGGACAATGAAAAATCTGAAACCTATTCAAGTTACTGGTAGAAAGGGACACCCGTAAATTTTATTTCTAATTAATGCTTTGAAGAGCACATTGGAAATATTTTAGAATTGTTCCTTAGAGTAAACTTTACAGCTCTCCCAAAACTATAGGGATTATAATCTATTAATGATCGTATAAAGGTTGCTGAAGGTTGCTGTTTCCTTTAACTTTTCTTTGGCTTCAAATCTTATAATAATTCAAGATAAATTGACTGTTTTCATTTTCACTTTCAATACATTTCACTTATTTATCAAATTTCAGAGCTGCGCAGTGATGATTCTAGGTGCCGTACAAATAAAAGAAAAATATTACAAGCAAAGAAGATCAGTGGCTGATCAGACCAGTCCCTATATAATGTAGGTAGTCCTCGACATACAACAGTTCATTTAGTGACCGTTCAATGTTACAACAACACTGAAAAAAGAGACATGACTGTTTTTCACAGTTGCAACTGTTGCAGCACCCCCCAGGGTCACGTGATCAACATTTGGATGCTTGGCATCTGATTCATATTTATTTAATTTAATTTAATTTATTGTTCTTATAAGCCGCCCAATCCCGTAGGACTCAGGGCGGCCTACAGCAGAAGGAAGAACAATCAATAAAAATACAATAATACAATACAATACAATAAAACCATTTTTTAAAAAATACAAAAGTTAAAACCAGTCATCCATGGGGCATTAAGATCTATTTCACCCCGCCTGCGGGAAGAGCCATGTCTTAATGGCTTTCCGGAAGGCCAGCAAGGTGGGAATAGTACAGATCTCTGGGGGTAGTTGGTTCCAGAAAGCTGGAGCTCCCACAGAGAAGGCTCTCCCCCTAGGTCCCGCCAACCAACACTGTTTGGTTGAAGGGACCTGGAGGAGACCAACTCTGTGGGACCTAACTGGTCGTAGGGATGTATGAGGTAGGATGCGTTCCCAGAGATAACCTGGTCCTAAGCCATGTAGGGCTTTAAAGATGATAATCAACACCTTGAATTGCACCCGGAGACCAATGGGCAACCAATGCAGCTGGCGGAGAATGGGTGTTACATGGGTGTATCTGGAACACACCCACCACAGCTCACGCAGCCGCATTTTGCACCAGTTGCAGTCTCTGGATACTTTTCAAGGGTAGCCCCATGTAGAGCGTGTTACAGTAGTCCAAACGAGAGGTGACAAGGGCATCAGTGACAGTGAGTAAAGCTTCCTTCTCCAAATATGGTCGCAATTGGTGCACCAGGCGAACCTGTGCAAAGGTGCCTTATGACGGTTGCAGTGTCCCGGGATCTTGTGATCACCTTTTACGACCTTCTTATAAGCATATTCTATGGGAAAAGCCAGATTCGTTTAGCAACTGTGTTACTACCTTCCTTAACAACTGCAGTGGTTCACTTAGCAAGAAAGGTTGTAAAATGGGACAAAATGTTAATGTCACTTAACAAATGTTTTACTTAGCAACAGAAAAGTGGTCGTAAGTCCAGAACTACCTGTATAGCACTTCCAATTGTTAGCATTAACCAAATTAGAAGCTCACCAAAATTTCTTTTCCTTTAGTTCTGAAGAAAGGGTATAAATCCCATAGAGTTATTTCTGAAACTAATGAAAATGTGGGAAGGAAGCAGAGGTGGGTTCCTGCAGGAGCTGCCCAGTGCGCAGCTCCGGTAGGGAGCGGCCAAATGCACAATTTGCACACGGCCGCTCCGGAGCCCTCTCTGCCGGTCCACCATGTGCATCGCCATTTTTTTCATGAATTTTTGGCTGATTTTGCTTCTGCGCATGCGCGGAAGCAAAATCGTGCTGAAATCTCGCGAGAGGACGCACATGCGTGAGGGATTTTGGCGAGATTTTGCTTCTGCGCATGCGCGGAAGCAAAATCACACCAAAATCTCTCTCTCTCGTGCGTCCTCTCGCAAGATTTCGGTGAAATTTTGCTTCCGCGCATGCGCAGAAGTAAAATCATGCGAGGGGGCACACACGCGTCTGAAGCGTGGAGATGCGCATGCAGCGCACCGGCACCGGTAATGGAGCAACCCGCCGCTGGAAGGAAGGTGTTTTCTGAAAAGCATTGGCAAAATCTGTGGTTTTCATCAAAGCCACTGCATATTCTTGAATGAGCATGTACTGCTTCTTGACATTTTATTCTCCTCCCCCTGCAGATAAGTCCAAGTTTCTGCTACTCACTGAATTACTTCTCCCAACAAAGATAATCAACCTTATGAATCCATCATATTCTTATAACCTGCTTAAGATTCTACTCCGCTCATTGATAAATCTTATTGCCTGGGATGTAAGCCAGTAGTTTCTAGAAGCAACAAAATCCTTATTGATCTGGATAGGCATGGAGAGCTCTCTCATTTGTTCAGCTTTAAGTACCTTTGTTACATCTGATCTCAGTTACTATTTTATTATAACGAATATTGGTATCTGATCACTATAGTCCTGATCTGATACTATGAACAGTTTATCCTACATGTTGCTATTACAAGTTCATTGTATTTAGTATAGGGGTGTTCAGGGTGTATGGGGTCTTCAGGGAGGGGTAACACCTCTGGTATAGGGGCATGTCATGTACTTTTATGGCAGCTCATTTTAGGGCAGCTTTTAGGGCAGCTCGTTCACCTTTGGTCCCCACCTGTCACTCTGCTCTCACCTGTGGCTCCTAGCAGCTGTAGCATGCGCAGCAGCCACACCCCAGGCAACAGCTTCGACAGGCTGGCCAAACCAGCTTGACAGTAGCTGTTGGGTCATCGACCTTTGGTGAGATAGGGACTTATCTATCCCAAGCATGTGAAGACAGATTCTGGCGGACTGAGCGGATGAAATCTACAAGAATAGGACAACGGTCATGAAGGCGGTCTCTGCAAGCGATGTGGTATGCTAAGAGCACAGCAAGACACGAAAGACACCCTGGTCAACCATTGCGCCCAGCCCATCTCCAACTGTCTCGACTCTTGTCCTGCTATTTGGAACAAGATGGAATCTGGGAAGAGAGAGTGAGGCTGACTATGCTCACCTCTCCCTCACTTTAATCCAATTTACGCGCAAGTCTTGACATCCTCCCCAAGACCTGTGAAAAGTCCTGTGGTGATGGGTAAGCGACAAAGCAGCAGGTGTGGATACACTGGGAGCTGTAGCTGCGGACCTGCACACAGGCGACTCAGGTCTATGATAGATGTTAAAGTCCTCTTCAAATACGATGGACGAACATCATTTAGAATACCATCCCACATATTGTACAAGTTCTCTGCTATATAGTTCAAAATATATAGAGAGACAGATTTAAGATTTTATTTTGTTTTGGCTATATTATTAGCCAGCATGTTATAGTTGGACCCTCAGACCTATTAATTGCACGGTGAAAGGAAGAAACAGAGTGTTAATAGCCTCTCTTCCCATAATAATTGTTAGATGCAAAAGACCAGGTCCACACATGAAGGTTCAATTTAACTAGTTTATTGTTAAAAACCTATGTACAGGAATCTTCTCAACTAATGGTCAGCAACTGGTTAGAGTTAGATAAGTGTCAAATGTAGCGAAGAGGGGTTGGATGTAATTCATTTGTAGCTACATAGTGAGTCTAGGTCAGGGGTGTCAAACTCACAGCCGCGGGCGGGATGCATCTAACGTTGCCCACGCCCGGTTTAGCGAAGGGGAAAAAAGTCATGCTACATCACATGATGCCACCGTGACGATGCGAGTTTGACACCCCTGGTCTAGGCTGAATCCTTTTTTCACTTCTCCCCCTGGTTCTGCCAGTCCTTCTCCTACAACAATATGTACAAGGTGAAGTTCTAACAATGGAAAAAGATCAGTCTGAGTAAATTTGTATCTACATGAGCCCTAATGCAACTTAAGACCAATTTTTGACCCACTATTATAAAAATATCAGAGCACCTTCTAAATTTATGTTGTAATACAATTATAATGAAATACACCTCAATGCTTTTTTTTTCTAGATAATTTAAGATGACAGAAATGGCTATTGAAACCATTGTAGACTTGATGCTAATCAACTTCTGGTATCGCCTTTATTGCAAAAATATGTCAACAAAATAATTAAATACATTAAAGAATCACAATGATTTAATCTCCATTTGTTTGACTTCAAGATGCAATGAAGATTGCTTCCACTCTTATGTCAGATGTTCTGATTTCTATTATATGAATTGTTGTTCCAAGTACAAAGAAGAGGTTTCTGTCAGCCATGAAATCTAGTCACTGTTTGTAGCAGAATGAACACAAATCAATAGTTTCCTTGTGTGCTTTGACTAACCAAGATGGATTAAAACATGGTGACAGTCTGTCTAGGCAACACAGCCCAAATAGAAAGCCTTGTCATTAATTGATGGAGGATGCATTTCACAGCTTTCTCATTTAAGGGTTAAACAAGCACATGCAGCTCCCGAAATTGTCACAGTTGGGCAAATTTCCTTCACAATTAGGGCAAATCCATTCTTACCACATTCTCAAATGTTCAAGCTCCTACTTAGCATATATCCCACTCGCAGAATTTAAATTTTATGACCAGGAATTGCAATCTACTGCACCCTTCATATATGGCAGAAGTGTCAATTTTCTTGACCGAATAATCTTAGCCCTTAGCCCATAACTCAAGACTAAATAAAGAAAAAGAAATTATGCTTTATTTTGACTTGATTTAAAATTTAAAGATCGCACTTGAACCGTTTACTTGGCATATCAATATACTTCAGCATTGGAGTATTTTTTCACATTGATAAGATGTTTTTGCAGCAGTTAACAAAATAATCATTTGAAGCAAACTGATCATATTTTTACAATTTTCCCCCTTTTTGCACTGGGAAAGTGTGAGAATATGGAACATAGCTTAATTGCTTTGGTGTCAGGGCTGCCTCTGTCCATTTCCTAGGAAAGAAAAATCCTCAGCTCCATAGAATTAGAGAAAAGTACTTTTACTAGGAATGAACCAAAAGCAAGAAATTCCAGGCAAGCTCTGAGGCAAAGCGCGCGAAACAGCAACTTGAAACAAACTGTACAGCCCAATCCCCTTGTAGGTAGGCAACCAGAGGGCTTCTGCATACCAA
The DNA here is from genome assembly GCA_023053685.1 of Diadophis punctatus similis. Taxonomy (NCBI): domain Eukaryota; kingdom Metazoa; phylum Chordata; class Lepidosauria; order Squamata; family Dipsadidae; genus Diadophis; species Diadophis punctatus. The sequence continues at coordinate 130,929,617 of JALIGW010000001.1, read as the reverse complement.
CACTAGAAGAACTGACCTTGAAGAGATAAGTAAAGTTCAGGCTGTAGTTGCAAAGCTCCAGTGAAAAATTCTCCACTGATCCCTCCCCACTTTTCTATGGCAGCAAGCAGCAGGCTAGCTGACATTTGGATTGCTTATACAGGTAATCATAGTTTAACTATCAAAATCAGGATGGGCAACTCCATCACTAAGGGATTACAGCCATTAAATGAGAAATCATGTGACCCCAACTTGCAATTTCCTGCTGGCCTCCCCAATGACTTGGCTTGTCAGAACCGGGCTGTAAAATTTGCAAATGATGGCAACCATGTGACTGCAGGATGCTGCAACAGTTGTAAACGGCTGCCACTTGCGAAGTGCCTGAATCTTGATCACCTGTCTGTGGAGAAGGTGCAATAGTGTGAGGACCAATCATAAAGTTATTTATTCAATGCTTGTGTAACTTGGAACAGTTACTAAACAGGGCACTTGTTAAGCAGGATCTACTTGTATAAAGGACTCTCATTTAAAGGCACTAATTTGGAATGTTTGTGTTGTAATCTTAATCTTCTCAAGATCTGAAAAATTTATGTTTAATTTAATGGTTGTTGTTGTCCAGATTGGCTGGAGAAAGTTTGACATTCTGCTACCATTTGACAAGGCTGACTACTTCTATTCTGACGGTCTTGATTTCCAGGGTTTGAGTTTATTCGTGTATTTGACAAGTAATCCTCCCTGAACAACCACAACTGAGTCTGGAATTTTGGTTGTAAGTTGTTGCAATCATTAAGTGGGTCACCATATAGCTTAACTCAATTTTATGACAATTTTTACAATTGATCGTAAAGCAAGTTACCATAGTTGTTAAACAAACCACGTAGTTGTGAAGCAAATTCATTCTTCCGATTGGGTGGGGTTTTTTTTGGGGGGGGAACTGGCAAAAAACACCAGAAATCAGCAAAAAATGCCACAAATTACGGTCACGTCTGTGGGATGCTGTAATCAGTAATAAAGGCAAGCAGGTGACCAAGGATCTGAAAAGCAATCACATGACAGTCTCTCTCCCTCTCTCTCCTCTCTCCTCTCTCTGTCATAATTTCAAGGATAGGTTGTAAAAAGCATTTTTGGATTCTGTCATAACTTTGAATGGTCATCAAGCAACTGGTCATTAGATAAAGACTACCTATATTAGAAATGTGAAACCTCCAAAGATGGGGCAGGTCCAGAAATGATGCTTATGTCATGGGGTCTCCTCTGGCCACCAAGGTACTTTGGTTAGCTTCCCCAAACCCCCTCTGGCCATTACTACTGAAAAATCAGTGCTGTGATTTTCCTCCATTTTGAGGCATGATAGAAACTGTGGCATTAAGCACAGAATAAGCTTAATGTATTTAAATAATAAAGAATCTTTCAAAGCAAACAAAAATTAAAACTCCCAGCCCTGTCTAAGTACATGATATGATTCTCTCCACTTGGTATCATTATCCTTTCTTCTTCTACCTCAGCTCTGAACAGATGTAGTAACCTGGTTTTGACTTTTAAATGGCATGGGACAACCTTATGTCAGAGACCACCTCTGTCCAATTATATGTACCTGTACTATCAGATTTGGCAGGAGGGATATGTTATGGGTCCCATCTGCTAAAGAGCTTCAGGTGATGGTACTACTTGTAGTAATAGCAATAGCACTTAGACTTATACATATTGCTTCACAGTCCTCTCTAAGCGGTTTATGGAGTCAGCATATTGCCCCCAACAATCTGGGGCCTCATTTTACTGACCTCGGTAGGATGGAAGGCTGAGTCAACCTTGAGCCATTCAGAATCGAACTGCTGGCAGTTTGCAGAATTAGCCTGCAATACTGCATTCTAATCACTGCACCACCATGATCCTTGTAGATAAGCCATACCCTTCAGGTACTCTTTCTACAGTAGTTTCAGAACATTCTTGCTCACTGTAATAAATTGAGTATTTTAAATATCTAAGCTTTAGATATTTTGTACTCCTGAACTCAATTTTATACAATCAATTTCAGTTCAGCTATTTTTTTTAAATGAGTTTATGGATTAGGCTATTAACCTCTGGTGAAATTTGGAGTCTGGTTCATAAAATAGTTAAAAAAGAGTATCTACAGTTTTCCCATTTATCTTCTGCAAACCTCGTCTGTATATTATTCTGAGGTGCACACGGAAGGTTTCTTGGAGGGCAGTGTTGTCCATCAAATGATAGGAAGCAATAAAATATTATGCTCTCACTGAATACCTCTTGCAACGATAAAATAATAAATGTCAAAACAGGGAAATTGAACAATTTGGCTTAGTTATTAAAATACAAGATTTGCTGGCCTTTGATTGACTGATTGATTGAAGCTTATTCTATATCCAAAAAGTATGTAGCTCACCATATGCTGCCACTAAATAATCCAAGCTGTAAATTTGATTATTTCCATTACTTTGGAATTGCTACTTGATCTGATCTCAGTGGCACTGAAGTCATTGCTGCTTTGCTATCCACTATTAGTAATAACCAGGATCTATAAAGTGCCCCTATTTTTATGTATTTATTAAATTTAGGAGCCTGCTGACTTCAGAATATCACTGGGTGGCTTACATTTAAAAATAGCAAACAGTAAAAAAGAACTACTATGTCTGGGCAAGCCACTTACTATATAATAGTATAGTATACTGTATATACTATATATTACTATAATACATACTATACTATATACCAGTGATGGCTAACCTTTTTGTCATCACATGCTAAAAACCCCTGCGCATCCCTCACGCATGTGTGCATGTCTCCTGCATGCGCCCCACCCCCGCAAATGCACGGCAGAGACCCTGGCTGGTGGGAGGCATGGTGGAGCATGTGTGGTGGAGCTGAGCAGTGGCAACGGCTCGCATGGCCACAGAGAGGGCTCTGCATGCCACCTGTGACACGCGTGCCATAGGTTCGCCATCATGGCTCTATACTATAGCAACTAACCTACAAACATCCAAAGGCCTGGGAAAACAGCAAATGTTTTATGACTTCCAGAATACCATCATATAATGCTGGGGTATTATCATGGTTTTACAATATTGTCTGATGTGCAGGATCATTTTGGGTGAGATTGGCAGCCATATAAATTTGACAAATAAAACAAATGTCAAATGTCAAGTGACGCAGCAAAGAAGGTACACTTCCTGGGCCCCAGTCCAAATCCTTCAATCAATCAATCAGTCAATCAATCAATCAATCAATCAATCAATCAATCAATCAATCAATCAATCAGACTAGAGCTGGAAGGGACCTTGGATGTCTTCTAGTCCAACCTCCTGCTCAAGGAGGAGACCGTATACATTTTAGACAGGTGGCTGTTCAGTCTTTTCTTAAAAGTGATGAAGCACCTACAACTTCTGATGGCAAGCTGTTCCATTGGTTAATATTTTTCACTATTAGGAAGTTTCTCCTTAATTCCAGGTTGCTTCTTTCCTTGATTAGTTTCCATCCATTGTTTCTTGTCCTGCCCTCTCATGCTTTGGAAAATAAATTGACCCCCTCCTCTTCTTTGTGGTGCCGCTCAACTACTGGAATACTGCTATCATGTCACCCCTAGTCCTTCTTTTCTCTAGACTAGCCATACCCAATCCCTACAACTGTTCTTCATATGTTTTTGTCTCCAGGCCTTTAATCATCTTAGTTGCTCTTCTTTGCACTTTTTCCATAGTCTCAACATCTTTTTTGTAATGTGGTGACCAAAACTGGATGCAATATTCCAGGTACAGTCTTACTAAGGATTTATAAAGTTGTACTAATGCTTGACATGATTTTGATTATATGCCTCTGTTTATACAACCAAGGATTGCATTAGCTTTTTTGGCTGCTGTCGCACACTGCCTTTTGAATTTGATGGCTATATTTTGATGGCGTTGAACTCAAAACAGGATGCAAAGCAGATTTGTGTTCTCAATTTTTTATTTAGACTGTGGTGCATAGTCTCCAATCTCCTTTGCTCTCCAATCACATTCCAACTATTAGCCCAAAAGGCCATTTTCTTCAGAGTTATTAGTGGATGAGTAAGGAGATTTTGAGAACTCTGATAAGAAAATGTAAAATGTTCTCCCCAGACAGTGGTAAAAAAATAAACAAATCTCCAAATCCGCAACGTTTGAGAAAAGTGGCAACGAGTACCTTCCCACTCAGCATGCTAACTGTTATATTACAATATTTTTCCTTCTGAAGCCTGGATGGTAGGAATGCTTAAAATGTGACTTAGATGGAAGTGATGGGCTTTTACTTTGGTTTTTCTTTTTTGGGGGTGTGAATGATGCAAAATTAATATCTGAATCAGCAAACCATCCATTCTGAATCAGCAAACCATCCATAAATCACCGTGGGGAAAATATAGATAGATCAGATTAATATCCTCAAGTTCAAAATGTGAAATGAATGTGAATATGACCTGTGTAAGGTGGGGGAGAATTTATTTGAGCTGAAGGAGACACAGGCAGGCGGTTGGGCATTCTCTTAGCAGTAAGAATAGCTGGATGCATTCCACCAAATTGATGGAAACTTTAAGATCTAGAGCAGTGGTTCCCAACCTTTTTGTGATCGAGTACCACTTGGAGGTCCCGTACAGTTGCTGCGTACCACCTGGTTCCAGAGAAACTAAATTCGATCAGATATCACTTTATTTCGCTACGACGTGCACCTTCTTGCAAGGGTTCTACTGCGCGACTGCTGAGAGTTCAGAACAGTCACCGTTCCTTTTTGGCCCCGCGCATCCAGCAACTGGATTCTCGGGCCGCTGGGACCAGGTGGGTGGCGTGTGGCAACAGTTGCAAATCGTTGCCAGATTATCTTGTGTTAGGCAGTAAACATTTTTGTGAAGTAAAAAATAACTAACTAAAAATCGTTCATGACCCCGAAAGTGTTCGCGTACCACCTGGAAGGCCCTCGCGTACCACTAGTGGTACACGTACCACAGGTTGGGAACCACTGATCTACAGCATTGATGTCCCATCCTTTGGCTTGCCTGGGCTGCATTCAGTGTGTGGGAAGCCCCCCACTCCCCCAGAAGAATGAAATATTTTGGGAAATATTTAAAAAGGTAGAATATTACATTTCCCTAAAGGAGAAATGGAGAAACATGTTTTTAGAGGCAGAAGACAGACTCAATTTAAAAAAATAATTTTTATTGAACATTTTCAACATTAAAAAACACAAAACACAAAAACACATAAAACAAACCATTTTCCTCATTACAGCGACTTCGTACCGGTATCACTTGTATCCATAAATTATCTAAATTCTAATTTTTTAAATATATTCTACTATATTATTAACTCATTGTAGTCTATTATAAATCACATTACTTCTTACACACATATACATTTTTAAATACATTCTACTATATTATTAACTCATTGTAGTCAATTATAAATTACATTACTTCTTACACACATATACAAAGATATTTATATATTATTATCTAATTCTTATTTCATAATCATCTTTCTATTTTCTAACCAGGTGTACCATCTACTCCAGACTCAATTTTTCTTAATAGCCCCCAGCAGATATTTTTTGACCATTAAGATTGGACCATTTCACAAATCAAAGACAATAATACTTTGCTTTCTGTACAGATTAGAAGAATACAAGGAGATATTAATTTATTGATTTATCTTTTATTTATGCATTACAAATGAAATGAACGAATGAAATAGTTGTTGAAAAAGAAAAAAAATGGGTGACTCAATGTAACGATGTTCGAATATATTATACTATAAAAGTGGAATAGAATAAGAAATGAAATCAATGTAAACTACAATTATATAAGAAAATAGCACTAATAAGCTGTAAAAAGAAATTGTTAATGTTATATTTGTTTTTGGTGTTTATGTTCAATGTTGTAAGTCAAATGTAAGTCTTATGTTCTTTGTATATATATGTGTGTGTATATCTTTTTTAACAGAAAAAAACTAATAAAGATTATTTTTAAATTACAAAAAGAAAAAAAGAAAAAAGAAAGAAAGATTGGACCAGCCTTTTTACAAAACAAAAGAACTTCACCTCCAAGGATGGGATTAAAATTTACATTCTCCTCCACCCAAATTCTAAGAACAGGACATGACCCTTTAGGACAGTGTTTCCCAACCTTGGCAACTTGAAGATGTCTGGACTTCAACTCCCAGAATTCCCCAGCCAGCATTCGCTGGCTGGGGAATTCTGGGAGTTGAAGTCCAGACATCTTCAAGTTGCCAAGGTTGGGAAACACTGCTTTAGGACATAATAGGATTAACCCACCACCATTTAGCAAAAGACACAAGCCCATGCATTACACAACCCCTCCAGAACAGTTCAAACTTCAAAGTCACAGAACCCTATAAAGATCCATCCACTCATTCAACCATTTGTTCATCTGATCCAGAATCACAAAACCTGGTGGTTCTGTTCACCCATAAATGGACCTTCTTTCCAAATCACTCTCTAGCCTCCACGTTGTTTCCAGCGTCTTTCTCCCAGCTTGGAACTGAGCCAGATGGATTTTCCATCCAACAAGTGAAAAGGAATTATCTTGGGCCACAGAGAAAGTATATTAATATAGTTAAGGTATATAAACAACAAACTTCCTTTATTTTTTTAATAAATCTTGTGTAGGTTACATTACTAGCTGTCCAGGGCTGCATAGGGCCCATGGCCCATGGATTGGACCAGGTGTGAAATGCTCCCGGTTTGGGCATGGCTGCCAGTCGTCGTAGAGGCAGTAGCGATCGCAACGCGAGGCTTCGCCCACCTGCCTGGACGCCGCCATTTGGGTTCTTTTACCCTCTGCGCATGCGCAGAATGCTTTGCACATGCGCAGAGGGTAAAAGAACCCAAATGGCGGCATCCGGGCGGGTGGGCAAAGCCTCGCGCTGCGATCGCTACCGGCTCTACAATGACCAGCAGGCACACCCGAACAGGGAGCATTTCACCCCTGGATTGGACATGCCTTATCTAGATGGTACCAAAATCCCAGGAAGCTGAGATTTTATGTAAACAATATACAGCCCCTGTATATTGCTTTTCATCCATTCAATGACCAAACCCAGCCATTAATTCAGCTCCTGAACAGCCCCAGCTGACATAGTGAAACCAAGAGAAATCAGCTACATATTGGTTCTTCCTATTTAGGCCCACATCTATGTGTACTAACTTAAACAAAAACATGTCTAGGCCTAAAGGATCTAGGCAAGAAAAACTGCACTCATCCGACGGTTTGGATTTTCACAACCCAGGCTTGGTTGTCTTATCCTGACTCCAAAAGTCCGACAACAAAGTTTGCACTTTTTTTTTAGGAATTTATGTTCTCAACCAATCAGTGGAACAGCTTGCCTTCAGAAGTTGTGGGTGCTCCAACACTGGAGCCTTTTAAGAAGAGACTGGATAGCCATTTTCTAAAATGGCTTGGTTATTTTCCTTTTCAGATCTTTTGAATTTACACTTTGTGTTTGGCATCCTGTAACTCCTGTTTGCTGGTCCCATTCTGTCCCAGTTCCTGCATAGTCTTCTAATATAGGTAAGAATCAACCATTTTGCTATGGTGGCGACTGTCAGATTGCATGCCACACAAAAGTTGAGCGTTGTGTTGTTTTTGCGATTGCGGTGGTGGCTGGTTCTACTTGGCTGTGCTTTCAGAGAAATGCTTTATGACCAAGACTGACATTTATGCTGGATTCATTAAGACTTTGATTGGTTTGTTTGGAGACTACATTTGTTGCTTCATTGCAGAGTATCAATGGTTTTATCTGGATTTATGCTCCCGGCGTGAAAGAAGATACAAAGGCCATGATGAAAATGTTACGCCAATCATGAAAAGCGTCTTTTGGTTTCATATTGTGCGTTTAAAGGTCAAAAGGGTAGAAAAGTTGACACATAAGGAAAGATAATGAAGCAAAAAAAAAATCTGGAACATTTTCATGTTAATATATTTTATGCCTTGCTTTCTTATTATAGCAAGAAACATAGATGAGACCTCTTCCTTCCCAGGTGCATCTTCCTTCCTTCCTTCCTTCCTTCCTTCCTTCCTTCCTTCCTTCCTTCCTTCCTTCCTTCCTTCCTTCCTTCCTTCCTTCCTTCCTTCCTCTCCATCTATGTCAATTTTAAACTACTGTTTACTGTTTTAGTGTTTTATTGATTGTAGGCCATCTAGACTCAGCCCCAGGTGAGATGAGCAGCATATAAGTTTAATAAATAAATGAAAATATTTTGCCGAAACCGATGTGCTAGTTTCTGAGATACGTTGCCATTTGACCAGTGCAACCACTTTGACAGACATCTCTACAAAGCTCTCGTAGATCTCTCTTTCACATACTCCCTCATTTTCACCACCTCTTTAAAAAAATGGCAAGAGGAAGGATCAGTTCATTTTGGGGCCAGGCTGATGAATCCCTCAATTCTATATTCCGCTCTTTCTTCCCCTGAAGGGACTTTTTTCTTGACTAAATGCCAGAAGTGTTTCCTCTTTCTGGCATGAGTGTTGTTCACCACAATGTTCCTGAACTCCATATCAGAAGATTTTGGATTACAGTCAAATTGATTTAAACTTCTGTCCTGCGAGTTAAAACCTCCTCAAATTGCCCATTACACTGCAAGTTTTGGTTTTGCACAAATTGGCAAAACGCGCAATATATTAGAGGTCAGGCATGAATTATACACCAAATATTAAAAACATTGACATTCTATCCACATTTTATCCCTTTTTCGCTGTTGATTATTGTATGATTCTGCTGCCATATAAAAAGAGGCTCATTAGCCATTAATAAAATGAGAGTATACAGTAGCTACATCTTCCAGCTATTGGTTTAAGTTAAATATTTATAAAGCTGAACTTGACAGTTCTTGACAAGGAAATGATATAAACCACCAGCCAGGTTTGGAAAGATCTGATTCTCAAATGAACTTGTTCTAAGGAAAGCTTATTAAAGATGACCCTAGTACCGCTGAAGAAATCCTGATCTAATAGAAGGCAGTGTGAAACAGGTTTCATGAAAATGGTCAAGTTGCTTCATAGCCATCCAGCTTGTTGCAGAATGGACGATTTCTAGTTGAGCAAGAGAATTGGAACAGCAGGATGGAGGCCCCGCTGCTCAGGGGTGGGTTCCACTTACCTTCGCCACCGGTTCGCATTGTGATGTTTCACGCACATGCGCTTTGGTTGTGCATGCACGCATCCCCTTGCACAAATTGGCTTCCATGCATGCGCAGAAGCAGGAATTAGCCCAAAACACAGCTGAGGAGTTCATTAGCTGTGCTTCAGGTGAAGAAATAAAGGTCAGAATTCACCCGTGGGCGGGTGGGAGGGCCATTTTTCAAGCCGCGGAAGGGGAAAAATTTGCAAAAAATGCTAAAAAAAGATGGCGGCACACACGGACCAGCACCGACAGTGACGTCACCAGTGAGTCGCTACTGGTTCGGGTGATCTGGTCTGAACCGGGAGGAACCCACCCCTGCCGCTGCTAAAGGTGAAGTGGCTACATAAGCAGGTTTAAAATGTAGTGGGTAACAAAAAAAATGACACTAACTAGATATGCTTTTAATTGAACAATTTTATTATTAAACACGTGAATTCATTTACAGTAATGTCTATATTCTCACATTTTAATTGATCCCCGAGTTTAATAAAGACTGTGAGTGAATCAAAATATAAGCTCCAATTCTCTCATACCCATATATTTGATTTATATAAGTGAGAGCGAGATGAAGCAGAGAGAGATTGCAGTGTCAGGGTTTGTTTTGTTGCACAACAGAATCTGGGGCAGGGAGATATAGGTAGCCACCTTTGACTTCTATGTGTTTGCATGTCACTGGAACCAACTGATGAAAGAACTGGACTATCAGGTTTTTTGGCTTAAAAGATTATGCACTGCAGGGGGGGGGGTGTATTCAAAGGGAAGCAGAAGTGGTTCTGTTGCATTGAAGAATGAATTATTCTTATATTTCAACACTAAATTTATACGATTCGCATATCAGTATCTACTTTTGTGCTTAATTCTAGAGATGAATTTCAGTTATAACTTGAATCCAACATGCAGGAATTGTGAGAAAATCAAATTCCATGTTGGGGGTAGACATTAGGAAAGGAATAATAATAATAAAAAAGCTTGCCAATATCGTAGTGATTTTATACAAATTTATGGTAGAAGCTATCTGGAATATTGTGTATGGTTTATGTTTTTTTTAAATCTTAATATTCCATTAGCTGACAAATAAAGATGAAAAGTGACCACTGAGTCATTTGTTCATTTTATTTTATTCTGCATGTTGTAACTTTTAATTTGCATTGTCACTGGAAATCTGGTCAATAACTGCAGCAAAATCTTTAATCTGTAAAAAGTGGATACAGCCCCCTCTTCTCAGGCCTATAAGCAGCCAGCTGTTCATCTGACCAGCATAAAAGTATTAAGTACATAATACTATTGAATATCACCTAGGCAAGATATTACTTTTATCTAACAATTATATTTGCTTCTGCATATTGATCTCTGTCAACAGAAAAGTAAAAAAAAGCTCTAATTGGCTTTGCTAATCATTCTAAGCAAAAATGTGTGTTTCTTAAGTTTTTTCCCCCCTTAGAATTGTGGGAGTACATAACATATTGCATGTTTTGCAAGCTCAGTTAACTGTGGGTTGTGGAATGAAATGTGGTTACAAAATGAGTTAAGTGAAATGTTAACAGATGCTCCAAATCTGATACTGCCTTCTAGGCATCACCCAGACATGGTAGCTCTGTTATATCTGTACTTAAACTAGAAGTAAACTGCAAATGATTTATACCTCGCTTCTTATTTATTTCCCATTGCATTTCATGTTACAGAGAGGTAAGTATTAATTAATCCATCTTTTTTACAATGTTTGTAAAAACTTTCCCCTCAGGATGTTCTCACTTTCCACAGCACATTTTGCATTTCTTTGGTGCTAAATTAAACAAAGAAGTATTTAACTTTTGATGTTATCATTGATGTTACTGTCATCAATTTTAAATCTCATTCAATATTGGATGCCAAAGCTTTTCCTGCAGTGTACAGCTGAGATCTCTGTGGCACAGCATATTAGTACCTCAAGCCCTAAAAACCTTATGTTGCTATTAGACTCTTATTGCTATTTCTTTGCTGTGCCCTGGAGTTTTTGCTCTGAAGAGCTATTTAAGGTCCCAAGGAGAAATTAATTCTCATGTTGTACTTCTACACTCTAGGACTGCTATTCATTTAGATATTCTGTAAAGGCAGAATGCTTTAAATTCTCCCCATCCAAAATGACCCAATCTCATATGACAGAATGCCAAAATGTCTTCTGCTTTAATGATGCTGTGATATCAAAAGATCACCAGAAACTTGTTGAAATTGAAACATCAGAGAGATATGGACAACTTTTTTTTAAAGAAAAAATTGAGAGTGACAGTTACTCCGCTGGTCCATCAGACCTATAAGAAGGATATTTCCAGAGCTAAAGTCACACCTCTATCTTACACACATGGAATCTTCTTTCAACAAGGGGTCAGAAAAGTCAAGGAGATAACTGAGACCACCTGATCAAAGTTCTACCTCTTTTGAACCTACATTGCACACAGAACATTATTTAAAAAAAGGAGCATGATATTGATTGCATGCCTATTTTGACTCTTACTCTCTCTCATAGACACCCCTGGACAGTATTCTTCATGACTTTTAACAAAATACTGTATTTTTCGGAGTATAAGACGCACCTTTTAACCCCCCAAAAGAGGGTGAAAATCTTGGGTGCATCTTATACACCGAATGTAGCCCCACCCACCCAGCCACCCCCACCCTTTGGCCTCTGCCTCCCAGCAATTTACCTCCTTGCAGCAAATAGGCACAGCCTGATTAGCACAAGCAATTATCAGCCTCCCGACTCTCAGCTGAGAGGCTGCAGCCAGTGCTAAAATGAAAGTGAAACTAAAGCTGCAAGGAAGCAAATTGCTGGCAGGGAGAGGCAGAATTTTATTTTCTTGTGCTAATGAGTTGCTGAAACCGGATGCAAGGAGGTAAGTCAATAACTATAAATGTCTGTAGAATGTTCAAATGATTAGACTTATTTTTTAAAGACTGCTTTATTATTGTTCTAGACAACTTAACAAAATGAAGCTTTTTAAAATAAATGCTTGATCTAAAGAGGCCCAGTGCTATTGTATCTTCTTTTAAATAGTAGAGAATACTTCCAGAAAGCCACATCAATTTTAACAGCTTCTGTACAAGTATTGTCTGAAATGTAACAGTGTCCTGTTTAGTATTAAGATAAGGCAGCTGGGTTATACCCTGACTTAATCATGTTTGGAGTAGATCTATTTAAATAATTGGGAGGAATTAGTGTGATTACATTTAAGAAAACTTTGTGGCATTAATATACTGCCATATTGTACATTTCTCCAATTCTTTGCTATTTCTATGGGTCAGGCACACATGCACAGAAATACACAGCTAACAGTGTATATCATCTATGCTGTTTGCTGTTTGGCAAATTGTTGGGAGGCAGAGGCAGAATTTTTTTCCCTTGTTTTCCTCCCCCAAAACTAAGGTGTGTCTTATACTCCGGTGCGTCTTATACTCCAAAAAATGTGGTACTTCACTGTATTGACATCATGTTCTTGATCTGTGACTATCAAGTCACAAATCATGCCTTGTTGCACTAGTTGTTTCCATTTTGTACTTAACTACAAATGTGCTCTTATCAAATTGCTGAGAGTTGAATGGCAGTTTTGTAAATCTGCTTTTGTGGAAAATGTCTATTTCCTAAGCTGTTTTCCAAGGCCTTATTTCTTAATAGTTTGGTGGATACTCCCAGGAAGAGAGCACTAGTTTCTTCCATATTCCCACTGCATAGCAACACTTGTAGGTTATTATTTCAGTTGTTCTTCTGTCAGGTAACCCTTTCAAAGTCTATGCTATATCCATAGCTACATAGTTTTGCAAAATGTATTGCAATGTATCTCATTTTTAGAAATAGTCTCTACTGTCAGCAGCAGAGCAGGATTCTGTGTTAGAACTTCTGTATATGGCCCTACAGAACAAAGAGTCCACATGTGCTTTTCTGCTTAACTGCAACAAGGAAGCAGGAAACCTTTATATAGAGAAAAGACATTGAGTATATCATAGATGCAATAGGTTTATATGCATCTATCTATAGATGCATAGATGCTGTCTACTGGATACTGCTGTAGTTGTTGCACAAAATACATGAACACTGCATTCCAACATCCTGCCCAAGAGTTGATTGGAATTGCAATGTTCTGCCAATGTAAAAATCTAAAAAAATGGGGGGGGGGAGTAGGAGCCATACATGCCAGACATAGATTCCTAGAAAGCTGTTACCCATTTGGTTATCATTTAATGCAGTTTAGTTTAATTGGGTCCTGGCTTCGTGCCTTTGATACCCTTGCATACACTTCCAATCAAAGCATCCTTGTCAGAATCACTTTGATTAAGCAGCAAGATCTGACAGTGTTTCACAAATGCCATTCATCTGGGCTCCAAGAAACCATCAAACTGGTTTTTAAGCTGATAGCTCTGAAGGCAAAATAGATGGTTGTAATCCAATGACTACGTTGCAGGCAAATGAGATCTGGTGGGTATTTAGTTAGCATTTTGCATCGTTCTTGTTAAAAAGCTTTGTCTCTTCTAATGTCTGTATACTGTATTCTTAAGTGCCTACAGGATTTTTTTTTTGTTTTTGCTTTTGTTTTTGCATAAGTTTCAGGAATAAGATGAGAACATTTCAACTGTTAAATCACAAACTGTGACTTTATAGTCCCATTATATGCCAGAAATAGTGGAGTAATTTTCATATATGCGTTGCTTATCTCAGAATTAAATTTTTGTGTGTGTATCTTTGAACAAAGATTGGCGCAATGGAAGATACTTTAATTGTATGTGGCCATTTTCATTTTTTATTGCCTTTCTATTCTGGCTATATTGTATGGGAAATCTGGTCACATAAAACCTGCTGCTATGTGGTCAAAGAATAATAAGAAAAAAATATATGAATAGAAAGACATAGAGAAGGTATCCGAACTGAGAAAACGTACGCTTCACATTCTTAAAAATTACTTGTCAAAATGAGCAAATCTTCCTGGACTAGAAGAACTAATTACATGACTCAAAGAAATAATCATTCATATGTTCTTCTAAAATTATATTTGCATGCCTGTACTGAAAGCAATCCTAGGTTGAAATCTGCATTTTCTATTTTATGGTGGTTACAATTGGAAATCTAATTTACTCATTATCTTATAAGTGCCAAATATTATTTGAGCTATTAAAAAGATTTAGACCATGAATTTTCCTCCATTATAATAACCTGTAGGTCTTAGTTCCTGAACAACATGGAGAAAAAAAAAGTATTGAGCATTTCATTATAGCTAGTCCCCGACTTACCACATTTCAATTAGTGACCATTTAAAGTTACAACAGAACTGAAAAAAGTGACTTATGACTGTTTTCCACACTTACCACTGTTGCAGCATCCCCATGGTCACGTGATTTATATTAGAATGCTTGACAACCGACTCACATTTATGACGGTTGCAGTGTCCTGTGGTCATGTGATCCCCTTTTGCAATATTCTGAGACGCAAAGTCAATGGGGAAGCCAGATTCATTTAACAACTGTGTTACTAATTTAACAACCGCAAGAAAGGTCATCAAATGGGGCAAAACCTACATAGCCACTGTCTTGCTTTGCAACAGAAATTTTGGGCTCAACTGTGGTCATAAGTCAAAAACTATCTGTATTATTGAGAAAAGCACAAAGTACACAAATGAAGTGCAAACGAAAGTGTTTTGGTCTGCTTATGTTTGGCTGGGAAAAACTCAGTCTGAAATCAAGAGAGCTGTAAACAACCAGATTTAACAATATTAAGCTAACTGGACCAGCCAGTTCCAATAAGCCATTTTCCTATTTCCTTACTCCAAAACATAGAATCCTTTTCCTGATTAAATTATGTGAAGTCATCAAATTTGTGAATAGGTAATTGTGAGAAGACAGGCTGCCTACAAAATGTCCAACACCTGTGCTGCTGTTGCCCTATCCCAGGGGTCAGCAACCCGCGGCTCTGGAGCCGCATGTGGCTCTTTCATCCCTCTGCTGCGGCTCTCTGTCGCTCAAAATATGTGTAACAACTGCCAATATGCGACACCCGCCGGCACGCAATTTATTGAGCTTTTCGACCCACGGTAGGCCAACCATGAATAAATCTAAGAAAAGAAAAGTTTCAGAAGAAAACAGAATCTTTAATTCAACTATATATGCTAGTTTTGTGGTCGCTCAGGAAATAGTCAGACACGGGAAGAGTTTTGTGGCTTCCGGTGTTTTCACTTCTGTGGGAAACAGGTCCAAATGGCTCTCTGAGTGTTTAAGGTTGCTGACCCCTGCCCTATCCCTTTAAGGTCTCTCCCCAGTCAGCACAGCAATTATTGGCTATAAAAGCTAAGTAGAGAGGTTGATGGGGATGTTGGTGAACTGGTGTGATACCCTCCCCCACTCTGTTGGATAGCCCATGTTTTGGATGTCCCACTTTTTTATGACTATCCCATGTTTTGATTTATCCGACTGCTGGCACTAGTTTGTCATAGGTTCCTTTGCATATACCCAAGTCAGTATATATATATTTTGGGGTTTGCATATACCAAACCTCAAAAGAACCAACGCAACCACACAGACAACACAGCCACACAAGCACTCAAAGGCTAGTACTCACTACTCACTATATCACTCTTCCCACTTCTACCTCACTTCCTCCTCCTGCTCCTCCAACTCCTACGTCTTATGAGTCCTACTGCTGGAGAGCAATAGCAATAGCACTTTACTTATATACCGCTTCATAGTGCTTTACAGCCCTCTCTAAGCGGTTTACAGAGTTCAGCATATTGCCCCCAACAATCTGGGTCCTCATTTTACCAACCTCGGAAGGATGGAAGGCTGAGTCAACCTTGAGCCAGTGAGATTTGAACAGCTGAACTGCTGAACTAGCAGTCAGCCTGCAGTCGCAGCATTTAACCACTGCACCACTTCAGCTCTTGGAGAGCAGTATCTCCACCTACTTTAGGCTGCTTTAGGAACACACACCTCCTTCCATCTCTCCCAAATACCAACACCGCCACCTCCAGCTGCCTCTCTGCTCAGCTTTTATGCCAATGGTTGCTGTGCTGGCTAGGAACAAACCTCAAAGGTGCTGGTCATTTTGTAGGCAGACTGTCATCTCACAATAATATTGTTCCTCTACATGTCATACTATACATGATATGAACAATGAACAGGTGTGTTATAGCAGTGTAGCCACACACACCACTGACAATCACATCCTATATTATATTCAGGTGTCCCATCCTTTGAACAATGGGAATGCTCTTATTCCTAAAGAAACTAAAGTATATTGTATTAGTTTCCAATTTAAAATCTGTCTCTTGTGTTAGACTGTTATTGTTTAGAAAGTACTCCTAGGTTAACTGTAAAAGTAAGCTTCTTTCATAGCTATCCTTTTGATGGCTAAATCCTGAAATTGTCATTGTGGGAAGAAAACTGTGAATGTTTAACTAGATTTTCAAAACTTTATCAACTTTCTTTCAAGGAAAGCCAAGAAATTTTTGATTGATTGATTGATTGATTGATTGACCACCCATTGAGTAACGAAACAACTCTTAAATTAAACTATGATGTAACAGAAGGACTAAGGAACTGCAGATTTGAATCGGTAATCATAAAATTTGCCAACTGTAGTCCAGCCAATCATATAATTGCAGTCCAACCAACTGCATGGGGCTTTTCTCATTTGTGGAAATGAGAAAAGAGAGGTGGGAAATTTATATGCCAGAGATGGACAACTATGGCCCCTTTACGACCTATGGACTTCAACCCCCAGAATTCTTGGGGGCCAGCATGGACTCTTTGGTGGAATGATAGTATACAGTACCATCACAACAAAGTAGCAAAAGCAAGTACAGCAAGCTATATTTATTCCTTGCCCAGGTATGCTGAAAAGGGGGGAAACTCCTAGATAGCAAATATCATTTTAGACCTCCTCTAAATCATTTGATAATTTTCTCTTTTTTTCCTGAAAAGAATTGGTACAGACAAAGTTAAAAAGTCTAGTTCAGCTTTGGGGGAAGGGGGATTTTAAACCAACATGATCTGATACACTCCGGATGTCTAGGATTCCCAGCTAACATGCTGACTAAGAAACCTAGCAGGGGATCTGAAAGGGAAAGGCTAAGGCTATTAGTCTGATGCATTGCTGATGATTTACTACAGAGAGCAACTCAGGCTCTCCCTCCTAGTCGTTCCATCTTTGAAAGTCTTTAGTACCAAGCATGTCCATTTCTCCTTGGAGAAGCCCATCATGCAGATCATTGACTTACACCAGAGGTCTTCAAACTTGGCAACTTTAAGACTTGTGGACTTCAACTCCTAGAATTCTCCAGCCAGCATAGCTGGCTGGAGAATTCTGGGAGTTGATGTCCACAAGTCTTAAAGTTGCCAAGTTTGCAGACCCCTGACTTACACGAACAAGGAAAAAACTGTCACTTCCTTTCTGGGTTTCCCTGACATTTTATAAGATTAGATTTATTTTGCAAGGCAGGAAACAGATGCATTTCTCCAATAAGACTGTCCCAAACTGGGGTTACTTGTTGGGCAAATTCAGTAGGAAATTAAAAAAAACAACAAATATTCCCTTGACTTTTATGAAGCCCAGGCTTAAATGGTAAATGACTCAAATTGCAATCTAGATGGTTGAGATAGCAATAGAAAAGTATTATAGTTAGGGTTTATACCTACTTCTTTGTCCTCACACAAAAACCAAAGGGTGGTTTTCATTCCCCCCCACCATTAGACTCCCCCAAAATTATTAAGCACTGATAAAAAGAAAAAAATTAATTGCAAATTATAGTCATCGCATGGATCCATTTCAAACCTCATAATATTTCTGCTCTGCTTAATTTTTTTTTGCATAATTTATTCATGTGTGGGGTTCCAGAAGATTGAATAAACTTTTTGATTTACTGCCCTTGTACTGTTTCTAATTAGATAGCTCCTCGCTCTAAAGTGTTCGCACAAGGAGCGATCATTTTAAAATATCATGCCATATTAAGCAATTGTAAAATGCATATATTTTGTGTAATTACAAAACTCATTCTCTTGTCCTCAAGAGAGTTCCGTGTAGAATAATAAAGTTAGGAAATGTATTGGTTGGTGGAGCTGGTGCAATTTCTAATTTGCACCTTTCATGTTCCTTGTCATGTTTTATTTACTCTGAAATGTCAAGCATAACTAAAGTTGGTCCAGAAGGAGTGTTATACATTCACCTTTTTTCCCCTGGAAAGGTAATGCATGTCAGGAATGTATGTATGAATGTATATGTGTGCATATTCATTATGTACGTGTATATTCATATGTTTATAAATTAAGATTTCTCAATATTGCATTATATTGTATACAATAGGACTGAAGCTGTAGTTGTAAATTTATTTGTTTGGGAGTAAGTCCCATTGAGTTCCATGGCATTCAGAGGATTTGTTTGGGGGAGTAGTTTTTCTCCTAGTTTTCTCCTAAATGTAAAATAAATCTTTCCACAAGCAATTGTTTGTGTCTTATGGTCAAGTTCAACAATGTTATTCACATTATACTCATTGTTAGATCATATTGTCAGTTACTTGTAGAGTTACAGTTACTGAACAATAATTGTCGAGTTATTGTCAGAGTTATTGAGAATCAGGCAGATACAAGTTCAAAAAAGTATTATTATTAACATACAGTACTACCATTACTGTCACGTAGTGAATATTGTCAGTTGTATGTCTATGCAGGGTGATACACCCCTATCCTAATATTATGGTATATTCCAATACAGGCAGAACACATGATATGAGTTGTACGCATGTGTGCATTCCTGATTCTCCATTATTCTCCTGTGGTTTGGCTTCTGACCGGGAGCGGTCGTATTTAATTAGCAAGAATGTAATTATTCAGAATTTATTGTTTTTGTACCGAAATAAATATTTTCTATTAGACTTTTAACTTCGGCTTTATTTCTAAATGTCTGAGTTCCGAGAGAAAGATCAACATCGCCGCTATGGAGATTTATTCTCCTTAACAATTACATACAGTACTACATTACTAAAAGGCATGCATTTTCAACAATTTAAAGCTCCTTTTATTTCATTTTATTTTTAAATGTTATTTATTTGTTAATATCTTATTTATGGTGGGAGCATGTCACACTTTCAAAATGCTTCGGAAGCCCAAGAAATTGAAAAAAGAAGATCAGGAACCTACAGTATATCCTTCATCATACATCACACAAGCTTTGTTCAGTTTTGTATGCTGTACTGTATTTATAAGTTAGAGTCCTTGCAGTTTTATTAGTTTCGGCTAACCTTGGCTCAGCCAGTGAAAACTTGAGCTACTGTTTAATACGGGCTTCAATACTGTGTTGAGGAAATGATAAAAGATAAAGCTGGAATTGACTGAATCTCTGCTTGCAAGGTAAGTAAAACGTATCATCAGCTATGCTTTCTCCTTTTTTCATTCAGGACTCCCAATGTTTTGAATGGACCCATTAACCAAACTGTCATCAGAAGTACATCTCTATCGAATGTACTTCTTGAATGTCTGCCCAGTCATATGATCTATACTCTCACTTAAGCCAAATATTTATTTGAATGATTTAATCATAAACTGAATTAATACAGTACATTGGGGCATTCAACTCAATGCTATTTTCTACAGCTGGAAGCAGCACTCCCATAATTTTAAGTAGTGTTTCTCCCATTACCCAATTTAGCACTTTGAGAATATTTATTTATTTATTTATTTATTAGATTTTTCTTCTATTTTTTTACTTCATAAGTAACTCAAGGCAGAGAACATACATAATACTCCTTCCTTCTCCTATTTTCCACACAAGAACAACTCTGGGAGGTGGTTGGATGGAAAGAAATTGACTGGCCCAAAGTCACCCAGCCAGCTTTCATGCCTAAAGTGAGATTAGAACCCATGGCCTCCTCATTTCTAGGGCAGCACTTTCTCCACTACTCCAGACTGTCTCTCATTATTTTCTATGATGTCTAGTCCAACCAACCATCTCAATTTTAACTAACAATAGAACGAATTAAATTCAAACTTGATTGAAGGAGGATGGCAGGTTTTTTTTTCATAGCTTTGGCCTGAGAAAAGCCACATCTTGAGGAGCAAATGCAGCAGCTGAGCCTTGTTTGTTCACATGACCACTCAGATATATACTTGTTCTTCTACCCTGCTAGGTGTGCAGCAACAGCCCAAAAAGTTAGATTGCATTAACAGAGAGATAGAATCAAGATCACATGAAGCATTAGTACCGCTTTATAAGGCCTTGGTAAGACCACACTTGGGATATTGCATCCAATTTTCGTCACCGCAATATAAAAAAAAATATTGAGACTCTGGAAAGAGTGTAGAGAACAACAACAAAGATGATTAGGAAACTGGTGGCTAAACCATATGAAAAGGATTACAGGAATTGGGTTTATCTAGTCTAATGAAAAGAAGTATGATGATCATGACCTTGATGATGATCCTCACTCAGTAAAGGACCTTGGAGTACTCATCTCTAATGATCTAAGTGCCAGAGCCCACTGCAACTACATAGCAAAGAAGGCATTAAGAGTGGTTAACCTAATCTTGCGCAGCTTCTTCTCTGGTAACATTGTACTCTTAACAAGAGCATACAAAACATTTGCTAGACCGATTCTTGAATACAGCTCATCAGTCTGGAACCCACACTACATATCAGACATTAACACAATTGAGAATGTCCAGCGATACTTCACAAGAAGAGTATTACATTCCTCTGTTCACAACAGAATTCCTTATGAAACCAGACTTGAAATTTTGGGACTTCAAAATTTAGAACTCCGCCGCCTTTGATCTGACCTAAGTGTAGCTCACAAAATTATCCGCCTCAATGTCCTACCCGTTAACGACTATTTCAGCTTCAACCGTAATAATACACGAGCTCACAATAGATACAAACTTAATGTAAACCGCTCCAGACTTGATTGCAAAAAATTCGACTTCAACAACAGAGTTGTCAATGCCTGGAACACTTTACCTGACTCAGTAGTTTCTTCCCCAAACCCCAAAAACTTCAACCTCTTATTATCTACCATTGACCTCACCCCATTCCTAAGAGGTCAGTAAGGGGCGTGCATAAGCGCACAATCGTGCCTACCGTTCCTGTCCTATGTACCCATATAATCATACCTCTTTTACTCTTATTCATGCTTGAAATATTACATATATATTCAATCATGTTTTACTGTTTGTACTTTGCTTATAATCATATATGCTTGACAAATAAACAAATACAAATACAAGTACTAGGGGAGTAATGATAGCACTGTCCCAATATTTAAGGGACTGCCACAAAGAAGGGAGTGGGGGAACAACCTATTCTCCAAAGCATCTGAAGGCAGGACAAAAAGCAATTGATGGAAATCCCAAAGGTGCTTTTTCAAGAGGCAACTGGACTTTTTGTTTTTTCTTTGAAGACATTTCACTTCTCATCCAAGAATCTCCATAGACAATTGATGGAAGCTAATCAAGGAAAGATCCAACCCAAAATTAAGGAGAAATTTCCTGACAGTGAGAACAATTAATGAGTGGAATGGCTTGCCTTCAGAAGTTGTGGGTGCTCTATCATTGGAGACTTTTTAGAAGAAACTAGAAGACAGACATTTGTTTGGAACAGTATAGGATCTTCTGCTTGTGCAGGGGGTTAGACTAGAATATCTCCAAGGTCCCTTCCAACTCTGTTATTCTGTTAACTGTTGGCTAGGAAAATAGCAACATCAAACTTTTTATACCAACAGAAATCTTGGTGACAAGAAAAGGGGGAAGGAAGTTAAAAAGGATTGATCTGCTAGCAGGAAGAGAAGGATTAGAACTTGTAGAAGAGGGGAAAAAGAAGAGATAGCTGACAAACCTTGTTGAATAAAGCAATTTTGGAATCATTTAAGGTGAGCTCGTTTCAAAGCAGATCCAGGACTTTTGAAATAGCTGGTAGCTGGAGGGAGTATTCCAAAATGAGGAGGAGAAGGAGGAGGAAGGGGAGGAGGGGGGGAGGAGGAGGAAGAGATGCAGAAAAGGATATGTACTTGTTGTGTGGTTGATCAAGATCAAATCCTGCTATCTCTGAAATTGCCAAGCAAGTGTAATTAATGCTTTTACTTACTAAGAAGAGCTTAGGTTGCTCAGCATAATATGCAAAATACACTCTAGGCATTTACGTACAAAACAGATGGACTGGCTGATTCAAGAAATTGTTTTAACTGTAGAGAAAGCCAGCTTTCCCTGTCATTGGTCCAGGAATCATTCCGCAAGCCTAGCCAAAAAATTCTCTGACCTTCCCAGAGAGATCCCCTGTGCAACCTTCGGTGACTTGAAGGCAGCTTTTCATTCAATTCCTCCAGGAGAGGCTATTGGAAAAGCTAGCTGACTCCTCTATGGTTCATTGGCTTCTGTAGTTAATTATATCATTATACAGGAGGACACTTCCATATTCAATGAGAAGTCAATGGTATTTGCACAGCAGCCGTCCTCACAGAAAAGAACATCATGCAAGCACATATCCTCCCTTCTCCCATCACACTTTATCCCATATTTATGATGATGTCATTGTTCAACCACTTTCCAAATGTGAATTTTGCTTCTTATTGTAGGAAATCAAAGATTACTTTTCACACAGGTCTATGCTGATAACGCAATCATTCTCTCCCTTACCCAAACTGGGTTGTTCCAATTCCACAAGCCTCATACAAGGCGCGATGCCAGAGGACGCCAAGGCGTCCTCTGGCATCGCTGGAATAGCTAGGCTATGTTTTTCCTCCTTGCCCTATCCCGTTGCATTTGGTATGCAGAGCTCATAACCCACTTCTTATCCATTGTGCAGGAAATGAAAATGATCTAGTTTGACTTGCTGAATTCTCCATTGAAAATTTCCAGGGATGCCGCAAACGTTTTACTCAATTGCAATTGTTATTAGAAGACTCTTGGTTTGATTTGTATGCTGGTTAAAGGCACTGAACCTCTCTGTGTCTAATTTGAATTATTCCTAATCTTCTGTAACCTGCTTCTTGTATATTGTTGGCCTCTGGCTGTCAATGAAGAACAGTAAATGTTAAGAAGGTTGTAGAAATCAGTACACATATAATAGGATAGACTTTACCAGAAAAAGAAGATTTACTTTGCCACTACGTAACTTGGAAATGCTTGAATATAAAAAGCACTGTTTTACTGCCCACTTATCACAAAAAGTGCCATATGAAAGCGGGAGACCAGCAGGAATGACGTGTTTAAACAATTGAGTTTAAATGACGCACAAGTTTTTTTTTAAAGTGCATTGCTGAAGGAAATACTTCTTATCTCGCTTATGCTAGAAATTAAAAAAGGGGAAGATATGGAATAAAAAGGCATTGGTGTGTTGAATGTCTGATCATTTCCCGAAACTCCAAAACCTTATGAGATAAAGCTAAAATCAATGCAAGAATGTCCATTTTGGACCTGCATCTCAATCTTGCTCCTTATTCCAAGGGAATCAAGAGAATCATGGGAAGTGAGGTTCATTCAGAATCATATAACTGATTCAATAATAAAATTCCAGAATCCTAAGCAGAAATACTTCACATGCCTTGCCAGCTATCTTCTAACTGGAAATGTCAGAGATGTATGGAAAAGCTGTTTGGATGTATGGAAAGAGCTGAGTTGGTGCAGTGGTTAAATGCAGCACTGCAGGCTACTGCTAGTTCAGCAGTTCAGCTGTTCAAATCTCACCGGCTCAAGGTTGACTCAGCCTTCCATCCTTCCGAGGTGGGTAAAATGAGGTCCCAGATTGTTGGGGGCAATATGCTGAACTCTGTAAACTGCTTAGAGAGGGCTGTAAAGCACTATGAAGTGGTATATAAGTCTAAGTGCTATTGCTATTGCTATTGTTTTTTCTTGTTGAGCTATGGGTCTTGTCATAAATGCAATAAATTCCAATTAATTATTATCTCAGGATGGATCTTCAGAAGACGATTTGCTTCTTGATATGACTATTTCACTCAATGAGCCATGAAACGGAATAATTGCAAATCCTTTTGTTTTTAGAAGAAAATATGATTACGTTTAATTCCTTTACTAGTTACATGCTGCCTTTGGAAATTACTTGCAAGCAAATAACAAAACAAAGTTTAAAAAAAGAGACAGAGAGAGAGAGAGAGAGAGAGAGAGAGAGAGAGAGAGAGAGAGAGAGAGAAGGATGCTGGCATCATTAACCAACATGGATACCACAAAAGCAGTTTGTAAATAGAGAGTATTTTTAGAGCAATGTTAAGTGTAGGTATCAGGTCTAACTGTGGAAATCTGAAAAACTATAAGAGAACAGATGATAGTTCTACTACTAGACAGAATTTTTCAAACTTTGTTCAATAAGAACTTGATGGCTTTTTGCATGACACTAAAGGGGAAACAACCAAATTTCTATCACTAGATCTTTGGCTCTTGATCTATTTAACAACAGGTTTTGCAGCCTGAAAAAAATTGAAAGTTGATCTCCATCTCACTAGAAGCACAATGACAAGCCTGTTGCTCAATCAGTTTGATTCTGAAACAGCACCCATTAGCTCAAAGGGTAGAGTAGAAAGCAAACTAACACAAAATTCCTGTGATTATTGAATGACCTACGCAAGGGTCATCTTTGTAGATTTTACTTCAGCATTCAATACCATCATTCCAGACATTCTTCTAACTAAGCTAAACCAGCTAGTGGTACCCGAACACACTTGAAAGTGGATCACAAGCTTCCTAACAGACAGGAAGCAGTAGGTGAAGCTAAGTAGAATCACATCAGATACTTGTACAATTAGCACAGCCCCCCCCCCAAAGGCTGTGTGCTCTCACCACTTCTCTTCTCTCTATACACCAATGGCTGCATCTCAAAGAATCCATCTGTTAAACTACTGAAGTTCTCAGATGACACAACAGTGATCGGTCTCATTCGAGACAACGATGAATCTGCATACAGACGGGAGGTTGAACAACTAGCCTCGTGGTGCGACCGGAACAACCTGGAACTGAACATACTCAAAACCGTAGAAATGGTGGTAGACTTTAGGAGAAACCCTCCCATACTACCACCTCTTACAATACTAGACAACACAGTATCAACACTAGAGACATTCAAATTTCTAGGTTCGACCGTATCGCAAGATCTAAAATGGAAACCTAACATCAAAAATGTCATCAAAAAAGCACAACAAAGAATGTTCTTTCTGCGCCAACTCAGAAAGCTCAAACTGCCCAAGGAGCTGCTGAAACAGTTCTACAGAGGAATTATTGAGTCTATCATCTGCACCTCTATAACTGTCTGGTTTGGTTCTGCAACCCAACAAGACAGACACAGACTTCAGAGGATAATCAGAACTGCAGAAAAAACAATTATTGCCAACCTGCCTTCCATTGAGGACCTGTATACTGCACGAGTCAAAAAGAGGGCTGTGAAAATATTTACAGACCCCTCACATCCTGGAAATAAACTGTTTCAACTCCTACCCTCAAAATGACACTATAGAGCACTGCACATCAGAACAACTACTAGACACAAGAACAGTTTTTTCCCGAACGCCATCACTCTGCTAAACAAATAATTCCCTCAATACTGTCAAACTATTTACATACAGTAGTCTGCACTAATATTAATCTTCTCATCATTCCTATCACCCATCTCCTCCCACTTATGACTGCATGACTGTAACTTTGTTGCTTGTATCCTTACGATTTATATTGACTGTTTCCTAATGTGATCTGATTGCTTATTTGTACCCTATGACAATCATTAAGTGTTGTACCTCATGATCTTGACAAATGTATCTTTTGTTTTATGTACACTGAGAGCATATGCATCAAAGACAAATTCCTTGTGTGTCCAATCGTATTTGGCCAATAAAGAATTCTATTCTATTCTATTCTTACAGATTTACTTATTTACCAATGTGTATAACACCTCAGTTCTTGAAGTAACACAAAGTGCTTGCATGTTAGAATGAAAGAAATAATAGATTAATTAGCAAAGTAAAATAAATACTAGTAATACATAGTTACATGGAAAGGAGGAGGAATATCCAATACAAAACCATTATAACAATTAGAGATAAAGTTACAGGGAGTAGATTATTGTGGGAATGGGACAACTTGCCACAGCCAATTTGCTGTGGCCAGCTCACCATGGCCAACTCACCACAGGACAACTTGCTACAGGAC
Source organism: Diadophis punctatus similis (assembly GCA_023053685.1). Classification (NCBI taxonomy): domain Eukaryota; kingdom Metazoa; phylum Chordata; class Lepidosauria; order Squamata; family Dipsadidae; genus Diadophis; species Diadophis punctatus. The sequence goes on along the minus strand of JALIGW010000001.1, from coordinate 130,903,329 downwards.
AATGTAAGAATTCTATTTGATTATTTACAATAAATAAAAATTAATTTAATTTTTGCCATTCACATTTCATTCTGTCACTCCTTTTGCATCCTTTCTTTAATGATTCTATTCCACCATTTCTTTGATATTAGTGTAACTCTTGTTCTGCAGTGAGTTGTCATGTGGTAAGATGGCCATGGCGAGTTGTCCTGCAGCAGTTGTGGGTTCTAAAACCCTTTACTACCTCTTCGCGCATGCGCTCATACGCATGTGACGCTTCTGCGCATGCGCAGAAGCATCCCAGGTGGGTAAGCGGAGCCTCTTGCTGCCGGCGCTACCAGTTCTTAGAACCGGGGCGAACCGGGAGCAACCCAGCGCTGTCCTGCAGCAAGTTGGCTGTGGCAAGTTGGCTGTGACACAATTGTTAAGTGAATCTGTCTTCCCCATTGATTTTGCTTGTTAGGAGGTCACAAAAGGGTATCACATGACCCTGGGACCCTGCAATCATCATAAATGTGAACCAGTTGCCAAGCGTCTACATTTTGATCACGTGACTATAGGGATGCTGCAATGGTCATAAGTGTGAAAAATGGCCATAAGTCACTTTTTTTCAATACCGTTGTAACTTTGAATGGTCACTAAATGAACTGTTGTTAAGTCAAGGACTACCTGGTCTGCGTTTGGCACATTCTTTCTTTATTAAACATATATGCCACCCAGCTCACTATCAAGTGACTCTGGGCAGCATAGAAATTTAGGAACTACAAGAGTAGGACTCAGGAATCTAGTTTCATCCATGTTTTCGGTAGCAGCCTATCTGAACTCTGAACAACAGGTGGAGAAACACCTTTGCTTCCCTTCTTTAGAGCAACTGCAGTAGAAATTCTTTGTAATGATGGCCACAATTGTTTGGCCACATCCTTTCTCCTATTCTTACCTGAAAAACCTTCCCTAAGAATGTACAAAGCTTACTTGCTCAATTGGATTGTCATATTTTTGTCCTCTATTGGCTTTTCTTTTCTTTTTGCAAAAAAATAAACATTTTCTCTTATAGTTTATACAAAAATGTGAAGCATTACAGAAGGTGGTCGATATATAGCATGTCTTTGACAAACACGAAATGGTGTAGTCCAGGGGTAGGCAAAGTTGGCTCTTCTATGACTCGTGGACTTCAACTCCCAGAATTCCTAAGCTAGCATGATTGGCTCAGAAATTCTGGGAGTTGAAGTCCACGAGTCATAGAAGAGGCAACTTTGCCTACCCCTGGTGTAGTCTATATATAACAAAACGTACAAATGTAAATATGTTAATGTAAAGGAAAGGAAAGAAAAGAAAAGTGCTTAAAATCCTTCTGGGTTTCACATTTTTGGGCATACGAACTGCCTCTGACAGATGCCTCTGCGTGTGGGCCTGACCCTTTTCAGAGTGCTAATAAATGAGCAGCAATAAATGATCAGAGGAAGAACATAAATCAAGCGTGCTTTTAAAAAAAACCTATCTCTGGGGATTATGTCAAAAGTAGATTTAAAGTTTATGAAGTTCACAAAAAGTATCCCATGGGAGCTGGGGGAGAATTTTTTTTTTTTAAACAAGGTAATATATAATTAGTCCTTGACTAAGTTAGCTTGGCCAATTTGAAAACTGCCTTGCTCTTCTGCTAAAATGTTCACAGTACCTAGTCAGTTGAGTGACTTTCAATAGAGATGCTGAACGCTAAGCTTACTAATTACAGTACACTTAGCAGACTTTTGGGTCTTAATTTGTTGACTCAATTTTTGTCTCTTTCAAAAAACCCGAATGGAATAATTAATGCACGGCTCCAGATGTGACCAGTATTTGATCTTTGTGATTAAAAAAAAAAAGAGCTGTTAAATCAGGTATCCCCAATGTGATATTTGCACTGATAATTCCGGAGCTATCCCTGTGTTCAATTGTTTTATAAGCTGTGTTATTTTAGAACTGGGGTGGGGGTGGGGAAAACAATCAAGTGGGTCACCTAAAACTGGGCCCAGGATGAGAAGCATGTCAGAATCTACCTTAAAAATGGAGTGGAAGCATGGACCTGCCACGTGTATGCTGGAACGAGGTGGCCTGTCAGTTTCTCTGCCTAGATGGGCAAGAGAAACCAATTTCCCGTTCATTTCAGTGTCCATAGTTTCAAATCCTAGGCTGCGTTGCAATCTGCAATCTGTCCCCCCCACAAAAAAAATCCAGTTATTATTTTTGAAAATATAACCTGGATCTGGGAACATTCCTTTTCCTCTCCAAAAGCAAGGTTTCTTTTTCTTTTTTCTTTTTTGCCATGTTCATTTTTAAAAAAGACACAAAATACAATCATAAATGATATTGATGAAAACATTTTTAGTAAGCATTAAATCAAACCAAATTTTCACCTATCCCTACAGATACACAAACAGGTTGGGGAGTGGGGGGAGGCAATCAATGTTCTTTTCAGCTCCAATGTTTTGTAACTTAGAAATCATCTCTCTCCCTATCCTCCTCCTTCTCCCTACTCCACCCCCCCCTCTCTCACACACACACACAAACGCACAAAACAATAAGTAATGTGCGGCAGGAAAATTTAACACAAGCTGGCTGTTAAGTTTCCAAACAGGAAAGAGCCTCTCAGTAACAACCACAATCTTGGAGAGGTGACCACAGAGCCATCAACTGTTATCAGTCTGATGATGAGATTGCAATTGTCTCTACAGGAGGGAAACTGAAACCTCTCATTTCAATTTGCTACTTCAGCAAAGCTTATAAAACACATTGTATTATACTACAAGTGGCCCTATAGAATACCCATTGTCGCTTCAAGGACATTTTTTTTTGTTTTTGTCTGCAGGGTGTGAGTGTTTGTGCGTGGCCTATTTTATATATTTTATTTGGAATGTAAAAGGGTGAAAGATGTAACATTTAAGTACATGGCACGATCTCTAAGCAGACAGTTAACTCCTCTGTGAGGCTATGAAATCTGGCAATGGAGCGTTAAGTAGGTTCACTGGCCAAGCGAGATCTGTAGCTTTGCTTTCTTGAACCAAATGCATTCAGTTGTGTCAGTGCTACAAGTCAACCAACATGGCTTAGGGCTAGACATTTTGAAAGCTGGAGATCCAAAGCACCTGGTGGATTCCAGATGGACGAAGGATGCTGAAGTCTACCTGGGAATCATGTCAGTGTGTTACCTTTGCAACCATTTCCCCATCTGATGTTCTAATACAGGGGTGTCAAACTGGCGGCCCGCGGGCCCAATGCGTCACACGCAGGCCACACCCACCCTAGCTCTGCGAAGGGAAAAACATCACGAAACGTCACGTGACAACAACGTGAGGCCGCGAGTTTGACACCCGTGTTCTAGTATATAATCTCATTACACAGGTCTTTCCTATCCAATTCACAGGTACATATTTACAGCGGCAATGGAAGGAAGTAAATACCAAAATGAAGTAAACCCAATTCTTCTGAAAGAGCCCTGGTGGTTCAGTGGTTAGAATGCAGTATTGCAGGCTAACTCTGCCTTCCACTGCCAGGAGTTCGATCCTGATTGGCTCAAGGTTGACTCAGCCTTCCATCCTTCCGAGGTCAGTAAAATGAGGACCCAGGTTGTTGGGGGCAATATGCTGACTCTGTAAACCGCTTAGAGAGGGCTGTAAAGCAGTGTGAAGTGGTATATAAGTCTAAGTGCTATTGGTACTGCTATTGTATATTTGTATACAGTATAATATAGGGACTAGATGTAATCCCAGTCTTTTCTAAACATTCCACATCTATATACTCTTTTCCGTATCAATAGTCCAGTAAATGCAATTCTCTCACTCACAATCCATATTATAATATTCTATGGCCTCTTTGCTTCAATTTATGGGCTGACATAAGTGGTGATCAGGTTTAAATGGTATTGTAAATATATGATTCATCTGTATATGAATCTGTAATAGTCCAACTGATTGATCTCTATGGACTAATTTATCCTAGGGGCTACAGAAGTTTAAGATCCATATGTTTTATTATCTGTACAAAAAAACCCCAAAACCTCCCAACCCACCAAAATCACATTCAACTGATTTTACAGCTGGAATCCCCCCACCCATCAATTTGTCTCTGAGGAAGAATAGAAGATCCATTCTTCAACCAAGCTTCAATAGGTAAACCTTATAAGACTACTTGTAGTCTTATAAGGTTTACCTTATAAGACTACAGGTAGTCCTTGAGTTACAACCATTTATTTAGAGACTGTTTGACGTTAGAACAGTACTGAAAAAATTGATTTATGACTATTTTTTCCACATTTACGGCCATTGCAGCATCTCAGTGGTCACATGATCAAAATTCAGATGCTTAGCAATTGGCTCATTTTTATAACACTGTCATGAAATCATGTGATCATTTTTTGAGATCTTCTAACAAGCAAAGTCAATGGGGAAGCCCTATTCATTTAACAACCATGTTACTAATTTAACATCTGCACTGATTCACTTAACAACTGTGGCAAGAAAGGTCATTAAATGGGACACAGCTCACCTAACAACTCTATTGCTTAGCAATGGAAATTTTGGGCTCAATTGTGGTCGTAAGTCAAGGACTAGCTTTTATTAACTTTCAGCATCATTACAGCCATGTGACAAAGTTAGATTTTGGACATCTGACTTAGAACCAAGGGCGGGTTGCTCCTATCTCACTACCGGTGCGCTGTGCGCGCATTGCCATGTTGCGCGCCCCCCCTCATGCGACTTTGCTGAAATCTTGCGAGGGGACATGCGATTTCGGTGAGATTTTGCTTCCGCGCATGCACAGGAAGCAAAAAAAGCCAAAAAATTGCGGAAAAAAGATGGCGGTGCGCAACGGACCGGCGAGGATGGCACCGGAGCCATTTCGCAATCGGCGGCTCCCTACTGGAATGGCGGAGTGGACCGCACCGGTAGGAACCCACCCCTGCTTAGAACCATGAATTCCTTCCTTCCTAGAGTGATTTAACAAATTTTAAAACTGATGCCTGATGTTTTCTATTTCTTCTGCCTTCTCACCTCTTTTTCCTTCTGGTTTTTATAAATCTGTGAGAGACTGATAGACAGTTGATGGAAGTTAAGCTACAATTCAGTATTTATAGGAGCTGTCTCTGAACAGAGTAAAATTTAATCATAAGATATGACATCTGGATTTTAATATGAAACTTACTGCATAACCAAATTAGCAATATGTCTGTGGGTATGTGTGTTACCCACTGACAGGTGTATGTTTATAAAGCATCAAGGCAACTGTATAAGAGCACTTTTTTTTCCTCAGTTCTGTCAAAATAGAGTTCAAACTTTGGTTTGCTAGCCAGCTGCAGGAAAAAAAATGTGTTTTTTTTACTTTTTCTTTTCCCTACTTTCTTTCTTTTGAGTGAAAACTAAACTAAAATCCATATTTATAAGATGACATTTTTGTTGCCAGGTATTCTGTAAATGGGTTTAGCATAAAATAATATAAAGTGCTATTTACCGTATTCTCAGAATACAATACAGTGTTAACAGAAGGTAAATAAGATTGAGCCAGTATAAAAGGCATGGGCTGATAATGTAAACCTTCATTAAATTTCTTCTTTTCTCTCAAGCTTCCATTATATTGACATATTCCATTCAGTCAATGATGCTACAAGAACTAGCCATTTATCTGATCTTTGTAAATGCAAAAGGCCTCTTTTCAGTGACAGCTTCCTGGATTATCATATATTGTTCTTGTGAAGGTCATCAGTAACATTCCACCCACAGCTAACCAGAAATCAGCTGCTTCCAAACCAGACTGGTCAATGACTAACATTTTCTGCTAGTTCTGAGGTAGTAATTTCTGAGGGGGGGTCATGGTTATGAAACGGCCCTTAAAATGGCACCACCGCTGTAACATAATGTAAAATACCACAAGGAATGTTATGAGGGAATTACTAGAGTAGTTTTCCTGACTCTAGAATAAAAAAAGCCAAGTCAAGGATTATATTTCCAAAACTGGTGGCACTATGATAAAGAAGGAGCCATTACAAAAATCAGACTAAATTTTTTCTACAATATAAAATTAATTGTAGATCATTAATATAATGATTCACTGGAGAAGAGCCTAATGCTGGGAAAGACTGAAGGCAAAAGAAGAAGGGGACGACAGAGAATGAGGTGGCTGGATGGAGTCACTGAAGCAGTCGGCGTGAGCTTAAATGGACTGCAGAGGATGATAGAGAACAGGAAGGCCTGGAGGAACGTTGTCCATGGGGTCACTATGGGTCAGACACAACTTCGCGACTAACAACAAATTTAATGACTTGTACATAGTTATTAATTTTCTCAGACTCTCTTACTAAAAACTGCCAACTTGGTGGGCCTTTCTGATAATACCATCTGATAGAATTATTGAGTCTGTCATCTGTAGTTCAATAACTGTCTTGTTTGGTGCAGCAACTAAACAGGACAGGTACAAAATCCAATGGATAGTTAGAACTAAATAAAAAACAATTGCAACCAGCTTGCCTTCCATTAAAGACCTGTATATTGTATGGGTCAAAAGGAGGGCTGAGAAAGTATCTACATCCTGGATGTAATCTGTTTCAACTCCTCCCCTTGGGACGGTGCAGTAAGACATTGCATGCCAAAACAACCTGACACAGGGACAGTTTTTTCCCTCATGCCATCACTCTGCTGAACACCTAATCCTCACAGTATTGTTTTATGTCTAAGCATATTTACCCATGTTGTATGGCTGTAACATTATTATAATCTCTATCATCTTCTTTATTACCTGCTCTTTTTGGTATCATATTACTCTGTTGCTTTGCATGTACACTGGGAGCTTCTGTACCGGAGACAAATTTCCTCATTTGTCTAATCACACTTCTTGGTCAAATATGATATTCTATACAAATAGGGAGAACCACTTTGCCCTATCCTATTTAGATTTGATATCAAATTGTTATGCACAAAAAAAATCTACGATTGACTTATTTATTTATTTATTTATTTATTTCTTGGTTCCTATATGCCGCCCTACTCCCGAGGGACTCAGGGCGGCATACAGCAATATACAAGAACACTAGCAAATAAACATTAATTAAAACCAAGTTCAAGAATTAAAAAATTAATATTTAAAATATCCATCAACCAGACATACCCGGGGGAGAGCTCAGATGGGTTAGTCTCTACCCCCTGCCTGCAGGAAAAGCCATGTCTTGACGGCTTTTCGGAAGGCCAGCAGGGTGGGGATGGTTCAGGTCTGTAGGGGAAGTTGGTTCCAGAGCGCGGGGCCTCCCACAGAGAAGGCCCTCCCCCTAGGGCCCGCCAGCTGACTTCTCAGCAGTGTTTCTTTCCTTTTTTCTTTCTTTCTGCTTTCTTTTTATTTTTTATTTTTTTTGGGGGGGGAGGGTGAAATTCCCCTGTTCACTATTTTTAAATGAATAGATGTGCTCCAAATTATATAAAACGAATGATGGCTTTTGGTTTAAGGAGTTTAAGCACTGTGGGGGGGGGGGACGAGAAAAGTCAGGTGTGATTAGGGTTGGAGAAATCTCTCTGTTTTCATTCCATATTGCTTCTGTCTGTAGAGTATGCAATGGAATTGCATTTTGCTGGAGTTATTGAGTAGGGGACACTGGAGAACCAATGGATAGTAACATAGTGCTGATTCACAGATTAGATTCCGAGAGGTGCAGATCAAGTATTATTAGAATTGGAAACGATCAAATTCCTAATGCATCCACACAGCCGTGAGTTGCTGCTGTCAAAGTTTCACATTCATCCCAATCTAAATACCTACGCTTAGTTCCGATTCATGGCTGGCTGCAGGACTTTTATTAGGAAGAAACTATGCTGTACGAAAGAATGAATGCAATTTTGACAGGCCTTGCTTGAAGAATAGTGTGAGCAAGGGGCCGGAAAGGGAATTTTAAGGTATTGCCTTTAAGATGCTTTGAGCCATTACTTTGGCAACTTTTTTTCTTATGATGATTTGAAATCCAGTGCTCTGTGTTCTGGGTGTATGATTTGCTCTTCTGTGACATTAAGAGGGACTTTTTAAAAAGATTGTATGAAAACCCTGTTTTTCAAATTTTAAGTAAGTTTCCTGCTTAGAAAGTCAATAACCTCTAATTAATTCATCCAGTTGTCCTGGGCAGGGGTGGGTTCCACCTACCTTCGCAACCAGTTCGCATTGCGATGTTTTGCGCACGTTCCCCCCATGCAATTTCACTTCTGCACATGCTTAGTAGCAGGATTCAGCCCAAAACACAGCTGAGGAGCTCATCAGCTGTGCTTCGGGCGAAGAAATAAAGGTCAGTACTAGCCCGCAGGCGGGCGGGAGGGCTCTTTTTCAAGCCGCGGAAGAGGAGAAGCCATCCAAACACGGAAAAATTCACCAAAAATTTCCAAAAAAAATGGCGGCGCCCATGGACTGGCACCGACCAAACCGGATCCATGACGCCATCGTCACATCACCAATGGGTTGCTAACGGTTCGGGCGATCTGGTCCGAACCAGGAGGAACCCACCCCTGGTCCTGGGCCACATCTCCCCTCCAGATGTGATAGTTGATAGTTCCAAGAAGCTCTGTTTTCAGTCTTAACACAGAACAGTTGTAATACAGGCCTTTTCGCAAAACAACATCAGTGCGCTACCTAGAACACCTGAGGACACACTACAACAATAATAAATGGCATTTAGAACATCAGAATGAGACATCTATGGAGATTCTCAGTCAGTCAGGTCATAGTTGTCCCAAAGATGTGTTTTTTTTCTCCCAAGAGGTAACTGGACTTTTGTTGTTGTTGTTGAAGACACTTTGCTTCTTATCCAAGAAGCTTCTTCTTCTTGGATGAGAAGGGAAACATCTTCAAAAGAAAAACAACAACTCCAGTTGCCTCTTGAAAAAAGCACATTTGGGACTATCAGAGTGAGGCAAAGATCCCCACAGAAGCTAAAAGGCAGCTGAAATGGGGTAATCACAAGATGCCCAAATAACAATTAGAGCATGAGAAAATAGATTTTCTGATACTGATTTAGAAGACTTAAAAGATGAAAGGAAAGCATCTCTTGGATACAATTTTGGTAATGTAAGTGCTACCACAGTATGTTCTTTGATTAGGGTTCTTTGATTAGGATCATTCCTGAGAGGAAAAATCAGAGCGGGGGAAAAACTCAACACCAAAAACAATGGTAATCCAGGGAAACAGTGGCTGCTAACAATTCTGGAAAAAGAGGTCTGAATTTTTTTCCACTCCTCAAAAGGGCATTCATCCCACTGGGGTATAGCCCCGAATTGTATCTCGATCTTGCATTATTGTGTTTTCTCTGAAAAAGTATTCAAAACCTATGAAGTATGTATTTTTGCCAGTCATTCTCTGTGGGTGATTATTATTGCTGGATTTCTGGGAAGCTTCTGTAAAACCAGCATGGAAGGAGGAGAACTGAGACGCAAATGATGGATGTTTCCTGCACTAGAAATTCAGCAAGTATTAATTTTAAGAAGTGATCACCAAATACAGTTTTGTTGGCTATCTCTGCTTTGTGTATTTTTATTACTCTAACCTTTTATATTTTAAAATCACAAATGTGTTGTTACCAATTCAAAAAGAATACTTTTGTGATACTTAGAGGAACCCAGAATGAAAATGGATGAAAATGAAACTTAACCATTGCTTTGTAATATGTATGGGTATATACGTTCTTCAAGCAAAGTGTGAAATTACATGTAGTCCTCGACTTATGACCACAGTTGAGCCCAATTCCTGTCATTAAGTGAGACATTTGTTTAGTGAATTTTGCCCCATTTTACAACCTTTCTTGCCACAATTGTTAAGTGAACCAGTTAAGTGATGCAGTTAAGTTAGTAACAGGGTTGTTAAGTGAACCTGGCTTTTCCGTTAACCTTACTTGTCAGAAGGTTGGAAAAGATGATCACATGACCCTGGGACAATGCAACCGTCATAAGTGTGAACCAGTTGCCAAGGGTCGGAATTTTGATCACGTGACCATGGGGATGCTGCAATGGTCGTATGTGTGAAAAACGGTCATATGGTAAGTCGAGGATGTACCGAGCAGTGATGGTGCAGTGGTTAGGATGCAGTACTGCAGGCTCCTTCTGCTGACTGCCCACTGTCAGCAGTTCGAAGGACCAAGATTGTTGGGGCAATATACTGACTCTGTAAAACCATTTAGAGAGGGGCTGTAAAGCACTGTGAAGCGGTATACAAGTCTAAGTGCTATTGCTATTGCTAGGTACACTTTTTCATACCAGAATCCTGAACAGATAGATGTCATTGTTTCACTAAATTATTTCCAGTCAGTCTTGACTCCTGGTGACAGCTGGACAAATCTCAGTGGTTTTGTTGGCAAAATTTTCAGAAGGTGTTTGCTATTGCTTTCTTCCTGGGGCTGAGAGAGAATGACTGGCCCTAAGTCAGGGTTTGTGACTAAGACAGGACTAGAACTCACAGTCTCCTGATTTCAAGACTTTAACAATTATACTAGCTCTCAACTTTCATAGCACAGTACTAGTCACAAAAACCATTATTATGCAAATAACGTTTAATACTAATAATAGGCTATTAGTATAATATTGGAGCATCAAAATTTTATTTAAAAAAAAACATTTTTAAATAAAGGCCTGAGTCACTTATTAAATGAATGAACTCTTTTTTTTAAGCAAATACAGGGCATTAAAAGAAAAGTCAAATGTCAAGCAAGCTAAGAATACACTCTTCATTAACTTTATACAGTAGAATTTGAAACTGCCAATTTAACATTCAGAAGTCTGAAACAGAAAAGAAATTAATGATCGGCGAAGAAAAAGGAAAGCTGATCCCGGAAACCTCATTAGAAATGCAGTTTTCTCCTTTTCTCCACTGAGAGCAATTTTACTTTCCCTCTCATGTCTGTTGTTTTGATGACCATGTCTAAACACTGCGCAGACCTCACATTATCTTCTTCATGCTTGATGTCCCAGGGCACTGATATCAAGAATTTCAATTTTTGACCGTTGTAAATTGTAGACTTTTAAATTCAGACAGAACCAGAGGCAATTTTTTCTGGATGAGGGAAGCAGATTAAACTTGTAGATGAATATGATAAACATTGTTCTGGATCACACCCAAAGTTCCAGAGGTGGGTTCCTGCCAGAGCTGCCCGCTGCGCAGCTCCGGTAGGGGGTGGCCGATTGCACAACCGCTCCAGAGCCCTCTCTGCCGGTCCACCGCACGTGTCGCCATTTTTTGGGGTGATTTTGGGTCGATTTTGCTTTTGCGCATGTGTGGAAGCAAAATCGCACTGAAATCTCGCAAGGGGATGCGCATGCACGAGATTTTGGTGAGATTTTGCCTCCTTGCATGCGCAGAAGCAAAATCGCCCCAAAATCTTGTGCGCATGTGCGTCCCCTCATGAGATTTTGGCGCAATTTTGCTTCCGCGCATGCGCAGAAGCAAACTCGTGCAAGGGCGCACACACATAGTGAGCACGCCCACCCCTGAAGCATGGAGATGCGCGCGCATGGCTCCGGCAGCGAGGTAAGAGAGCAACCCACCCCTGCAAAGTTCATCTTATCCAACATTGTTGTTGTTTTTAACAAAATGTAGTTGTGCTCATATAAACACTGAGGCAACATACATCAGAAATGGGAGCCTGAATTCTTTCATTCTCACTTAAAACAATACCCAACAGTGCAGCCCACACCCAATGTTGCCTTCAGAGTTGTGATTGTTCCATCTCTTGAAGTTTTCAAAAAAGGATTGGACAACCATTTGTCGGGGATGATATGCCTTCCTTGAGCAGAATGTTGGAGTAGACTACCTCCAAGGTCCCTTCCAGCTGTATGATTCTATGATTCACAGACAAGGCTGGCTGGACAGACAACTATATAGCCCACAACTAACCAACAAACCTCATTTCTCCATAATCATAACCCTAAAGACGTTGGTTGCCCTGGCAAGTAATGAAACATCTGGAAAGGAAAAGCTAGCTCAGGAAACTGCAACTCGTCACTCATACTTGAGCTATATACATTCTTTGCCACTTCTATGTGTCTTGGGTTTAACTTAGTACTTTGCAGCCTTTTAAAATAATTCTTACTTTGGCTGATAGCTAGATACTACTTCAGTCTAGTAGTACTATTCAGTTATATTTACTAATATTGTGAACCTGGGCAAGTTGAAGAAATGTTTAAAGATTTTGCTTAGACACCATTAATGTTGCTTTCTTTTTCATTGTTCCTTTCTTCTGAACTATTGAGTTAGTGGATGGAGCCTGCTCTCACAGAAGCCACTTTACTTACCTTTCTTCCTTTTTAAAATTTTAATAAAATTAGAACATACGTACATTCAGGCAAGATAATATATCACATCAGAGGTGGGTTCCTGCCGGTATGCTCTTACCTGTTGGTCGCCGCAGAGCCGAAGAAGCCGGTGGCATTAGCGGCACGGGGCTTCCCCCGCCCGCTTTCCCCCACCTGCCTGGACGCCGCCATTTGTGTTCTTTTTCCCTCTGCGCAAGCAGAACGCTTTGCGCATGTGCAGAGGGCAAAAGAACGCAAATGGCGGCATCCAAGCGGGTGGGGGAAAGCAGGCGGGGGAAGCCCCGTGCCGCGAATGCCACCGGCTTCTTCGGCGACCAACAGGTAAGAGCGTACCGGCAGGAACCCACCTCTGTATCACATGCATGCTTTGTTAACTCTTGTGCAATGGGCTCTGTAGCATCAATAATATGCACATTTCATTTCAGTATAAATGCACTATGTTTTCCTTCCTTCCTTCCTTCCTTCCTTCCTTCCTTCCTTCCTTCCTTCCTTCCTTCCTTCCTTCCTTCCTTCCATCCTTCCTTCCTTCCCTATTTCTCTCTATCATTGCATTCCTCTCAGATATTCTTGGAATTCCAGTCTCCTTTCAAAGTGTTCCTTACTATACCCCATCCCATAAGATATCAAGCATCTTTGTTCTTTAGTGGCTTTTAAAGTGCAATCCTAACACCACAATATTAATGGCTAAATTGGGCATTTCCATTGGTTAAAATCAATATCACTGGAGGAGGTGGGCTCCCCATGGCTAAGCCTGCCACTGACAGGTCAGTTCTCACATCAGCATTGCTAAACTGAAAGTTTCCAAAATGCTCACTTGGAAAGAAATAGGCTAGACTCAATTCTGAATATCTAGATTCAAAGTTGATCTTTCCTCACACTGATCTTCAGTGCTAGTTCTGAAGCAGCCAGCTGGTATGACTAATTTTGCCTCCCTTCCACAGGATTCAAGGATGGGGGGAAATTATATATACATGAAACTTGGTGAAATTATCAACACGCAGACCTGGGCCAGACAAGCAAGAATAGAAATGCAACTTGTCGCTCCCAAGCAACCTCACTTGAAATTGCATTGGTTATATAAGTCCCTTAAAATAAAGCAGAACCCAGATCCAGTTATACTGTTGATATTCTCTGCACATGTACTTATATATAACCAGAATGGATATCATTTCTCACTTACACCAGGTAAAAACACCATTTCCCATGCTTGACCCATATTTCTAATCTTTATTACCTGAATATTCAGGAACATGGGCATTTCAGTCTAACAAATCCGAGGGCAACAGATAGCCAAAGGCTATTTTAGTCTCCCTCTCTGTGCAAACATCTCTTTGGCAAAGCAAGAGACTGAAGTCTGATAAGAATATTAGGAATGTTACAAGCTTGCTATCTTCGTGCAAGATATGCCTGGTCTCTCCTGCACAGCATATGGGTTCAGAAATTAATGCTTGTTGTAAACATGACCGCAGCATCTAAAAGCCTTCTGTTTTATTTTCAAGCGTGCACTATATTACTTGAACGGCTGCCAAGCAGGGGCTCAATATCATTGTCCCATTGTTTGCAAGCAAACAGAAGAAGACTCCCTTGTCAGCACCAACTAATTAATAAAACACACACACACATCAATTATTTATTTACTGCTCTATCAATATAGCCATAGACAAAAGATAACCACGTAGCCGAGGATTTTAAGGAGATTGCTGACTTCACGTCTTTAAAACGTAATGGTATTATACCGCACATCCTTCCTTCCTTCCTTCCGTATTCATATATTCTCAGCTCTAATAATAAAATAGAGAGTCCCACAGACACTCCATTCACAGTTGATTTCTAAGCACAGCAGAGAAACTGCAATAAAACGTTGGGAAGAGCCAGCCACAATCTTTACAAGCTATATTTGCCAGGTTACAGTGTGTGTGTTGGGGGGGGGGGGCAATGTTGAGAGACTCATCTTGAATGGCTACCTGCAGCACTCTAGTGGCCATTCTTCAAAAATGCAGCATTGCAATGAGGCAGAGGGAGGGCACACACACACACACACACACACACACACACACACACACACACACACACACACACTACACCAAACATTTCAGTGCCAGTGAACATTGGGATTTACAGATAAGCACAGATGCTCTCTCAGATACATTTGATGAAAATCCAAAACAAAAATAAATATTAAACTGAGATCGCCTTGGTGCTCTCTGAGCTTGGTTGTCCTCTCTGTCCAGAATGTGGGTATTTCAGTTTAAGGTATTCCAGTTTAATGAAAGTCCACATTCTGGACAGAGAGAAGCACTGGTTTGAAAGAGAGGTCAAAGAGGCCATCTACCTTAAGATGGAACAGCCCTCTCTCAACAGAGGGGGAAGGATATGACACCACCTATCTCCTGTTTATAACACAGTCCTATCAGCAGTTCCAAGAAGGTGCCACACCCATTTGCACTATTCAGGTGACCCTGAGGGCACTTCCAAGTGGCCTCAACAACTCTCAGAAAGAGTGCTAATAACCAGATAACTGCAAGGAATATAAATTCTTCCATCCTCTACCATTCAGTCAGAACTTCTTGGATGAGAAGTGAAATGTCTTCAAGAAAAAAAAAACAAAGTCCAGTTGCCTTTTGAAAAAGCACCTTTTGGATTAACATGCCATAACCCAAATTGAGTGCATATGAATATACTGTGTTCATGTGAAACTGTCGATATTGAGAGTAAATGTCTACCTGGATCAAATCTGAAATATTTGCTCCATGACACAGATACATAGGTCATCATTTGAAGTTAGGTACAATGCCACAAAGTGCTATCTTTTATTCAAAGGTATTTCAGTTTAATGAAATACACAATAGCACATTTTTTCCAAGCTTAAAATAGACTCAGAGCTATTTTTGAAGGACGATAATTCCACTTTGGGATTATTTAAGGTTTTGAAATGATGTTTCATTGAGTGAAAAATAAATTAATAGAGCATTGCAGAATGTAATGACTTGCCAAAAGTCTATATGTAATAAAATGTGCAGATTTTGGTTTATTTTAATCCCTAACAGGAAGATTAATTTCAAAACAAAACAAAACAAAACAAAATTGCAATATAATTTATGACACAAGTGGCTACAGTAAAATATATTTTACATCTTCCTCTGGGAGGCTATTATACACCTAAATAGTTCTCTCAATCAACATGTCTTTATATGTTCAGCTAATTTTCCCGTTTTAATTTTATCCCATTTCACTGTCACAGTAAAATTCCCCCAAATACCAACAAGCATTCAAACTCTTATAATGAGAAAACATATTTTAAAGAGACTTAACATAATTTTAGATGGAATCTTCAAATTACCCAGAAATGCTTTTTCTCCATCACAACAATTTTATAGAAGTGACTCATTTAATTTCAAGTTAGTATAAGTTTACATTATTTAAGTTTAAGTAAGGTGGCTATGAAGGAAGGGAACTCATGTATTGGTCAGATGAAAATTCTAAATGAACTGCAAAAAAATGATATATATATGTTAAAAATGATAAATTCATAGTGGTTCATTAAAAAAAATGTCCTGAGTAATATATACTTGTCATATTAAGATAACGGTTGACAAAAGGAAAGAAAGACATTGGTTGATATAGTGGATGACAAATGTGCACTCAGAGACTATTCTGTACTAAATAAAGCTCTAGAGATATATAGATCTCTGCAGTTAAAAGTGTCATTATACTTGAAAACCACCTGCAATGGAGAACTGACTTTCAGAGTGGAAACGTATCTTTATGCATATCTGTAAATTATTCCTTTCACTCTGGTATCACTTTTTAGCCATTTGGATTTGCCAATCAATCGATAAAAATCTATGCATACAGCTAAAATCCTTTCATTTCCTTTAGAAATCAGAGTAAAAGTTCACAAAAGTTCACACTGCCTCCTGCCTCCTAACTTTCCCATATTCAGCGTCTTTCACACAGTATTTAGTAATAGAATGGGGGCGAGGTGGGGAACAAAGGCTCAGTGGTTAAAGATGCTAAGCTCGTCAGCTGGAAACCCGAGCACTGTGTGTGAGCTCCTATTACTTGCTCCAACTCCTGTCCTAGCAGTTTGAAAGCATGGAGATGAGAATAGATAAATAGATTCCACTTTGGTGGGAAGGTAACAGTGTTCCGTGTTTTGCTGCATGCTCTGCGCTGTGGCGTAATGTCATGCTGGCCACATGACTTCAAAAACATCTGTCAAAGACCTTGGAATACTCATATCAAATGACCTAAGTACCAAAGCCCACTGCAACAACATCGCCAAAAAGGTGTCAAGAGTTGTTAACCTAATCTTACGTAGCTTCTTCTCTGGTAATATCACACTACTAACCAGAGCAAATAAAAAACATTCTCCATACAAATCCTGGAATACAGCTCATCTGTCTGGAACCCACATCGCATATCGGATATAAATACATTAGAAAGTGTCCAGAGATACTTTACGAGAAGAGCCCTCCACTCCTCTTCTCGCAACAAAATACCTTACGCAACCAGACTTGAAATCCTGGGCTTAGAAACCTTAGAACTACATCACCTTTGGCACGACCTAAGCGTAACTCATAAAATTATCTGCTACAACGTCCTCCCTGTCAACGACTACTTCAGCTTCAACCACAACAATACACGAGCACACAACAGATACAAACTCAAAGTGAACCGCTCCAAACTTGACTGTAGAAAATACGACTTTAGCAACAGAGTGGTTAATGCCTGAAACTCACTACCTGACTCTGTGGTTTCGTCACCAAACCCCTAAAACTTTACCCTTAGACTGTCCACTGTTGACCTCACCCAATTCCTAAGAGGTCAGTAAGGGGCATGCATAAGCGCACCAGCGTGCCTACCGTCCCTGTCCTAATGTTCCCTCTTATCAGTACCCATCTTATGTATATAAACAATATTATATCTATGTATATTACCAATACGTACTTGACAAAAATAAATAAATAAAATAAAATCTTCAGATAACACTAGCTTTGTCGGCTAAGAAATAGAGAGCAGCGCTCTCTAGAGTCGGACACAACTGGATAGGTTGTATTTAGATATGTTGAAATGTGCTCAGGCCAAATCTTTACCTCACACTCACTTTCCTATGATTCTGATTTGAGGTTCTGTATGAATCAGCTGGAAGATCTCCTGATCATGCCATGGACTATTACTCAGTTCCCTTTTTGCATGCTACTCACCTTCCAAGGAACTATATATGAATATAATCAGAGATGAAGCTTTCCTATGTCTCTTCATTGCATTTTGCTTTAAAATGTGGCTGATCCTTTTGTATTCTTATTGCCTGCAGCTGAATTGGGAACTGGACTTGGTTTAGCGATTCTTCCTGTATTGAGAAGTGGTCTTATCCACATGCCAGTCTGTTGGGCAAACACAGCTTCTGGTTCTGAGGCAAGAGAGGGAAGGTTCTGGGGAAAGGAAATTATTCTCTAGAAGTGCAGTCTCAAATGGCTTGAATTCTTGTGTCTTCAGGCCAAGGCTTAGCAGTTGTTGGAAATCTTATGAGTTATGTCACAAGGTAAGGTAGTCTTCTACCTTAGAAGTCTGTAAAAAGAAGAATGGCAACCTGTCCTGTGCAGATTTCTCCTTCCACCCTTCACCTCTTCAGTAGGTCTCTTCAGTAGAAAGCAGCTTAATGTTAGGGACTATCATTTCAAGGGGGTGCAAGAGCCAGGGAATCCAAACTCTTTGCTGCCATCTATTGGCAATGTTCTGTTGTTGGTGTTGGTGTTGGTGTTGGTGTTGGTGGTGTTTCTGCAAATCAGATAGGGTACTGTAGTCCATCTATGATGTTCATCCATCGTATTTGAAGAGGACCTTGACATCTATAACTCCGGGGGGGGGGTGTCAAGACTTGCGCGTGAATTGGATTAAAGTGAGGGAGAGGTGCGCACAGTCAGCCTCACTCTCTCTTCCGAGATTCCATCTTGCTCCAAATAGCAGGACAAGAGTCAAGACAGTTGGAGATGGGCTGGGCGCAGTGGTTGACCAGGGTGTCTTTCGTGTCTTGTCGTGCTCTTAGCGTACCACCTCACTTGCAGAGACCGCCTTCATGACCGTTGTCCTATTCTAGTAGATTCCATCCACTCAGTCCACCGGAATCTGTCTTCACATGCTCGGGATAGACAAGTCCTGATCTCACCGAAGGTCGATGACCCAACGGCTACTCTCAACCTGGTTTGGCCAGCCTGTCGAAGCTGTTGCCCGGGGTGTGGCCGCTGCACATGCTACAACTGCTAGGAGCTACAGGTGAGAGCTGAGTGACAGGTGGGGACCAAAGGTGAATGAGCTGCCCTAAAAGCTGCCCTAAAATGAGCTGCCGTAAAAGAACACAACATGCCCCTACACCAGAGGTGCTACCCCTCCCTGAGCACCCCATATACCCCATACACTAAAGATGTAGAAGACAAATGAGAAAAGAAATAGTATTTTGACCACAGCAGTAACAAAAATAGAGTAACAGAAATCTAGTTTTCTGTATTTGAGGATTTTTATTTCTTCTGAAGTTCTTTGCACCTTATCCATTGCAAACACAGACATTCAAATGGCAGTTTTGGATAACAGCAAATAAAGGGCCAGGCAAAATCCAACTGATACCTGCCTATCTGCCATCTATCAAAAACCAGTCTGCTGAAGGAACAGACAGGAGCTGCTAAATCAAGGCCCCTTACAAAAGAGAACCAGTTTTGTTTTCTTCACGTAGTTTAATTACACATCTTCCTTGTGGAATAGACACAACCTGAATCTATAACCCAGCCTGTGATATTACCAGTCTTTGGATTCTGAATTCTGTTATTCCTTTAGTTATATTTTTGTGTTATGGATTTTAAATCTGTGTGACAATATCTGCAGGTAAATAAGCAAGACATTATTGGTACAGCTGCTGAGGTTCTTCAAATGCGTCACAGCAATTTTATGTAAAACATGATCCATTAAACAACAACAACATAATCCAGGCAATAACTAAAAAGCAGCCAGATACACTTAGTTTAGATTAGGATCCAGAAGAAAAATCAATATCTGAAGCAGTGAATAGCAAGCGTGAAGCCGCACTCAATGTTCCTAAACATGTAGAAATACATAGCTGACGCACTGTAGAGCTCAAGCGTGACATTTTCTAAATATTACAATTGTAAACATTATGGGTTTCAGAAAGTTTCAGAAAGAAAAAAGTAAGGTGCTCGACTGAAGTCCAGGGAGAAAATATCTGCTCAGTTACGTACCTTGACTGACAAGCTCAAGTTAGGTGGACAAATAGCAACTGGCCATTTTAAAGTATCATTGTGAGGAAGACAATAAAATTAGTTTATACATTTTTGAAGCAAAGTAGGATTCTATTTCTTTGATACATATGGTTACCTTGCCTTTTCTCTCATTGCTAAGTAAAGGACTCCCTCATTCATGTTGTAGCTCAGGGTTTCATTGAGGGCTGCATCAGGGTTGTGTTTGACCTTGGGGGGCCGGGGTGGGCATGGCCAGCTAAATGTCCCTTGTGTTGGGAGCACCTTTGGTGACTCGAGTGCTCTGCCAGCAAAAACGGGCTCCCAAGCTCTGTTTCCAGCTGTGACAGCCTCCTGCAACCCTCTGCCAGTGAAAGCGGAGCCTGGGAGGGCCACACGCTGCCCTCGTGAGCTCCATTTTCAGCTGTGATGCCCTCCGTTTTCCCTGGCAGAGGTAATGCTGGCTTGTCCGCTGTTTCCAAGGCGGCCCCGCGGACCAGTTTTAAGCACCCCGTGGGCCAATTCTGGCCCCTGGGCCTTGAGTTTGACACCCCTGTTGTAGCTTAAGCTAGAAAAATAAAGTCTGCCTCAAAATTACACTGGGAGATTCCTGATTCATAAGGATTTTGACCCCATAACTCTTCAGCATTTGTCTGCTGCCCAAACATTAAACCATACTGTCTTTCTTTAAAAACAAGTGATAAAATAAACACCGGTGACAATACAGAGAACTCATAAAATACAGCCACCAGTTCTGTGCCTCAGGAAAGCAGTAATTCAAATGACTGGCTGATAAACTGAGATGGACATATTATAGTTCACACTGAGTGATTCATTTGGACAATGGCCCGAATAAATAGGGTAACTTTAGTTTTAAGCATCCAAGAAGGGAATAATACTGTATTGAGATACTTCTGGATGTTCTTTGTCTTTAGAAAATTCAAATGGAGAAATGTTGTTTGTGCTAAAGTTGCCACACTATACAGTAGGTATTCTGAAACCTTGACTGATGCATGAATCTGATCAGATGGCTACCTCTCTTGAGTTTCTAGGAAGAAACATGGAAAACATGGAAAATTAACAAAGGTAATTAATTATGCTGTTCAGCCAAACAAAGATTGTCCACTCTGCCACCCCTAAAAGTGGGCGGAAAGGGGAAATTGTAACCCATAGATAAAACATGCATAAGTAAAATATTACATGGTGTAGATAAAACGTCAAATGGCACATATCACTTAGTGATGGAAGAATAGATTCTGACATTATAATTGATCACAAAGTGGATATGTTTTGGCAATGGTGGGGTTACAAAAATATTAGTATGACTTTATGCTCATCAAAGTTGGGCTATTCCTTCAGGGTCAGACACTGCAACTTCTCAAACTGCTGGTGGCCACCATAGAATTGATTTGTAATTCTATGGCAGTAGAAAGTGTAGGAATGAAATTTTTGGCCTTTTTTTCACTTGATGGGCGGGTGAGAAAGGGTGAGACCATTTTGCCTCCCAGGGCCTTGCAGATCCCATCTCCAATATGAAAACTGTCTCACAACCCCCCCCCCCCAAAAGTAAAAAATAATTCTGATGAAACTTAGCCATTTTGTTACAGAGTTAGGAACTTTTTCATGATAGGAATAATTGGAAGCAACAGTGTTTTCCATTGCTGAATCTTTAAGTGGAAGCTGGACAATCATTGAGGGTATTCTGTTCTGGATTTTCTGAATAAAGGTGCTGAACTTTATAGATATGAATTTTGGGAAGCAGAGAAAGCCAGTCGATGCTACCCAAATAAAAAATCAAAATAGCAATTCTACCAGGGGTGGGATTCAAATTTTTTAGCAACTGGTTTTCTGCCCGGTTGCTGGGTGGGCATGGCCATGGTGGACGTGGCCTACTCAGCCTCCTGCACCACAGGGGGGGCATTTTCACCCTCCCCAGGCTCTGGAGAATTTCTTTGAGCCTCCGGGAGGGCAAAAACGGTCTCCCCAGAGCTCCGGAGGCCCTCCGGAGGCCGGAAACGGGCCCATTTCCAGACTTCTGAAACTTCCGGGAAGCCCGTTTTTTGCCCTCCCAGAGCCTCCGCGCGGGCCCTACACTTACCTGGCATCCAAAATGGGCCACATGGAGACTCCTGGGAGGGCTGGGGTGGGGTGGGCAGGGGCAGCCAATCCTTGCAACAACCGGTTCAGCGAACCAGATGTAAAATTAGCATCCAGTTCACCCGAACTGGTCCGAACCGGCTGAATTACACCTCTGATTTACTCTACTATTTTCATGGAAGAATTGGAAAATTCAATTTTTTTTAGGCTGTCTGGGTTTGACTTAAATATTTGCTTATGGTCTCTTAGAATTCCATTGTGAAGCTACTATTAGCAAGATATTTTTCCTAACATGCGGTTAGATTCTGCTTTTCTGTATCTTTAATCTGTTTTTTTTTTTGCCCTCTGGAAGGAGAGAGAATAGGTCTTGTCCATCTTCAGTGTAAAATCCTGTCAGGTGTTTGAAGAGAGCTATTTACCTCCTCCCCAAGTTGTCTTTTCTCAAGGCTAAGTGTGCTTCATTCCTTCGATTTGCTTAGCTTTCTGGACACGTATCGAATCTTGATAGTTGTGCCACCACTGGTGGGAATTGAATTGAAAGAAGAGCAAAACACGTCACCAACTACTAATGTGTTCTTCTCCAGATGGCCAGGAGGACTGTCATTTCCACATAGTCCTAGCGCTTCAAAAAGAAAGTTAGTGCAAAGCAGGGGCATGACCTACTTGCAGAACCAGCAGCCAGAAAACTACAGCAGAAGAATCTCTGAATGTGTTTCATTTCTTAGCGAGGAAGCCTTTAAAAAAAAAAAAGCCTTCAGAAGCCAAAGAAAACCCTGGACTCCTGGCTTTCAGAAAACAAAGAGCATAAGACATACAGCAAATTTTTTATGATTCCTTGTGGTGCCTTTTAGTAGCTCTCATGTGAGCTATGTCCCCGCTGTATTTGGCTGTGATACATTTCTGCTAATGGAAAGCACTTCTCAAGTCTGATGACAGTCTCAATTTGAAGCTGCCTTACCTGCCACTGTAATTCTCACATTACCACCTGAAAAGCTGTTAGGAGGATTGGGGCACATGACATAAGATGTGCACAAGGCTTTGTGCCCATTGGGCAACCCCTACTCCAACGTAAAACTGTCTGATTTTAGAAACGTGGATCTCCATTTCAATTTGGGCATTTCTTTACATGACTGGTCATGCTGGTCTTTCCCAGTATTTTCTCTGGCATCAAACCAAGTAATCTGTTTCCTTTCTCCCTTGCTTTATGAAATAAGACCACTATAATGGCACACAGATAACCTATGAGGAATTGCAGCCATTTAAATGTAAGAAAATATTCTAATACGGATTTCTAGTTACAGTGGTCTCTGGAATCTTGGCCCATTCATCTCATCTTGGCTGAGAGAATCATAGTGCAGTCTTGTGAATATGCAAATTACTTAGTATTAATTACCACCAGAAGCCATTTATTCCATGGTAAAATGTTAGAACTCAGCCAAGGCAGTAAGACCAAAATCAGGTCTGTCTTCATAATTTACATTTTTAGCATTCTTCCTAAAGCAATCCAGAATTGACTTTTACTGCCATGAGAGGGCATAAGCTAGTATATAAATGTACTTACTGCACTAGTTATAGCTGTTGCTTTAGAACAAGACTGTACTAGTCAGATGTTTTAAATACCTGAGTAGAAACAACAGGATTACCAGTCCTAGAGCAATAGCTAATCACAGATTCAGTTTCGCTCCAAATTTGTTTGCTTCAGAAAATATTTAGATTCGGTGGTGGACTCCAAATTTTTTAACAACCGTTTCTCTGCCCTAATGACTGGGTGGGTGGGTGTGACTGGGGGGCGTGGCTGGGGGGTCACGTGACTGAGTGGGCGTGGCCAACTCTACATCACTTGTGTGGGTGGTACCTGTATGGGACAGGCAGGGTTGGGGAGGGAATCTAGGAGTCTCTGGTGGAGGGGTGGGCAGGAGGAAAGAAAGATCCAACTTGTTCGTGTGTGTGTGTACGTGTGTGTGTGTGTGTGTGTGTGTGTGTGTGTGTGTGTGTGTGTGTGAGAGAGAGAGAGAGAGAGAGAGAGAGAGAGACTGTGTCAAGCTAGACTGGGAAAGCTGGCTTCAAGAAAAAGAGAAGCTGGGTAAGCTGGTCTTTTGCCCATTTTTGGCTGTTTTTCAGGCCGTTTTCAGGCCATTTTTCGGGCTGTTTTCCACCCAAAAACCAGCTGAAAACAGTCTGAAAAATGGGCAGGATGGGGCCAGCTGGTGGTCCGATTTGCCGGTTCTCCGAACTGTACAGAATCGGAACAACTGGTTCGGACGAACCGGTCCAAACCGGCAGCAGCCCACCTCTGGTTAGATTTAGCTCAGATCAAATCAAAAGGTTGCCAGACTTGGATTTATGCCTAGAACGAGAATATGACAAACACTTGTAACTTTTTGATCTCCCCACCCCAAATGAATAGAATTAATGTTCCAAGCATAAACATCCCTGCAACCTTTCAGTAAGTCCATAGGGAAACGTCCTAAAGACAAGTATCCTCTGAATTGACTTTGACACCTGATGGCCTTATGGACATATTTATGCAGGTTTTTAATAAACACAGGGGGTTTTTTAAAAAAAGAAAAAGAAAAATTGTTGCATTTTCAAGGAAGTAAGATGTTCCTCTTGTTAAAAGAAGAGATTGACCTTTTCCAAGGGTCACCAATCATTCTGAGTGTGTGGGATATTTTTTATGATCTCAAACTATGTATGTATGTATGTATGTATGTATGTATGTATGTATGTATGTATGTATATAAAAATATGACATAATAACCAAGAACAGTATATCCTAAAATTCAGCCATAATTCCCATATAGGGCTGGAAGGTACCGTATTTTTTGGAGTATAAGACGCACCTTTTTCTTCCCTAAAAGAGGCTGAAAATTTGGGTGCATCTTATACTCCGAATGTAGCTTTTTCTAAGCTATTTTCTCCAGCCCTAACAAGGTGCTAACGATCTTCCCGGCTTCCTACTCCATCTTTGCAGGCTTGTTTTCATTCCTACTCCCTCTGAAAAAGGTCTTTTCAGCCCTAATGAGATGCTAACGATCTTCCCAGCTTGCAGCATTTTTTTATTCCTACTCCCTCAGAAGTAGTTTTTTGCAACCCTAACCAGGGGATAAAATAAGGTGCTGAAGCTGAACAGACTAAGGATGCTAGACAGATGAATACCTGGTAGGTAGATTTTTCCCATATTTTCCTCCCCCAAAACTAAGGTGCGTCTTATACTCCGGTGCGTCTTATACTCCAAAAAATACAGTATATCACAGGTCTTCTAGTCCAACCCCCTGCCTAAGGCAAGAGTCCTTATACCATCCCAAACAACTGATTCACCAAACTTTTTTTGAAAATCTCCAGTGATGGAGCACCCAGAACTCTGGGAAGCAATTGTAAATTGTTCCATTCTTTAATTATTCTCACAGTCGGTCCTCCTTAGTTCCAGGTTGGATCTACTTCTGACGAGCTTCCACCCATTGCTTCTTGTCACACTCTGTAATGCTGGGGATAATATTATTATTAACATATATAATCCTTTCACATCCAATAATATGCAACTCATCCCTTTCTGTATTTAATATTCAAATTTTATCATCGACTTTCTCAAGAACAGCAACAGACACACCTATACATGCCAGTTGTCTATCCAAATTCTAGCCATGCCTGGATTTACTTTGTTTCTGACTCAAGAGTGGTCAGCCAGCTGTCACCACCAGCTGAAGCCTCTATGAACACTGATTCATGTCATTTCTGGTTTTTAGAATGAAAAGCATTTTTTTCTTTAAATCTTCTGAAATATTTCATATACTGGGAGATGGAAATACTTGTGAATATTTTGCAGGATAAAATGACAGAAAATCACCCGTTCATCAATACATCTACTGTATTTTTCGGAGTATAAGACGCACTGGAGTATAAGACGTACCTTAGTTTTGGGGGAGGAAAATAGGGGAAAAATCTACCTACCAGGTATTCATCTGGCTAGCATCCTTAATCTGTTCAGCTTCAGCACATTATTTTATCCCCTGGTTAAGGCTGAAAAGACCCTTTTCAGAGGAGTAGGAATAAAAACAAGCCTGCAAAGACTTAGGGCAGGAAAAACTGCTTCGGAGGGAGTAGGAATTTTAAAATGCTGCAAGTTGGTAAGATGGTTAGCACCTCGTTAGGGCTGAAAAGACCTTTTTCAGAGGAGTAGGAATGAAAACAAGCCTGAAAAGATGGAGTAGGAAGCCAGGAAGATCGTTAGCACCTCCTTAGGGCTGGGGAAAAAAGCTTCAGAAAAGCTACATTCGGAGTATAAGACGCACCCAAATTTTCAGCCTCTTTTAGGGAGGAAAAAGGTGAGTCTTATACTCCGAAAAATCCGGTACTCTAAAATTAATTTTCAAATTAATAGAAATGGAAAAAGATTGAGGGGAAAAAAGCTTTATTCCAATCAGCTTGACATAATAGCTGGGAAAATCCTGGGAAAGATAATCAAGCAGCAGATTTGTTAGCCCCTAAAAATGAACACAGTGATTGTTAAAAGCCAGCATGGGTTTCTTAAGAACAGAACATGCCAGATAAACTTTATTGCCATCTTTGATAAAGTGAGTAAATAAGTGGATCAGGGAAATGCTGTGGATATTGTATACTTAGACTTCAGTAAAGCATGTGACAAAGTAGACTGCAGCCTATTTCTTGGAAAGATAGAACAATGTGGAAGAGACAATACCATTGCCAAGTGGATTTGCAGTTGGCTAACCAACCACATTCAGTGTGTGGTCCTCAATTGAACTACAGGAAGTCCTTGACTTACAAAAAGGAGAAGGTTTAGTGGTGACATGATAGCTGCCTTCCAATACTCGAGGGGCTGTAACAGAGAAGACAGGCTTGGCTTATTCTCCCAAGCAGTTGAGGGTAGGACAAGAAGCAATGGGTGGAAACATATCAAAAGAGATCCAACTTGGAACTAAAGAGAAATTTTCTGACAGTGAGAGCAATTAATAATGAAATAGCTTGCCCCCCAGAGTTGCTCCATCAGTGGAGGTTTTCAAGAAAAGTTTGAACAATCATTCACAAACGATGGTATAAGATCTGCTTTGGCCAGTGGGTTGGATTAGAAGACCTCTGAGGTCCCTTCTAGCTCTGTGATACTATTCTAGTCTAATACAAGGTGTGTTCAAACATACTCTGAGCCATAAACATGTCAAAAAAAGCTGGAAAGTCCCTCAATTATTAAATGGAGACAGTATTTCAATGATTAAACATATGCCTCTTCTGTCAATAATTTTAGTTAAAATGTTTTTAATAAAGATTTTAAAGGGGGAGAGATTTTCAATTTAGGTTCCACCTTGATTTTATATGAAGTTGTTTTGTGAACACTATTTGAAGTTTTGCACTTCCCTGATTTTGGATTCATAGTATGTCACTGGCAAATAGCAGGAATAAGCAAGCACTGATGTGCCAAAGGTGAAAGGCAAATAATTGTCTTATTAAAACACACACCAATGTTCAGGGAAGAAAGATGTTCCTCTTGTTAGAAGAAGAGAATAAAACTTCCCAAAGGTCATCAATCATTCTGAGCATGTGGGACAGCCCTTTTGATCTCAAATTATCTATTACATTCCTTTCTTCCATACAAAATAACAGTAATTCTGACAATATTGAGAACATTTTAAAATTATTTTAGAGTATGTGTGTGTGTGTGTGTATACAGTATATACTGTATTTTTTGGAGTATAAGAATATAAGACACACCTTAATTTTTGGGCAGCAAAACAAGAAAAAAATAATTCTGCCTCTGCCTACCAGCATCAGGATCAGTGGCATCCTCACTTCCACTCGGATTTTGATAACGAGCAGCACAGAACTTTTTATCCATTTAAAACAAACCCTATCACCCTATGGGCATTTAACTGGAGTGGGTGGGGTGGGGTGGGGGATTATTTTCATGGGGGAGGAAGAGAGACTTGGCAGAAGGCTTCCTACCTATAGATGTAGGCATTGAAAGCCTGGCTTTCTTGCAGCAAGGTCTGATAGAGACGCAGCACTTCAGTCCTCCTAGATGCTGCCATCTCATAAACATATTGCTGGGCTTTGCCTGCCCCTTCTCTAGACAACCCAGTCAGAGGGCAGTCGGCTTCTGCTCCTGGCCCAGGAGATGGATCTGGCCAGGAGGAAAGGGAAAGTGAGTCTGCGGAGAAGGAGGAGGAGGGTGTGCAGCTCTGCAATGTGCATTGGGGAACCGGGATAGGAAAGCATTTTCGGGTGGCAGCACCGGCTGGAACTGCCTGCTGCCTGAAACACAATGCACCTTTTTGGCTTCCACATGCCTGGTAGAAGCTTGTGCTTCACCTGGACAGGGAAGCTGCTGGCACCAGCGGGCACCAGCAGGTTGAACAGAGCCGCCTGCACCATGGAGGAACCTCCCACCCCGTGCCTTCCCCCCTCTCCTGCCGCCGGCTGCTTCACCTTTCTCTGCACGTGGTGGGGAAGGGCTAGCTGCCAGGGGCATTATCCGTGTAGTTCTCCGGCCAGGAAACTTTGTAATGGGAAGAGTGGGGGGGAACCCCTCCAGCTGCGAAGCCTGCACTGGGAGACAGGAGCCGAAGCAGCCTTCTAAAAGCAAGGTTTTTGAAATCAGGGAGGAAAGCCATTTGTTGCAATTCTGATTTCTGCTATCGGGACACAGGGCGCGAGGTTGTGGTTCCTACTGAATCACTGAAAGCGGGTAAAACAGGAGACGTTCACCTGGCGCGGTGCTAGCGCTGTAACACACCCTGCATCCCAATCACAGAAATTGGAATTGCAACAATGGCAAAGCATCACCGTGGCTGGTTTGCCCCATGAATTGCACCACATGCACCTGGACAAACTTTCCATCTCACAAGCAGCCTTGGCAGCAGCGGAGTTCTCATGAGAGCAATAAGTGAAATGGAACTCAAACGGCTTTGGAAATTGAGAGACGCGCCCACTCCTAGCCTCGTCCAAACTTTCCTCCCAGATTCCAAAAACCTTGTTGTTGGAAGGCTGCTTTGGCTCCTGTTGTCCATTGCGGGCTTCGCAGCTGGAGGGGTTTCCCCCCTCTACTCTTCCCATTACAAAGTTTCCTGGCCGGAGAACCCCTGGAAGCTGGCCTCTGAGGATGGATCCCTGCATTCCACGCTCTCCCCCCCCCGGGGTCCCCTCCTAGCCCTTCCGCATCATGCGTGGAGAAAGGCAAAGCAGCCGGTGGCGGGGGAGGGGGGAAGGCATAGGGTGGGGGGTTCCTCCATGGCACAGGCTCTGCTCAACCTGCTGGTGCCCGCTAGCGCTGGTGGAGCCTTCGGTGCGAAGTCCCTCTTCTACTCCCATGAAACTCATCCCCATCCATGCACTCCAGTTAAATGCCCATAGGGTGATAGGGTTCATTTTAAACCTCTGAGTGAAAGTGAGGATCCCCGCCGCCTGGAACTGCCCGAAAATGCGATGCGCCGAGGCTGAAAACCTCCAATGGGTGGGAGCCAGCAGGTGGGTGGGGCTACATTTGGTGTATAAGACGCACCCAAATTTTCACCCTCTTTTGGGGGGTAAAAAGGTGCGTCTTATACTCCGAAAAATACTGTATATATACTGTGTGTGTGTGTGTTCCTTTTGCCTTTCGGCCCCAATCCAGCGGCCAAAAGGCAGTCACTTTCACGACAAACCATTTTTCTATATATTACATTTTACTGATAAAGTAATAAAGGGAGACTAGTATAGATCTATTTCAAGCTATTTAGTTCTCATCAGCTAGCCATACCCTTCTGGGATTCAAACTTGGGCTGCTTGCCTGTGGAATTCCAGAAGGGTATGTAGGTTTTCACGGGTATAGTTATGCAAGTCTTGGTATATTGGGGTCTTTTTCATGTAAGATTGAGAGTATCTTGCCGACGTTTTGACGAGGTCACACTCATCATCTTCAGGCTGGTGTTTTTGGCTTCGTGCTGGTGCGAACAATGTGTGGTTGGAGCTGCCGTTTTTCTATAAATAGTGGTGGAGTGTGTGTGGAATGTTGGCCTAGTTGCTGCAAGCTGGTCGGTTGGCTGTGTTGAAATATCTTGATTGGTTGATGGAGGAACATCTTGATTAGTTGATGGAGTTGATGGAGTCATGGCTGTGACTCGTTTGTTGACTAGGGCTAGTTTCCAGATGTCTGGTAGGTGGGAGGTATCATCACGTTTGTTCATGTTGTGGGGGTGTTTCTCTATTTCGATGGCTTCCATAATTATTCTCTTGTTGAAGTGTTCAGTGTTGGAGATTAATTTGGTTCTTTCAAAGTCAATTTCATGTCCTGTTGTTTTAAGGTGCTGGAAAAGGGAGGAAGTTTTTCTTTTTTTTTTCTGACTGTGTTCTTGTGTTCTGCGATGTGTGTATTTATTCTCCTATTAGTTTGACCAATGTATGTGGCTGGGCAGATTTTGCATGGTATTTCATAGACTCCTTGGTTTTCTAGCTGGATCTTGTCTTTGGGGTTTCTTAAGATGTTGGCTATTTTTTGGTCAGTGCCGAAGGCTACCTTGATATTGTGTTTGTGGAGAATTTTGCTGTCTTGGCTACGGAATTGATCTGTGCAGGGTGGTGGTGGGATTGTGCATTTAAGTAGTGGTTGGTGTGTGTTTTTTTCCGGTAGATGGTGTTTCCTAGGGAGCCATTGGGTTTTTTGTAGATTAGGACATCCATAAAGGGAAGTTTGTTGTTGGCTTCTATTTTCATGGTAAATTGTATTTTGGGGTGTAGGCTGTTGAGATGTATGAGGAAGTTATCTAGTTTTTCTTTCCCATGTGGCCAAATTACAACAGTGTCATCTACATATCTAAGCCAGAGTTTGGGTTTGTGTTCAGATTTATCTAAGGCATTGTTTTCAAAATGTTCCATGTATAGGTTTGCGATGATGGGTGAGAGGGGTGATCCCATAGGAGCTCCTTCTATCTGTTTGTATCTTTGTCCATTGTAGATGAAGTATGTGTATGTTAGGCAGTGTTTGGTCAGATCCAAGATGTGCTTGCGGGAGGGGTTGTATTTGTTTTGGATTGCTGTCAAGGCTTCTTTAATAGGTACTTGGGTGAAGAGGGATATGACATCGAAGCTCACAAGAAGGTCGCTGGGTTGTAGGTTTTGTTTCTTTATTGTTTCTATGAAGTGGAATGAGTTTTGTGCGTGTGAGGCAGTGGATTCTGTGTAGGGCTGAAGTTGTTTGGCAAGAAATTTGGCGAGATTCTGTAGAGGTGAGCCTATGGAGCTGACTATGGGTCTGAGTGGTGTTCCCTCTTTGTGTATCTTTGGGAGGCCATAGAGCTTGGGGCACCTGGATGATTTCTCTCTGGGGATGATTCTTTGCTGGATCTCTTCACTGATGGGAGAGGCTTTTATTTTGGATTTGGTGGTTTTTTCCAGGTAGGTGGTGGAGTCTGTGTTTAGAGGTTTGTAAGCGGGGTCTCGGAGTAGGTTGGATAGTTTGTCTTGGTAGTCAGATGTGTTCATCACCTCTGTGATGTTACCTTTGTCTGCTGGGAGAATGATTATGTTGTTGTCTTTCTTCAAGTAGGTTAGTGCTTTTTGTTCTTCTTTATGTAAGTTGTTTCTGGGTAGAATGCTGGATCAGAGGACGTTGGTGACTTCAAGTCTGATTTTATTGGCTTCATCTGGGTTGATTTTGGTTAGGGTGGCTTCAACTCCACATATGATGTGTTCAGTGGGGATGCTCTGTCTTACACATTGGCAAAAAAAATCAGAACATAAAATACAAGCTAGATGGACATGATCTTGTAGACGACTCATACTCTGTCAAAGACCTTGGAGTACTCATTTCTAAAGATCTAACTGCCAGAGCCCACTGTAACAAGATTGCCAAAAAGGCATTAAGAGTTGTTAACCTAATCTTGTGTAGCTTTTTCTCTGGCAATATTGTACTACTAACTAGAGCATATAAAACATTTGCTAAACCAATTCTTGAATATAGCTCATCTGTCTGGAACCCGCACTACATATCAGCCATACCGTGGCTGGATCCGGGCAGTGGTCATCGCTTCTTTGCGGGAGGGATCCGTACCGCAGTCGTTAAAAGCTGCGGTGGTGAGACCCCTCCTGAAGAAGCCTTCCCTGGATCCAGCTGACTTGAAGAACTATCGTCCGGTCTCCAACTTACCTTTTTTAGGGAAAGTTGTGGAGAAGGTGATGGCTACTCAGCTTCTGCGACTTTTGGATGAAACAGATCATCTAGATGCCTATCAGTTGGGTTTCAGGCGCGGCTACAGTACAGAAACTGCCTTGGTCGCTCTGATGGATGATCTCTGGCGGGCCCGGGATGAGGGGAATTCCTCCATCCTGGTGCTACTTGACCTCTCAGTGGCTTTCGATACCATCGACCATGGTATCCTTCTGCATCGTCTCGGCGAGTTGGGAGTGGGAGGCACCGTTCTGTGGTGGTTCTCCTCTTATCTCGCCGATAGGATGCAGTCGGTGTTAATGGGAGGGCAGAGATCGTCCCCTAGGCCCCTGTTATGCGGGGTGCCTCAGGGGTTGGTTCTCTCGCCCATCCTGTTTAACATTTACATGAAACCGCTGGGGGAGATCATTCGCAGACATGGGGTGTGTTTCCATCAGTACGCTGATGACACCAAGCTGTACATCACCACCCCGTCTGAATTCAGTGTGGCAGTTGATGTAATGTGCCGGTGCCTGGACGACGTTAGGATCTGGATGGGGAGGAACAGGCTCAGACTCAACCCCGACAAGACTGAGTGGCTTTGGATATTGCCTCCTAAGGACCATGACAACTGTCCCTCCTTAGTTCTCGAGGGAGCGAAACTGACTCCCTCGGATCAGGTCCGCAACTTGGGGGTCCTCCTAGATCCACAGCTAAAATTGGATCATCATCTTACTGCTGTGGCTAGGGGGGCCTTTGCACATGTTCGCCTGGTGCACCAGTTGCGGCCATACTTGGAGAAGGAGGCTCTACTCACGGTCACTCATGCCCTTGTCACCTCCCGTTTGGACGACTGCAACACGCTCTACATGGGGCTACCCTTGAAGAGTATCTGGAGACTTCAGTTGGTGCAAAATGAGGCTGCGCATGCTGTGGTGGGTGTGCCAAGGTACACCCACGTGACACCTATACTCCGCCAGCTGCATTGGTTGCCCATCGGTCTCCGGGTCCAATTCAAGGTGTTGATCATCATCTTTAAAGCCCTTCATGGCATAGGACCAGGCTATCTCCGGGACCGCATTCTGCCTCACACTTCCCTTCGACCGGTTAGGGCCCACAGAGTTGGCCTCCTCCAAGTCCCGTCAGCCAAGCAATGCCGGCTGGCGGGCCCTAGGGGGAGGGCCTTCTCTGTGGCGGGCCCCGCGCTCTGGAACCAACTTCCTCTGGAGACCCGTACCATCCCCACCCTGCTGGCCTTCCGAAAAGCCGTTAAGACATGGCTTTTCCTGCAGGCTGGGGGTAGAGTCTAATCCATTCGAGCGCACCCCCGAGTATGTATGGTTGTTGGAGGGTTTTAATATTGAATTTTTAATTTTTATATTGATTTTAAGCAATGTTTATTGTTGGTTGTTCTTGTATTCTTTTTTGCTGTACGCCGCCCTGAGCCCCTCGGGAGTTGGGCGGTATATAAGAAAGCCAAAATAAATAAATAAATAAATAAATATCAGACATTAATACAATTGAGAGGTTACAGAGATATTTCAGACAACTTAGAACTTCGTCGCCTTCAGTCTGACCTAAGCATAGTACATAAAATTATCTGCTACAATGTCCTACCTGTCAATGACTACTTCAGCTTCAACCACAACAATACACGAGCAGACAAGAGATACAAACTTAAGGTAAACCACTCCAAACTCGATTGCAGAAAATATGACTTCAACAAAAGAATGGTCAATGCCTGGAATGCACTACCTGATTCTGTGGTTTCTTCCCCAAACCCCCAAAACTTTAACCTTAAACTGTCTACTGTTGACCTCACCCCATTCCAAAGAGGTCTGTAAAGGGGCATGCATAAGCGCACCAACGTGCCTACCATCCCTGTCCTAATGTCCCTTTTTTATTTGTATCCTTTTCATGTATTCAAAAGCACGTTTATATTTTTATCTGTTATCTTATATATGCTTGTCAAATTAAATAGATAGATAGATAGATAGATAGATAGATAGATAGATAGATAGATAGATAGATAGATAGATAGATAGATAGATAGATAAATAAATAAATAAATAAATAAATAAATGTCACACTGTTGTATTGCTGTGCAGTCACAAGTAGGCCAATCCTAGACTCTTTGCTGGAAAACTGTCTTCTACCAAATGGGGATACAGAATGTTTATGAAAACAAATTATAGAATTCATATACATTTGATTATTTTCTCAAGAACTCATATCTAGAAGAGCCTTATCATACTGTGAAATTAATTAACTGATATGTTTTTGTCCTCTGATTTTATTTCAATTTATCACACACACGATGAAATTAATCAAGAAGCACCAGGCTATTATTTTTCAGACAGCATAGATAATGAAACCAGCACTGACAGTACTTTAGTCAAAACTTGAGGCTATCTGGTATTCTAGGCTTGTTAGGTTTTTTGTGACCACATATTGAAATTGGGGTAGTATCTTTACCTTGGTCAACATAGTCCAAAACCGAACAGAATAGAATACTTTATTTGGCCAAGTGTGATTAGACACACAAGGAATTTGTCTCCAGTGCAGAAGATAATAATAATAATAATAATAATAATAATAATAATAATAATAATAATAATAATAATAATAATAATAATAATAATAATAATAATAATAATAATAATAATAATAGAAATAATAGAAATAATAGAAATAGAAATAGAAATAGAAATAGAAATAGAAAATGAAGAAGTTAAATTGCTCTGGGACTTCATAATCCAGACAGACAGGCACCTGCCACATAACACCCCGGACTTAACAGCTGTCAATACAAAAGGCAAAAAAGTCTAGATAGTGGATATGCCAATGCCTGGAGACAGCAGAATAGAAGAGAAAGAACTGGAGAAGATATCAAAATACAAAGATCTACAAACAGAAATAGAACGACTATGGCAAAGGCAAGCAAGGGTAGTACCAATCGTAATAGGCGCCTTGGGTGCAATCCCAAAACATCTGGAGCACCACGTGAACACCATTGGCATTGACAAATTTGCCATCAGTTAATTGCAGAAGGCGGCTTTACTTGGAACTGCTTTCATCCTGTGACGATATCTGTAACACCGTCAAACATCCAGATTTGCCTATCCCAGGTCCTTGGTAAGGACTTGATAGGTCCTTACCTATCAAGTCAAAGATGCCAAACCCAGTCTGAACATCTGGCTGACTGTGCGAATAATAATAATAATAATAATAATAATAATAATAATAATAATAATAATAATAATAATAATAATAATAATAATAATAATAATAATAATAATAATAACAACAACAACAACAACAACAACAACAACAACAACAACAACACAGCCATACAACATGGGTGAATATACTTAGACATAAAACAATAGTGTGAGGGTTAGGTGTTCAGCAGAGTGATGGCATGAAGGGAAAAAAACTGTCCCTGTGTCTAGTTGTTTTGACATGTAATGCCCTATAATGGTGTCTTGAGGAGTTGAAACAGATTATAACCAGGATGTGAAGGGTCTGTAGTTAATTTCTCAGGCCTCCTTCTGACCTGCACAATACACTGGTCTTTTATGGAAGGCAGGCTGGTTGCAATGTTTTCTTCTGCAGTCCTAACTATATGTTGGAATCTGTGCTCATTCTGTTTACTTGTTGTATCAAACCAGACAGTTGTAGAAGTACAAATGACAGATTTAATAATTCCCCTGTAGAACTATACCGTATCAATAGCTCCTGGGGCAGTCTGAACTTCCTAAGTTGACACAAGAACAACATTCTTTGTTGTGTCAAAAAGAGAAGTATAGCTGCAAATGCTTGCTTTTAATGTCTGGACAACCAGCATAATATTTTGGGGAGATCTGACAATCAGCGATCACATTCAAAAGTGTTTACTTATTTCTTGCCATTTACACATATTGTAGAAATTTGTCAGAATATTGGATAGATAGTCCTTATTAAAGTTTCAGAGCGTAACCTCTTTCCATGCACCAGAAAAGTTCCATGTCCTTAAAGTGTGCAATGCAGTTTTTATGGAGTAGATGTAAAATATCATGGTTCGTCTGCGCAACATCATGGAGGCACCATCAAACTGGAATATTATCTTTTTCAATGTCAAGCTTTTTAATATATATTTATAATGCTTTGATTACAGAGATGACTGCAATAGCATATTTTATAGTCTATACAACGCAGGGATGTCAATGTGGAGCATCAAGTCTTTGTTGTTGGGGCAAATAGAGGAACAAGTAGCTGTGGGGCTGGTTAGTGCCCTGAAGACTTACCCCTATCTTTTAATTAATTTTTAACAATTCTTGCCTCTTTTAAATTTTGTATATGCTTTTTATGTTTTTAATATTTAATTAGACACCTCCCACGGTCTCTCTGTGAGGGAAATGGGTGGTTCTTAAATAGGATAAATGAACGAATGAACGAATGAACGAATGAACAAACAAACAAACAAACAAACAAACAAATGAACGAATAAACGAACGAACAAACGAACAAACGAACAAACGAACGAATGTACGAACGAATGAACGAATGAACGAATGAACGAATGAACGAATGAACGAATGAACGAATGAACGAATGAACAAATGAACAAATGAACAAATGAACAAATGAACAAACGAACAAACGAATGAATTAATGAATTAATGAATTAATGAATGATTGATCCTTGATGCTCTCTGACCTTGTTTGTTTTCTTGCAGACATTTCATTACCCTGACTCCATGATGGTGAATCTATGGCACACGTGCCACAGGTGGCACACGGAGCTATCTCTACAGGCATGCGAGCCGTCACCCTAGGTCAGCTCCACCGCGCATGTGCGCGCACCACCTGCTGGCCAGCTGATTTTCTGGTCTCTGCCGCTCATGTGGGAGACGCACGTGCATGCCCACACTGCTCTGCCCCTCCCAGGAGTCTCCACACGGCTTGTTTTGGATGCCGTGTGGAGGCTCTGGGAGGGTGAAAAATGGGCCTCCCAGAAGTCTGGAACAGGCCGTTCCAGAGGCTTTAGGGAGGCCTGCTAGGCCCAAAACAGGGTGGGGGGGTCATGTGCATGCACGGGGGTGGGGGAGCATGGGGGGGTCGCATTCGCATGTGCATGCACAGGGGGCAGGGCGCGCATGGGGGACATTGCATTATGGGTGTGGGCACACGCACGTGCGCAATAGCTTTCAACACCCGAAGTTAGCCATCACTGCCCTAACTGATGACGTTACCTAATTTGGGTAATGAAATGTCTGCAAGAAAGCAAGAAAGCTCAGAGAGCACCAAGGACCCATCATTTCAACTCTGGCTACAAATATCCTAAATAAATAAACAAATAAATAAATAAATAAATAAATAAATAAATTTGTCTGGGCTTTCTTTATCAACAAATTACATCTCATCATCATCAAATTATAAAAATATATGATTGCTGTTTTATCTGCTACTTTCCTTACAAAGATTTTCATCATTTCAAAAAAAACCAATGTATTAATTCTTAACTCTCCAGCTCCTGGCGTGCATGCGTATGCACTTTTTCATGTGTCCATTAATTTCCTAAACAGAAAGCACCACACTGTTCGTTCTTCTGAATAGTCAACAAAACATTGTCAATAAGATGTTTGCTTTGGGGTTTACATGGTTGCATTTAAGATTAACTTGCCTTCTCTCCTGTTTGGCTGGACTGTCAAACAGCATGTCCAATAATCTCCTCTGAGAGAGGGGTTTCTCTTTCTATGTCATATGCATGAGACTTGCGCAATAGATACTGCCTGAAGAAATTCAACTTTCATACATCTCCCGGTGAAAAATTCTCTAGGAGGGTTGGCATCTTGACAATAAAAGCAAAGAGTCCTCCTCTTGTGTGACTATTTCAGAGTTCAGTAGGCATCGTATTGTGGAGTTTCAGTTTACTTGGTTTGGTGGGCTCAACTCACTAAGAGCATCTTCCAGGCTCACCAAGAAGATCAAAATGGCAGACAGTCATGATGGGTGGTTAAATCTTTTACAGGTCCATCTGTGTGATGTGTGCAACACTCTCTCTCAGCCCAACCTACCTCAGAGGGTTATTGTTGTGGGGAAAGGAGGAGGAAGGAGTAGAAGTAGACCTTGACTTAAAACCTTTGAACGTGACCGTTCGAAGATGCAAAGTGACTTATGACCATTTTCCACACTTGCAACCATTGCAGCATCCCCACGGTCATGTGATCAAAATTCCAAATACTTGGCACCTGACTCATATTTATGACGGTTGCAGTGTCC
Organism: Diadophis punctatus similis; assembly: GCA_023053685.1. NCBI lineage: Eukaryota > Metazoa > Chordata > Lepidosauria > Squamata > Dipsadidae > Diadophis > Diadophis punctatus. Next base: position 130,865,314 of record JALIGW010000001.1, on the reverse strand, counting down.
CCGGCTTGTGTGGTTACCTTTTCTAACCTTTTGACAAGCAAAGTCAATGGGGAAGCCAGATTCACTTGATAACCATTTTACTGACTTAACAACTGCAGTGATTCACATAGTAACTGTGTTAAGATATTCATGAACTGGGAGAGCCAATGGTAACAAGGTTAGCCAATGAATAGGCATAGCAACTGAATCAGCCAATAGGAGCTAACCACTTCTGAGTCTGTGCAGAGAATCAAAACTAAAATCTTAAGGCTGGGTGTGGCTCCAGTCCTGTCTCCACTCTGTATTCTTCCACTCTGCTGAAATGAAACTAACTGTTCTCTGCTATCTGTAACTGCTTGAAGAAGAACTCTGCTAATGGTATTGTGTATATATACAGTATATATATTATGTTTATAAAGAAGTTATTGAATCCAGCTGAATCAGTCATCGGTGTGTGCTGGTTTTGATTTTACAACAAACTTTAATAAACTGTGGCAAGAAAGGTCACAAAACTCACTTAGCTGTCTCGCTCAGCAACAGAAATTTGGCGTTCCATTGTGAGAATAAGTTGAGGATTATCTGTATTATGTATATTTGCCGCTTTGAGTTACTCGTAAAGTAAAAAAGGCGGGATAAAAATATCTAATAAATAAATAAAAAGTGCGGGTGCTTTGAGCAGCCAGTCACATCTGCTATTCTAACATTATTGATTGCACAGGCATTCATCTCTTCAGATAATAATTTATTAATAGCTTGTAGCCTATACAGGTAGTCCTCAACTTACAATGACAATTGAGCCCAAAATTTCTGCTGTTAAGTGTAACATTTGTTAAGTGAATTTTGCTCCATTTTGGCCACAGTTGTTAAGTGACTCACTGCATTTGTTAAGTTAGTAACATGGTTGTTAAGTGAATCCGGCTCCCGCATTAGATTTTGCTTGTCGGAAGGTGGCAGAAGGTGATCACATGACCCCGGGACACAGCAACCATCATAAATATGAGTCGGTTGCCAAACATCTGAATTTTGTGACCATGGGGATGCCGCAATGGTCCTAAGTGTGAAAAACAGTCATAAGTCACTTTTTTCAGTGCTGTTGTAACTTCGAATGGTCATTAAACGAACTGCTGTAAGTTGAGGGCTACCTCTATGAGTATAACCACCCTGTCTTCACCATCCCCAGTCTGATTCCCATTTAAATCTGACATCAATTTAGCCACTCCGTGCATGTGATGAAGTGAGCTATAGTACATGAAAACCTCTGCCTTTCAATAACATTTTAGTTCCAAAAGATGCCACCAATCATCTGATTTTTGTCACCTCCTTCAGAGCATCCATCTTTTTTTTTCTTATACTGCATCACCAGATTTTTTTTTCTTTTTTTTAAAGCTACCGCAATTTAGGAACCAAGCTGAAATGCGGCACCAGAAGCGGGAGAAGGAAACATTATTTAAAATAAAAACATCTCGTTTCATGAGCAGATTTGCCTCCTTACATTTTTCTTGATCAAACCTATCCTATATGTATGAACCGTAGGGCAATGTTTCTAAATATCTCACTGTTTGTTTCAAATCAATCTCACTGTTTGTTCCAGGAGATTTTGGTTTCACTGTGATTTTCAGGAAAATCTAGCCAGGGATGACCTTTTATTCTATATAAAAAGGCTCTCCTTTCTCTTTGTAAGGCAGAAGCAGACAGCACTGGCAGGCAAAGATAAAGAGGTGAGGGGGGGGGAGAGCAGCATTTCAAATGTAGACCAGAGTCAATGGGGACCGCTTTCTTCTGGGTTATCTCTTATTTTGGAAAAGAAAAAAAGATTTTTTACTGCAAAGAGGGAAGGATATGTGGCAAAGAACAGGTTTGCGTGGAAATCTTTTGGGTACAGCCCTGTCAAATATTTAGACATGCGGAATGATGTATTCATTTAAATCCTTTTAGCATTCAAGGTAAGCTACTGTGTGAGTCATGCTAAAACTTATCAATATGTGCTTTGTTATAGAACAAGATCACAGATAAACTAAACTTAAGGCAGATTGCTTCATTCAGTAAACCCAGCAATATGCTTGCAGTTCAAGGCCTCTAAATCATATTTAGCACTTCAAGGCTAAATTCTTTAGCATTCAGTCTTCCATAACTATTTCAATGGATGGAGATACCATAATTTTGGAGTATAGGACGCACCGGAGTATAAGACGCACCTTAGTTTTGGGGGAGAAAAATAGGAGGGGGGGGAATCTACCTACCAGGTATTCATCTGGCTAGCGTCCTTGGTCTGGTCAGCTTCAGCACATTATTTTATCCCCTGGTTTGAGCTGGAAAAAAACTTCTTCGGAGAGAGCAGCAATGAAATAGCCTGCAAGCCGGGAAGATTCTTAGCACCTCATTAGGGCTGGAAAAAACATTCTTCGGAGCAAGTAGCAATGAAAAAAATCCTGCAAAGACTTAGGGCTGGAAAAAGAACTTCTTTGGAGAGAGCAGCAATGAAAAAATCCTGCAAGCCGGGAAGATCATTAGCACCTCGTTAGGGCTGAAAAAAAAGCTTCGAAAAAGCTACATGCAGAGTATAAGATGCACCCAAATTTTCAGCCTCTTTGGGGGGGGAGGTGTGTCTTATACTCCGAAAAATACGGGTAGTTCTGTACTGTATGATAGTTTGTAGAAAAGAAAGTTTCATCAAGTGAATTTAAAAAATAACCTTAAAACTGTCTCTGCCTACATCAGAAACTAGAAAGGGCTAGTGATTGTAATTGGTTGCTACAGCTTTGATAGTGTGCTACAACAGGTTTCCACAATGGTTAGATGTCAACCCTTTGAGCTGGGCCAAATCAGGAAGCAGACACTGCAACACCGGTTGGAACTCTGTTGTTGTAACAGAATCTTACAAACCATACAGAATAAAGGGGTTCTGAATTTCTTTGACATGCTCCCCCCCAGGCTGATATGGTACAGGCAGTCCTTGACCTATTGGGCCCAACATTTCTGTCGCTAAGCGAGACTATTGCTAAATGAATTTTCCCCATTTTGCAAACCAACCTTTCTTGCAAGAGTTGTTAAGTGAATCACTGCAGTTGTTAAGTGAATCACTGCAGTTGTTGAGTTAATAACATAGTTGTTAAATGAATCTGGCTTCCCCATTGACTTTTCTTGTCAGAAGGTCACAAAAGGGGATTACATGACCCCAGGATACAGCAACCGTCATAAATATGAGTCAGCTGCCAAACATCCAAATTTTGATTACATGACCATGCTACAGTTAAAGCATCTGAAAATTGGTCCTAAGTCACTTTTTTTCAGTGCCGTTGTAACTTTGAATGGTCACTAAATGAACTGTTGTAAGTCAAGAACTACCTGTATTTACCATTTCTAGCTACCTGTCTCCTCCTCTGGAACAAGTCAAAACTATAATCTTAATGGCGCCTGACTCATTTATACAGTAAATGTTAGACTGTTAAACTTGCTCCTAACATTACCATGGAGGTCTGCCCTCAATATTTGAACAACAAAGAAGAATATTAAAAATGATACTCAGTTAAAGAACTTCTAAACTTTGCACCTAAAACTGAAACTATGTATTTTAAAAAATGTTTTCAAACTGCCATCTCAAGATGCCACACAACAAGATGGTTACCAAGATCAAAGCAAATGGCCTCAATACCCACTTCCTCTATGTATTAAACATATGGAAGTATAGATAAGGCTATGAAGGGAAGTGGATGTAAAAATTATTATGGTTGTTGCTATGTTTTACAAACTTACTTGAAAACATATCATGCTGAGATGTAAGGGTCTTATCATTCACATTATTACAAGAGTCAATAAAAGGAATTGCTTTCAACCCAAGTAAATGCTTTAAATTGTGCACCTTGCAAAAAACCCCCTGCAAATTAGGTTGTCTGGGGAAAATAATATCCATGGTCCTAATTAAAAATGTGATATTTTAGATACACTTATAAATCCAAGGCTGATTTTTCCATGTCTTTCTCTGATATGTGCAGGAGGCATATTAATCAATAAAGCTTATCAGAAGTAAGCAATTCATCATAATTCCACAGAGAAACTGTTCCTTACTCCAGACCACTAATTACTGAAAGCCTTTTAAAAATCTCCTCGTTTCTTCCTTTATTGATGACAGCTTGATTATTTTAAAGAAACCACAATTTTTAAAATGTCAAGCCATCAATTATTGTAATGCCACAGACAATTAATTTAGCTTAGGTCACTCATTCACACAGAAAGGAGTAATCTGATCCAAGAATTTGAAATACAAAATTAACTGGACCATTAAAGATGTGTTATAAAGAAAGAAATTAATGTAAATTATTAAAAAAAGGATTACATAAGTGGTAAGTGGGACTTTGGAGGCCATAAAACTTTTCTTATCACTGTAGGGTTTTTTTTTCTTCAAAGCATAATACAGTTGCTGCAAATTACATAATTAATGTCATTTGCTCAATAATATCACAATGGGTACAATGTCTCAATGCCACCATTCCCTAATCCTGGATGTCCATGCTTGCCATATTATATATTAAGGGTCATTTCAATTATCTGAATATTAGTTCTGATGCAGCCCAAACAATACCATCCACACATCAGGGCAGATATCAGGGCTTTGATTTATGAAATTAAAAAATACATTTTTTTAAAAAAAGACAGCCTAAAACAGTGAAGAACTATTCAAGTTGACGGTGGATGAAGATGAAGCATCCTCAAGTGATCACTGAATGATCATCTAGGTAGGAGGAGATGGAACAGCATGTCCTGAAAGATGTTATGGGTGACCCCATAGGAACACTCTACACTAAAAAATTGTATTGCACCTGCCATTTGTTTAACCGATTAATCAGATTATTTAGCAATATATAGTCCTGCCAACCTAGCAGTTCGAAAGCATGCAAATGAGAGTAGATAAATAGGTACCACTTCAGTGGCAAGTTAACAGCACTCCATGACATCATGCTGGCCACATGTCTTCGGACAGTGCTGGCTGAAGGGTCTTGAAACGGAGATGAGCAGCGACCCCTAGAGTCAGCAATGAGCAGTGGAATAAAATCCACAGGGACTCCTTTACCTTAGCAATATATAACCTTAGGTAGAGATTCAAAGCAAGAGAGGTTCTCCAGCTTCCGTTCAACAGCTGCACAATGGAGGTGAAGGGAGACAAAATAGGATAACATGGTTAAAAAAAAAAGATAATGCAAGCATAGTGGCAACATTATGCAAATGTTGTAATCATGTCCCTTACCTCCCAACTTCTGATGGAAATATTTAAGTTGTGCTATTGTCATGCTTAACATCACACACATTTTGTCACTTCCCTACTTGCTCCCCCCCCCCACAAGGGATCCATGTTCTCATAGGTGTTGGTCAACTTACAAACACAATATTCAATTATGAGACTTTAAAAAAATATTTAGTTTAAACATACACAATTAACAAGACAATCTTTAATCTTAAAGATATTTTTGAAAGAATTAAAAGTCTAAACTAAAAATACAAGTTAAAAGAAAAAAAAGGAAAGGAAAGAAGGAGAGGAGAGGAAAGGAGAGGAGAGGAAAGGAAAGGAAAGGAAAGGAAAGGAAAGGAGAGGAGAGGAAAGGAAAGGAAAGGAAAGGAAAGGAAAGGAAAGGAAAGGAAAGGAAAGGAAAGGAAAGGAAAGGAAAGGAAAAAAAAACCTTTACCTTATAGTTTATTCCCATCAATAGTCACTGGGTTACTAATAAATTCACTACTATAATACTAACAACAGAAAATGTTATTGAAGAAAACTATCACAAAACTTCTTTCATAGTAACTGCAACCATTCATTAGTGGGAAACAACACCTTTTCCGAAATGGATAAATCACACATCTCCAAAAACTATTCTTTCACATCTGGTATAATATCACTTTTCCAATGTCTTAATATGATTATTTTATCCACTTCCCCTCATGTTTGATATATCCAAAATTCCTGAGAAACAGTCAAATTCCAATTTATATACCAACTTATTTGGTATGTAAGTCAGCATTGGATAGTATAGTATAGCCTTTATTGTCATTGTACATCATGTACACAATGAAATTGCATCAACATGTTTAACATTTAAAGATTTTCCTATGAATCTCCTTATGTACATTAATAAACTAGCCTCAAAAGATACTAAATTATCACATATGGGTCAGAATAACAGAGTTGGAAGGGACCTTGGACGTCTTCTAGGAGACCCTATACCAGTGATGATGAACCTATGGCACATGTGCCACAGGTGGCACACGGAGCCATATCTGAGGGCACGTGAGGCGTTGCCATATGTCAGCTCCAGCACACATGCACGCATTGTCAGTTGATTTTTGGCCTTCTTTTCAGCCATTTTCACTCGCCCCAGGCTTCAGGAAAGTCTCCTGAACCCTGGGGATGGGGAAAAACGGCCCAATGGGCCAACCGGAAGTTTGGAAATGAACTTCTGGTTGGCCTGTTGGGACGTTTTTCCCCGTCCCCAGGCTTCAGGAATCCAGAGGCTTCAGTGAGGCCTGTGCACATGCGTGGGGGGCAGCGTGGGTGAGGGGTATTTGTGTGCATGTGTGTGGGGGCACCGTGTGTATGTGCACATGTGCTGAGAAGGGCATGGATGTGGGCACGTGCATGTGCGCTAACGCACGCACGCACACCCTTTTGGCACGAGAGCCAAAAAAGGTTCGCCATCACTGCCCTATACCATTTCAGACAAATGGTTGTCCAATCTCTTCTTAAAAACTTCCAGTGATGGAGCACCCACAACATCTGGAGGCAAGTCATTCTGCCCTCATTTTTTTAATACTTCCAGCATAAACAAATCTGATATCCATCCTTTCAAATTCATTGTTTGGAAGAGGACGTTCAATATACCTAAAATATAAATTTCCACAAATCACAGTCATGAGATCATGAGCTTTTTTTGTACTTCCTGATTTATCCTACTTACTTCTTTTCCAAGATATCACAAAGAAATTTGAGCTTGGCTGACTAACTCAAGTTGGGCACCTGCTAAGCAACTTTTAAAAGTTTTTTTAAGTGAACATTCCTATATAATATTCCCCCCCCCCCACTTCGGTCCTAGACTTCAAATGTAATTCATAGCTCCAAAAAAGCAGGTAATCAATTTCGCAAGCAGTGATGATCAAAATGTCAGCAGACTCAAAGGGCAGGTATATTCATTAGCTAGGTTTATTACTGACAGCTAGACTAGTCCAGCTCTGTCTAATAAGTCTGATCGAGAGTGAGTAATGAATTACAGCAACGTGTGGATAGAAACTGAAATAATTTAGCTTACACTTCTACTGTCAGATTGTTTTTCTAACTCCAAAGCAAAAATGGAAGACAAGTCCGCAAAACCAACCTGACAAACATCTTTATGTTATGATGCTTGTTTTATGGTTGTTGTTTTTTTGTTTTGTTTTTGTAATGTCTGGGAATTTTCACTCAGGTCTGCCCTCAACAGGGGGTGCAACGCTGTCTCCTGATTGGCTACCTGTTTGACAGCTCTCTATATAAGGAGCTGTCAAACAGAACCTCGTTGGCATCAGCTGAGAGCGCATGTGTGTTAGCTGCCGTGCGGTGGCAACCTGTTAGCTGTTATTATTAAATAAAGAGCTGAGTCACTAAAGAGCTGATTGTCACTAGCTGAGGCACGAAATCACCTCAGAATGGCTTCTATGAAGCCATAGTGGCCGCCTGGCATAGGGCGGCATCTGGGGCTTTGGATAGAATTGCGCCTTTGCGGCTTCTCCACGGCAGTGGATTCCGGAGAGCACCTTGGTTCACAACTTGGGGGTCCTTTTGGATCCACAGTTAAAATTGGACCAACATCTAACAGCTGTGGCCAGAGGGACCTTTGCACAAGTTCGTCTTGTGCACCAGTTGCGTCCTTTCCTGGATCGGGAGGCACTACTGACAGTCACTCACGCCCTTGTTACCTCATGTCTTGACTATTGCAACACACTCTACATGGGGCTACCCTTGAAGTATGTTCGGAGACTGCAGCTAGTGCAGAATGCGGTGACGCGTGTGGTGATGGGTGTCCCTAGATACACCCATGTGACACCCATCCTTCGCGAACTGCACTGGCTGCCCATAGGGCTCCGAGTGCAATTCAAGGTGTTGGTGATTACCTTTAAAGTCCTACATGGCTTAGGACCAGTTTACCTCCGAGACCGCCTTCTCCAACATACCTCCCTAAGACCGATTAGAGCCCATAGAGTTGGTCTACTGGTGGTCCAGTCAGCCAAACAATGTCAGCTGGCAGGCCCACGAATGAGGGCCTTCTCTGTGGTGGCACCGGCTCTCTGGAATACACTACCCCCTGAGATCCGCATTATTCCTACCCTGCCAGCCTTCAGAAAAGCATTAAAAACATGGCTTTGTCGACAGGCCGGGGCCAATGATTTTAATACAACATCAATTATTCTTGTCCCCATGAGTGAATTATTGTTTGGGTTTTTAAATTGTGGTTTTTTAAATGCTTTTAAATGTTTTAATACTTATTGTTTTAATACTTTTTATATTTATTGTTGCTTGTGAATTTTTATTGTTGTGAGCTGCCCAGAGTCTCTGTGGAGTGGGCGGCATACAAATGCAACTAATAAATAAATAAATAAATAAATTTGGGGTCAGCTGTGCTCCAGGAATTTTCCAAAGTTTAATGGAGAGAATATTGCAGGGCATACCAGGTGTCGTCCCCTATTTTGACGATGTCCTGGTCTCTGCAGTCACCCATGCTGACCTAATGTGCCGTCTTTGCTCCATACTGAAACGACTACAAGATGCCTGGCTTAAGCTTAAAAAAATCAAAGTGTCATATAGCAGTGCCACAGGTTTTTAGTGGGTAGAGGTAGTTTTAATGCCCTCGACCAATATAAGTCCAGCTGAATTACTTATTGGGCGCAAACTCAAAACCCAATTAGACCGGTTGCACCCGGAGTACGCTCCAAAGAAGCCCCTAGAATCCGCCAGGGAATTAAAGGGATTCAGTGTGGGAGCAGGAGTCTATGCCAGAAATTATGCAGGCAGTCCCTTGTGGTTACCAGGGTCAGTGGCAAGGGTCAAGGGGCCTTGCTCCTATGTAATTCAACTTGAGGATGGCTTGGTCTGGAGACGTCACCTGAACCTGCTACGAGTATGGAGAAGCATTACTGACAACACCCCAAGTACAAGTTCCCCCTGACCAACACCTGCCGACGACCAGCCGCCAGACCCTCTGACCAACTCCACCGAGGACACCGAGGAATGAGCAATAGATTTACCTGCAGTTCCAGTCATCAGTCTGGCGAAGGAGGTGGCACAGTTCCTGAAAGAAGAAAAAAGTCAACAGGCCCAACCTCACTCTTCACCCACTGAAGGCATACTGAGACGATCTGAACGGGTTTGACATCGTCCTGCCTACCTAGCGGATTACGCCTGCGCAAGCTAGGTGGGAAGGAGTGTAATGTCCAGGAGTTTCCACTCAGGTCCGCCTTCGACAGGGGCCGCAACGATGTCTCCTGATTTGCTGCCTGTTTGACAGCTCTCTATATAAGGAGCTGTCAAACAAAACCTCATTGTTGCCATCAACTGAGAGCGCGCATGTGTTAGCTGCCGCGTGGTGGCAACCTGTTAGCTGTTATTATTAAAATAAAGAGTTGTTAGCACAGAAGCCTGGTTCACCTCAGTTATTACCCACCGTTCCGGGATTGGAACAGTTTGCTTTGGGGTTTTTTTTAGGGGGGGAGGATTCAGGTCAGTTTGAACTACTAGTTGGTTACTGCAGTATTCTTAGGCCTGGAGTTGCTATGGTGATGTGCCATTACTGGTGAACAGTTCTTTTCAACAGTAGATATATTCTTCCATCAAGCCTGTCAAAGGGTAGCAGGCCAGCAGGTTGTTGTCACATAGCTCTATTTTGATGCTGAACCATAATTTTCAGACAACACAGGCCTGGCAGCACTATTTTCATTGCTTGTATGTTGTGATTTCTTTTTTTCTCTCTTTCTCCTTTCAACTGACTGCAATAACAACATGAAAAGTAAATGTACGTTGAAGAATGAAAGGATTTTTGTGGACAACTAAATCACTTTAGTAGGACAGATTGATAGATAGCGATGTTGTGGATGGGGATAAAGGGAATATAAGTCTTTCTTTTCTTTTAAAAAAATAAGTGCTACGATATGAGGTATTATTTCTACAGTCATTTGATAAAGCACTTTCCATTGCATCGTAAAATAAAAAGCAACTGTTTTGCAAAAATTACACCATTTTAAAATGGAAGGAGTAGAACTACCATTTGAGCAAGGGAAGGGAAACATGTAGACTTGAGCAGATATAAAAGAAAGAAGCAAGTAGTCTGCTTGAGAGAAAATAAAGATATTCCTAAGCAAGTATTGGCCTCCTGTTGCGTGCCGGATAAAAAGATAAAGTAAAGGGGGGGGGGCTATTTGGCAGTGGTCCTGTGAAGTCACCATCCAGCTGTGCTTACTTGCTCTGCTTGGGCTCTTCTCATAAAGACAAAACTGATTCTCTACAAGTGTCATCTGACATCTGCTTTCTCACCTTAGAAGTGGACACTTAGAAAGGTATTTTCTTCCAACATAATAAAGATCTCTGTGAAGCTGCACATTAGGTGCCTAAGACAGAAGTGTCTTGTAGAGCAAAAAGGAAATGTAGAAGACCACACAATACATTCCCTATGTCTGGAATTTAACAGGAGTATCCTCTGTTACAATACTGAAGATTTGCCTACTCAAAAGGATTTTATCTAATCTACAAATTGTCATTTGATGCTTTTGTGCAGCTTTGATGAATTAAAAAGGGAGCGTTTGATAAAATATTTTCAGGTCAGGGGTCACCCCAAGGACAGACACTAAGCAGGATTGATTTCTCAATAAGAAATTTTATTTAAGGCCAACAGCATGGATGTCACTTTCCTGTCAGAGTGCAGCTTGAACAACGGCTTAGGAAGTTTGTATACCTTTCTGCATTGTACTATACGTGTACACCAACATGGAATACAATGTTCATAGCAAACACTCTTTTCCAACAATCCAAGAAATGACTCTACACATGGACATCACCAGACGGTCAACACAGAAATCAGATTGACTATGTGCTCTGCAGCCAAAGATGGAGAAGCTCTATTCAGTCAGTAAAAACAAGACCAGGAACTGACTGTGGCTCAGCTCATGAGCTTCTTGTTGAAAAATTTAGGCTTAAATTGAAGAAAGTAGGGAAAAGCAAAAGGCTACTCAGGTATGAACTAAATCATATCCCTTATGATTATACAGTAGAGGTGACAAATAGATTTAAGAAATTAGATCTGATAGACAAAGTGCCTGAAGAACTATGGACGGAGGTTCGCAAGATTGTACAAGAGGTAGCAACTAAAACTATCCCAAAGAAAAATAAATGCAAGAAAGCAAAATGGCTGTCCGAGGAAGCTTTACAGCTGAGGAAAGAAGGGAAGCAAAAGGCAAGGGAGAAAGAGAAAGATACATCCAATCGAATGCAGAATTCCAGAGAATAGCTAGAAGAGATAAGAATGCCTTCTTAAATGAAGAATGCAAAGAAATAGAAGAAAACAATAGAATAGGGAGGACCAGAGATCTCTTCAAGAAAATTGGAGATATGAAGGGAAAGTTTAATGCAAAGATGGGCATGATAAAAGACCAAAATGGCAGGGACCTAACAGAGGCAGAAGAGATTAAGAACAGATGGCAAAATTACACAGAAGAACTATACAAGAATGAGCTTAATGTCCCTGATAACCATGATGGAGTAGTAACTGACCTAGAGCCAGACATCAAATGGGCCTTAGGAAATCTGAGCAACAACAAAGCTAGTGGAGGTGACAGTATTCTAGCTGAGCTATTCAAAATCTTAAAAGACGATGAAGTAAAAGTGCTACACTCAATTTGCCAGCAAATTTGGAAAACTCAACAGTGGCCACAGCAGGAGTGAAATGCAGCTGGCTCTAACCAGCTTGTGTGGGCCGGTAGGGCCGATTGCGGAAAGTTCTGCCCACCCATGCCGACGTCATGACATCCCTTTTTTGGGACGGTTTTTCACATTTGTGAGCCAGTAGGGAAGGTAAGTGGATTTCACTGCTCGGCCACAGGATTGGAAAAGGTCAGTTTACATTCCAATTCCAAAGAAGGGCAATGCCAAATAATGTTCAAACTACCGCACAATTGCACTCATTTCACATGCTAGTAAAGTTATGCTCCAAATCCTACAAGCTAGGCTCCAGCAGTATGTGGATCAAGAACTACCAGAAGTACAGGCAGGATTTCGAAGAGGCAGAGGAACTAGAGATCAAATTACCAACATACACTGGATCATGGAGAAAGCTAGGGAGTTCCAAAAAAACATCTACTTCTGTTTCATTGACTATGCTAAAGCCTTTGATTGTGTGGATCACAACAAATTGTGGCAAGTTCTTAAAGAGATGGGAGTATCAGATCATCTTATTTGTCTCTTGAGAAACCTATATGTGGGTCAAGAAGCAACAGTGAGAACTGGACACGGAACCACTGATTGGTTCAAAATTGGGAAAGGAGTTCGGCAAAGCTGTGTACTGTAGTACAGTATATCTAAGATCACAACTGCTTTGTTCATGTCCATTAACTTATATAGAGGTAACTCTTCCCACTTCTGGAGACCACATTGTTAAAGATCACATTCTTAAGAGGCTGGTAGTGAATGTGGATATGCTATGGTATATAGTATAGGAATAGTATAGTATAGGAATAGTATAGTATAGGAATACTATGGTTACTATACTGGACTATAGCATAATGGTTTATTGGCTTGAGTCTACACCAGATTTTGCATAGCATGTCAACAGCTGCACTGCAAAAGAGCCATGGGAGAGGGTAGCTGAAGAAATAAAATGGATGTTTTAATTCACTCCTTAATTCCCTCTCCAGCCCATTTCCAAAAGAAAGGAAAAGAAAAAAAGGGAAGGAAAGGAAAGGAAAGGAAAGAAAGAAAGGAAAGGAGGAAAGCTTGGCCTTACCTAGTGTGTATGGGAGTTTTGAAGCCCTGAATAAAAATACTGTCAGGCAGTATGTGACTTCTTGGTTGCACATTTGTACCCTTCTATATGCTGCTCTATGACCAGAATGAAGCTTTGATTGATGGATTGCATCCCTCCACTTCACCCCATCTTTGGAGAAGGACAGTTGTCCATGACAAGGAAATGCATATACTATAAGTGTCCAATTTGCCTGTTCATTGGAATAGATAATGGTACCTTTGCAACCGAAGGTGGACAATATTCCATTTTTGTGAGCACTCAGCTGGCAACCAAAGCCCTCTCCATTTCATCCTCATCCTATCATTTCGCTCTCAGAAGCCCTCATTTCATCCCTTAAAGCCCTGCAACTTCTGCCACTGGTCCTGGTTGCTAAGCAACACCTATTTCTATTGAATATGTGCCAGCCATGTTTTCACAAAACTACAAATTTACGTGTTATCAGGAAACACAACTGAAGCAGTAGTGGGTTCTAAAATCCTTTACTACCAGTTTGCACGCATGCTGGTGTGCATGTGCGATGCTTCTGCGCACGCGCAGAAGCTTCTGCGTGTGCGCAGAAGCATCCTGGGCGGGTGGACGGGGCCTCCCACCTCCAGTGCTACCGGTTCTTAGAACCAGGCCAAATCAGGAGCAACCCACCGCTGAACTGAAGGTGTGCAAAAGGTTGCAAAGAAGAAAACACATGAGCTCATATCAGTCTTTTTTCAGCATTTTGTTCCATGCCTGAAAGGCCACCTTAGTGTGAGCCTGTCTTTGGGAGAAAACAGGTACTCAAGGCACACTCTTTTGAATGTTGTAGCTGTTGTGAGGGTTATGATTCGATTATGACTATTTTATGTATTTTACAACTTGTCCAATGTAATTGACGCCAAAGGATTCTGGGCAGTTTAACAAACCAAAGAAAGAGAATAAAAAAGAGCAGAATAATAAATAACTAAATCCAAAACAGTGCTGAAAACAAACAAACCCCAAATAAAAACAGAAGGCAATAATTAAAAACTCCACATAAAATCCAGGATAGGCTCCCTTAATTAACTCCTTGGTCCAAAAATTCAGTTGAAATAAAATAGTTTTAGTTTCTTTATGAAATGGCAGCAAGGTGAGTCTGCATGTACTTTGGGGGCTAAGAAAGCCCCATTTTATAATGGGGGGGGGCTCTTGGAGAGAAGAGCTACCATCTTACTAATACCCGAGGTGAGATGGCGCAGTGGTTAAAAGGCAGCACTGCAGTTCAGCAGTTCAGCTGTTCAAATCTCACCTGCTCAAGGTTGACTCAGCCTTCCATCCTTCCGAGGTGGGTAAAATGAGGACCCAGATTGTTGGGGGCAATATGCTGAACTCTGTAAACCGCTTAGAGAGGGCTGTAAAGCACTATGAAGCGGTATATAAGTCTAAGTGCTATTGCTACCCTGTGAATCTCGTGAGAGAGGAAAAATTCAATAGCCCTTCTCTCTTTTTAAATAAAATTTTTATTGTTTTTCTCCACAATACATCCATACATATACCTTAATTCATAACAAAATACACATAGTTATACATTTCTATTTAATAAAACATAAACCAATATCCTAATTTTCACCTTTTATACTTTTATTACCCGCCTGTTTTCTCCTTTATATCATATCACTCAATAGCCCTTCTCTTAATGGGGGGGGGGATATCACGCTGGAGGTGGTTGATGGACTAATAGTAAATTCCATCTCCCTCCCCTGGGATCTTGATTACTCCCCTCCCATCTTTTAATTATAATTCAATTATAAACATGATGATGTTATGTGTTCAGTCATGTCTGACTCTTGGCGATTCTATGGGCCAGGTCTCTCCACATCTTCCGATCTTGCGCTACTTCTTTGAGTTGTTTTATGCTCTAGTTGGTGTCAACTTTGATGGTATCCAGCCACTGTGTTCTTTGGCTGCCTGTTTTCCTTTTACCATTAACTCTTCAGAACATAATGGCTTTCTACAGTGAATCCCCCCACATGACCAGGCCAAAATAAGTGAGACATCATTTTTTTGTTTTTGCCTTCCAGTGACATGTCTTGTGTTATGCACTCCAGAGCTTGCTTGTTGATCACCTTTGCTGCCTAAGGAATACGCAGGAACATTCTCCAGCATCATGGCTCAAATGAGTCGATTTTCTTCTTGTCTTTCTTTTTTAAGGTCCAACTTTCACAACCATAGGTAGCTATGGTGAACATGATAGAGCTGTCTAACCTACATTTGGCTGAAACGCTGGTGTCCTTGCTTTTCCATATTTGGTTCATGTTCATCATTGCTGTGTGACCCAGTGCAATCTGATGTTTTATTCTTTTAATTATAACCTTATAACAGCGTTTCTCAACCTTGGCTGCTTTAAGACATGTGGACTTCAACTCCCAGAATTCCTTAATGAGCATGGCTGGCTGGGGAATTCTGGGAGTTGAAGTCCACATGTCTTAAAGTGGCCAAGGTTGAGAAACACTCCCTTACAGTATTCTTATGGTCAGGGGTTCATCTCTTTTAATGTTGTAATCTGCCCAAAGTCGACATGCAGTGATATTGGTGGAAAATACATTTAAGAAACAAACAAAATGAACAGACTGGACCAGACAAAATGGACATATTCAATCACGGTAAAAAAAAAAGTGCTGGGTGCATTTGAGCACTATTATTGTTCTTTAGCGGGTTTCCAGATAGACTGGTTCCATTCCAGTTTGTGATGGTTTTAGATAGGATACGGCAGTGGTGGGATTCAGCCGGTTGTGAAATTACCCCCTCCCCCTGCTATCAAAGTGGATCCTGGGTGCTGCGCTGCAATGGAGAAATGGGTAACGGAGCGGCTGGCGTGAGGGAAGGAGAAGTCTGCTTTCCCTCTTTCTTCTCCCTGCTCCTCCTCCTTCCCTTGTGCCGGCCGCTCCATTTCTTGTTTCTCCATTGCAGCGCAGTGCCCAGGATCCACTTTGATAGCAGGAGGGGGGTAATTTAACAACTGGTTTGCCCAGGGTCATGTTGGCTGTCGCGGGAAGGGTCGTCCCGTATGTGCGGCGGACCTGGAGGACGGGGATGGGCCATGCCTCCCATGGCAGCAAACCTGACCCTGGGCGAACCGGTTGTTAAATTATTTGAATCCCACCAGTGGCATAAGGTATAAGGATAAGGGAGAGCATAAGCAATTATTTAAAAAATATCTTCTCAGGATTGAGTTCCAGTCATTGAGGACAGATAGGATGCAGCATTGCAGAGAAGATTATGGCTGGCTGATTGCAAGCAATGATGAACATTTCTCTTAATTGCCTGCCAATGTAGCTGATTAGTTTGTTCCTTTTCTAATCCTTCGTCATTTATTTATTTATTTATTTATTTATTTATTTTATTTTATCAAGCTTGTATATGATTACAGATAAGGTATAAACATTAATATGAGTATATAATAAGTACAAACATGGTTTTGAGTACATGATATTTTTTGACATTTTAGGACAGGGACGGTAGGCATGCTGGTGCGCTTATGCACGCCCCTTACAGACCTCTTAGGAATGTGTGAGGTCATGGTTGCATTCCATGTTGTGTTCTGTTTGAGCTTTCTTTTACAGGCAGGTCTCTATTAAATCGCAGCAGGAATCCAATGGAATCAAATGAGTAAGGCAATGGTTACAGGCAGTGCTCAGTTAAGCAAGTGTTACTAATGCTCTTGAATTTTTCAAGTGGTGCAAATACAAAGTCGATGTTGCTTGATTTGTTGAGCTTTAGGACATGTGCTGGGTGCATTCAACCTTTGCTGTTGAGTATGGTTTGAAGCTGGGCTTTCAGAATGTATAGTTAAAATAGTAATGACTGTTATGCTAATTTAATAGTTGATATGCATGTGCAGTTTGTGCCTGTTTTGTGCCTTGCTGTTCATAAATGTCCAAATCTATATAATAGCTGATTTGGGACAGTTTTGAAAGTGTGATGGATCAAGACTAGAGAAACATCAAAATACAATACCTACTCAGTCTATCCACCAGAAGTCCTCCAATTTCCAATGGTACCTAACTAATTTTATCAGGGAATTAAACTTTGCTGTGAGTAAATGCATTGTTTTTAAAGTTACTGTATCCTACTGTTTCATCATTTAAACAAGATACTCAGGAACTTAATAGGGGAACCTCCTAATACAACACATGCTCTGTTTATTTGGTTATGTGACATTTGTTTGAAATCTGGTATTACATCACCCTTTCACATACCAACTATAACATGCAGTGTCCTCTAGCTTGGAAATGCCATATAGGCTTTGAGGAAGTCAACCTGCGCCATTTTATTTTTAAAAAAAATGCTGAAGAAAGGTATCCTGTGGATATGAAGTGGTCAGATCAGTGGTGGGTTCCTACCGGTGCGGTCCAGTGTGCCATTCCAGTATGGACCCGGCAATTGCGCAATTTATGTGCGACGGCTCCGGTGCCATCTTTGCCAGTCTGTCGTGCGGCGCCATCTTTTTTTCCAAATTTTTTGGCCTTTTTTTTGCTTCCTGTGTGGAAGCAAGATTTTGCTTTTGTGTGGAAGCAAAATCTTGCTAGGGGATGCGTGCGCGCCTGAGATTTCAGTGATTTTTTGCTTCCGCACATGCATGAAAGCAAAAAATCACCAAAATTGCATGCACGCGCTCGTCCCCTCGCGAGATTCCAGTGATTTTTGCAAAATCTTGCAAGGGGACGTGCACGCATAGTGAGCGTGCGTGCACATGAGATGTGATGATGTGCGCGCAGTGCACCGGTAGCCAGGTAAGAGGAACCTGCCCGTGGGTCACGTGCCTTTGCATACAATCCAAGGATTGTCATTTTTACAGCAGAAATCCTGATTCTCTAAACTGAAGGATTCTTGGGAGTTCCAGATAGGGGTGTTACCTAGTTAATTAGGTCCAGATGACATGGATGTGTACATGTTCTCCGGGGATACTATGCTGAACCTTGGCACTGGGCCTGCCCTAGTTAGTTCAAACATCATGCTGTTGTCCTTCTTCTACTTCTTGCTAAAGAACAGTGCTTGACAATGGGAATTTAGTGTACCAGACAGCTCAGAGTAAATGCACTTTCATTTGGTTGGAAATAAAGATGTTCCCTTCACTGTTCAGGGTGGGATGGGAATGGGGAGAACCAAAATCAGGATCCCCATCTCACTGGACTGAGACTCAGTTGGTTAGTCTATTATCTTGTCCAAGCACTGCTTCGGAATGGCAGCTCAGCTGCTTTATATGAAAAAAAGAGGTAAAGATCAAATTCAAGATTGATCCTCAGCAGGGTAACATATCTGAGAGGGAGCTATAAACATTGAAGGAGCTACTTGACTTAGACCATTACCTGGAGAAAAGTATTTCATTGTAGCCTATATATATATATATATATATATATATATATATATATATATATATATATATATATATATGTATGTATGTATGTATGTATGTATGTATGTATGTATGTATGTATGTATGTATATATATGTGTGTGTGTGTATATATATATATATATATATATATATATATATATATATATATATATATATATATATATATATATATATATATATATATATATATATATAAAATAAATAAATAAATCTCACAAATAAATATAGATGGCAAGGGTCTTTCTACAGTGTGGTCCACTTGTTAACATACATGGCGTATTTTAAATGCATCATTAGAATTTTTTTTATTGCCTTTAGCTCTGGACATTGTAATTCAATATGCAAAAAAAAAGTAAATTGCAAGAACAATATACATTTTCCATGTGTGTTATTTATGAGCATTGATTTTTAAGCCAACAAATGTGATTATATTAAAAATGATGGATATCAGCAAAATATACCTTTGTTTATGCAAGCAAAAAAGCCGTCATTGCCATATGTCAGACTGATTCACTCTTATATAAGCATAAAAAATTGGAGCTGAAAAACTGTACCATTGCACTAACTACCCCCTCCTTTTCTGGGGGAGGGAAACTACTCTAAATACATAATTTTCACTAGGCAATCATATATAAAATGGTCTTTCCATTAAAAATTCAGTCCATTGTCATAATGTTAGGAGGGAGGGAGGAAAGGAGGAAGGGAGAGGGAGGGAGGGAGGGAGGGAGGAAGGAAGGAAGGAAGGAAGGAAGGAAGGAAGGAAGGAAGGAAGGGAGATTTCTGATTTTTGCCAGCTTCCCACAAGGAAACTCAGTGGGGAAGTCAGCAGGAAGTTGGCAGTCACTCCCACCCCTGCTGCTTTTTTTGCCCATCCGTGATAGCAATAGCACTTAGACTTATACACAGCTTCACAGTGCTTTACAGCCCTCTCTAAGCAGTTTTCAAAGTCAGCATATGCCTCCAACAATCTGGGTCCTCATTTTACCCACCTTGGAAGGATGGAAGGCTGAGTCAACCTTGAGTCTGGTGAGACTCAAACTGCCAAATGGCAGGCAGCCGACAGTCAGCAGAAGTAGCCTGCAGTACTGCACTCTAACCTCTGTGCCACCGCGACTCATTTTCTTTCTCTGTTTAGGTAAGGAAATATCTCTGAAACAATAATAATGGGGCACTGGTTGCCTATTTTCATTTTCTTAATGGAAAAAAATGTATTCCTATATTCCTTAGCAGCAAAAGAAAAGAGAAAGGGAAGAAAAACATATTGAATAAAATGTGTACAAAAAATATATCAATCTGAACATCAAAATCGAGTCTAATGAACAGCAGGTGATCTGAGAAGCACTATCCTTGGACTGAGAAGGCAGGATTAGGCCAACAGCATTTTCTGATGAAATAGCATCCCATTGTTCTTTGCCTCAAAATCTTACCAAGCCCACCTATCACCGTCACCTGGCCCAAACAGGCTAATCATCCATAAGTTACCATAACACTATGATTTTTTTCATTTCAGTTGCTGGATTGACTTGCGCACGTATATGAAACGTGCTTATGGCCTGTTAGAATATTCATGACTGGGAGAGTCATGTTAACAAGGTTAGCTAATGAATAGGCATAGCAACTGAGTCAGCTAATAGGAGCTAACCACTTCTGAGTCTGTGCAGAGAATCAAAACTGGAACTTAAGCTTAAGGCTGGGTGTGGCTCCAGGTCCACTCTGCTCTCTGTCTACACTCTCCTCTCTGTCCTCTCTGTACTGCTCTGCTGAAATGAAACAAACTCTCCTGCTTATGTTTACTTGAAGAAAGAACTCCGCTAATGGTATTGTAAATTCATATGTTACTATGTTTATAAAGAAGTTTATGAATCCAGCTGAATCAGTCATCTGTGTGTGCTTCTGGTTTTGATTTTTACAACAAACTTTAATATAGCCATTTACGTATTGTTTGAAAATAAGAAAAAGCTTTCCATCAAATTTGTTTAATCTGTGTACCTAAAGGTATGGATGAAACCTTTAGAAGCAGCAACACTAATTTAAATTGAATTTGAATACAAATACTGCATATTTTACCTATCTTCAAATAGGGAACTATTTGAAGATAGGTGTAAAGAGGAATGGTGCTTTCATTTGGCATGTTCGGTTGTATAAATTCCTTCCATTTAAGGGGTTTGATAATTAAAAATTGCTATGAAAACTGAATAACAATGAGTGCTATGTTATAATTTGTAAATAAAAGTAGATAACAGACCAGGAAAGACGGTCCCAATCCACAACCTCCATGTTGGTCATAAAGAAGTTTCTTTGTGGCCTCTCAAGTACCCCCAGAACTTTCTAGAGTGTGTAGAACCAAAATTTTCTACCTTTTTATTTGTGTTTTGGAGTTTGAGAATTTTAAGGGACAAAGACAGGAGACTTACAGAAACCTTATAAATCTATTTTACCTCTGAAATCTCCTTAACTCAGAAACTTGAGCTCACGTTGTACTGAGTTTTGGGTTTAAATGGGTTCCATTTCACTTCTTAACTCCACAATGCGAACTAGTCCATTAATTTTGTATGTTGCTAGCAAAAAGAAATGTCTGTCCTTTAATGCAGGGAACAATTAAAAAATGCATCTTTTTCATTCAGTAATTAAAGTAAAAACCACAGCATCCATCCAAGTCTTCCATTTAAAATATCAATGTTAAAGTATGGATTATCCCAAAAATGTTGATTTATCATGATAAAAAGGATCAACATGCAATTTTCTACAAATGGCATATCACAATAATTTAGCAGCTAAAATAGTGCCAGGACATAAGCCTAAGCCATTATATTTTGAATTTGAAACAGTCCACTTCACTAGGTGTGAATATTCCAAAACAGCCCAGGAAAGAAAACTTATATGAACTGAAACCATTCCGGATCTGGTTCTAGTCAAAAGCAATTAATAATGGTATAATTCACAATTCATAAAACTAAGCCATCATCTGATGTCTGAGAACTGCATCTTTTTCAAAGGTATCCTTACTTGAAGAACCCCACGAAATGAATAACAAAAATGTATTCGGTCTTCAGAAAAGTTTGAGAAAGAGTATGTGTATGTTTTTTGTATATACTACATATATAGAACATTTACCAGAGGTGGGTTCCTCCCAGTTCAGACCGGTTCTATAGAACCGGTAGTAACTTGGTGGCCTGGGTTGCTAGAACTGGCAGTGACCCAGGCCTGCCATACCGCTGAGCCGGTTCTCCCGGCGGCGCCATAGGTAGTGCCATCTTGGTTTTAGCTTCTGCGCATGCAATGCACGCCCCCCCCCTGCAGCACGTCCCTGAGTGAACCAGCAGCAAAGAAAACCGTAACCCACCCCTGACCACAGGTTCTGGAGAACCAGTAGTGGAAATTTTGAGTAGTTCGGAGAACTGGCAAATACCACCTCTGGCTGGCCCCAGAGTGGGGTGGGAATGGAGATTTTGCAGTATCCTTCCAAAAGGAGTGGGGAAGGAATGGGGATTTTGCAATATCCTTCCCCCAGGAGAGGGGAGGGAATGGGGATTTTGCAGTATCCTTCCCCTGCCACACCCACCAAGCCACGCCCACAGAACCGGTATGGAAAATTTTTGAATTTCACCCCGGTAACAATCTTGAAACAGTTCATCACATATTGTGACCCCAATTATAATCTTGATGTAACTTAAAATATCAAATATATCATCAAATATAATCTTGATGTAACAACATAAAAAGTTTGTAAAATAGGGCATGACTCATTTAACAACTGCTTTGCTTAGCAACATAAATTCTTGTCCTAATTGCAGTCATAAATCACGGACTACATGAATTGGCTGTTTTTGTTTCTTTAAAGTTGGAATAAATTAGCCACTGTATTACAGCCATATCATGACTCATTTCTATCCCTAACAGGCAGGGTTTTGAGTCAGGAATATTGTGAACTTCCTTTGTCAAGTACTTTTCCATTTACTGGAAAACAACACAAATTCATTCATTACGAGGAAAATGTATTCCAGGATGTGTAACATTGCTGGTGTTGGAAAATTACCGTGGATAATTTCCAAGTTAGTTTGAAATCGCCATACTCTCAGTCAATCCCAAATCTAAATCAAAGCAAGTACACCAACTATTGCACTTTACTTAGCAAAAATTCAACTTATTAAACATCAGCAAACATCAAAAACTGTTCCCTGGCTAAAGTAGGACAAAAAAATCAGGCAAAAGGAAGAAGAGAGAGTGACTTGAACAACAGGCAAGAACTCATATTATCTATGCTTTTATATCCACACTACATCAAAAGGACAAAAGTTTCCCAAACCACCAGGGAAAAAGAGTTATGTTCCATCATATCATAGGCAACTCCTGATGACTCTACAATATGGGTGTTTCACCAGGGTGTTCTGTCTCTCATTGCATTGCACAATTCTTGCATGTGTATCGCTCAGTTTCCAGTATTCTGTCTATCCACCTCAGGCACATTTGACCTTTTTTCCTCCTTCCATCCCCCTTGTTAAGCATTATCGTCTTTGCCATAGATTCATTACTCTTGCGATGTGTCCATTTGGCTCCATGATCCAGTGAGCGTTTTGGGTGGATTTCCTCCAGTATTGAAGGACTGGTTATCTTGGTTGTCCAAAGGAAGGTAAGAGCTTTCTCCAGCACCAGAGCTTAAAGGAATCAATCATCTTCCTGTTGTACTTACACAGAGTTTGGAAACAATGATGTGTGTAATTAGCATGGATAGTCCCAAAGAGGTGACCTTTGGTTATTTCAGCTTTAACCCTTTTGATGTGGTGGAATCTGGCACTGAATTGAGGGGGGGAATGAAACGGTTGAGTAGCCTTGGGGTGGGGGGAAGAGGCTGAATGGAGAGCCTCCCTAAAACTTTGCAGTATTATATAGTAGTTATGCAGAATGTGCTTTAATCTGTCAAGATTCCTGTCTATAGGCAAGCAGCAATAAAACATACTACTTTGATCAATTCATGATGTTGTTTTTGATTCCTTGTGCCTGACATTGATGTACAGATAATCTTCAACATACAACCACTTGTTTATTGACAGTTCAAAGTTACAATGGCACTGAAAAAAAGTGACTTGTGGTCATTTTTCACACTTATGACCATCGCAGAATCCCTATGGTCATGGGATCAAACTTCAGATGCTTGGCAAATGGCATGTATTTATGACAGTTGTTGTTTCCTGGGGTCATGTGATCACTTTTTCCAACCTTCTGACAACCAAAGTCAATGGAGAAGCCGGATTCACTTAACAACCATGTTACTAACTTAAGAACTGCAGTGATTCACTTAACAATTGTGGCAAGAAAGGTCATAAAATGGGACAAAGCTCGCTTAACAACTGTTTTGCTTAGCCACAAAAACGTTGGGCTCAATTGTGGCCGTAGGGCGAGGACTACCTGTACATAATGACAGTAAAATAGAAGTGGAAAGTAGGACTCCAGGTGACCTCTGTTCTATTTTGTTCCATGAAGTGAACAATTTGATGGATGGAAATAATGTAGCTTTAGTGTTTGTACTTAGTATTATAGCTGAATGTTCCTGCTCATTTGCTCTTAATGTACTACAGATATGTGGAGGCAGAGAAGCAACACAGAAGGCCCTTCCAGTGCAGAACAGGTTAAGGTGAAGATCAAATGACATCTGCCATGATATGGTTTGATTGTTCCTTTTTCAGGATGAGTAAATGTTTTTAGCACTATGGTAAAATGCTGCTTTCACAGCAGAACCTTCATAATAATGTGATTCTTTCCAAGTCAATTTCTTGCCTTTCAAAAACTCCTGACAAAAACCCTCAGTGAAATTTCAAGGGCTTCAGAGTGTCCTCCCTCCCCTCCCCATCCCCCAAAATACAAGAATAAAATGAAATAAATAAAATATATTAAACAATGGAACAATATATAGCAGGGCAATTTGACTTGATGGCATCAACACTCTAGCCAGAATCGATGACAATAGAATAAAATTCAGTGCCTGATGCCTTCAAAAGCAGCACATTGTGAGATACTGAAATTACTGTCAGTATTCAAGACTAGCCTGCAGGCTGTTCCATAACTCTGAGAAAAAGTCAGCATGACTGGTCTAAAGAACTATGAAATATTTCGCTGAACTCTACTCTGAGGGCAGATTTAAAGCCATTGATTAAAACATTGCTCTTTTGAAATTCACTCACAATGACAATTTACAAGTGTGCTGTGTCAAAGTGAAAAAAGTTAATGCTTATCAGGGGGTGAAAATTGCAAAATAAATTCCAACTTCAGTGGCAGCAATTATATTTTTCTGTGTACTTTGAAAATAAAAACAAAACTTTAAGCTCCAATAAATATGGCATTTCTATTTTATGTAGAAGTTTACATAACAACTGGGAATAACACCACCAATACCCCACTCAAAGCATTAATCCAACAGCTTGTTGTACTTTCCAGTCCAAATTTTGCTGCATCTTTCACTGAATTTCATCTAATTCACATTTTGCCATGTTTTAAAACTAGAACAGTATTTAAAGCTACAATACCAATTGCAATATTCTAATTATGTCTTGCTGCTGTTGAGATTCACAAACGGTTCATGTATTATTTCAAAGGTCAAAGGGAAATGCAGTGAGTACTTAATTTTAAGAATTTTGTCTAATAGCAGCATTTTTGAAAGCTGAAATGTTACGCACAACAGGAAATAAATCAAGCTGCTGTATGTTCATATGTATTCATGGATGAAAGGCCAAAATATCAATGCTCTTTCAACTGCTTCCCTAACCTTTCCAACCTAATCAAGAGCACTGCTTCAAAGAAAGAAGCCCACAGAATTTATTTTCTGTCTCTCTCTGTCTCTCTCTCTCTGTCTCTCTCTCTCTGTCTCTGTCTCTCTTTCTTCTAACACCATGAGACTAAAGAGAAAATGCAGGTACTCCTTGTTGAATAATCACTCCTTCAAGTGACCATTCAAAGTTTTGAAGATGCTGAATGAGGGGGACTTCTAATGGGTTCTCATAGTTGCAGACCACAAAGTGCCCCAGCAGTCACACTATCATTGGCAACTGACTCACAATTACAACAATCAAAGTGTCCCAGGGTTATGTGATCACCGCTTGTGATCTTTACGGTTGGCTTCCCACAAGCAAAGTCAATGAGGAAGCCAGTGGGAAGTCACAAACGTTGATCCACATGATTGTGAGATAGTAACACCAATAGCACTTAGACCAGTGGTTCCCAACCTTTTTGTGATCGAGTACCACTTAGAGGTCCCGTACAGTCGCCGCGTACCACCTGGTTCCAGAGAAACTAAATTCACTTTATTTCTATAATTGTACCGTTCCTTTTTTTGCCCCGCGCATCCAGCAACTGGATTCTCGGGCCGCTGGGACCAGGTGGGTGGTGTGTGGCAACAGTTGCAAATCGTTGCCAGATTATCTTGTGTTAGGCAGTAAACATTTTTGTGAAGTAAAAAATAACTAACTAAAAATCGTTCATGACCCCGAAAGTGTTCGCGTACCACCTGGAAGGCCCTCGCGTACCACTAGTGGTACACGTACCACAGGTTGGGAACCACTGACTTAGACTTATATACCACTTCATTGTGCTTTACAATCCTCTCTAAGCAGTTTGCAGTGTCAGCATATTGCCCCCAACAATCTGGGTCCTCATTTTACCAACCTCGGAAGGATGGAAAGTTGAGTCAATCTTGAGCCAGTCAGGATCAAACTCCAGGCCGTGGGCAGAGTGAGTCTGCAATACTGCATTCTAACCACTGCACAACCATGGCTACTACTGCATGGAATTTTGCCTAATGGTTTTCATTTAGGACTGCTGCAACTGCCATTGTAAGTTAGTGCAGTCCTGTGGAATTTCACTTTACAACCTTATCACTGAGCAACTGAATTGCCTATCCCATTTACCATCATTAAACATGGTTTGTCAATTGCACACTGGCAGATAGGACAGCACTTTAGAGGGTAAACATCATTGCCCAGAGGATCATTGGTTGCCCTTTCCCTTCTTTGGGAGAGCTTTATAGCTCCCGCTGCCTTAAGAAGGTACAAAACATTCTTAAAGATCCATCTCATCCTGGGCACCCTTTTTTTGAATTATTACCATCTGGCAGACGGTACAGGACAATAAAAACAAGGACAAATAAGCTGAAAAACAGCTTCTATCCCAGAGCAGTAACTATATTGAATTCTACTGTATAGTGCAATATTAATGCAATATCAGGGGTTTTCAATTCAATTGTACAGAATGTGAAGGATGTGTGTTTTGTTTTGTTTTTTATTTTTATGTATAATGTACACTGAAGATGTCATTTAATTTTGTTGTACGAGGTGCAATGACAATAAAGTAAACTTAAACTTAAACTTAATTTTAGTCTAAAGCCTCAAATTTTTCTTAACTTTTGGAATAATTAACAGGATTATGCCCATGCAATATGATAAAATCATAAAATCACAGAGTCGGGCAGGACTTTAGGAGGTCTAGTCCAATCCCTTGCCCGGTGTGAGAATCCTTATGCCATTTTGGACATATGGTGGTCAAATCTTTCCTTGAAAAGAGATAATATTGCAAGAGAGAAAATGCCCAACTACTTTGTGACAGTAATTTCAAGATAAAAGTCCATGTGGAAAATGAGCAAGTTGAAAATGAGCAAGATGTAAAAACACCAGGGCTTTTATGGAGTAGAATTGATGTGAGTGATTGCTTCAGGTTCCCCTGAAAGATGCCATCCAAAGTATGGCTCGGAATTTGAACTTATCATATATATTAGATTAACTTCTAATTCGAGGTAGTAAAACTAATACATTACATGCAAATTTTAAAAGTTATTTCAATATTTTGGGTTTCCCTACAGTCACTTTATGAGACCATTGATGTCCATGGATAAAGAAAGGAGGAGAAGGAGATTTTGTGAGGCAGAGGGTGGAATTCAAATGTACATTCCGCATCAAACATCTAAATATCTGCAATCTGATAACCTAAATTATTTTAAAAATAATATTTAATATCATATTTTAACTTATCGCTAACCAGGTGGATGGAAGACTATAGAAACCTTGCTTTTAGACAGTGATCTTAAAAAAAAACACTTTAAAATTCTGGAAATCTGCTATATGTCATGCTTTGGTATTTTCTATTTGCCAGATTATATTTTGGTACATAAAATGGTGCTCCATAATTTTGGATATACAAGACAGCTGTGCGAAGTGGACAGAATGAAGCTGGTCCCTACTGGACATTCTCACCTGGCTTTAATGTTTAATAGCAGCTTTTGATATCCAAGAGGTTTTTTTTATGAGACAGATCATTTATCTTTTGCATTTTAGCACCTGCCTCCCTCACAAAGATTTATTTTTTTTCTCACAGAGACAAAAATCTGTCAATTATTAAACTTAAAGTTCTCTTCAGAAAGAGAAAAGCGCTAATACTATACAGTATTTATATGATCACAGACATGTTCACATTTCAGTATAGGCAGTCCTCACAACAGCTGGGACTGGAACTAAGAGCCGAGGTGGCGCAGTGGTTAAAAGCAGCACTGCAACCTACTTCAGTTGACTACTAGTTCAGCAGTTCAGCTGTTCAAATCTCACCGGCTCAAGGTTGACTCAGCATTCCATCCTTCTGAGGTCGGTAAAATGAGGACCCAGATTGTTGGGGGCAATATGCTGAACTCTGTAAACCGCTTAGAGAGGGCTGTAAAGCACTATGAAGCGGTATATAAGTCTAAGTGCTATTGCTAACTTCTATTGCTAAGCAAAGCAGTCATTCAGTGAGTCACATCCAATTTCCCTGCGATCATTAAGCAATTCATGAAAAGTCATGTTGAGAACAGGAGGTAAACGAACTTGCCTTCCCCCATTGAAGCCCCTTGGAAAGATCGTAAATGCCAATCACATGATCCCAGGACATTGCAACAATTGTAAATACATACCAGTTGTCAAGTGTCCAAATTTTGATCATGTGACTGTGGGGATGCTTTGATAGTCGTAAGTGTGAGGACCGGTTGTAAGTCTCTTCTTTTCAGCACTATCGTAACTTCAAATGGTTGTTAAATAAGTGGTTGCAAATCAAGAACTAACTGTATTGGGAATAGAGGCAGCATCTCCTGATTGACTTAGGGATCTGATTTTGGCAGATTTTCTCTATATATTTTAAATAATTTTCTCTGTAGAACAATAGTAATTTTACATACAGCTTCCAGTCAGACATCTACATTTTGGCAATCTACTCACAAGAAGCAGTTGCCGGAGGACATGTGGGTATTCTCATTATCTTACTTTTTCCCAGACAGATTTCAATGACCAGAATTCACCAATAGTCCACTGTTTCCATTTCAATGTTTCCCCCACTCTTTTGGGGGATGTCTAGTACACCATGAAATCTCACCAAAAATGCTGAGGCTACATTTAGGCCATTTGTTTTTTATTTTTGGCTTTTTTATATAATATACATTGTACAATATCGGTCAGGCTAGAATGGAGCTGGAATAATGGCAAACATCTTTGAAATATTTTGACCATAATATCCCTATTAAATTATTTTTGGACATCCTGGCTAAGGTGAACAGTCTTGATGGTAGAAGACTGCTTAAAACTGGACTAGACATTTCAGAGGGAGGAAAAAAAGGCAAAAGAAAATGTGTAAATTATTAAGGCAATTTTTGTCCTGCATTTAACAGAGTACTAAATACTACTCATGAAATTGTTGATATGGGAATATTTCTGGAATATACTTGTGTGCTTGTGAGTGTCTGTGTTTGGGTATAATTTATAAAACTTCCCATGTCACATAAGAGACTCTGGGCATCTCGCAAGGATTAAAACACACACACACACACACACACACACACACACACACACACACACACACACACACACACACACCAATATGTCATCCCCTGGTCCCCAAGGATAAACAATAATCCCATTCACAGAAAAAACACATTTAGTTCATCTGTCCACCTAACCTAAATGCCTGTGGGTCAAGGTAGATCTTCAGTGTCTTGCAAAGGCTAATGGTTGAAACTGAAGTAAGGAAACCTGAACCACAAACAGTGGTGCAATTCCTGTCATGGCGCACCTAGGCTCTGGGTTCTTTTCCTTTATGATGATACTTACTTGTGTCCTGTGGTCTTGAGATTCTGGGCATATCCACCTTACCAGGTAGGCCCATCATGAGGACACGTCACCAAATATTTCTGGATGATTGGAGTACATGAAGTTATCCTCTACTTGCTGTGGTGGCACAGTGGTTAGAATGCTGTAACTGCAGGCTACATCTTCCAATTGCCAGCTACCTGCAGTTTGGCAGTTCGAGTTTCACCAGGCTCAAGGTTGACTCAGCCTTCCATCCTTCCGAGGTGGGTAAAATGAGGACCCAGATTGTTGGGGGGCAATATGCTGACTCTGTAAACTGCTTAAAGATGGCTGTAAAGCACTGTGAAGCAGTATATAAGTCTAAGTCAGGGGTGTCAAACTCAAGGCCCGTGGGCCAGATCCGGCTGGCGAGGTGCTTAGATCTGGCCCGTGAGGCTGCCCTGGAAACAGCAAAGGACTGGCCCGCGGTGCCTGTGCCAGCAAAAATGGAGCTCAGGAGCCATTTTCACTGGCAGAGTGCTTGGGTCACCACAGGCACCTTGGCACGAGTAACGTCGAGCTGACCCCACCCACCCTGGCCATGCCCACCCTGGTCCCCTGAGGTCAAACACAACCCTGATGCGGCCCTCAATGAAATCGAGTTTGACACCCCTGGTCTAAGTGCTATTGCTATTGCCCTGAACCCACTATGAATGCAATATCTAGAATTGTTTCCCTGATCTGTGATGAAAGTAATGCTTTCTGTCTTGTGCTCGCTCAAGTATCATTGTCTAATTTGCCCACCGTGCTTTACTTTCTTCTGGACAAACTTTTGCATTTTGACTGACTACTATGACCATTAAGTATTAAGGCTGCACAGTTTACTCCAAAGTCCGCTGTTCAAGCGGGAAAATGGAGACTGTTGATTGGTTGAGCCATCTGACAGCTCCCTATAAAAGGGGAAGCTGTCAGCCTGGCTCTCTGCTGGATCTTGTACATAGTTACAATAAAGAGCTGTTTGTTCTAAGCCTGTCTCAAGCCTCTTCAGTCCCCGAACTCAACAATGACATTGGCAAGAACACCTTGCCCAGGCCTGGTTACTATCTTACAGCTCTCTAATCTCTGCTGCAGATACCATTACTAATGGAGTTTCAGTAGCATGGTAGTTATAACAAGTGCCTGATATGTAGAGGATCCCAATAGATTTTTTTAAATTACTAAATCCTCTCAGGAAAAGAGGATTAATTTTATTAATCCTCTTTCTCTGAAGTATCCACTTTTCCTCTAGACTTTTTGTTGTTGTTTTTGTTGTTAAATAATCCACTGGCACAACACTGAAACATCGGACCTCTCCTTTTCTTTTTTTCTAGCCAGCTTCAGATCAATGCAGTGCAGAGGTGGGTTCCTGCCTGTTTTTGCCGGTGCGGTTAATAGCTGTTGTTCGGCGCAGAGCCGAAGACGCTGCTGCCGTTCGCGGTGCGGGAGCTTTCCCCGGGCGCTTTCCCCGCCCGCATGGATGCCGCCAATTGCGCTCTTTTGCCCTCTGCGCATGCAGAACGCTTTGCGCATGCACAGAGGGCAAAGGAACGCAATTGGTGGCGTCTATGCAGTTGGCAGCAGCGTCCGGGGAAAGCCCCCGCGCCGCGAACAGCAGCAGCATCTTCTGCTCTGCGCCGAACAACAGCTATTAACCACACTGGCAGGAACCCACCTCTGATGCAGTGGTAAGTTCTTTGCGGTACTTTTTTTTTTTTAATTGGGGCTGTTGAGAGCTGAAGTGAAACTACCTTACGTGACTGCAGAAACTGATATATAAGGCTTGGATCTTTTTTAAAAAAATAAGGTGGAAAGTTAGGAGAAAGAAAGTGGTAATTAAAAAAATCTTTTTACCAGCTTTTGAACCAGTGGCTTCTGCCTTTTAGGTATATGTTACAATCACTGTGCTTTTGAGAATACCATTGAAAATGATAGCTGAGCAGACACAAGAGCACCAAGCTTTGGGAAACTTTAAGAAAAGAACTTTTATTTTGAAGATGATTGTTCTGCCTGCATATAGGTCTATTTTTATGCTTTCACTTGCAAACTGCATTACGTTTTTCAAAGAGTATACCTAATATCTCTTTCCAGTTGGATGAACACTCTTTAAGTGTAATTTCTAAGCCAGCTGGGATCCTCCTAATAGATGCTATCCAGCCCATTCTTAACTAGTTTCCTAAACAGAATGTCATGGGATATTTTGTCAAATGGTTTGCTGAAGACAGATTATAGCATTCCCAGAACCTATTTTGAAATCAACATTCTGTATCAAAAAAATGAAATAAGATTAACAATCCATATTTATATCTGGAAACCACATTGTTTTCAAAGTTTGACTGGTAATTATATCAAATTGTTCTTGAATTTTCCAAATATTGGTGTCACGTGGTTTGTAAATCACTGGGTGATCTTTTCATCTCTCTTTTTTTTCTATAAAAGGGACAGTATATACTTTCTTCTAGTCTAGGGCTGTCAAACTCCCGGCCCACGAGCCGAATGCATCATGTGCTAGCCACGGCCACGCCCGGTTTAGCAAAGGGGGGAAAAAATCCTGATACGTCACATGACTCATGATGACATGAGTTTGATACCCCTATTCTAGTCTGATTCTTTCCAGGGCTTCTCTAGAAGACAATGGATCAGG
This sequence comes from Diadophis punctatus similis, assembly GCA_023053685.1. Classification (NCBI taxonomy): domain Eukaryota; kingdom Metazoa; phylum Chordata; class Lepidosauria; order Squamata; family Dipsadidae; genus Diadophis; species Diadophis punctatus. The sequence goes on along the minus strand of JALIGW010000001.1, from coordinate 130,833,197 downwards.
GTTTTGACAGCACCATTTTCTATAATCTTCGTCATAAGATTCACACGATTCATAAGATAATCATAAGATTATCATCAATCACAAGATTCATCCTTTCTTTCCTTGACTATTTGAATTCATGCAAGGTCAGTAGGTATTCCCTGCCTATTTTTAGCTCATACATTATTCCTTTAATCTTCCTTTTATTTTAAATCTATCTGAAGAATTCTAACAATCCTTTACTAACTTTAGCTCATTCTGAGGTTTAATTTTCCTCACTCTGTCTCTAGAATTCTGTACTCTGTACTCTGTACTGTACTCTGTACTGTACTCTGCTATGGTGATCTTTTTTTTTCAACCTCCTACAGCTAATCCTCAGTTTGTGACAGAAATTGGGACAAGACATTCTGTCGCTAAATGATGTGGTTGCAAAGTGCAGAGCCATTAGAACATGCTGCTTACTGGTGGCAATTCCAGAAGTTCTGGCTGCTGTTATTAAGTGAAGATCATGTTTAACAGATTAACAGAGTCAGAAGGGACCTTCCAGGTCATCTAGTCCAATCCCCTGCCCAAGCAGGAGACCCTTACATCTGCCGCTACCTGGGATCGAACTCACAACCTCCTGATTGTGAGGCAAGAGCTCTACTTCTAGGCCACAGCAGCTGGGTTGTGGTTCATTAACAAGGACTTCACATTATTGCAATTTCCAATTTCCTACCAGCTTCCCCTTTGACTTTGATTGTGAGAAGTCAACAAGAAATGTTGTACATCACAATCATGTAATTGTTGGGATGATTTGACAGACTGAACTTGTGGACCAGTCATAAATTTTCTTTATTGGCCAAGTGTGATTGGTCACCCGAGGAATTTGTCTCTGCATAAGCTCTCAGTGTACATACAAGCAGCAAGTGATAAATCATGACCATAATCATAAAATACGTTCATCATAAATCATAAGATGCAACAGTCAGTGATAGTCACAGGATACCAAATAAGCAATCAGACAGATTAACAGAATTGAAAGGGACCTTGGAGGTCATCTAGTCCAACCCCCTGCCCAAGCAGGGGACCCTACATCTGCCTCTACCTAGGATCGAACTCACAACTTCCTGATTGTGAGGCAAGAGCTCCACCTCTAGGCCATGGCAGCTGGAAATCAACATAAGTTATAATAGGATCCTAAATAAAACAATTAATATAGATTGTAAACTACAAGCAACAAAGTTATAGTCATAAGAAGAGAAGGAAATAGGTAATAGGAAAGATGAGAAGGATAATAGTAATACAGCCCTACTTATGTAGTTAGATAGTGTTGTGGGAATTAGTTGTTTAGCAGAGTGATGGCATGTAGGAAAAAAACTGTCCTTGCGTCTAGTTGTTTTGGCATGTAGTGCCCTCACTTGTTCAGCACTGTCATTACTCTTGAATGATCGTTGAACAAATGATCGTAAGCCAAAGACTCCCATTATATGTATAATATCATTTTTAGTTGCCAGAATTTCATTACGTTTTTTGCTATTGGCTATTTCTGCTCTCCCCCCCCCACTCCCTTTAACTGGAATTGTTTGCTTTTGTGCTTTTTTAGCAGCTCTTACCTAGATTGGATTCTTTCCTTTTCCCCCATTAACTTCTCCTACCATAGGATGCTTCTTATCATTGCTCTGAGTCAGGGCTAGCTGAAGGATACGTGGTGCCTCTAGGCCACATTTTCTATGGTTCTACTTCCTGCCAATGCAAAGATTTTCATTCTTAGAAAGTTTTGCAAGGAGGGGTTGTGTTGGTATTTCTCACGTTTTAGCACCCTAGGCCCACTCAGTCTTAGCCTAATGCTAGCCCTGCTCGTTTATTAAAATCTACTTCCTTGAAGTCCCAGGTATGCATTTATTATATTCAAATTAATATTCCCTTAATATCAATAATTCCAGCATTACATAGTCTTCTTTGCTCAGAGACTTCACTTTCCATTCTGTTATTAAGTCTTCCTTGATGGTTAGTATCAGAACTAATTATCCCATTCTTTCTTCTTCCCCTCTTTGAAAGACAAAATTGTAAGTCAGATAGCTCAGGAATTTCCTGGACAAACTAAGCTGAATTACCTTCAATTTTTGTACTATGTTTTCCCCACTTCTTTTTAATCATATGGTACAACTACTTATACATTTGAATTGCCTCTGTTACTTTTGAGCAGGCTGTATTCTTCAACGGTGTTTTCCCATTCGTCCTAAGCCTCAGATATGTCTGCTATATCAAATTTGTCTTTCTGTAACAGGAATTTGAGCTCATCTTGTTTATTTTCCATTCAATGATCATTACTGAATAGGTAGCAACGACTGTGAACTGTGACAGTCAACATTCTTGCTGAGTTTTTTATGGAGTAGTAATTCTGTTACTGTTCATCTTGTGCTCAACCATATTTATACTGCAGATGTGCTGTCTAGCTCCAGGAAATCAAATTTTGGGTAAAAAATTCTCTTCTTCTTCTTCCTTCTCCTCCTCCCCCCACTCCTCTTCCTCCTCTTTTACTGCTTTGGTGTCGAAGGAGAAAAAGGGTAAGAATTGGCACAGCAAAATTCCTCATTACTTAGAAGTGGGATTCATACCTACAATAACAATGTATAACATGAAGCTAAATATTATTCCATAATAAGTGCTTCATACATCCAATTCAGATCAAGATTCTGTGCTTTTCTGCATAGTTCTAGTTCAGTCCTTCCCAATTTTTAACTACATAGGTGTCAGGCTGAAGCCATTTTAGTTGGGGTCTTTGGCCTGCCACACTTTATGCTATTTTAAAATGTATTCTTTGCTGTGGGAATTTGGGAGGGGTAATTGCATGAGGGCTGTCTGCATGTAGCCATAACAAATTCTTTCTAGATCATCAAGGTCATCCTTTGTCTTTGCACTCCTGCACCTGCATGGAAGGAGATGGGGGTTGCTGCCAAGTTGGGAGATGAAGATTGGTCAATGTGATGGACTTGGGGGTGTGGGGGCAAAGGCTTGAACTTTCAATTGGGTGGAGATGTGCCAACGTGGCTCTGTTAACAAATTGGAACTTTGAGGAATACTTTGCCTCAGACTCTGATTTAGTTTTGGATGCTATTTGGAACCCTGACAATAGGGAAAATGCCATATTTGCCAACTTCATAGAGAAAATGCCATCATTTGCTGGCAGAGGCAAATAAATTCCCAATATTGATTATTTCCTGATTGCTTATTTGAACCCTATGACAATCATTAAGTGTTGTACCTCATGATTCTTGAAAAATGTATCCTTTCTTTTATGTACACTGAGAGCCTATGCACCAAAGACAAATTCCTTGTGTGTCCAATCACACTTGGTCAATAAAGAATTCTATTCTATTCATGGTTCCAACCCACCTATCAGAGTGCTTCAATTAAATCCTAGGTTTTGGCTTAACCTTTCTTCAGCAATGAGGTGACCTGCATTGGTGACAGTAAGAGTTGGGCAATGAAGCCTTCGGAGTTCCAGCTTAAAAAAATTCAAACCAAGTTCAACAATTTTGATAGAGGTTGGTGAAGCATTGTTTTTAATGTGTACATCATTCAGTTCTATGTTGAATTCGTTGTCTAATTTATACGATACTTTTCCTTGCCACTTTCTAAAAAAGATGCTAATAATATATATCTTTCATTATGCAACTGTAACTGTGTGGTTGACTAAACCTTCTGTTCTGCTATTTGAGCAATAGCTTTAATCTTTACTTCGGTTCATCTGCTTGTCTGTGCTAATATTATGACCTTGTTTTTCAGCAATGTAATGTTATAACACTTTTATCAAAGGGACTGATGCTGTTTCATTTTGAGAAGCAATATGCACTATGTTATGAGCAAAGCTATGGTCGGGAAGAGTGGAGATTGTCAGTTGGTTCTTTATTATTTCATCCTGGAATACAAAATAATATTTTAGCTGTGATTAAAAAGTCTCAAAATAGTAAAACTATTTTTATAGATAAGGCAATTTCTTTTTCATAATTCTTTGGGATGTTCCTGCCTTTAAAATTTTACAAAGCAAGAGGAGCAATATAAACCAGGAGTTCGAAGAAATTCTGTGTCATTAGGTTATGTACCAGAACAAGGACCTTATCCCTCACCTTAATTCTGGGTGCTGAACAATGCATTCTAAAACAATAAGTAACTATTGTATATTGTATAGGTAACTAACCACAATCTTCAAATATATCTTAATTATGGAAAATCTTTTCAAAAACCTGGTTGAATCTGTTGGAAGGAAAATCCATCTGGTTCAGTTTCAAGCTGGGAAAAAGACACTGGAAACATGGAGGCTGATTGGAAAGAAAGGTTTATTTATGAAGCAGAACCACCAACCACATGTGATTCTGGCCAGCTGACAAAATGGTTGAATGAGTGGGTGGTTCTTTATAGGTTTCTGTAACTTTGAAGTTTGGACTGTTCCTGGGGATGGTGCAATGAAGGGGTTTGTGTTCTGAAAGGGTGTTGGGCAATTCAGAGTTGGGTTCCTGCCGGAGCTGCCCAGTGCGCAGCTCTGGTAGGGAGCGGCCGATTGCACAATTTGCACGCGACCACTCCGGAGCCCTCTCTGCTGGTCCACTGTGTGCGTCGCCATTTTTTCCGGTGATTGTGGGTCGATTTTGCTTCTGCGCATGCACGGCAGAACAATCGCGCTGAAATCTCGCGAGGGGACACACGCGTGCGTGAGATTTCGGCTAGATTTTGCTTCTGCATATGCGTGGAAGCAAAATCGACCCAAAATCTCTCGCGCGTGCATGTCCCCTCATGAGATTTCGGCGCGATTTTGCTTCTGCGCATGCACAGAAGCAAAATCACACAAGGAGGGGTGCGCACGTAGCAAGCGCGCCCGCGCCCGAAGCGTGGAGATGCGCGCACAGCGCACCGGCACTGGTAAGAGAGCAATCCGCCGCTGGGGCAATTCCTATTGTGGCTAATGGCTTTTGTCTTGTGTTGGATCTTGGGTGAGGGGCGGCTTTCTAATCCTACCATGCTGCCAAGGAGTTTTAAAATATCCTGTCTTGAATGGATTACTAAATCTGCCTTTCTAAAAGCTGACATCCTCAGTTTCTGCTTGGGGGCAGGGAGACTGGGACTGGTTTCTGTCTCCCTTAAGAGCATGCTTCTCCATTTCTCTCTTTGGGGAAATATAATATTCTGCCTTTTTAATATTTCTCAAAATATTTCATTCTTCTAGGAGGGGGTGGCTTCCCACAAATCTTTGGATCATCTTTTTGTACAGACTAAAACCTAACCCTTTCACAGAAAAATACTGAGACAACCTGGTTTAATATCTGCAGGCCAACTCCTAGCCCTTCAGTTAGATGTTTTTGCTTGGTTGATAACAGTTGGATTATATTAATAGGAAAAAATTAATCAGTGAGAATTCTGCAGGTTAGACCTTGTCGGGTCCTTTATATGTGAAGAGAAAGTAGTTTAAATTATGTGCCTCTTTCATCTTGCATTGAAAAAAGAAAAGTTTAAAGAAGACAACTCAAGACAGCCCATGAATCAAGCATTATTACAATAGCAGCCAAGCTGTGGTTCTCCAGGTATTGCTGAACTACAGCTCTTGACAACTTTCACTGTTCAGTAGGTTTGGTCAAAGAGCTCCTATTCTTAACAGCATCTTGATACAGTGAGAGGAGAAGCTGTCATTTGGAAAGCTGCAGAAAGAAAACTATATACTGTAACTTCTCCAACTAATTATTCCCTGTTCTTTAGATGCTGATGTTTAGATACCCACAAGGGCAAAGAACAATATGGATGGAGGAGCAAGACTTCCCATCTGTTTCCATATCACAGTCTCCTGGCTGGTACCTTCTTACCGATGCTCTTGTTGAACATACGAAAGAGAGAGGGGGGGAGAGAGAGGGAGGAAGGGATGGAGGGAGGGAGTGTTCTGTCCCCACGGGTATGCCCCCCAAAATAAGATGCATGGGAATGAATTGGGAACAATACACTTTTACTTCCAAGAAAGTCTTAGCAAGAGTTAAATCTTTTCAAAAGAATATCAGGTATTAATGAGTTATTTACACGGAGGCCTTCTCAGTAGTTGGCTAGAGTCCAAGAAAAGCAGACAGATAGTTTTATCTCAAACTCACGGAGGTTGGCGAAAACCCAAGTCCAATTAGCACAGGAAAAATGTTCACTTAAAAAGCCGAAGACACAAATCGAGATCAAGATGCTGGAACCACAGAACGGGGTTGTTCTCTGCAACGAAGCCCCTCGTGACAGACCCTTAAATACCCTCAGGGCATGGTCAAGACCTGCAGTACTACCCACGAGGAAGCCTCCTCCTGATTAGCCACTCATGTCTCTTTGAGAACCTGTGCGCTCTGGCATCAAGAAGAGGCTCCTCCTCTTCTCCTGAGTCACTAATCTCAGGAGATGTATCAGGCTCTAATTGTTCGCCAGCCTCTGACCCCACGTCCTCTTCACTCTCCATCTCTGGTGCCAGGAACACCGGTCTTCTGTACTGCACCCTCACTACCTCCAGATCCTCGGGATCAGCTACTAATTGCACCGGACTCGACCTGGCCACAACAGGGAGAGAGAGAGAGAGAGAAGTTATGGTCACTTTAAAGAAAGTGATTTTTCAAACCCATACCTTCAAACAGACTGGGCTGCTTTAAATATTGCTGTCTGTAATAAACATGAAGACTGACTTGATCAATTAATACACTTTTCCTTGGATTTTATTCATGCCGCAGAGGTGGGTCAAGACTGTATGTCAAAAGGTATCGACAACATTCAATTTTTTTTAGGAAAAAACCGTTCCTTCAGGAAGCAAAGTGTGGTTGGCTACTGCTTAACATATAGTATTGATTATCTTTAGGCATTAGATCTAATTTTTTTTTTAGAATAAGCATTTTTACTGTAGAACTTAACAGTGCTTGCTTGCTTGCTAAAGCAATGATTATTTAGCGGCTATGGATGAAATAAAAGCTTTGCAAGTGGTGACAGAAACAGATTGCTTGCTATATTGGAGTACTGTACAAGCTAGCTGGCCTTAGGCACTTTGAAGTCCCATTGATTTAACTGGAATACCTCACTTTCCCATTTAAATCAATTCCTCCTAAAAGTGCCTAACAGTGCCTAGATCAATTCAATCAATTTTATTTATGGCCAAAAGGGCCCAAAGGCTTAGCTAATATCCTTGGTTGTTGTTGTTGTTGTTTTAGTTACCATCTGCCAGCAAGTTTTAATATAATTGATTCTGGCCTCCAAAATGAACTTCTAAGGAAAACTTAAACCCATGCTTAGTTTCATTTCGGGACCCTAGAATTCTAGGGTGAATCAGTTCATGTGGAACAAGTTTGAACGTAGCAACGGCTGGGGAGATTAAATGACTCTAAATAAATCAGTTTGCAACCTGTAACAAGAGAGTAAAATAGTTGTTAAATGCCTTATATTCATTTATTTAAAAATGTCAGTAAATTACAACAATTATCTCTCCTAGTGAAATCAATCAAATTCATATACAGTAATATACATATACGTGTGTGTGTGTGTGTACACACACATACCGGCATATATTAAGAAGGATATATAATAAACCTCTGAGGAGGATTGCATCCATAGAGTTTTACTTTGAGAAATAAATCATGGAGATTTGAATGATATGTTTTAATCCTGAAAATTAGCCTAGTAGTATCACTTTTTTTGTTTTTATAATTTCCCCTATATTGAGACCTTCCATACATGGAGAAAACCCCAGGCCATGAACTTCCCTGCAAACAGATGGCTACTTGTCAGTCTAATACTTTGTTTGCATTGTTTTCCAGCAATGCAATTGCTGGAAAGCAGGTTCTTTCTGTTCTGTACTCTTCTGCATCAGGGGAAAGCATTTTCTGGGGGCATATTTGCCATCCTTCACTTCTCTCTTCCAAGCCTCAACTCCCTGCCATGCCCTCTGCCACCCAGCAAGCTTTGAAGCTTTGCAAACTACTTTTGGGGTTTAATAGCCTTCCATCAGCACATCATGCAGTGCTTTGTCAATGCAGCAGATGATAGTACGGCTGCTGTCCCACCTGCTACATTTTGCACCAGCTTTTGTTTCTGATCGGTATTAGTTTTGGACTGACTATGCGGAAGTACCGGTAATTACATCTGCAGCATAATAAGCTCCCAGACCTAGGCTGCAGATATCTGGTTGACCACTAGGTGGTGGAATTACAGTTTTCCAGATCTGTTTGCTGCCATTTCAGCAGCTCAAATCATAAAATCCTAAAATGGAAAGGGCCCATTTAGAGCAGACATTTTCCTTCATTATCTAAAATCGCTTATCAGAAAGTATTTTTTTACAGCTTATCAGAAAGTCTAATTTAAATGTCCCTTTTGTGATTGGGTAATGGGTTCATGTGTCATTACCTAGAGAAAAAAACACTTATAGCCAATTTGAGGTAATTTACCCTGGTTTGGGAAGCCCTGATTTAGAACATCAAGCCTTTCGGAGTGAGAAAATGCACTCGTCTGAGTATTCCTGAGAATAAGAATCCATCCTGAACAATGGTTATCGAAGCAATAAAAAAGAAAATGATTTATTCAAGGTAATACATGTTAGTGTGTATGAAAGCTTGGCATCTAGCAAACTATATCCTATCAGGAGTCAGAAAACAAGAGCTCCGTGAATGCTTTCTTGAGAACAAAGGCATAAGAAATCAATCTGCGATCAGTCATTTCATAAACAAAGGGCAGGCAGAAAGAGAGGATACAGGAATAATTCTCTGTCAACATCCCATTGCCCCTGTCAATAAATTGTGAGGGGCTGATGATTCAATGCTACTATAGTCAGACTTCCACGAATCCAACCCTCTGGTCAGTGGAAGAACATACCTGTCTATTTGAACGTGTTCAGTGAAGTCTGACTGCATTGACATTTGAATTTATGCCTCTGAATTGGCTAGGAAGGATAATTGTACTAATTCTGACATTTTAAATAAGCAAATATCAGTTGCTTACAACTATTTTAATCTCTTGTTACAGGATGTAAACAGATTATTTAGAGTCCTATGATCTTGCCGACAGTTGTAACATTCAGACTACAATTTCTCTGTGTGTATAACTCGGTTTCTGGTCCCTTAAGCCATCCGCTCCATTTTTCTCTGAACTGATTACCATTTATCAGATTCCTTTTGAAAGTGTGTGCCAAATTGTACATGATACCTGAGGAAACGTGTGACTATTGCAGAATAAAGTAGAATGGCTATTTCCTTCATTTTTTTAAAAAGAAGTATTTCTATTGAGACAGACTAAAACTACATTTGCTCTTTTTTGAAGGTATAGCATACTGCTGACACCTGTCATCTAAGATTGTAATTAACCAGTGTACAAAACAGACATAGTAAAACATACTCTTACGTATCGGCACCATCTGAGCATTTCAGCACTGTCTAGCCAAGGAACAGACTTTTGGGGGATGTACAATGTAACCGAATATCATCATCATCATCATCAACAACAACAACAACAACAACATCATCAACATCATCATCATCATCCAGTAATTATTATACTCATGGAATTATAATATTCTCAATTTGCACAAAATATTAACTCCAAAGAAACAAAAGATGACCTTGTATTTGTACAATCTTCTTCTTCTTCTTGTGCCATATCCATCATCGGACATTGGCGATCATGTTGGCGATCCTATGTTTATCAACAGTCGCACGAAAAAGTGCTGCTGAGTTTTGTCCAAGCCAGTCCCTTAGATTTTGAAGCCATGAAGCCAGGCCTTCTGCCTGGACCTTGTTTGCCTTCAATCTTTCCCTGGAGGATTAAGTGAAGTATGGCATATTTTTCCAGGTGTTGCATCACATGTCCAAAATATTTGTACAATACAAGGCCAAAAGTTCACCAAAGTTAAAAACTAAGCTTAACATGTACTGATAATGTTAATGTTAAAACTCTTTAACTAATCTGATTAAGTACATGATGCAAATGAAGTCACTGGGTTATCAACTTCCTAATGCAAATTGTAATGTAAATTATTTCTGAGGTAGTCTCTGAACTTGGTTGTTTTCTTGCAGATGTTTCATTACCCAATCAAGGTAACATCACTAGTGCTAGTGACTAGCACTGATGATGTTACCTAGCTTGGGTAACGAAATATCTGTAAAACAAACCCAACCAAACTCAAAGAGCACCAAGGACAGGGGTGAAATGCTCCCGGTTCGGGCAGGCCGGTCTGTCGTTGTAGAGCCGATAGTGCCGATAGTGATTGCAGCGTGAGCTTTCCCCCACCCGCTTCCCCCGCCCACTATCTGGACACTATCATTTGGGTTCTTTTACCCTCTGCGCATGCGCAAAGTGTTCTGCGCATGCACAGAGGGTAAAAGAACCCAAATGGCGGCATCCAGGCGGGCGGGGGAAGCGGGTGGGGGAAGGCTCATGCTGCGATCTCTATCGGCTCTACGACGACCGACTGGCCTGCCCGAACCAGGAGCATTTCACCCCTGACCAAGGACCCTTCATTTCAACCTTGAGCTACAAATATTCTCCTTTATTGATACTACATATGAGCATCAAATGCTTCAGAAAGCACGCAAATGGGGAAAAATTGCCTGTAGGCACACTTCCACCCACTAGAACTGATGATGTTACCTAGCGTGGGTAATGAAATGCCTGCAAGAAAACAACCAAGCTCCAAGAGCACCTTTTCAACCCTGAGCTACAAATATTCTCCATAATCGATAAACCGTTTTAATCAATCGATCACCTAGTTCAAAGAATATCTCATGAATTACCCTCAACCCAGTCTGCTTTCCAGATTGTGCAGCTAATGTTTCAGTGCCAGCATGAAGAATTCTAGCAATATGGTAAAGAGGAGGTACCTCTGCAGACAATATGCTCTGCAGCAGTCTGGCTGCTGAGTTAACAACTACTAAGCTGAATATGTCAGGCAAGAACCTGAGCAACAAGGCCAGGGGCAGCAAGGCAATGTGGCTGAAGCCTTCCCTTGCAACGGAAGCACTGGGGCAAGTGCAATACCCATCATTTGGGAGATTTAAATAGATCTTTGATAGCCATTTATTGTAGTGCATCCACCAAGGGCATCCTGTAGATGGGGTGGAATTCTTGTCTTCAGGAATTCAGTGAGTAGCAGCTCCAAATATCAATATGTACGTATCCATAGATCCAGAGCTAGTGAAATAATCCATGACAGCAGTCCTACTCAACCAAACATACTAAGCAGAGGTGGGTTCCTCCGGGTTCGCACCGTTTCTATAGAACTGGTAGTAAACCTCTGGTGACGTCACGGAGCCGGTTCTGTCGGTGCCGATCCGTGGATGCTGCTATCTTTTTTTTGGAATTTTTTTTGGGGGGGGGATTTTTTTTGAATTTTTTGCTGGTTTTTGCTTCTGCGCATGAGTTTTTGGCACCGTGCATGCGCCGCCATCTTGTGGGGGGGTTTGCATTTTTTGCCAGTTTTTTGCTTTTGCGTATGCGCAGAAGCCGAGTGTTCGGCACTGCACCTGCGCGCGCCTGTGCTCAAAGCGTGCACACAGCCACGTGGCACGGCCACATGGCACAGCCACAGGGTGGGCAATGCGCGTGCAGCCACGTGGCGTGGGAGGAAGCGAACCGGCGGTGAGGTAAGTTAGAACCCACCCCTGATACTAAGGTTTAAATACCCAGAATCATGGACTACATCAACCTCTGCCTCACTGCCAAGTAGAAAAACCACATCCCCACCAACACTGGTAAGGCATACTTAGCAAACCCCTACACTCACTAGTGCTGATGATGTTATCTAGTTTGGTCATGAAATGTCTGTGAGCAAACAACCAAGCTTGGGGAGCACCAAGGATTCCACAGCTCAACCCTCAGCCTCATATATTTTCCTCTATTGGTAATAATAATTCAGTTTAAGCTCTTAAATAATGCCCCTTATTCCATAACATTCTCATCAAAGGCATAATAAATATTCATAGTGCAACATGGCGTACACATTCTGTATAAATCTTAAAAGTGTGAAATAATCAGAAATGGAGATTTTACAATATAACCCATAAATCCAGACCATCTTTCATTACAAATTCTTATTTCCTTTCTATGAGTTATCAGTTCCTTTACTGCTTGCTCAGCAACTTGAGCTAGCCACACATAAACCTCTCGAATGTTTATATCATTCATCGCTGCAATATATTTTTCTTGCAAAATGAAATCAGCTTGTTGGACAATTTATTTAGGAAACCTAAAATTATTGCTTTATATATAACACAGATCCTACTGTAGTATCAAAATTGAACTATAAGCTCAAACTATCACAGCTGAATTATAAAACCTGATCATTCAGTTTGCACCAAGATTTTCTCTTAAATGGATGTAAAAGTATCTGAGTTAGTCACCTTTAGAGGGTCTGTAAATTGAGGTTTCATCATTTCGATCATTCTTTCATGTGCAATCAGTGGTGGGGAAATTTGAAAAGCCTTTTTACTTTTCTAGAATAATTTTGTTTGATTCCTTTTTAAATCAACATCAGTATTTCAAGAAAAACACGGTCTGTACATTTCTCTTGAGGCATAATTTTTTGAATTGTGGCCAATTTTAAGTATAAATTTGCAGAACAACAGGGTAATTAAATGTAGTCACAAGTAGTTCTTGAATTACAAGCACGACTGAGCCCAAAATTCCTGTTGCTAAGCAAGACTTAAGTTGTTAAGTGAGTTTTGCCCCATTTTATGACCTTTCTTGCGATGATTGTTAAGTGAATCATTGCAGTGGTTAAATTAATAATAAGGTTGTTAAGGGAATCTGGCTCAACCATACAAATCTATTAAACATTATTTCCCCTGTGATTCAAGCAAAGATATATCAAGAGGGGTTGCCACAAAGAAGAGGGAGTCAAGCTATTCTCCAAAGCACATGAGGGTAGAACAAGAAGTAATGGGTGGAAACTAAACAAGGAGAGACGTAACTTAGAACTAAGGAGAAATTTCCTGACAGTTAGAACAATTAATCCGTGGAACAGCTTGCCTCCAGAAGTTGTGAATGCTCCAACACTGGAAGTTTTTAAGAAGATGTTGGACAACCATTTGTCTGAAGTAGTGTAGGGTTTCCTGCCTAGGCAGGGGGTTGGACTAGAAGACCTCCAAGGTCCCTTCCAACTCTGTTGTTGTTGTTGTTGTTGTTGTTGTTATTATTATTATTATTATTATTATTATTATTATTATTATTATTATTATTATTATTATTATTATTATTATTATTATTATTATTATTATTATTATTATTATTATTATTAGATAATCTTCCAAATATAAGGCTTTTGGCTCTTGAGACTAGAGACTAACTCAACAGCCAATCAAATACATTGCTCATATTATTGTTGCAATTAACATATGATCAACTGCGGTAGTCAGTTTGAAACTTTCATCTAATGTGCTTCCCCCCCCCAATATATGCAGTCATAGGAGTCAATGATCCTATATGATTGCACATTGGAAATATGTATGGGTCATTTAATTTTTAAAAACATTTAAATATTTCTGAGTATATGTGAATGGGTAATGAAATCTCTACAATATTATTTGCCTGCCACTGCTGAACTCTTTTTTTTTAAATTCTGATTCCTGGTAAGGATTGATATCATTGTCAGAGTTAGTTTGCTAACATTTTAAAATAGGGAAAATAGGAAATATGTAACATAGATCTAACATCCAAAAGCCTCAAAAATCCAACTAGCCTCAAAAAATCAAGAAAATCAGAAAACCCTATAGGACGTGATCCTTTCCTTTATGTTCCATTGTTCCATAGATTGTAATCTTTATGATCACCCAATCATTGCCTGCTCTTGGTATAGCTAACATTCTTCTCTGTGGTTAATATTCTCTGCTCTTTCCGTGATAAGCCCATCAGGTACCACAATAACATTTATGCTCAGAACTGTTATTAGGTATCATTGACTCGCTGACTGTGGGCATTTTATGTTCCTGACAGCCATTTTGTTTATGAAATTGGATTTTAAAATACAAAAAATCAGGACAGCCTGAGGGGGGGAATGAGACAGCAAATCACATTCAATAAATTATTGGGCCTTCTTCACCAGAGGTTTTGAAAACTCCCGGGCACTGAGAGAGAATGGATCTACTGTTCTACTGTCCAATCATTGATCTGAAGGTACCTTCTTGTGGCCTGACCATTAGTGATCCCTCTACCAAACCATCTGGTTGTGATCTGCCTCACTTTGTCTGGTAGAAATTGAAAAGAATTAGATGTGATACAGGAAGAAGTGCCTATGTCCTGTACCAATGGGGATGGGAAGATTCCCTTTGTTGCGGTTGTGGTGCTGATATGCAAACTATTAAACATATTATGCAAGATTGCCCATGATGTGACCCAGCTGCTGTCGCCTAGAGGTGGCGTTCTTGCTTCACAATCAAGAGGTTGTGAGTTCGATCCTAGGTGGAGGCAGATGTAGGGTCTCCTGCTTGGACAGGGGGTTGGACTAGATGACCTGCAAGGTCCCTTCCACATCTGTTAATCTGTTAATGTGTGCTCTCTGGTTCCCTAGAAGATCTGCATGAAGCAATGCCAGAGATGATAGATGAATAGTTGAATTGGATATCCAGTTATTAGGCCACTGCCTTACCTCCATACATATATACATATATACATACATATATACGTATATAGGTACATACATATTTATTTATTTATTTATTTTGTGAGATTTATATACCGCCTCACAGTGCAAGCACTCTCTAAGCAGTTTACACCAGTAAGCAATGTATATTTATATTGCCCCCAACAATCTGGGTCCTCATTTTACCTACCTCGGAAGGATGGAAGGCTGAGTCAACCTTGAGCCGGTGAGATTTGAACCGCTGACCTGTGGATCAGTCAGCTAAAGTGGCTTGCAATACTGCCTTTAACCGCTGCGCCACCTCGGCTCTGCATACATACATACATACATACATACATATATACATACATACATACATAGACACAGAGACACACAGAGATATGTGTGTCTATATATGTGTGTGTGTGTGAATATATATATATATATATATATATATATATATATATATATATATATATATATACATACATACATACATACATACATACATACATACATACATATATATATATATATATATATATATATATACATACACACACACACACACACTATATATATATATATATATATATATATATATATATATATATATATATATATATATATATATATATATATATATAATATATAAATATAATTATTTATATATTATATATTCACACAATATATAATTACTGCAGAGAAAACCAAGATTTACTACAGCTTTAGTAGGGAGGAGGGGGGAAAGAGAATAAAACGCACAGGGCTCCCTCTCTTCTAATGTTAGATTTTTTTTTAAAGGCAACTCCCAAATAAAAACCTGGTAATCCAGTATCTTGGTCTCATTCTCCAGGTAGCAAGAATATATATAGCACTGGAGTGGGAAGGTATAAGATTATGATGAAACATCACTTAACCTTATGGCATTTCCCCCCTTATAAATTCCCCTGTATAGACGTGGGTATAACTCAGCAGAAAATTAGCATTTGAAACAATCACCACCCTCTCTATGATATATTTTAGAAAAGTTGTTCAAGGAAAGCTGGCAACATCCTATATCCATCTCTGCTCTGTTGATGGAAAAGGCCATGTTGTGCCCTATAAATAAGCTTCATTTAAGCTCTGGCTCACAAGTTTTCGACTTTTGTCATTTCCCATAAAATCTACCGTCTACATATGTAGACTGTAAAAATGGTTTAACCATCACATCATCTTAGAGAAGATGGCAAGGTCATCTCTGTTCTCTGCTGAAATAAATCCCATCTAAGAGAAAGGTTTTGAGCTATAGTGATATCACTTTTTCATGACATTATAAAAATTTATGAAGGCAAAGTTATATTTCAGAATCTCATTTCAAAACTTTAGCAATTGTTTAGAGTTTTCAGTTAATGCCACTGATTTCCGGGGCCTTCAGCACCATAATATGATCTGATTCAGTGTATTCTTTAAGCGGTTTCCTTGCTTTAAAACTCAACGCTTAGATAATCCATCATTTGGAGATGCACACTTTCTTTGCATATAATCTCAGAATATTTGAATCTCTGAAGAGCTGGATTACCTGACAGTACTCATTAAAGAATCTCCTTGCAGAGTATAAAATCCTGTGTAACACTCCAATTTTCAACCAAAGCACCTTTAAGCTCTTAAGTATTTTAAACATAATTGGATGCCAGAAGAAGACCGAAGTGAACATTCTTCTTGTTTATTCAACTTGTTTGATTTATTCTCTAGATGTATCATCTGCCTTTAAAGCAGATGCTCAAAGTAATAAGTTCAGCCAGTCTCCTTCTTCCAATTTCCCCTTGGGCAAGTTGGACTGAGAGATAATGAAGGACACAAAGTCATTCAGAAGGTTCCATGGGCGGGAGAAGACTTGGTATACCTGAACCTGAACCATAATAATAGAAATCTTATTTTTTTATTAATATGTACACATAAATCATTTTCATATAATTTTAAGCCACCTTTTCTGTAAAAGTAGTAATGTTACAGTAAAAACGATGTGTGAAAATAGTTGAGGATGTTGCTTGAATATTGAAGAGACTCCAACTTTGTAAATCTGTAATTTCAAGAATCCTATCGCATACCTCCCTACCATTGGTTAGGTCCCACAGAGTTGGTCTCCTCCGGGTCCCATCAGCCAAGCAATGTCGGATGGTGGGCCCGCGGGGGAGAGCCTTCTCTGTGGGAGCTCCGGCTCTCTGGAACCAACTCCCCCCAGAGATCCGGATTATTCCCACCCTGCTGGCCTTCTGTAAAGCCATTAAAACATGGCTCTTCCGGCAGGCGGGGTGATATTGAGATCAATCCCCCATGTAACTTTTGTAACTTTTTAATTATTATTACTGTTTTATATTGTTCTTAGACTATGCTGAATGCCGCCCTGAGTCCCATGGGAGTTGGGCGGCCTATAAGAACCATTATAAAAAGAATGAAGGCAAATATACGTGTCCCAGGATAATGTTGCAGGATCCAATCTGAGTCGGTCACCGAGACCAGAAATTTAGTCTACCAAGCTTTCAGATTCATGCTTGAGTCCATCCTCAGGGAACTTCTCTTTCACCAGAACATTCTCTCATATTCTGGTGAGAGAGAGACGTTCGCTGGGGATGGGCTCCAGCACAAGACCGAAAACTTGCAAGACTAAATCTTTGGTCCTGATGACCGACTCGGATTGGATCCTAGAGACTCAATTTCAAGTCCACACGTAAACATGGAATTTCATAAAGTGACTTTCAGCAAGTCACTATTTTTCAGCCCAGTTCATTTCACAGATTTGTAATAATAGAGATAAAATTTAAGATCTACTGCTTTCATGAAGATGATATCACAGCTAACTTTAGAGAGATCAATGTTATACATCATTTGTTTGACATCCTTCTGTTTTAAAGGTGAGTTCATATATTCAAAAGAAGCACAGATCTAATCATGATTATATTCGGAAAAGTTAATGGTTGAAAGGAAACCAGGCTGCCCAAGAACAAAATGGCTGAAAGCTGACACCAGACAGAGCATAGAAGAACTCAAAAGTAGTGCACAATCAGAAGAAATGGAGAGACCTGGCCAAACAATTGCCAAGAGTCGGACGTGACTGAATGGATAACATCATCATCGCACAAGCTGTGCATGTTTTACAATATGAAGTTTAATATGTCTTTTCCCAGGAATTCATCTCAGTGTTGTGTTGTTCCTGACTTTTCCTTAAGCTAAATGTAGTTGCAATGTTCTGCTACTTGCTTTCTCCAAAAACAGTAAATGGAACACGCCTGAGATGTGCAGTTTTTTTTCTTTTTCTCTGCCAATGGCAACATTCTAAGTGATATGATCACCCGCTTTAAGAAGTGATGGGAGAGTTCATTTTCTCTTCTAACAATAAACAAATCTAAAGGCTCAGTTGTTAAGCTTGAAGAAAGTAAAAGTGCAGCAAAGACCGTAGCCTTATAAAATTGGATTTTTAACAAAGCCTCTCCAAAGCATTACCTTCATATTAGCAATGAACAAAACAGAACAAATTATTTTTCTACACCTGTTCCATTACATTGATTTTAATACCAGACTGTATCAGTTCACTGAAGGAATCACAATATCTTATATATATATTCTCCAATCAATTTTACAATATTAGACTACTTAAAGCATAGCAACAGACCACATTTACTCTTCAGACCCACAACTGTTGAGATACCACAAATGTTTATGCTCGTTTTAGTGCCAAGAGAAGGAATATGTTATTGGCAGAAACACAGATGAGTAGTAGATTATATCAAGAATGAAGTAGGTTAAGGGTTGAAAAACAATCACAAGAATTCTATTACTAAAAACTATGGGGGAATCAAAACTGGTTCATGGCATCAGGAAATACAGGCTTTAATTCTGTGTCCCCATCACCATGTTGATCTCCAAGACGACTATTCACCTACCTATGTCAGAGATGGCATCATCACTCCAAAACATCAAGTGGGGTGGAGAATTAGACTAAAGAACATTCATATTAAATTCTATCTTAACATTTTTGGAATATCATTCCCCTTCAGGTGAGATTTAATATCGTTCTCCTTGAGGTGAGAACTAAGGAGAAATTACCTGAGCGTAAGAACAATCAATTATTGGAATGGCTTGCCTTCAGAAGTTGTGGGTGCTCCAACACTGGAGACTTTTAAGAAGAGACCGGACAACCATTTGTCTGAAATAGTACAGAGTCTCATGCTTTGAGCAGTGGGTTGGACTAGAAGACCTCCACGATCCCTTCCAACTCTGTCATTCTGTTATTCTGAGATCCATACCTTAACCTTTTGGCCTTCTGAACGATCCTGAAAACTTGACTCTGCCGATTTGCTTGGAGCCCTGATGGGGCTGACCCATTTTGGAGGTCGCTAGGGGATTAGTAGGAAATCTCATCCCCAACCATCTACAAAATGGTTCAATGCCCAATATTTTAGTATTTTTAATGTTTTAATTGTTTTATTCTATTGTTTATGGCACTGTAAGCCACCCAGAGTCACTTAAGAGGTGGCATATCAGTTTAATAAATAAATAAATAATAAATAAATAATAAATAAATAAATAAATAGAAAAAGAAAGAAAGAAAGAAAGAAAGAAAGAAAGAAAGAGAAAGAAAGAAAGAAAGAAAGAAAGAAAGAAAGAAAGAAAGAAAGAAAGAAAGAAAGAAAGAAAGAAAGTGCCTCATGCTATTGGTCCATTTGTTTCAGTATCAGTAGGAATGATAGTAGATCTCTAAGGTTTTCTCAGTCCTACCCTGAAGATGACGATGAATCCTATGAAATCCTTCACACAATGTACATCTACTACTACTGAGCTGTTGCTTTTTTTTTCATGCTGAAATTATTCATTATTTTAATCCCCCAAATTTGACTTAGCCTTGGAAGACAATGTAATTATTCCATTTTCTTACATTAGCAATTGCACAGTGATACTGCTTCTGCTAAAAACAAATATAGCTTCCAATCAACCCACTTTAAAATTGTTCTGTTATAGAATACAATTTGAAGTCTAATGCATTGGAAAGAAATTCATATTCTAGCAGGCAACCCAATGTCCTATACATGTTTTAGGTTGCAACTCCAACAGTTATCTGTGCTGCTAAGGTTAACGGAAGTCGCAATCCAATGCATAAAGTAGATACCAGGTCTCCTACATCTGATTTAGGCCAATTTTAAGATGCGGTAAAAATTACTGAACGTTTTCTATTGGGTTTTTTTCCTGCAATAATAATATTCACCTGATTTCAGACCAGCTATTTCTTCTAGACCCAAATAGCTAACTTTGAAAACAATACAAATTAAGGCATGGAATAGCATCTCAGGTGCATCTCCATGGGGTTAAACAACTAGTCATTTACTCTAGATCCAAGACACTTTACAATTGTATGTGGAGGTAAGGTAAGGTAAGTAGAGAAGAATTTATTAGTTTGGTTTTTTTTAAATTTCTTTTCACTTTTGGAACTTTAGAGCTTCTGGTTAACTTATAGTTTATAACTGTCCTTAAAATTCATCTATTGGGCTTTTAGATATGTGGAATGGCAGCCAGACATTCTCAGAGGATGTGATATGGAAACAAACCAACTAACCCATGCTCTTCATTTAGTACAAATAAGTTCTTCCTTTTGACTTCTTTTCCTTTCTGGTTCCTTTTAACATTCCCTTAATGTCCATTGTCTCCAGTTCTCTTTATTAGTGTTTTCACTGGCTCTGCCACTATGCTACACAGTAATCCCTTTATGGCCAGTCTGATTAGAACAGAGATTGGCTTCTGGACAGCTTCATCTTCTTAATTCATCAACGTTGTGACTGGGTTTTTTTCCCTCCATTTATTCCTTACCAAAATAGAAATGATTCATGAAAATTTCTATCCTAAGTAGCAAGTTGGAAATTTAGTTTTTGATGAAAGTAGAAAGGACTATTAACTTGGAGTCATGTTTTCAGCTAAAACAACTCATTTCTAAAGCCAAGACAATATATTGCATGTACATAACCGGCAGTAACAAAGATGCACGTTCCATAGAAATTTACTACAGTTTGCAGCACATTTTATTTATTCTGCATTTTCATGTGGATGAATATACCACCCATCTGCCACCAAAGATTTAGAGATTTCAGCATATTAAATAGCAGGACTGTCTGACTGTAGGCATAAATTATACAGAAATCTACGTGCTGGAGGCAAGATATCAGAATGAGGTCTTGAGATATTCTCAGTTTTCCTTTTTTTTTTAAAGTCATGTTGAGATGGAATATCATGCACAATGCATTATTTGAGCTGGGGTATAATATCAAGAGATAATCATATTTAATAAGGTGAGTATACAATGCTGTATGTTTGTACATACATATCTTTATAGCTCTCCAACATGTACTAGTTATTAAAATACTTCCATAACTATACATAGAACTTAAAGTGAGATAACAATTTGTAAAATAAACCTGAATGCAGAAAAGTATACTAGCATATAAAACATAGTTATGTTACAATGAGTAGCTTCCTCTTGTGTGAGTTGTGTATACCATGGACAGCCAGAACAACCAGAGAGGTGCTGAATTGTATAAAACCAGACACATCACTAGAAGCCAAAATCACAAGACTACACCTGATTTACTATGGCCATGTCATGCGTGCAAATTCATTGGAGAAGTTAATGATGCCAGAAATGCTTAGTGGAACAAGAAGAAGGGGCAAGAAAAAAACTCACTGGTTTAGTGGAGGGTTCCGGTTATTTTCGCTACCGGTGCGCATTGCGAGCATGCGCCGAAGTGAACTCGCATTCCATCGGGCGATTTCACTTCCGCGCATGCTTAGGACGACATTACAAGCCGAAACACAGCTGAGGGGCTTCTCAGCTGTGCTTCGGAGGAAGAACAAAGGTCGGTATTGAAACAAGGGCAGGTGGAAGGACTTTTTTCCGACAGCTCAGGATGCGGAGAAGCCGGAAAAAAGCGCCTAAAAATGATATCATCGCCAGGCTCCTACCGGTGTGGCGTCCCGCACAGCACCGGTAGGAACCCACCACTGCACTGGTTTGATGACATCAAAGCTGGTACAAAGATCCAAACATCCAACAACTGAAAGAAGCTGTGCTTGACAGGGTAGCATGGAGAGCACTTGCCTATAAAGTCACCAAGTGTCAGACATGACTGAGTAGATTCACAACAACCTTTGTGAGTCAATAGCCAGGTCTTGTCCATGAATAAAGCAGTCCTTAGCACCAACTATTGTGCTTGGTGAGGATCTGGGGAACTGCATACCCAGCACAAAAATGTATATATAATTCATTATCCCCAACAAAAGAGAAAGAAGAAAGGGTCCTTGGTAGACCTCAGTATGCAATACTCATGAAAGTTATTTAGGGAGATTAGTTCTCAGAAGCCTCTTGCTTAGAAAGATTATAAATGCATAAGCTAGGGCAATTAAGATGATTGTTTTTGACATAAATTAGCCACTGCATTATGAAATAGCTGCAGATGGCGAGTAGCTGCATCTTCAAGAGCAGCCCCTTATAAAATACAGTGCAGTAAAACTTAGATGAGAATTTACTAGAGCATAGGTTGCTCTGTCTAAACTCATACAGGATCAACCAAAAAGAGGTGGGTTCCTCATGGTTTGGACCGATTCGCCCAAACCGGTAGTAAGCCGCTGGTGATGTCACGATGATGTCACAGAACCGGTTCTGTCGGTGCCGGTGCGTGGACGCCGCCATCTTTTTTTAAAAAATCCTTAATTTTTTTTTTAATTTTCCCGGGTTTTTTTTTCTTCTACGCATGCACAGAAGCTGAGTTTCCGGCACTACGCATGTGTCACCATCTTGTTTTTGGCTTTTTTGGGGGGGGTATTTTTCAGCACTGCGCATGCGCGCGCCCACGAGGTGCGGCCACGTGATGCAGGAAGAAGCGAACCGGCAGCTAGGTAAGTTAGAACCCACTCCTGCAACCAAGTTAGCAGAATGTTATTCAACTAAGTAACCAAGTTACTCAGTGACAAAGATCTCTACAGATACAATAGTTATTCCCTAAAGTCACAAACCTAAGGGTGGAGTTTTTGAAGTTCTTTGGGCTTGATTGTTTGCTTGCATATGGACTTGAGTGTGCATCACCCCACTAACTTCTACAAAATAATGGCCACAGCACTTAGACTTATAAGTGGTTTACAGCCCTCTCTAAGTGGTTTACAGAGTCAGCATATTGCCCCCAACCTTGGAAGGATGGAATGCTGAGTCAACCTTGAGCCGGTGAGAATCGAACTGCTGGCAGTTGGCAGAGTTAGCCTGCAATACTGCATCCTAACCACTGTGCCATCACAGGCTTTTATATGGAAAGCCTGTGTTCATATGATGCTCCAGTTCATTAACAAAAGTCTGTAAAATTCACCTTTAGATCTCTTTGGACTCTAGTCTTATTTTCATTTATCTATTTCTTGTATTTTTCCAAAATAGGCCTATTCATTTTGAGGTTCAGCTAAATCTGATACATCTTCAATGCTGAATTTTTCCCCAGAGGGTTAACCCCTAAAGTTTTTATGGTCCTGTTCGGTGTCATTAGGCCAGCTACTGCCCACCAAAATCAGCATGCAATTCACTATTTGCACAATGGAAAAATATTGGCCTACCAACCCATTATTAGGTTTTAAACCTAAATATAAGGCCAGACAAAATTGAAATTGAAAATTGAAAGGTGTTATTTCAAAGCCCATGTTTGAAAAATAGAATTGACAGTTCAGCTTCCCATGCCCCAGTTTTAGCAGATCACAAAATGAGCCTCCACCAGTTATGCAGGACAAAATAAATGCATTTTTAAGGTGAAACTTCTGGCATTTTAATTTACATCTGAACCTCCCAAGTTTTCTCTTTTTTGGAGTTGAAGTAAAACATTAAAGGTTCGCCAAGTCTGTGCTGTCCAAAGGGACTTGTTAGTAGAAAGCAAGCCCTCAAGTGCTACCTTTCTGATTAAGATAGCACTCTGCGGGAAATCTGTTGTGAATCCACATGCTGGGAAAAATGAGATGCCAGGAGAAGAATGTGCTGTGCCCTTGATAAGCAAATGCAGAGCAAGTTTCAGAATCAGTCTGCATACACAAGTCAAAAGAAAACCCAGCAAGAGTAGTGTGACTTAAGAATACATAAGCAATAAAAGAACAGCCTCCACATCAGACTATTAACCAGCTCAACTACCACATCCAATAAACATTTATGTCCCAGGGCTAATTGCCTTTTTGGGGGTGGACAGCTTTTATCAATATAACAGGGATAGAAGTAACTTAATTTTCATACTGAATCAGTAGCTATACTGATATCAGCTGTTGCCCACTTGATGATATTTGTTAGAAATGATATTAACAGGTTCTGCACAATGGGCATAACATAATCAGGCTATTACATTAAGGAGGATTTTCTTTTAAGTAAAAAGGAGTGAGTAGGTCAGTGGTCCCCAACCTTTGCGGCTTAGTGGCCCAGCTGGGGGGGAGGAGGGGAACTGGGCCACATGAATGGCAGGCTTGTACGCAGGCACACATCTCAATTCACACGAACGGCGGGCAAGCACACATGTGCATACACACAAGCTCAACAACAATGGCATGGCTACCACATATTTATTCTACCGTACAACCAATTGGGCTGCCCAAGAGTGCAGGCACTAAACTCAACAGAACAAATCAGATCTAAGAGCAAGCATAGGATTACTTATGTTAGATGTAGGTAATTTTTGACTTACGAGGGTGAGTCAAAAAGTAATGCCATTTTCTTTAGGACAGGTATAATTACCAACACAGGAACATGTAGCATACATCAAAATGAAGCTGGTCCTCTGTGGATCACATCCCTACTTCTCAACATAGTCACCGTTTCTCTCAATAGCAATGTTCCACCTTCGAATGAGTGCATGTATCCCTGCCTCGTAAAATTCTGTTGACTGTTCTTTGAGCCACTTCTTCACTGCAGTTTTCACTTCCTCATCACTATAATAATGTTTGCCTCTCAAACCCTCTTTCATGGGGCCTATAATCTAAAGTATTGTCCTCAAACACATTTTGTAATCGTCTGTGATGTTCACAGGGGTTTCCCCCTCAGCAACAAGGAATTCAATCACTGCTCTTTGTTTTTGACGCAACTCTAAGGGGGCAGCCATTTTGAATTTTCCTTGCAAGTCTAAAAACCTGAAAAGTAAGAAACAAAATATTTCAGAACGTAAATGATATAATCATTTATAACTGGGGAAAATTTCAGGTATTTTTATCAAAAACGTCACCTGAAATAAAGAAAATGGCATTATGTTTTCACTCACCCTCATACAACCACAATTGAGCCCAAAATTTCTATCGCTAAGCAAGACTGGTATAAAGTGAGCTTTCCCCCATTTTATGACCTTCCTTGCCACAGCTGTTAAGTGAATCACTGCCATTAAGTTGTTCATAGAACAGTTGTAAAGTGTTCCCCATTGACTTTGCTTCTCAGACTGTCACAAAAGGTGATCACATGACCTTGGGACACTGCAATGGTCATGAATATGAACCGGTTGTCAAGCATCTAAATTTTGATCATGTGACTACGGGGATACTGCAATGGTCGTAAGTGTGAAAAAATGGTCATAAGTCACTTTTTTCAGGGCTGTTGTAACTTTGAACGGTCACTAAACGAAAGGTTGTAAATCGAGGGCTACCTATACATACCTGTGCTGTGAAGTTCAAGATAATCTCTTGATGGCAGCAAAGAGATATAAACAACTCTAGCTCTTTGCTCCCATCTAGTAGTTTGAAGACTAGATATGATACTGCTAGGCAAAAAAATATTATGATACTTTTAACAGTGGAACATATGGCTTTAGGCTGCCTCCATGATCATCTGGGGAACAAGACTTCAACCTTGCCATGAGGATATATCCTTTAAAAATAGTTAGCAAGGTATTTAAATGTTGGTTAAACGCTCATAAATTGGGATTAGAAGGTTGCAGAAACTTAATAGGGAATTCTGCATAATTCCCCTTCTCTCTTCCCATCAATGGGAGGTGAGGATGAGTTCTGTTTCTATTGCTGCCTCAATCTTACTGTCCTGAGGCCTTCCTAGTTGGTCATCTTCCCCATCTATCTTCTCCAACAGGTGTCTATGAGTTGGCCTTTCTCACCTCTCTTCTGCATAACTCCAGGTATGTTTTGGTTTGGTTTGCTCAGCTGGAGGAATAAAAAAAACTGTAAAAAAAATCACACAGATAAATTTTACATCTCCTGACTCCACATCTACTGTATAGCCTCTTTTGACCATTTTCACACACATATATATCCAATCAACCTTGTTTGGGTGTCACTTAATTGTCAGCACACATTCTTATATAGAGGAAATTTTACACAGTTAATTCATGGGTTTTGACATTATCAATCTTTATGCTTTAATTATCTTCACTTAAAGGATTCCCAGTGTTTTAATTGGTGATTTCCCCAGAACTTTTTCTTTGGTTTTTTTTTTTTTTTTTTTGCAGCTTAGTAAAATGCTCATTAAATTGGACTGGAAGATTGTGAGAGTTTATAGAAAGCTCTAGCATATGTTTTCTTCTCTCTTTTCCCTGTGTCTCAAAAATATATCCACTCAGTTAATTTCTGGGTTGGCAACTCAAGCTTAAAATCAGCTATAACGTTTTTTCGTCCTGCCACTTGCTTGTTGTTAGACAAATTGTGTTGGTCTTCCTATGATCTCACACTCCCTGTTTCTAGTTACTTTACTTTATTTATTTATTTGTCAAGCATGTATAAGGTAACAGATATAAGTATAAACATGATTATGAATACAGGGGACAGTAGGACAGGGACGGTAGGCACGTTGGTGCGCTTATGCATGCCCCTTACAGACCTCTTAGGAATGGGGTGAGGTCAACAGTAGACAGTCTAAGGTTAAAGTTATGGGGATGTTACGACATACTTTATAAATTTGGACAAATTTTGAACTGAAATGCTGAAATGCTATTGAAACATAGCTTCACTTGGTAGCCACAAATTATCTCTATAATGAAACACAATATGCAACTCCTCTGCCTCTTGTGGCATTTAGGAACATATTTTGTGGAAGGTTTCAGATGAGATAGAGGATAAGTTTCCGTTTGCATAGGCATGTTCTAGGATCCAATCTGGGTTGGTCTCCAAGACCAGAGGTTTACTCTTCTGAGCTTTCGGACTCATGCTGGAGCCCATCTTCAGGGAAATTTGCTGGAGAGATGGGCTCCAGGACGAGTCCGAAAGCTCAGAAGACAAGACTTCTGGTCCTGGTGACTGACCGAGACTGGATCCTGCAATATTATTCTGGGACACATATATTCGCCATCATTTATAGATAAGTTCTGCTTTATACACAAAATGCCAGATTCCACTATGTTCCTTCATTACTCTTTATTCTGTTAAATTTTTCTTTCTCTGTTTCTTCTTTCTTTTTTTCTGTTACTTGTTTTCTTTTTTCTTTTTTTTTAATTTTTTTTTATTTTTTCTCTCCACAATTCCTGTACATATATCAATACTGTACATATACCTTACAATATATCAATAATATATTTAATTATACAATCCATTCAATAAATCATAAATCAACATTTTATTTTGCACCTTTTTTGTACTTCTACTCATTAGTCTGTTCTCCTTCCCCTCCCTCTGACTCTCTCCATCCCTTCCTTCTACTTTCTTACTGTTTCTCTCCCCTCTCCTACTTCCCTCCACTCCCTCTCTTCTCCCTACCTTTCTACTTCCTCTTTCCTACCTCTTTCCTTTCCTTGAGTGATTCTTATCCTTATTCCTCTCATTTTGAGCAGACTGATGTCATATTCTGTTCCTTTTAAGATTTTCGGTGCCTCTTCTAAAATCATTATTTTTATATCATTTTTATACACATAATTCTTTATTCTGGGTATATGTTGTTAATTTAATGCTGCCTCCTTGTTACTCCTTTTCTACTATTATGTTATTTTATTTGTTTATATTATCATATCATCATGTCATATATCATATATCATATCATATATCATATTGGATTACATTACTGTTTTGCATTTTTGAAACCATATTCCTACAGAAGGAAAATGAAATGCACATTGGGATAAATACCAGAGCTGTATACTGACAGTCTTGGGTTATTTGTTTAAATGAAGCAAATCTGAATTCTTAGCAGGAAACCTTGGCATAAGTGGTTCAGAAAAGTTAATAACTTTGAGCTTGATGTGTTAATTAATGCTGATAAATTCATTCTTTGTACTGGAAGATTGGTATGAAACAGGCTTTCAGTGACCTACAGGATGAAAATGATTTAGAATCCAGAGTTTCAGTGTAGCATGCTCTAGGGTCTTAAATAAATGCAATCACCCATAAATATATGAAATGTTTAAAACATGCACAGGCTTTCTAGAAGTCTCTGCATTGAATATTAAAGTCTAAAAGTTAATGACACTAACTAGAATTGCACTTAATGTCCTGGTGTAGGGGGGTGGATTAATTTTGTTACAAAAATGAATTCTTAATTAAAGAAACAGATGCCTTGAAATTAAAAAGGAAAGGGGGAAGGAAACAACAGGTGAACTGGATTGCCACAGCAAACTTTAAAGCAGTGGTTCCCAAAGTGGGCGGTACTGCCCCCTGGGGGACGGTGGGATGAAATAGGGGGGTGCTGCAAGGGGGCAGCAGGGGGTGCTAAGAGGCAAGGGGGGGCAGAGGAGTGCTGGAGGTGGGCCCCTCGCAGGGCGCAATTCTGCCTGGGGCTCTGTCAGCCACCAGTCAGCAGGCAAGTGGAAGGCCACGTGGAAGGCAGGAAAGCATGTCGGGGTGGCAGGGAAGGGAGGTAGCAGCCTACTCCCTTCCCCGCAGCCCTGCCATGCTTGGCAGCCTTCCACACGGCCTTTCCAGTGGTCCCCCATGCCCGCTTGCCTTCTGAGGTCGGCGTCCAGCCCAGCCCAGCCAGTGGGTGGGCGGATGGCCCTTGGTGAAATTGCAGACACTGAGAGGGGCAGCAGAAGGGCAAGTGGATGTCCCTGGGCTGCTGCACATGTTTCTGTAAAGACAGAGCCCCCTGCCTTGCAGGGTGATCCAAAGAGGGGAGAGGGACGGTGTAGAAAATGCCACCTTCCACCCATGCCAACTCCCTGGTGCTTGGGGCTCCGAAGCAGCCCACTGGCTTCTCACCCGGCCACCTGCCTGCTCTCTTTGCAGATCGGCCCGGCCGACCATTGGCGCCACTCTGGGAACTTGGCCCACAGTGCCAGGTTGGAAGCCAGTGGGCTGCTCTGGAGCCCCAAGTCCCGTGGAGCCAGCATGGGAGGCATGGGTGGAAGGCGGCCTTTTCTACAGCACCCCCCTCCCATCTTTAGATCGCCCTGCAGGGCTCTGCCTTTGCAGAAATGGGGTGGGTGGTTTGTACAGAGTATTGGTGGGGGAGATGCGTGGCCCTCTGGGAGAGCAGGGCAAGAGAAAGCAAAATAGGCTGTGCTGCCCTGGCCACACTCAACCACACTTCTTCCAGCCCATCCGTGAATGAGACATGGCCACGCCTCCCCGCCCAGCCTTCCTCACTTGACGCTGCTGCACCAGCAGCTCCGCCCTGCCCAGCTCCGCCCGCCGCCACTTCCCGTGAACTTCCTAGGAGATGGCCAGAGCGAGAGGTGGGCAGGAGCACGTGGGCCCGGCCGGTGCTCAGCTTACCTTCCTGGTGAGGCTGGAGACCACCCAGCATGCCCATCTGCCATCTCTCCAGGCAGCGCCACTTTCTCCCTGCTCCGCCAAGGCCCCCGTCAGCCCGGAGACCGCGCTCTGGGATGGCACATAACAGGACGTGCCGCTGCCGAGCCGGAACATGGCTGCTGCCACCGTCGCCCCTCTCACCCTCCCAGCTTTGGCTCTGGGACCTTCGTGGACTGGGAAGCGTTGGGGCGTGCACCTACAGAGCTCCGCCGGCCTCAGGGGTCCACCGGCCTCCAGGTCGGTGGGGGCCTTGGCAGGGCAGGGAGAAAGTGGCACTGCCTGGAGAGCCAGAGGATGTGCGTGCCAGGCGGTCTCCGAGCCTCGCCAGGAAAATAAGCCGAGCACCGACCAAAGCACTTTCTTCCTTCTCCCGCCGCCGAGAAGAGAGAAAGAGAAAGAAAGAAAGAAAGAAAGAAAGAAAGAAAGAAAGAAAGAAAGAAAGAAAGAAAGAAAGAAAGAAAGAAAGAAAGAAAGAAAGAAAGAAGATTTGAAAAGGCATGGATGTTTCTCATGTGCATTCATACATTCAGGGAAGCCCTCACTTTCTCTCATCCAGATATACCTGCACACATGGAACCATTTTATAAGCCATAAACTCTAAGTCGGGAATTCCCTGTCTTGGGAGTTGGTAAATAATTTGGAATTTTAGGAGCATCTCATAGCTGCTGTCACAAAATATTTGCTTTGGTGGAGGTTGCTTTCTACTGCAGAAGAAAGAGAGAGAGACAAGGAAGGAAGGAAGGAAGGAAGGAAGGAAGGAAGGAAGGAAGGAAGGAAGGAAGGCAGAAAGAAAGAAAGAAAGAAAGAAAGAAAGAAAGAAAGAAAGAAAGAAAGAAAGAAAGAAAGAAAGAAAGAAAGAGGGAGGGAGGGAGGGGAAGGGAAGGAAAGGGAGGGAAGAAAGAAAGAAAGAAAGGAAAGAAAGGAAAGGAAAGAAAGAAAGAAAGAAAGAAAGAAAGAAAGAAAGAAAGAAAGAAAGAAAGAAAGAAAGAAAGAAAGAAAGAAAGAAAGAAAGAAAGAAAGACTGACTTGGGAAACTGGTATCACTTCATCAGGTCCATCCATCACATTAAGAATTTACTGAACAGTGAAGTAGTTACTAAATTTTACTGAGTTTACTAAGTTAGTAGTTACTAAGGTTCTTGATAAGTGACTATCAGACTTTGAAAACCTGGTATCACTGGATCATGTTCAACAATTTTGTTGAATTAACAAAAGATTTTTAAATTGGATTTTGAATAAATGTGGAATTAATTGTTACAGTTTTGAATTTTACTGTTTCTATCTTCCTTAGTTCGTGCAAACAGCTATTCTGAACAATGCTATTTATAGGGGGTGGGGGTGGGGGGCACTGAGGATGAGTTTGTAGCACCAAGGGGGCGGTGGACTGAAAATGTTTGGGAACCACTGCTTTAAAGGATCATTCTATTCTGTCAGCTCTCATTTATTATACACGGTGCCTCCCAAGAAGGCTTACATTCTCATTCGGATAAGTTGTAGAAAATTTAACACTAAACTTAGTTAATTATATTTTACTTGTAAGCCATCTCTTCTCTCTACCCCTCCATTTTTTAAATCTATTCTTTAAGACAAATGCATTTAAAAATATTTTGTTTATTATGAAAAACTCACTGTATAGTAAAGAAAAAAATATGATAAGAAAGAATAGAGGAGGGCAGGGGTGTCAAACTCGCGGCGTCATGTTGTCGACACGTGATGTGTCGTGACTTCCCCCCCTTCGCTAAACCAGGGGTGGGCGTGGCCAGCGCGTGATGCATCCGGCCCGTGGGTGATGAGTTTGACACCCCTGGCGTAGAGGAATACATTCTACAGCTCTTTGACAAACTCAATACTTTCATCATTCTTTGAAATAATTATTTTCCAACAGCCAAATTTCCTCTCCAAGGGACGATGCCTGCTTTGAGTCAACTTTGATTCCTGTGAATGTCGTAAGTCACTCTTTTCAATGCCATTGTAACTTTGAACAGTCCCTAAAACCAATAGTTGAAAGTTGAGGACTATCTGTATTAATAACTTCTGAATTCACTTGGCTTTCTTTTATTGGTCAAGGTCAGCTAGATATTCTTAAGTGCTTTCTTTACTGTATCTCTGAAAATGAACTGGGGTAATATCCAAAATTTCAAAAAAGCTTTAAAAGCCAAATGTTGGATATAGTCATTAAAAAGAAAATCTTAGGATTGGAATCAATAGGGCTTTGCACAGATAAGTCACCCCTTGCGTTCATTACCTGACAATAAGCAGACATAAGAAGAAATGCACACTATATTTCTATATAAGGTTTACTGCTACAGTCCAGCCTTAGATCAAGTATAAGGTAACCTATTTTCACCCACAGCTGGCTCTATTAATTCACTCACCCACACCAATTATAATTCACTCCTAAGAAGTACAACTCATAACGCTTTCCATTATCATTAAAGTAGCTCTCTCTCTTTCTTTTTTTTTCCAAGGGTGGCTGCTTTAAGGCACAATCAAGTTAATGTGGGTACTAAAGCAGTTGTACCTTTTTTTAAGACTCACATGGGAGCCCTTTCTTTTAGGAAGAGTAAAAAGTAGGAATTCATTACTTTTGAACTGTAAGGTAAATTGAAACTACGTCTTTGGTGTCTTAATTGTCTGAACATTTGCTGAACATTTCCAAACCAACCTATTTCCATAACTTATCCCTGGCCCTTTGGTTTACATTGGTTTTGTCTGCTGGTTTTCTTGGTTATATTTTACCTCTGCTCTTCTTCCAAAGACGGGCAGATGGTTAACATGATTTTTATCACCCTAATAATCATAGTAGGCTTCAAGGCAGAGGCTGATTTTATATGATTTGATGAGCTATTTAACTAAGCAAAGTTAGGTTATTGTTTTTCTGTGGTCACCCCCCTCCCACAAGACACATAGACATTTTCCTGAAGCTCCAACCTTGTATAAATTAATGACACACAAACCTTTTGATTTTTTTAAAAAAATTGGACTCACTAAATGGAATCACCTAGTGTGCTATGCCATACTAGTGTCAATTGTTTGCAAGCCACAAAGGCTTGATTCACCAATTCCCTAACATATCTCATTATGGCTTAGTATGACATGGGAAGCAAACAACCTACTAGGTCAGTCACTGCTCAGCTTGACCAAAAATGTTGTAGTTTTGCCCCATTCTTGCTTCTTTCACTTTCACAAACTATCCCTGTATGTATTTTTGGTTCAGAAGTATATTCAGTCTCAAAATTGCTGATAAATAACAGAGTTGGAATGGACCTTGGAAGTCTCCTGGTCCAACCTCTGCTCAAGTAGGAGATATTATTTCATTTCAGACAAATGGTTTTCCATTCTCTAAAATGGTTTAGAGCAGTGTTTCCCAACCTTGGCAACTTGAAGATGTCTGGACTTCAACTCCCAGAATTCCCCAGCCAGCAAATTTAATACCAAGCTGATTACCTTTTTAGCATTTATTTTGACAATTCTCCAAAGTGCACAACTCCCAACCCTTGGGAGTTGGGCGACTTATAAATTTGAACAATAAATATATAAATAAATGCACCCCCAAGAAGCCACATGTTAAAAGGCAGCAGGGCTGCTGGTAGCCAAGTGCTAAGGCAGGATTTATCTCAGACCCTCACTGTCTCTCGTTATAATCTTCCTCCCTCCCTCCCTCCCTCCCTCCCTCCTTCCCCCTCCCTCCTTCTCTCCTTTTTATTCCCATCTCCTTCCTCCCTCCCCTCTTCTCTCCTTTTTATTCCCATCTCATTCCTCCCTCCCCTCTTCTCTCCTTTTTATTCCCATCTCCTTCCTTCCTTCCTCCCCTTCCTCCTTCTCTCCTTTTTATTCCCATCTCCTTCCTTCCTTCCTTCCTCCCCCCTTCGTCCTTCTTTCCTTTTTATTCCCATCTCCTTCCTTCCTTCCTCCCCTTCCTCCTTCTTATTCCCCTCTCCTTCCTTCCTTCCTTCCTTCCTCCCCCCTTCCTCCTTTCCTTTTTATTCCCATCTCCTTCCTTCCTCCCTCCCCTCTTCTCTCCTTTTTATTCCCATCTCCTTCCTTCTTTACCCTCCCTTCCATTTTCTGGGGGAGAAGGCAACTTCTCCTCTCCCCCTCAGCTGGGGAATTCTGGGAGTTGAAGTCCAGACATCTTTAAGTTGCCAAGGTTGGGAAACACTGGTTTAGAGAATGGTGGTCCATTCGCTAAACACCTCCAGTGATGTAAAAACCTACACAACCTCTGTAGGCAAGTGATTCTATTAATTAATTGTTCTGTCAGGACATGCCTCCTTATTTTTAGGTTGGTTCTCTCCTTGATTAGTTTCCACCCATTGCTTCTTGTCCTGCCTTCAGGTGCTTTGGAGAATAAGTGGATTCCTTCTTCTTTGTGGCAGCCCCTTAGATATTGGAACACTGTTATCATGTCACCCCTGGTCCTTCTTTTCATTAGACTAGACATATGCAATTCCTGCAAATATTCTTCATATGTTTTGTGTGTCAAAATATTAGATATATTGGTGAGGAGAAACTTTTCCTTTTGAAATCTCTATGGAAATCTCTACTATGAAAACTTAGTAACTCAATAGCTGGATACAATGGCCTACTTTTCCAAGAGCAAGATAATTTGCTATGGCAAATCTAGTTGAAATGCCTACTTGCCATATTTAAACAATATTTCACTGCACATTGTATAATTTAAAAATAAACAGAAAAGGCAATAGAAAGGCACGTTAAAAATTGTTAACGGTTTACATACAGAGTGATGCAAAATTATTTTATTGATCAAAAATATAGTTTGGAAGCCAACCAGCTCTTTATTATTAGTGAGTTCAATGAATATAAATACATAATATCTGAAAAGTGTATCTAATAATAGTGACCTATGGTAAACTAGATCTCATATCTTGTTAACCACATTATAAAGGTACCAAGTAGAACATGAAATAGTCTTCATCTCATCTCTCGTCCCATAATGGAGGCAACATGCATTCCAATTTAACTCTTCCATTAAATAGTATGTTTTTCCCCACTTCCATCCTAGAATAAGTGGAATATTCAGATTTCCAAATCAAGGATCAGGGTTAGAATCAGGCAGGTAGGCTTTACAAGCATTTTGGAGTGGATTCTTTTCTGTATGCTCAAATTGAGATCCAAGAGTAATCCTGGGGTCAGTTTACATCCTTAGCAGCATTTCTCTATCTAAGTCAATCAATCAGAATAGAGCTGGAAGGGAACTTGGAGGTCTTCTAGTCCAATCCCCTGCTCAAGAAGGAGATCCTATACCATTTCAGACCAGGGGTGGGTTCTAAATTTTTTACTACCGGTACTGTGGATGTGGCTTATTTTGTGGGCGTGACTTGGTGGTCATGTGATGGTGGGCGTGACTTGGTGGTCATGTGACTGGGTGGGCGTGACTTGGTGGTCATGTGACTGGGTGGGCATGGCTTCATGGTCATGTGACTGGGTGGGCGTGGCTTCATGGTCATGTGACTGGGTGGGCATGGCCAACTCAATGTCACTCATGTCAAGGGGTCCCTCGCCTGGCCCCTCCCCTCCCAGCCATTCCTTGTCATACCCAGCCCCAACATATATATAGTTCTTTCAACTTTTTTCAACTTTATTATCTACATACTATAGATGTACTTTTATGGACCACTGAAAGGAGGAAATGGCTCACATGCTTTGCCCAAGAGTGTGATAGGCAACAGGCTTTTAAGGTCCTGACACAAAAAGGAGGGGCAATGTATTTTCCAAAGAAGCAGAAGGCAACACAAGAAGCAATGGATGGAAACTGAACAAAGAGAAAAGCAACCTAAAACTAAGGAGAAACTTCCCAACAGTGAGAACAATTAACCAGTGGAACTGCTTGTCTCCAGAAGTTCTGGGTGCTCCAACACTGGAGGTTTTCAAGAGGAGACTGGACAGCCATTTCTCTGAAATGGTATAGTGTTTCCCCACCCCCCAAGGTCCCTTCTAAATGTTATTATGATATTCTGACACCTTTCCCAGGCCCTCTACTCAGATTTTGGCATCCTCAGTTTTCCTGCCTGAGCAGAGGGTTGGACTAGAAGACCTCCAAAGTCTGTTATTCTGTTATTCCTGAGCTAAATAGCTAAGACCTTCATTGGGACCCTATCTCTTTTGTTCCCTCTGGAGCTGAGCTGCCTCTAGACATTCATTTTAATAAGATTTTTAGAAACCTGCAGTTGAAAGTTCTTCATGTCTCCTTACCCTGAAGACCCAATTTCATTTGGAATTTAATCCCAAACTGATTGCCTTTTTAGCATTTACTTTGACAATTCTCCAAAATGCACCCCCAAGAAGCCACATGTTAAAAGGCAGCAGGGCCTTCCTCCCTCCCTCCCCCCTTCCTCCTTCTCTCCTTTTATTCCCATCTCCTTTCTTCCTTCCTCCTTATTCCCATCTCCTTCCTTCCTTCCTTCCTTCCTTCCTTCCTCCCGCCTTCCTCCTTCTTTCCTTTTTATTCCCATCTCCTTCCTTCCTTCCTTCTTTCCCTCTTCTCTCCTTTTTATTCCCATCTTTTATTCCCATCAGAGGATAATCAGAACTGCAGAAAAAACAATTACTGCCAATCTGCCTTCCATTGAGGAAGGCAGATCTGCCTTCCATTTGACTGCACGAGTCAAAAAGAGGGCCGTGAAAATATTTACTGACCCCTCGCATCCTGGACATAAATTCTTTCAACTCTAACGACGCTATAGAGCACTGCACACCAAGACAACTAGACACAAGAATAGTTTTTTCCCAAACACCATCACTCTGCTAAACAAATAATTCCGTCACCACTGTGAAACTATTCACTAAGGCTGCATTACTATTACTATTAATCTTCTCATCGTTCCTATCACCCATCTCCTCCCACTTATGACTGTATGACTGTAACTTGTTGCTTGTATCCTTACGATTTATATTAATATTGATTGTTTCCTGATTGCTTATTTGTACCCTATGACAATCATTAAGTGTTGTACCTCATGATTCTTGACAAATGTCTCTTTTCTTTTATGTACACTGAGAGCATATGCACCAAAGACAAATTCCTTGTGTGTCCAATCACACTTGGCCAATAAAGAATTCTATTCTATTCTATTCTATTCTATTCTATTCTATTCTATTCTATTCTATTCTATTCTATTCTATTCTATTCTATTCTATTCTATTCTATTCTATTCTATCTCCTTCCTTCTTTACCCTCCCTTCCATTTTCTGGGGGAGAAGGCACCTTCTCTTCTCCCCCCTCCCCCAGCTTTTAAATGTCACCCTTATTAAGAGTCGGGGATGCCTGCTCAGATACCTGCTGCTTGTTTTTCCCCAAAAGAAAAATAGAAATTGCTGGGCCAGGGTCGGCATCGTAACTTTTTAAGGATTTCAAAAGCTGTTCTTTTAACTTTGTGGTCTTGCTTTTTGGGACAACCCCCCTCCCCCCCCTACCCACACCTCCTTTGTTTAAAAAAAAGAAAGAAATTGGAGGAAGGGAGAAAAAAGCCCCCCCCACACACACAGGTGTGCATACAGACAGCCCATTTGCACTTCCTGGCAGGAGGAGGCGTCGTGCAATGGGGCTATTTTGTTTGCCGCCAAAGGAGTCACTGACCAACTTATTGACCTGATCAAAGCTGATCCCAGTGCAGGGGTGACTGCGGGGTTAGTTTGGCCAGGCAAATTATCTATTAGAGTTTGTTGCAGAAAAATCGATTTCCAGAAGCACACACAGAAGACTGGTTCAGCTGGATTCATAAACTTCTTTATAAACATAGTAATACACATATACATATACATATACATATACATATACATACACACACACACACACACACACACACACACACACACACACACACACACACACACACACACACACACACACACACACACACACACACACACACACACATATATATATATATATATATATATATATATATATATATATATATATATATATATATATATATCTCCACCCACCACCAGTCACCCCTAAGCATTTTTTTGCCTACCTGATTTCCAGCTCTGTCACATTTCTTGCTATCGTGTGCAAAAAAACAAAAGTTTGTGGGATTTTTTTCTTTTGCGAGAAGTTGAAATTGATTGATTGCACTTTATTTTTAGTCCCACAACCTTTTGTTTCCCTACACAAGAAACGCAATGGAGATACACGATGGAGAAATCAGGTAGGCTTCTGCCCCCTCCCCCCTGCAATGCCAGAAGCCGCATGCCTTCCACGTCCTTCCCAGAGCCCTTGCGGCTTGCAATATCCTACTCCCCTGGGTCCCATGCCCTCTCCTTCCAACCCAGGGGTGGGTTCTAACTTACCTCACTGCCGGTTCACTTCCTTCATGCGCACACAAAAAAAACAAGATGGCGACCCATGCGCAGTACCGGAAACTCGACTTCTGCACATGCGCAGAAGAAAAAATAATAATATTTTTTTAAAAAGATGGCGGCGCCCACGGACCAGCACCGAGGGAACTGGATCCATGATGTCATCGTGATGTCAGCGGGTCGGTGACATCACTGGTTTGGGCGAACCAGTCCAAACCAGGATGAACCCACCTCTGATTTCAGACGTGGTTGTCTGGTCTCTTCTTAAAAGCCTCCAGTGATGAAGCACCCAGAATTTCTGAAGGCAAGCTGTTCCACTGGTTAATTGTTCTCACTGTTAGGAATTTTTTCCTTAATTACAGATTGCTTCTCTCATTGATTAGTTTCCATCCATTCTTTCTTGTCTTGCCTTCTGGTGCTTTGGAAAATAAGTTGACCCCTCTTCTTTGTGGCAGCCCTTCAAATACTGGAATACTGCTATCATGTCACCCTTAGTCCTTCTTTTCTCTAGACTAGCCATACCCAGTTCCTGCAACCGTTCTTCATAAGTTTTAGTTTTCAGGCCTTTAATCATTTTAGTTGCTCTTCTCTACACTTTTTCCAAAGTCTCAACATATTTTTTTGTAATGGGGTGACCAAAACTGGATGCAGTATTCCAGGTGTGGTCTTATATAATTAAACATGTGTGGCCTTCTATAGTGAAATGAGTGTATTGATATAAGGTTGATAGTCAAAGTGATTTTGGGTTGGAAATCATGATCTCTGTTCAAAGCACAAATAATTAAGCCATAGATGAGGATTTATGCCTTGAGATGGAAGTCAAGTGGGAATAAAACAGTGCAACAGGAGGCAACCATATATAAGTCCTTTCTTTGCTCTGAAATGAGAAATCTTATTAATCAATGAACAATTCAGGATAGCAGCAGCTATCAGGACTGAACAATAAGAGATACAACAGATTTATATTCAGGGCACAAAGAACCTTTCAGCAGGTACTTCTTTATATAGAAAGAAGAAAGGGGACCCCATAGAAAAAAGCATAATACATTTTGTAAAATATTGATGGACACTGAAAATCTCATTAGAGGCTAGCAAAACCTTATCAGAAACCAGAAGGGGTGGGTGGGTTCTATGATACAGACATAATAACAGCGACTGGCAATTCACATCCCTGGGGAAAAGAGGTCACATTTTAAGTCTAATGCTGACACAAAGAGCCTGCCCATAGACTTGCGAAAACTGATAAAGATTATGAGCAGTTATGAGAAAAACAGTCTTCTGTATGTACTTCAATGAGTCGTATTAAGTTTATGATCCATCAAATCAAATACACCCAACCAGCACTTCTGGGCAATCAAAAATAACAAGACAGGGGCTGGCCAATGTTTTAGGTAGCAAATTGGCTTGTACAATGGAAAGGACGCATGGAGAGACAAGCACAAAGTTTAGGTGCATTGCTTCTGTAATAAAGTATTCTGGAGGCTGGCACTTGCACAAAAGAAAAAGACAAGTTTTATTTAAGAAATCAAATGAATCAAATGTCTGAGTTAATTACATCTCTCTCCACAGTTACGAGACTATAGTCTGCTCTCCTCTATTATTCTATCATCTGTGTCTATCCATCTGTCTGTCTGTCTGCCTGTCTGTCTGTCTGTCTGTGTTAAGATAAGAATTACTCTTATCAGAGGCGAAATGAATCTTTTCCTGAAACTCTGACATTATCAAAATAAACCGCAGTATAAATGCTAAGGTATAAGATATTTATTTCGATACAAAAATAATAAATCACATCCTGGCTATAAAAGAGGTGTTGCTCCTTACAGAAGCTGAAGACAAAAGGAAAGAATCAAAAGAAAGGAATGTACACATGCGTACTAGGAACATATTAATCACGTGCTCAGGAATAAACCATTATATTTGATAGGGATGCATCTCCCTGCATATACATGTAACAGGCAACATAAAATCACTGCCTGACAGTCTGTCTGTCTATCGATCTATCGATCTATCGTCTGTCTATCTATCTATCTATCTATCTATCTATCTATCTATCTATCTATCTATCTATCTATCTATCTATCTATCTATCTATCTATTATCTGTCTGTCTATTTATCTTTCATCATCATCATCATCATCATCATCATCATCATCATCATCATCATCATCATCATCATTAGACAGCCAACTAAATATGAGCCAGCAGTGTGCAGCAGCAGCCAAAAAGGCCAACGCAGTCCTGAGCTGCATAAATAGAGGGATACAATCAAGGACCAGAGAGGTACTAGTACCACTCTATAAAGCCTTGGTCAGACCACACCTAGAGTACTGCATCCAGTTTTGGTCACCACACTACAAAAAAGACATTGAAACCCTAGAGAAAGTGCAGAAGAGAGCAACCAGGATGATAAAGGGTCTGGAAAATAAAACATACAAAGAGCAGTTGCAGGAACTGAGCTTGGCCAGTCTGGCGAAGAGAAGGACCAGGGGTGACATGATAGCAGTGTTCCAATACTTGAGGGGATGCCACAGAGAGGAGGGGAGCAGGCTGTTCTCTATAGCACCAGAAAGCCAAACAAGGAATAACGGATGGAAGCTGACCAAGGAGAGATTCAACCTGGAAGTGAGGAGAAACTTTCTGACGGTGAGAGCGATCAACCAGTGGAACAGCTTGCCAGCGGAGGTTGTGAGAGCCCCAACACTTGCAATCTTCAAGAGGAGACTGGACTGCCATCTGTCTCAAATGGTGTAGGAACTCCTGCTTGAGCAGGGGGTTGGACTAGATGACCTACAAGGTCCCTTCCAACTCTAATAATAAATCTAAATCTAAATCATCATCTATCTATCTATCTATCTATCTATCTATCTATCTATCTATCTATCTATCTATCTATCTATCTATCTATCTATCTATCTATCTACAGTCAGTCTGTCTGTCTGTCTGTCTGTCTGTCTGTCTATCTCTATCTATCTATCTATCTATCTATCTATCTATCTATCTATCTATCTATCTATCTATCTATCTATCTATCATCTATCATCTATCATCTATCTATCATCATACATTTAGGAACCACCCAACTCCTTCTCCAATTATGATGAGTGAGTCAAGAAAACATCTGGACTTCACAGGTCAGACAAGGAAGGAAGGAAGGAAGGAGGGAGGGAGGGAGGGAGGGAGGGAGGGAAGGAAGGAAGGAAGGAAGGAAGGAAGGAAGGAAGGAAGGAAGGAAGGAAGGAAGGAAGGAAGGAAGGAAGGAAGGAAGGAAGGAAGGAAGGAAGGAAGGTCCTGAGAATATCAGTCTAACCAATAGCAGGCACATGTTCACACATGAAGAAAGTCTTTTGCCAAGCAAAGGAAATCAAAGCGCTGAGGTCTTCTGCTAACTATCTCTACTGCTATTGCCCAGGCTTATAAGTGCAGAAAGTTAGTGCATGCCAAGTTGAATTCCAGCCCAGTGTGCCTTTGGGTTTTAGTATGACGGAGGTTAAGACTAGTTATTTGTGGATGGTTTTTATTAGGGTTATGACTGTTATTTCTTTTTGTTTTAATTTCTTTATTGTACACTCCACAGAGACTTGTGTTTGGTGCAATATGATCAATTCATTCTGCCTATCATCACATGTCCCAATATTTGCACAATTATTCAAACTCTAAAAAGACACTTAAAGACTTCATACTATCATGCTGGATGTCTAGACTTGTATCTGAACCTGATCTGAATATGATTCTAGCATATCTTTCTTTATTGTACTTGACAGTAGCGCTCTACCCACACACACTATTCTGCAGGAAGCAGAATACTAGAGTTTCAACTACGAGAGTTGAATGGAAAGTTATGTTTGATGCTTAATTTCTGTGTCATACTGACAAGCCGATGTTTTGTCAGCTGTCATAATGCTGTGAGGAAATTCACGTAGCAGGACAATAACTACTGGAAAATTTCAATTCTTAACATTTTCATTGCAGCTGTTAGTCTGTGAGGAACCCATCTTGCACAAACCTTCTGATATACAGTCACTAATGTTGCTCCTATGAAATGCCAAACTTGACAGCAATTTCCCTTCGGTAATACTTTTGATCAGTTGATCATCTTTTCTCATGTGAAACTGATCAGTTGCATCTATCTTCTTCACAACCAAACTGAATTTCTATTGGAGGACTCCAGCATTCAAAAATTTAGACACGGGTCATTACTGTAAGAGCACTGGTAAATTGTTGATGTAGGCTTCCATTTCACAAGCAACAAAAGCATTCCTCATGCCAAGTTCCCTCCAACAGAAGTGAAAGAACCAATGATCAAAAACACATGAGCAGCGGTTGGACTAGAGGACCTTCAAGATCCTTTCCAATTCTGTTGTTGTTGTTGCTGTTGTCATCGTCGTCGTCATTATCATTATCATTATCATGATCCTTTCAAGATCCTTTCCAATTCTGTTGTTGTTGTCGTCGTCATTATCATTATCATTATCATTATCATCATTATTATTATTATATACACAAAAGGCAGTAGTACACAGCAAACGAGATTTATATGCTGGATTTCGTATCACTATATCACAAGTCGAACACTTCCCAAGTGTCTAGGACTGTGTGATGTATTTTCGTATGATGCGTGCAGATCCAAGTAGGGTGGCCTTTTGCAACTGACAGATTGTGATTTTGTCAATGTTTATTGTTTTCAAATGCCGGCTAAGGTCTTTTGGCACAGCATCCAGTGTGCCGATTACCACTGGGACCACCTGTACTGGTTTATGCCAGAGTCGTCGTAATTCGATTTTAAGATCCTGATATCGGTTGTTTTTTTATTATTATTATTATTTAATAATAATAATAATAATAATAATAATAATAATAATAATAATAATAATAATAATAATAATAATAATAATAATAATAATAATAATAATAATAATAATAATAATAATAATAATAATAATAATAATAATAATAATAATAATAATAATAATAATAATGTGTAGACTGACACATATAATAAGGTGACATACTTCTTTCATCTATTTTTTTCAGTAACCTGTCTTACAAGCATTTTATTACCTATCACTCTCAATTGATTCAGCCCATCCCCATTAGTCAGCTTTTAATAGGTTAATATTTATTGGGCCCAACAGATTACAGATTCTTCCATCTTCTCAACCAGTTGGCAGTTGGAAATAAAAGCAGGTGCCTGAGAAGACATGCAAAGTCCTTTATGGCACGGGCCCAGGATATCTGAGGAACCATTTTGCTCCAATGGGACTGGGTTGACCCACACATTCTGGCAGGAGAGACCCCCCCTCTCAAGCACATGGGTTTTTTTAGTCTGTATTTCATTCCTCCACAATTTTAATTGTTTCTATATAGTTTTCATAGTGTTATTTTTTAATAAGCTGCCCGTCAAACCTGCAAGCTGTGCCATATACTGGGTAGGCAAGGAAAACTTCCATCTTTAACCCAAAGTACAATGGAATTCATATCACAAAACAACCACAAAAGGTCAAAGCTCCTTAATCATGAAGTTTATTTGATTCTGAAGCTGCCACTCGTCAGTTTCAAATTGAAATGAATGCAAAGTAATACCTTATGCATCACAAGAAGCACTTTCTTGTTTAACTGATGTGAAGAGCACAACCTAATTATTAATTACACTTCACCATGTAGTAATTTGTGTTAGGTAAAGGAACTTAATGATGTTTGATGGCAATGTTTGACCATTGAATGTTCACTAAGAAGTGGGAAAATGACAATACCTTCATAAAGTAACCTTTTCTTTTACTAAGCTACTACAGGTAGCCCTTGACTTACACCCACAGTTTAGAACCAGATTTCTCTGGCTAAGCAAGGCAATTGTTAAGTGATTCTGATTTTACAACCTCTTTTGCCACAGTTATTAAGTGTTCACTGCAGTGGTGGGTTCCTACTGGTGCAGTCCACTCTATCGCACCAGTAGCAGCAGGCTGGTAATGTCACCAGGAGGTTACTGACCCGGGCTGGTGACATCACCAAGAGGTCCCTAGGAGCTGCCATCTTTTTTCGTGAATTTTTTGGCGCATGCGCAGAAGCAAAATCGCGCCAAAATCTCATGAGGGGACATGCGCGAAAGAGAGATTTCAGTGAGATTTCGCTTCCGTGCATGCATGAAAGCAAAAAATTGCTGAAATCACGCTCGCGCGCACGTCCCCTCACAAGATTTCAGTGTGATTTTGCTTCCATGCATGCAGGGAAGCAAAATCACATGAGGGGGGCATGCGCATAGCGCGCGCGCACACACAAAACATGGTGATGCGTGTGCAGTGCACTGGTAGCAAAGTAAGTGAGCAACCCGCCCCTGGTTCACTGCCATTATTAAGTGAATCATGTGGTTGTTAAGCAAATCCAACTTTCTCCTTTGACTTTACTTGTTGGAAACTAGTTGGGAAGGTCACAAATGGAGATCACATGACTCCACTATACTGCAACCATTGTACATATATGCTGGTTGCCAAATGCTTGAATATTGATTATGTGA
Organism: Diadophis punctatus similis; assembly: GCA_023053685.1. Lineage (NCBI taxonomy): Eukaryota > Metazoa > Chordata > Lepidosauria > Squamata > Dipsadidae > Diadophis > Diadophis punctatus. Next base: position 130,789,092 of record JALIGW010000001.1, on the reverse strand, counting down.
CTGTGGGGAGGCTTCAACTGTCATAAGTGTGAGGACTGGTTGTAAGTTAATTTTCTCAGTGCCATTTAACTTTGAACACTCGCTAAATGAATGTAAGTCAAGGACTTTCCGTACTGTATTTTCATTCTAGGAATGCCAGTTAATTGAAATGCATTTTTCCCTGCAAATGATCCATTTTCTATGATGTAATGCTGGCAAAAGGAGATATGAAATCTATAACAGTGCACATACCTGCAGGCATAATAAACAATTTTAAAAATCTCTATTTTTTTTTAAATTGTTTCTTATGCCTGCAGGTATGTGCATTCTGATGTTTTCATGTTGTGTATATAATTTCAATTTAACATAGGCTCTCTTCCTCTCTCTTTGTATACATACCAGGGGTGGGTTCCACTTACCTTCGCCACTGGTTCGCATCACGACATTTTTGCCGCTTACAATCCTGCAGCTGAATCTTGGGGCACTTATTTAGAAAAATTCGAATTCTTCCTAATGGCTAACGAAGTCTCTGGCATTTCCTCTCTAACTGTGGAAATGAGGTATTTGAAACTGCAAAAAATCTTTTGGCTCCTCAGAAAGTACATACTGTGCCCTGGGATGTTATAGCAGAGAGTTTAAGAAACCATTATTGCCGGACTTCCAGTTTGGATCGCGCCATCGCGGACGTCCCTTCGTTGGGCGCCTTTCCGATTCCTGTAAAAAGCCGCCAGAACAGCTGTCTGGCGGCTTTGAAATCTCTTCCCCGGGCAAAGGGGAGAGATGAGAGTTTGACAGGTGGGGTAGAGCCCCCCCCCAGTGCCCTAGGAGCCATCTAGGGGCGCGAAGGGAGGGCTCACCATGCAGCCTGTCTCCTGCTCCGGGAATCAGGAAACCTCCACTTTTGCGGAGCTAGATGTCGTGACCACCGCTGCTTCAACAATGGGATTTACAACTATTTTTTAATTTATAGAAGCAGACAGAGAGAAACAGGCGTGAGATGGGCAAGTACTGAAACTTCCTTTTTCTTTTTTCTTCAACTTCTTTGTTAGCTTTCACTTCGGCAAGGAAACAAAGTAACAATATGGCAATTGAAGAAGTGAAAGTGACTTTCGTTTTCCCAGAGGCTTTTTTTTTCTTATGGAAACTTTTGACTTGGGAAACTGGCTTTTCTCTCTCTGTCTCCTAACCCTGGATTAAAGTTATAACTGATAGATTTTTAATAATAAAAGACTACCTGGTTTTGAAATTGGAAAGAACTTTAGAGCTGAAGTGGTGCAGTGGTTAAATGCTGTGACTGCAGGCTGACTGCTAGTTCAGCAGTTCAGCTGTTCAAATCTCACTAGGCTCAAGGTTGACTCAGCCTTCCATCCTTCTGAGGTCGGTAAAATGAGGACCCAGATTGTTGGGGGCAATATGCTGAACTCTGTAAACCGCTTAGAGAGGGCTGTAAAGCACTATGAAGCGGTATATAAGTAAAGTGCTATTGCTAAAGTGCTATTGTTATTTAGGGACTTGGCTTTTTTTCCCTCTTTGTACTCTTTTGAAACACCACAATGGCTTCAAAATCTGGAAAGATTGTTTTGAGTAAAAGAAATGACTATCCCTCTGGCTATATTTCTAAAATGCAACTTAATACTGAGTCAACACCTCCACAGCCTATGACACCTGAAAATTTATTAAATAATTTAAATAATTTAAAGATTATGAAACATGAACTGACTTTGGAATTTAATCAGAAAATTAGTGAGATAGACAAGAAAATGCAGGCTGCTTTGAAGAATATGAATCAACAACTTAGATTGGACGTCTTAGAGGTTTGCAAAGGATTAGCAACAAATATTGAAGTTCTGGCAGAATGTATTGAAACAAATAAACAAGCTTTGGCAACCTCGGTGGAATATATAGATAAAATACAAAATGACATTGCAAATTTTGAAACAGAGGTGTTGATGATGCAGTTCAGATCAATGGAAGTTGCTATAAGGGTCAGAGGATTGAAGGAGGGATTATATGAAGATTTAAAAGGAAGGATGGTTGATGTTTTGGACCAGGTGTCTGGAATTTCTAAAGTGGAATTGGCTACACAAATTGATAAGATATACAGAATCAACTCATGGTATGCTAAACAAAAACATTTACCAAGGGACATTGTTATATATTTTACTACAAGAGCCTTACGGAATAGAATTATACAGGCAACGTTCAACAACAATCTTAAGGTGAATGGTCAGGAATTAAAGATTTGGAAAGAAATCCCCTCTAAAATGCTCAAAGCCAGAAAAAGTTACATCTTTCTGATTGAGGAATTCAAAAGATTAAATTTACAATATAAATGGGAAGTGCCAGTAGGAGTAGCAGTGAAATTTTCTGGAAAAAGATACCGGCTTAATACGATAAAGAAAGCTACTGAATTTTATGTCAATGTTTTAAAGGCTGATATATCCAAAATTCCAGAGGAAGGATGCATGAAAGTAAAAGAGGAGGAGGAGGGGAAGCCGTCCCTGTTGGATCAAAAGGAAATAGATTTAAAAAACCAAGATGAGTGCCAGAGCCAGACAGTCGGGGAAAAGGAGATGGAGGATCGGGACCAGATGGGAGATGAGTTGATAAACTCAAAATCATTGAGCTATTAAAAGATGCAACTATCAAGATACAAAAAGATGTGGTGTTGAAATATATTGGACAGATAGAGATTAATACGATTGTATTTTTCCTTTTCTCTTCCCCCCTCTTTTTATATATATATATATATATATATATATATATATATATATATATATATATATATATATATATATATATATATATATATATTGAAGATTTGTTTTTCTTTTTTTAAAGAATTTTAAGATTTTTTGTTTTTGTTTTTTGAAGTTAACAAGTTAATGTATAATGATATTATGTTATCAATATTATGATGAAATTTAATATTTAATGATTACTTATGTAATATTTAGTTAAGTTTTATTTAATTTTGAGGTTATTTTTAATGTTAATAATATTAGTTTAAGATTTTTGTATTTTATATTTAGCTATTATTTATATAATATTTACCTTGCACAAGGTAGAGGATTGAAGGGAGGAGGAAGGAAGTTTGTTTGCTTATCTTTTTCCTTTTTTTCTCTCTCTATTTTATTTTAGTTATGCTTTTCTTGTATTGTTAAAGAGATTTTTTTCTATTTTTTTCTTTTTTTTGTATCTTTATTATTGTATACATAGACGATATATTATTAGTGTATAATTTGGAGTTGAAGCTTTTAAAAAATAATGTTCTTTTTTATTAACTTAATTTAAATTTACTTAATTGATATTATGCCCTGTATTCTCTCTGGGAAGTCCGGGGGGGAGGGGGGGAGGGAAGGGGGTGATAGCAGTGATGGCAAACCTTTTTTTGGCTCGGGTGCCAAAAGGGTGCGTGTGCATGCTATTGTGTGTGCGCATGTGCCCACACCCATAATGCAATGCCCTCCCCCCACACATGCGCACAACCCCCCGTGTTCTCCCCCCGCGCATGTGCACAGGCCTCACTGAAACTTCAGGTAGGCCTGTTGGGCTGTTTTTCGCCATCCCCAGGCTTTGGGAGGCTTTCCTGAACTCTGGGGACAGCGAAAAATGGCCCAAAGGCCCAACCAGAAGTTCATTTTCAAACTTCCGGTTGGCCCGTTGGGCCGTTTTTTGCCATCCTCAGGCTTCAGGAGGCTTTCCTGAAGCTTGGGGAGAGCGAAAATGGCTGAAAAGGTGGCCAAAAATCAGCTGGCCAGCGCGTGCATGCGCACTGGAGCTGACATAGGGCAACACCTTGCGTGCCTGTGGCAAGCGTGCCATATGTTCACTATCACTGTGCTATAGTATAGCATTATTTCTTGGATTTTTCAGTTTTTATTTATCCCCAATTGTCAAAGATTTTATACTAGTTCATGAGCAAAGGGCACAGAAATATATTTGTATTTTAAATATCAGACATGATATTAGGAAATTATTTTTATTCACATGAGATTTAACTTTAAAATGTCAAATTAATCGCAGCTCATATTCCATCACAACTGGAAGAAACTTTTTGGAAAACAAACAAATAAAAACACTGAGGTTACTATAGATTGTGTTCTTCACAGTAATTTTCAGTCAATATCATAATCCTAAATTATTTAGTAAATAAACAAAGATAGATCAAAACATTTGATCAGACCAGAAGCTCAGTAGTGAATAAAATTGATTGCATGCACTTTGAGCATGAATAAAAAGACTTTATGATTTATTGACACTCTGAAGATTAATCTGAGGCCACATACAGCACTAAAGCAGACTAGTAATTTTGATTTGTATGAATTTTGAAAACATTTTAACAATAAAGAAAAAAGATATTGCATTATGATACAATAGAGTTTTCTTTCACAACTTACAGAGGCTTTGAAAAAAAATAACTGCAATGGAAATAATTGGAATTGTTTTGTAATTAATTCTTTAATGCTATTGCCTAATAGCTTTACTAATGAGTTTTATGTGGAAAATGGGACATTAACATCTAATACAGAACAGTGAAAAATCAATATCTGGATTTGCCATGTTTTACTGTCAAACTAATAATCAAAATGAGATGTTAATTAATGTATGCAGCTACAAATTGGCCATTCATCACTGATTTCTTTTTGTTCAGAATACCAGATGCTTTTCTTACTCTTTCTAATTTTATAAACTTTAAAGTACATTTTCTTAATTTGTGTAATCTTAATGAATGGAAATATGAAATACATCAAGGATGGACCAGAATTCCAATAGCATCCTTGGCATTTCTAGATATACATCATCCTGTATCTACTTGACTATTCACCAAAGTTATGACATTTGAATTTCATATTTGATTATCTTCCATTTTTTCTGTTTCAGTTTTTGTATACTAATTTATATTTGACAATGGATTAACAAGATAAGCGAATGAAGGATAAATCCAAGCATCACGGTTAAATGGATCATCGTGTTCAGAAATAACTTGCCCTTGTACATCTTGTAAACGAACATTATTCAGAAGTTAATACTAACTTCATGGCCTGTGGGCCTCCCGCAGGCTTTTAGCTAACTACAATGGGAAATAGATTGCCAGGCTATGATTGATAAGTTGCTATTATTGATCCTGAACTATAATTAGCACTACACTATTATACAAATTATCTTTGTCCAGGCATGACAACTTTCTAAACATGATTCCTCTCCCACCCTCCACAAAGTGCTTAAAATTAATGGATTCTTGGGGTCCATTTAATACATTTTATGAATCTGCTCCACTTATATTCACCATCATGTGCTCTGCATCTTAGAAATGTGACATTGACGGAGACATCATGTACAGACTGAAGTGTAGCACTGAGCTTGACAATTTTTTGGTCATCAACAGCTGTACTTACTTTGGGGAGGAGTCATGTTTTAAAAGTCATATGCCTATTGGGAGCTTATGCCACAATTTACATGTGGGGTATTTTTTTTGTGTGTGTGTGTCCTTCATGAATTATTCATAACCCTCTTAAAACCATCTGAAGTTTTGGCCATCATACTGTCTTCTGGTAATGAACTCCAAGGGTTAATTGAGCACAATGTGAAGAGGATTAAGTATATAAGCATGGTTCAAAGGGACCCCAAGGACCACAAAGGGAACTCAACAATTCCTTATGGTTCTTTTGAGACTGCTGATTGGCCACCCTTGGTTTAGAAGCAACTTACTGTGCTTACTAACAGCTGATTCTTAGCAGTTGTATTAAGTTGGCTTCTTCATTATTAGCCTTGGATAAAACTATCTTGCATTATCTTATGGTTATTACTGCTAAGTCTTGATTTTAAAGGATTCTTCTACTTTATTTTAGTATATACAGTGTATTTTATGCGAATATATATATGTGTGTGTGTGTAGCATTTTTTGCTGATAAATGAAAATAAAGAGATATATAAATAATTTTATGATTCACTGTAAATCATCTTGAACACAGTTAGATTGGAGGGGGCAATTAAAAACAATTTGAATAATTCATGTATATTTGTGAGGGAAATTCCGCAAATCAAAGTACATATATCACTAAAAAAGCTTAAAAAGCTTAAAAGCATGTAACTAAAAAAATATGGCCAATAAAAACAATTCAGCATTTAGGGGTAGGGGAGAGTTAGTAAATTTCATTTTATAAAACATTAGCCACATACTGTACGCTAGCTGTTAAATGCATACTTTATTTCTGGATTAAATACTACTTGTTTTGTCTGCTTAATGGTCAGTCATATATTATGAAAAATCATAACCCTGAGCCAAGCTGCTGAGTAAATTTGGGGAGAACAATGTATATCACCCTCAGATCGTATTATGAAAACTGCAGTAGTATATCAACCTAGCTGATTCATTAAACTAGCCCTAGCCAGCATAGATTCCATGTATTAGGAAATGGGAACAGATCAGGTGTAGGTTCACAACTCAGTCTTTTCATGGACCATGTTAATGAAGCCTATAGACCACGTGCTTAAATGTATACCTGCTCTGTGTATAGACACATGTTATATGTTGAAGAAACTTCACCATTTCCTTACCTATCAAACTGACAGGGCAAGCCACTTCCTGACCTATCAAACATTGACAGGGCAAGCCACTAGTATATATAATGAGAGCAAATCCCACTTCCTATTAGCCTTGATGAAGGCTACCTAGTTGAGTAATGAAACATCTGCAAGGAAATCAGCAAGCTCAGAGAGCACCAAGGACTCCACAGTTCAACCCTGAGCTACAAATATTCTCTTCTGCTGGAGCCTCCTCTATCTATAGAGGCATTCCCCAAAATTGGAGGAGCCTCCTTTCCCAGGATTCCAACATTTCAAGGAGAGCCTCGTGGGTAGGAATATGTTATCTCCTACAAATAGTCATCTTCTATGGATGTTGAGCTACATAAATGGCAAATGACTGCATTTTGCATTGATTCTCATTTCTTGTCCTTTGACATGTAATTCCTACCCTTGAGGCTAGGGTGTTTATATGAGAACAGCTGCATAGGGATAGAGGCATTTCTGGGAAGCAGGAATTTAGTTGTGATAAGCACAGAGTCTTAATATAGCTAGTCGCGGAAATATTAACATCTTCTCCTCCTCCTCCTCCTCCCACTAGGACACAGGGACAATTCTTTCCCCGGCTCAATATTTTGCTCTTCCTTTAGTGATATCACTATACATAGAATGATGGCCTTGGCTGGGAATCATCCAGAAAAATAAAACATGTTCTGCAAATACAGGTTTATAAAACATTTTATTTTCATAAACCATTTCATCATAAATAACATAAAGTACAACACTGTGTTACATAATACATCTATGTTGTTGTTGTTCAGTTGCTAAGTTGTGCCTGACTCTCTGGGTCCCCATGGTCCATAGCATACCAGCCGGGCCAGGGGTGAAATCCAGTAGGTTCTGACAGGTTCCGGTAGCGGAAATTTTGAGTAGTTCGGAGAACCTACAAATACCACCTCTGACTGGCCCCAGAGTGGGCTGGGAATGGAGATTTTGCATTATCCTTCCCCTGCCACGCCCACCAAGCCACACCATGCCCACCAAGCCACGCCCACAGAACTGGTAGTAAAAAAAATTGGATTTCACCACTGACCAGCCCCAACCCCCATCCTCCACTGTCTTCTGGACTTTGCCCAAATTTGTCTTCATTGTGTTGATGACACTATCTAACCATCTCATCCTCTCCCTTCCCCCTTTGCCTTAAGTCTTTCCCAACATCAGGGTCTTTTCCAAGGAGTCCTCTCTTCTCATTAGGAGGCCAAAGTATTTGAGCTTCAGCTTCAGTATCTGTCCTTCCAGTTCATCATATTAGTTAAATATTTAGATGAAAAGCTACACGTTGCTCAGATCACAAGGTGTTTCAAGGGACATATAAAAGGATATGTAGGAACCATGCTTCTTGTTGACCACCATGTGAGATGGAAAGCTGGATTAGATGAATGTTTGAAAAGATCCAGTAGGGGGTCTTCCTATGATCTTATGAAATATGAAAAATTCATAATTACAGAATTAGTACTCCATTCATAAGACATTTTGTGAACTGTTAGTACACTACACAGAATATAGCTTTTTGAATTTGGACATTATTTAAAAAATAAAACAGAGTTGCCTTGGATATTAATTTGATACAATCCACAGCCTTAATGAAGAATTAAGTATCTTCCGTCGCTAAGAAGACAGGAACTTCGGATCATTTTGGTTTATATAATGAAAAATAAATAATCATTCATGTTAGCCCTTTTCCAAAATTCTGCCTCTATTAGGGTCATTCCAGTGGTGGGTTGCTCCCAATTCGGACTGGTTCTTAGAACCGGTAGTGGCTGCGGCGAGAGACTCCGCCCACCCACCCAGGACACTTCTGCGCATGCACAGAAGCATCACGCACACACGCGAATCAGTAGCAAAGTAATTCAGGACCCACTACTGGGTCACTCAGATAATGTTACATCTGCAACTTCTAGTCATCAGAATATACAGAACAATGCAAAGGGAAGCCATTGCATTGCAAGCTAAATTCCACACATACAAAAGTGTTGCATTAGTTTCGAGTACTTTGATGAATATTTTTATGAAAAAAAAGATATTTATACATGTTGCCTTCAGCGGAAACCATAGGTGTCTCTTTCCTTATCTCTCTATCCTTGAACATACACTGAAGTGTGCCAGTGCAAGTGATCTACAATTAGAATTTGTGTTCGGTAGAATTTAATGTCACTCTGGAAAAAATGAATGACTTTCTGAATCCCCTCTAATTTTCAGGCATGTCATGTGTGAGAAACAGATACAGTTTTATTTTTGATGACTTCTGCCTGGGTATCACATAAGAGTTTGATGGAGGCACCTTCACATCATATCTTCGCAAGGAAAAAGGAGCAGTATGGATTTGCCTCGAGCTGTAACACTGAAGTTAGTTTAAAAGGGATGCTGCTTCAGTTACCTTCATTTCAGAACCTTGGATTACATCCCTTTATTTTTATTTTCTTAACATGACCAGGACTTAGAGGATGCATCTGTTAACTTCTACTTGTTTCCATCAAGGTCTTCCCCTCTCTATCAATTCCCTGGGGCTGTGTCTGACATGATCATAGACAGTACTCTTTTTTTTTTCAGGACACAGTGGCCTTGGGTGATGGGGAAGGAAATAAAAGAGGAACAAGAAAATACTATTTATTTGAATTAGCTCTTGTCTTTACTCCGAGCAACTTAAGATGCTAAACTAATGCTCTCTCAACCTGTTTTCTGTTCAATAGCCCTATGAGGTGGAATAGGTTAAAATACTAGCAGAGAGGGAAAGGTTAGAGAATATACAGATTGAAGATAACGTCTTTGTTTTCTGAAACTGTGATAAATACAGAACAATCTTGTCTGAGTCTCTCATCACCCCTAAGTCAGGCATACCCAGACTAATAATCATATTGTCCTTTTTTGCTTTATATTTTCTTCAAGACCCACTCTCTTGGTCTCAATCACTTAAAGTATGAACAACTTCTGCACACGTTCCTCAGCTTCCCCAAGTTTTCTTTCCATAGTTTCCCCACTAATTTTTTTTTAAAAATTAAGACTGTTCAAGACTTTCCTTTACTGTTATATTTGATATTTTGTAGAAATTTCTGAAATACTTTTATGTCCCAAAATACAGAGAAGAGAATAAAGATGTTTGGGGCACTTTTGCAGTATTATTTGATTGGTACAACAATGACAGCAGATTTTTTTCCCACCATCCTTTGATGGTTTTTAACTTAAGCTTAGCATGAAGTGCAAGCAACTATAGAGGATATAAAGGGAGGAAATGATGGCTTGTGTGATGATGCCATTCTTTAAGTGCTGGGACTTATGTGCATGTATCAGATGATAATTAGGAGTATGTGATTATAGCATTTCTATAATTATATCACCGCACATATAAGTTTTGAAATTATTGAGATTTGCTGCATAGGACATTGACCCAACCGATCATGCCTGAGTACCATGTGGACCCTGATGTGGACAAGATGGAAGGCAAAAGGAGAAGGGGAGGTCAGAGGATGAAATGGTTAAAGAGTGTCATCGACACAGAGGGCCTGAGTTTGGACAGACTCTGGGAGAAAGTGGGGGTCCGGGAGTCCTGGAGTGCTATGGTCCATGGCAGGGGCGAGTTGCTGCTTCTTCGCGATACTGGTACGCTGCGCGCGCATTGCCATAGTTCGGCACATGCATGCATGCCCGCACCCTCGCACCCTCACATAATTTTGCTTCCTGCGCATGCGCGGAAGCAAAATCTCACAAGGGGATGCATATGCGCATGTGATTTTGGTGCTTTTTTTGCTTCCGTGCATGCGTGGAAGCAAAAAATTGCCAGAATCTCACGCGCATGCACGTCCCCTTGTGAGATTTTGCTTCCGTGCATGCGCAGGAAGCAAAATCAGCCCAAAAATTTCCCCCAAAAAGATGGCGCCGCGTGACAGACCGGCGAAGATGGCACCGGAGCTGTCATGCGCAAATAGCGCCATCCGCTGGCTGCTACCGGTACTGTAGAATGGACAGCACTGGTAGGAACCCACCACTGGTCCATGGGGTTGTAAAGAGTTGGACGTGACTTAGCAACTGAACAACAACAGTCATATAGTGATTTAGTGTGATCTATAGACCAGAGGTTATCTGGGTAGGAGAGAAGACAGGAGGTACTTGTATAATTGGATACTGAACTGTAGCCCGATTTTACAATACAACAAAAAAAAAGTGGAATAAAGAATAAAATTACATTACTGTGCAAATTAAAGGGAAAAAAACTTTTTAAAAAATGATGGAAAGCAGAAGGACCAGTCTGTGAGTAGAAGAGACAATGCCAGTAGGTGAAGATGGATGTTTTGCTTATTAGAGATTTTTAACATCACATCAAGGTCAGGATGGAGAAAGGGAGAATGTAATAGTCTGGAAAGTAGAGATAATTGATCACACATAATTAGGCAGCTTAAGTACTTTGAAAAAAAATGCATTCAAAACAGAAACCAATCAAGAAGTTAATTTTGAAGGAGAGGAAAAAAAAATGAAGGCATATATTGAGTTATTGTTTCAGAGAATTTGAAAATAAAGAACCCTAGCCTGCATAAATGATCTAGATGTAATAGGATGATAAGATGGAAACATGAACACTCTTGAAATTTAACTCAAATGCAACTGTACGCCATCCTCTACTCTTCTGTGGGAAAACATTAGCAGTAGGACCGTGCAAAGCTTTCAAGCAGTGTTTTAGCCTGGCAAATGTTCCATCTAATCACCCGATCAAAGCAAATTAATGAATCAAAGTAGGGACTTGCTTTGAAGCAGTGAATCCAATCAAGTGGTAGCTTATCAATGGTTTCCTCTGCTTGGGGGTTGTTACCGACAACATATAACATTGCAAGTTTAATTCCACATATGGAGAATGCTGGGAGGTGGGTTGAGTGATGGGATCAGTTTTCTGACACTAACACATGTAGCCAACTAATCAGCTTAATGCTTTCTTAAACTGTCAGCCTATCAGAGTTCTTTTCATCTTTGAGCTCCATTCAGCTTTCAATTTCTTGTACAGCCAGCTACCAGCTTTAACTTGGTTTTCTCTTTTGTTAGTAGAAAGTTTTAATCCTGGTTGCTCTTCTAACCCAGCTTTAAGTTTTCTAGATGTGAGCTCCAGTCTCATTGTGTATTCTCCAAATATGTTTTGTTAGAACAATTAATTTGTGTATTTTCTGCAAAGTGAAGGTCTCTTACGGTCTGTTTCACTATCATCACCACCTTCTCCCCCTTATCAGGTAAGATGGGAAAGAATTTGGGCTTCAAGCCCACGATTTGGGCAAATCTGGTGAAACTGTTCAATGAGGGTAATTTGAAATTTAGATCCGGTTCTCTTCATTTGTGTAAAACTGGAAGCTGAGAGCACCATCTTTTCCCAACCAAACGCCTTCCAGTTCATTGCACTTCACATTCCACCAACTCCAGCTAGCATGACCGTTAGCTAAGTATTTGTTTCGTTTATTCATTTTCATTTGTTTATTTATTATTTATTTATTTTATTTTATATATTATTATTTATCTATAAATTTATTATTTATAGAAATGTATTCAATTTCTGTAGCGTCCCATCTCAATCAAAGACTCCACATGGTTTATAATTCCAAAATTATAAAACAATAAAAACAATAAAAAATTAAACTCAATTTTAAAAACATCCAAAATAAATATACTACAGCAGCCGTGATACCTGGCCAGTTAATAATAGAGCCAGGAAATGGATTTCTTAGCGCATTCAGCTCTCCAGGCTTCTGAACACAACCACATGCTTAAAGCTTTATCAAAGGCCAACAGGGTTGAGGCCATTCTAATCACCAAAGGAAGGATATCCCACAGAACAGGGGCCACTACAGAAAAGGCCCATCTTCTTGTCCCTACCAGCCAGAGGAGGGTTCCTGCCGGTACGCTCTTACCTGTTGGTCGCCGCAGAACCGAAGAAGCCGGTGGTGTTTGCGGCGCGGGGCTTCCCCCGCCCACTTTCCCCCGCCCGCCTAGACACCGCCATTTGCGTTCTTTTGCCCTCTGCGCATGCACAAAGTGTTCTGCTTGCGTAGAGGGCAAAAAAACGCAAATGGTGGGGTCCAGGCAGGCGGGGGAAAGCGGGCGGGGGAAGCCCCGCGCCACAAATGCCACCGGCTTCTTCGGTTCTGCGGCGACCAACAGGTAAGAGCGTACCGGCAGGAACCCACCTCTGCTACCAGCCAACACTCTGGCTGATGTGGTCTGCAATATGTCCAATCTGCTAGATCAGGCATGACTTAGATTTTCTTCTTATCCGCTAATACTTGTCTGGAAGTAAGTCCTTTGAACCTCCATGGGGACTAACCTCTAAGTAGACTTGCATCAGATTGTGTTTTAAGCCCTCAAAACAGTATTTGTTTTTCATGTATTTCAAACCTGATATCAGCTTCCTTGCCTGGACCTATCCACAATAGTATTGCACATTTCAGGCTTTTAAACAGTGCTTATTTCAGTTGATTGTATGATATAGTGTGTCCCTTTTGCAGATGCATTCCTTTCTCCTTTCTATTTCGGTTTCCAATGCTTTTTTGCACCTGATAAATTAGATTCTTATGGAAGCTTGTACAGCAATAAATGTGTTAGTCCTTAAGGTGCTGTTGGATGCTGCCTTTTCAATCCATCTATTAATCATTTTCTCTCTCTTGCTTTCAAACAGTGCAACCAATCTAGTGGCCCCTTTGGTTTGGGGCAAAATTTTTGGACAACACTCTATTTTTGCAAATAGTTTCTTTTAACTCTTAGCTAGATAGAATAAGTAATGAGAGGGGGGGTCAAATTCTGTTCAGAGTTGTAAAATATGGCGAGTTAGATTGCAGGTCCCCATTCCTAGGTCTTAGTTCCCTTCCTAGTGGATCAATTAATGTCTTCTTCCAAGTTTATTATTGCGTTTGTCAAAGCTAACATTCTTGCTGGATAGTTTCTTAGATTGTCAGAATCAATATTTAAAACTGTTTTTAGTTTAAACATTTATTTTGCTAATAGGGATCTTTAGTCAGAGAGCCCCCACAAGGAACTTTGTGTAGCATGTACTAGTTGTTAAAAATAATCCTTCCATGAATGATTCATAACATAATGAACATTATGTACCTTGAAGGTACATAAACTACAAATGTCAGAAAAACCAATTCAGTCCATTTAACTGAATTGCAAAGATAGATTCAAAGGACTCACATCCTACACACCAGTGGTGGGATTCAATTTTTTTATTACCGGTTCTGTGGGTGTGGCTTGGTGGGCGTGGTGTGGCTTAATGGATGTGGCTTGATGGGCGTGGCTTGGTGGGCATGGCAGGGGAAGGATACTGTAAAATATCCATTCCCTCCCAACTCCAGGGGAAGGTTACTGCAAAATCCCCATTTCCTCCAGATCAGCTGGGACTCGGGAGGCAGAAAATAGATGGGGGCGGGGGCAGTCAGAGGTGGTATTTACCGGTTCTCCTAACTACTCAAATTTCCACTACCGGTTCTCCAGAACTGGTCAGAACCTGCTGAATCCCACCTCTGCTACACACCAAGGAAGGTTTTATTAAAAGGGATTCGTGTTTTTATACATATGAGGGACACTGCCATGGTCCAGCTCTAATTTAGAAGCAAATGACCATGATTACACTGTAAGCCTTTTCCATGATTTATAGACTAATAAAATGGTTGCTGCTTTAGGGATGCTTTCAAAAGAGAGAAATGAGGGACATTACTAGAAAGAATAAGCAGCTCTGGATCTTGTGGCTGTTTTGTTTGTTTCAAAATGAGTTGCCCATTGAAGGGATATGGCTGAATGTTGCCTCTCTATAATATCTATACATCATAGATGGCCCAACTTTGTTCTTGAGGGCATGGCATCTTATGAGGTGGAGACACTTTGTATTAGGCACTTGATTGCCTTCTTTCAATCGATCTGATGTTTCACGCCTTCAAAAAGCATTGTTAAAGAGCCGTCTCATAAAATACTACATTAAACTCTCTCCTCTCACAATTGATTTAGTGAATCTGAAAAGGGCTTGAGTAGGGGCTTGGGTGGGTACAACTCTAGAGATTTTGGGGTGATTTTTTTTTGCAGTTTTCTGAGTTTTCAGGCAATTATAAGAAGCAAAACATAGAGTCGAGGCAGATGGATAGTCTCTAAATATGATGGTTTTTTTGGTCTGATATTTTTACAAATAACTTAAAGCAGTGAACATATCTAACACGCCTTCTTCCTTCTCCTATTTTTCCCAGAACAACAACCCTATGAGGTGAGTTGGGCTGGGAGACAGTGATTGGCCCTAGATCACCCAACTAGCTTTCATGCCTAAGACAGGATTAGAACTCATGGTCTCCCGCTTCCTAGCCTGGTGCCTTAACCGTTAGACCAGGGGTATCAAACTCGATTTCATTGAGGGCCGCATCAGGGTTGTGTTTGACCTTGGGGAGCTGGGGTACGCGTGGCTGGAGTGGGTGTGGCCAGCTCAACATCACTCATGTCGGGGGCGCCTGTGGTGGCCCGCGTGCTCTGCCAGCGAAAATGGGCTCCCAAGCTCCAGTTTCAGCTGCGACGTCCTCCTGCAACCCTCTGCCAGGGCTGCATGCAGCCCTCCCAAACTCTGTTTTCGCTGGCAGAGCTCACTGCTGATCCTTCGCTGTTTCCAGGGCGACCCTGCCGGCCAGATCTAAGCACCGTGCAGGCCGGATCCAGCCCCCGGGCCTTGAGTTTGACACCCCTGTGTTAGACCAAACTGGCTATATATAATACATACATGTATACTTATATACTACTGTCTTAACTTTTCAGAATTTTAAGGGGACCATTATCTTAACCTTATAACTCTCATGGCAAAAATCAGCCTAAATGGCTCAGAGTTTTTCAGAAGTGGAAGGAGGGCCTTAGCTCTCTGACAGTCTTAGGACATTCTCTTTACCTCTTAACATCCCAACACCAAAAATGCAGATAATAATAATAATAATGATGATGATGATGATGATGATGATGATGATGATGATGATGATGATAATAATAATAATAATAATAATAATAATAATAATAATAATAATAATAATAATAATAATAATAATAATAATAGGTTTAACAAACTTTGGGAGCTAGACATGAAGTGCTTGCAAGTGATGGATTATCCTTGATAAACTAAGTAATTACTTAATATACTCTTGCTATGGGAATAAATAATAATAGAAAACAAGACAAAGACTAGTGAATATATTAAAAATCAATCTAATACATGATCAATAATATTACCAGGAACAGCAAAATGGAGACAGGTAAGAACATTTTTTTTTTAAAAAAGGGGATTTCTAGTGAAAGAAGGAAGGAGGAGGAAGCAATTATATAATAATTCTCTTAAAACTTACTCCACTTAGAAAATATCTATTTAATTGTTAATCCAAAAGTATTATGAATTTGGAAACAAAGGAACAGAAGGATTTCTACTAGACTCTGAAGGTCTGGGATGTATCTCCCAGAGCCTCAAAAGTCATTACCAAATTGTAATTTTTAATGTGACAGAAAGTGAAAATTATTAAATACATGACTGGTGAGTAATTACAGTTAACATAAAATGTGCATAAAATGAAATCAAATGTGCTGCTCCCACTCATTCTTTTTTGGGGTCCCTCAGCCTAAACTCTGCAGAAATTGGGGCCTCCAATTTTCAACAATGACAGATTGGATTGATGCTCAATGGATGCTAATGTACATTGAGATCACATGGTTTTAGTTCTCCTGGTGGTTTCATGGATCCATGCACTTTCTTGGCAATAATAAGAAAGTGATTTGCCCTCGCTTTTTTCTGGGATGTTTTTCACTTTCCAATGTAGCCTATAACTGTGATATTTCCTGGTGGTCTCCTCTCCAAATACAATACTAACAAGGATAATCTAAGTAAATCACCCAGCAGGTCGACCTTACTTAATTTTTTTTCAAAAGAAGTCAAGCTCAGGTTGGTGCTGCTTTCAGCTTTTTTCTTTTCTTTAAATTATCCTAAATATGCTTCTCTTCAATCTTAAACAAGTTGGTATTTGTGTTTCTTGCTGTGTTTATGTTTGTGTGGTGTGATTATATATAATAATGCAATATATGGAAAATCTTATTGTAGGTTATGTAGTTTAGGAAATTACTACAAGTCTACCGTGAAAACGGAAGAATAATGTTTTTGAGCCAGTAATAGAGTAAAATAAACAAGGTAGACCATGGGGGGGGGGGGTCTCTTTGTCTAATCTCTTTGTTTCTTTAAGGAGCAGCTCTCTGTAACCTCACCCCCACCTGTCTTTACACACGTGGAGGAGATTCTAACACAGGAGGAAGCTAATTCCCCGGAACTATGAATCAACAAAAGCAGACACAGACGGAGACGAAGAGATAAAAGGGCGGGAATTTTAAATAGACTAAGGAATAAGGGAATTAAAAAAAACCTCACTCCCTTCAATCTTTCTTACCAATTTACGTTCACTTGCTAATAAGATGGATGAAATACTCCTTTTAAACAGATGCAATTCTGATTTTTACAACGCATCTGCCCTATGCTTTATAGGCTAAAGGAGGAAATTGATGACAATAGCATGCATATACCAGGGTTTCAGATACTTAGAGCAGACAGGATTGTAGAACTATGGGGGGGAGGGAAGAGGCTTATGTATATATATCAACAACAGCTGATCTCAAGACATAACTATAATACACAAATTCTGTGATGAAAACTTAGAGTCTTTACTTATCAACTGCAACCCTTTTTATTCTCCATGTGAGTTCTCATCATTTCTAGTAATTGCGGTGTATATCCCGCCACAAGCCTGTGTAAACAAGTCATTATGAACTCTAGCTGATCCGATTATGGAGGCTGAAGCCAAAACCCAGAGTCACTGGCCATTATTCTAAGTGATTTTAACAAAGGTAACTTAAGGAAAGAGCGTCCAAAATATTTTTAGCATGTCAATTGTCCCACCAGAGGCAAGAATACTTTAGACTACTGCTACACAACACTAAAAGAATCCTATCGGTCCTTACCACGAGCAGCTGTGGGCCACTCTGATCATTGCATGATTCACCTTGTACCTGCTTACAGACAAAGATTTAAAGTCACGAAACCAACAATTAAATCAGTGAGGACTTGGACTGAAGAGGCAAAATTAAAGCTACAGGCTTGCTTTAACTGTTTGGACTGGAATATTTCTGAAGATACCTCTGCAGACCTGAACAGAACAATTAGCACAGGGGCCCCCCAAGGCTGTGTGCTCTCACCACTTCTCTTCTCTCTATATACCAATGACTGCATCTCTAATGATCCATCTGTTAAACTACTGAAGTTCGCAGATGACACAACAGTGATCGGACTCATTCGAGACAATGATGAATCCACATAGAGACGAGAGGTTGAAAAACTAGCCTCATGGTGCGACCGGAACAATCTGGAACTGAACACACTCAAAATCATAGAAATGGTGGTAGACTTTAGGAGAAACCCTCCCATTCTTACAATACTAGACAACACAGTATCAACAGTAGAGACCTTCAAATTTCTAGGTTCTACCATATCGCAAGATCTAAAATGGTCACCTAACATCAAAAACGTCATCAAAAAAGCACAACAAAGAATGTTCTTTCTGCACCAACTCAGGAAGCTCAAACTGCCCAAGGAGCTGCTGATACAGTTCTACAGAGGAATTATTGAATCTGTCATCTGCACTTCTATAACTGTCTAGTTTGGTTCTGCAACGCAACAAGACAAACACAGACTTCAGAGGATAATCAGAACTGCAGAAAAAACAATTACTGCCAACCTGCCTTCCATTACTATTACTATTAGTCTTCTCATCGTTCCTATCACCCATCTCCTCCCACTTATGATTGTATGACTGTAACTTGTTGCTTGTATCCTTACGATTTATATTAATATTGATTGTTTCCTGATTGCTTACCTGTACCCTATGACAATCATTAAGTGTTGTGCCTTATGATTCTTGATGAATGCATCTTGTCTTTTTATGTACACTGAAAGCACATGCACCAAACACAAATTCCTTGTGTGTCCAATCACACTTGGCCAATAAAGAATTCTATTCTATTCTATTCTATTCTATTCTATTCTATTCTATTCTATTCTATTCTATTCTATTCTATTCTATTCTATTCTAATAAGGTGCTTCTCTGCCTTCCACTGCAGAACTTGATGAAGAAAACTCTCAGATTTCTCCCATGAGTCAAAAAGAGGGCCGTGAAAATATTTTCTGACCCCTCACATCCTGGACATAAATTGTTTCAACTCCTACCATCAAAATGACACTATAGAGCACTGCACACTAAGACACAAGAACAGTTTTTCCCCGAACACCATCACTCTGCTAAACAAATAATTCCCTCACCACTGTCAAACTATTCACTAAGGCTGCATTACTATTACTATTAGTAATACTTATGCAATACTTATTTGTACCCTGTGACAATCATTAAGTGTTGTACCTCATGATTCTTGACAAATGCATCTTTTCTTTTATGTACACTGAGAGCATATGCACCAAAGACAAATTCCTTGGGTGTCCAATCACATTTGGCCAATAAAGAATTCTATTCTATTCTATTCTATTGCCAGAGTTGCACTATCACCATCTCTACTCTTATCTGGTTACTTAAATATATATGGAAAGGACAGTGCTCAATAGCATTGAAATATCACAATGCCTGGTGGGCTTTATGATTTTAAAAACAAGATAAAAGCTTTTTGACTCAAAGAAAGCAATCAAATGGTTTTCTGTAGCCACAAGCATCATATTTACTTAAAGGATTTTGACTATGAAAGCAAATATCTTTTACAGGAAGGCAGGACAAAAACTGTCAGAGAACTGGGAAGTAAATAGCTTTGAAACTGTTTTCTCTGCTTCATTTCAAAAGCTGAAGGCTAAGAATGTTTGACCTTTTACAAATGGAAGGCTTCCCTGCAGGTCATTCGGCTGTGTCAAACTATGACGGTGACAAGGAACTAGATGCAGCAATCCCCAAAGGAAAACGGCTGACAGCATTGGGAATCCTGCTGATTTCCATCACTCAAAGATTTTGTCCCTGTATTGGTACTGATCCTGAAATGATATATTATTGTATTGTGAATTTTGTAAATGTCTTCATTGGGAAGTTACCTGGCCTAATTTAAAAATCCAAGCTAGGAAGAGATTATTCTCAGTGTGTAAAAAATTTATTTCCCAGTGAAAATCTAAAACAGCCAGATTTTTAACTATGACTATAAAAGCAAGGCTTTTAGAAACAAGTCAATACTTGTTTTATGTCTATTATGTAATTCTCATTAAATATTTTACTTGTGAAACTGTTTTATCTATTTTATCAAGTTTAGATTACATTGTAATTTGCTATTGGGCTTTTTGGTCATAAATACAATGGGATGGGATGGAATTCAACCTTGCCAATAGAGTGACTTTTACTGATTTTATCCACACAAAAATCTAAAGCTTCCTATTTGCACAAAAATATTGTACATGTCTTGATTAAAACAGTGCAATTGTTCAGAAAGGACTTCCAACACTGGGGGAAAAAATCAAGAAGGTGAGTTAAATTAGGCGCAAACTGTCACTTTATGAATATGTATTTTCAATACAATTGAAAAAATGCTGTTTAAAAAAGAGAAATAATAAAATGTTAATAGCTGTGTTTCACATTTTATTTGAACACATTTTTTCAATTTTTTCCAGGCTATGAAAACCCGTAGCTTTGTTCTCTGTCTCTGCTGCCACTATCAAAACTGGCATTCGTTTCTTTTACACTACTAATATACCATCTAAAGTCTTCTATGGTTCTCATTAAGCTATTGAATAAAAAGAAAAACTCTCATCTTTTACAAGTTATGCACACATCTACCAGCAGATCCTTTCCACTAAATCCTGCCTTGTCATTGCATCAAAAATAGACAGGAGTATATATTTCTAATTATCAGTTTGAGATCTACTCAGAAATAACATTACTGAATTCCAAGGATACATACTTGAGGGGACGAGATATAAATCTCACGAGGGGAGGAAATCGCCAAAATCTCATGCACACGCGCGTCCCATCATGAGATTTTGCTTCCGCGCATGCGCAGGAAGCAAAAAAAGCCCTAAAATTCTGAAAAAAAGATAGTGATGTGCGACGGACCGGTGAAGACGGCACCGGAGCCATCGCGCGCAAATTGCGTAATCTGCTGGCCGCTACCGGTGTGGCAGAGTTGACCGCACCGGTAGGAACCCACCACTGGTCCATATGTTTTTGCAGTGTAGGAGTTGCAGATTATAGGATAAATTTTTTCTGAAACCAAATTGTTTGTTAGAGAGTAGGTTGTTTGTTTCTAAGTGGAGGGTAATAGATTTGTTTATGATTGATTTCATAACTTTGCAGGTGATGCAACATAAAGGGATTGGTCTATAATTTTCGACTAAGCTGGGGTCTCCTTTTTTGAAGATAGGGATGACAGTGCCTAGTGACCATAGGTTAAGCAGCAAGCCGGTCTTGAAAGATATTTCAAAGATTATGCTTAGAGGTTCTGCTAAGGCAGAGGAAAACTTTTTAAAGAAGTAGGCACATAGTCCATCAGGCCCAATAGATAGAGATAGTTTTAGGCTGCTTAGTACTTTTTCAATGTTATCTTCTGAAAAATCGATTTGTGTTAGATTGTTGTAATTATTTGTGGTACGACTAGGAAATATTGGGCATGAGCCATTGCTGTTTACAAAGACAGAACTGAAGAATGTGTTAAAAAGATTGGCTTTAATGGTTTTATCATTACAGTCATTACCATTAGGTCCTTGGTGGGATGGATTTTGAGTCTTTAAGTTGGTTGTTTACAAAATTATAGAAGGTGCGAGTGGAATTGGTGCGTAGAAGGTTTTCCTCTTGTTTGATGTGATAATTGGTGCATTCAGTCCTTATCTGGTGGCATAAGTTTTTGTAACCGTTTTTAAAATTAGCTATGTAGCTCCTTTGAAACACTGCAAGTTTTAGGAACTACATCAGTAATTTATGGAGATTTCTGGAGGCAGATTCAAGACTCAGGATGTGTGCATGTTTGAAACAAGATGAGAAGGGGAAAAAACACTTCACACTTTATGTTACATTTGTTTATGTGTTTTGTTTCTGAATGGAGTCTATGTAGCACCAGAGGTAGCAATTCTAGTAGAAATAATCTAAAGCATTTGGGGATTAATGGTGGCCATCACTCTACCTCTGCTTCTAGTAATCTTCACAATGAAAACCAGTATCGACCCATTTTCACTCATGTTATTCTACATTGCAACAAGATCAGCTGGAATCCACTTCATTAAACTCATGAAATAATAAATTCCTCTATCTTTCAGGGGGTGTCTTATTCTTTGTCATTTCAGTTTCGATTAACTTTCCAAGCTTGATAAGTTAATACTTTCAAAACAATCCTTTAATTGGGGAGCAAGATAAGCTGTATAAAAGGAAAGTATGGCAAAAATGTGGGTAGATGAATGATTTCCCAGTTAGGCTAAAAAACACTGGGATTCCTTCCCACTTAACAGAATGCCATCATAATGCAAGGGACTATGGAGGAGGTAGGGAGAAGCATTCATTTAGAATATATTACGATACTAATTTTTTTTAAGTAGAAAGTTATTAGATGCCTGCTGTTTGTCATAACATTGTAGAGTTTGGCATTCTCAAAAGCAATACCAGAAATAGCACTTATTTGCAAGCTGCATGACTATGATGCACGATGACCAATATCAGAAACTTATTAAAATGCTCTTGGCTAAATACAGTTATACAACCATATTAATTAAAGTATTCTTATCAATAGTAGTACGGTAATAATAATAAATAATAATAGGCCTGTTCTCTCTTTTCCAGTTTTAACACTCCGGTGTTAAAACTGCTGGCCAAGGGCCAGGACAAATAAATATTAGCTGGCATGCCAGCAAGAATCTCAATTACTTTATGTGTTCTTTCAGAGGGAGATAATTAACATTTCAAATAAATTGCATGACTGTTGGAGGTAAGTTAGTTGCTTTGAAATGGATCTGGTATGCCCATTTAGATCAGCTGAGATTACAGCCCAAATTATTTATTTAAAATGCATATTTCTCTACAGTATTCTACTAATTATGTTGACTTTCTTGTAAAGTAACACATGTCCCTTCTTAAATACATTTTAAAAAAGAGGGCATAGCACTGAATCCAATACAAATTTAAAGTATATACATCCAGGTTTTAGGATATAGTGAATATAATTGGAGCTAATCTTTTATTACTTCCTTGGTTGACCATATATATATAAGTAACTTACACACCTACCTAATTTAAGCATTCTAGCTTTCGTGATCTTTAGAATCACATGAGGGAGAAAAGAAATTGGCATTGTAGCTCCATGTTCCTTCTTATCACTCCTTCTTTGTTGAAGCAAGTATCTGCAGACAACATCCTAATACTAGACCAACAATCAAGCAATAAACAATACCCCAATCAAGGAAAAACTAACTCAGACAAACAATCAAACAGAAAAAAACAACAGCTTAATCAAGGAGTCCCTCGGGAGTAGGGCGGCATAGAAGAACAAATAATAAATAATAATAATAAAGGAACCACCAAAAAACTCTCCCCAACTCTGACAGGGCAAGTGACCTGTATATAAAATGATGGCAAATCCCACTCCCTTTCTAGCACTAATGAGGTTACCTAGATGGGTAATGAAACATCTGCAAAAAAAACTACCAAGGTCAGGGAGCATCAAGGACCCCACAGTTCAATCCTAAGCTACAAATATTTTCTTTTGTTGGAGCCTCCTCTGTCTATAGAGCAGGGGTGTCAATCTAACATCATCACGGCATCGTCACGTGATGTACTGTGACTTTTTCCCCCTTCGCTAAACTGGACATGGGTGTGACCAGCATGTGACACATCCGGCCTGCAGGCCATGAGTTTGACAGCTCTGCTATAGAGGGATCCCCCAAAATTGGAGGAGCCTCCTTTCCCAGAGTTCCAACATTTCAAGGAGACTCCCATGGGTAGGAATATCTTATGTCTTGCAAATAGTCACCTCCCCTGGATGTAGAGATACATATATAGCAAAGAAATGTATTTTGCATTGATTTTCATTTCTTGTCCTTTGATATATAATTCCTACCCTTGGGGATAATATGTTCCTATAGGAACAGATAATATGTTCCTATAGGAACGGATAATATGTTCCTATAGGAACAGCTACATAAAGCTAGAGGTATTTCTGGAAAGCAGAAATTCAGTTATAATGATAAGCACAGAATCTCTAGGACAGTGATGGTGAACCTATGGCACATGTGCCACAGATGGCATGCGGAGCCATATCTGAGGGCATGCGAGGCGTTGCCCTATGTCAGCTCCAGTGCGTATGCGCACGCTGGCCATCTGATTTTCGGCCGTTTTTGCTCTTCCCATGGCGAAAACGGCCCAATGGGCTAACCGGAAGTTCACTTGTGTGCTCACACTCAGCTTCCTTTTCGCTGTCAGAGGTCTTCAGGAACTTCTTTGGCTTTGGACAGTTGCAGCCAGGCCTCTCACATCTTGGCCCATTTCTTCTGCAGCTGGAAAGGCTTTCCTGAAGGCCTGTGTAGCCGATAACAGATCAATCCAGAGCTCTATTATCAGCTGCAGAGGCCTTTCCTAAAGGCCTTTCCTGAAGGCCTGTGTAGCTGATAACAGAGCTCTGGATCGATCTGGAGCTCTGTTATTGGCTATGCAGGGCTTTAGGAAAGCCTTCCTGACTGCAGAAGAAATGGGCCAAGATGTGCGAGGCCTGGTTGCAACTATCTGAAGGTAAGTAGTAGGGCAGCTCCACTTCCTTTCGTTTCTGAACTTCCAATTGGCCTGTTGGGCCATTTTTTGGCATCCCCGGGCTTCAGGAGGCTATCCTGAACCCTGGGGAGAGCAAAAAACAGCTCAACGGGCCTACCGGAAGTTTGGATGCATGCATGGGGGGCAGCAAAGGGAGTTGTACGCATGCGCAGGGCATTGCATTATGGGTGTGGGCATGCACCCTTTTGGCACCCGAGCCGAAAAAGGTTTGCCATCACTGTCCTAAAGTCTACCACCATTTTTACGGTTTTGAGTGTGTTCAGTTCCAGATTGTTCCGGTCGTACCACGAGGCTAGTTGTTCAACCTCCCGTCTGTATGCGGTTTCATCGTTGTCTTGAATGAGACCAATCACTGTGGTATCATCTGTAAACTTCAGTAGTTTAACAAATGGATCATTTGAGATGCAGTCATTAGTATATAGAGAGAAGTGTTGAGAGCACACAGCCTTGGGGGGCCCCTGTGGTAACTTACATGTATCTGATGTGATTTTGCCTAGCTTCACCTGCTGCTTCCTATCTGTTAGGAAGCTTGTGATCCACTTACAAGTGTGTTCAGGTACCGCTAGTTGATTTAGTTTAGTTAGAAGAATGTCTGGTATGATGGTATTGAATGCTGAACTAAAGTCTACAAAGAGGACCCTTGTGTAGGTCTTTGGAGATTCAAGATGTTGTAGGATGTAGTGCAGAGCCATATTTACAGCATCATCTGTCGATCTATTTGCTCGGTATGCAAATTACAGGGGTTTAACAGTGGATTTGTGATGATTTTCAAGTGGGATATCACTAGCCTTTCAAAGGTTTTCATAACTACAGATGTTAGAGCAACTGGTCTGTAGTCCTTGATGGAGGGCTTCTTCAGCACTGGGATGATACTGGAGCATTTGAAGCAAGAAGGATAGCTGACCAGCTGCTGTAATGCTGTACTGTTGAATACAGAAATGATAATACAGGGTTATTTACCTTTTATCACTTTAAGAGGCTGTATATATACAGTAAGAGAGGCCCTGTGAGGGCATCCCTCTCTCTGTGTGTGTGCTTCCGTGCTATAGTTGATGATTGATTGCCTGACTTTGCCGTGTGTGTGTGTGTGTGTGTGTGTGTGTGTGTGTGTGTGTGTGTGTGTGTTTTCTGTCGAGTCCCCCTTTATTTTCATTTATCAGCAAAAAATGTTACACTTTATCAGCAAAAAATGTTACACACACACACGCACACACACACACATAGAAAGCAGGCAACATGGCCTCCGTCAGCATAATGGGAGGATGTTTCTTGGTATCTTGGCTAAATGAGACAAACTTCCCACTCCTAGAATGTAAAGATGGAAATGTACCTGCAAAGGGAGGAGTTGTGGATGATAGTTACTAATCTACCAGCAGTCCTGGATAATGGGGACCGGAGAAGAAATGAAAAGGCATTAGTCAGCATAATTCTGGCCTTAGAGGACAGTCAGCTGATTCTGTGAAGGGTTTCCAGTCTGCAAAAGAGTGCTGGGAGGCGTTGCGCAGTGTGTATGTTAGAGAGACTGCGGGCAGTAAAGTGTTGCTGACAAGAAGACTGTATAAAGCACAACTGAAGCTGGGGGAGAGCATGTCCACACATCTGCAGGCTATGAGAAAGACATTCCTAGAATTAGAGGAAAGAGGAATGGCATTTACTGAGGCACACAAGGTATATGTGGTTCTCAGTTCATTAGATACTTCATGGGACGTTCTTGTTACTAGCCTAGAGTCTATACAAGAGACTTAACCATGACGTATTTGACTGGCTGATTGTTGGAGGAAGAAGAGAAATGGCTGGAGAGGCAACTAGGAAAGGAAGGAGATAATGCTCAGCAAAGGCTAACATCTGCAACATCCCAGGATGCCGGCAGAGCAGCTGAGACTGTTTACACAGTGAAGCGGTGCTACATGTGTGGTTTTACAGAGCATCTCCAGAGATGCTGCCCTGAGACGAGAAACAGAGGAACAGTAAGACAAGGGTGTAAGGCTACTCAACACATGAGGAGTGGTTCTCCATTGTCATTTTCCCTGGCAACAACAGCGTTTGAAAACACCAGGAACTCTTGGTTGTTGGACAGTGGGGCGAATCAGCATATTGGTAATAATCCATGAATGTTTTCTGGCTTGAGACCAGCTAAGCAAACATTTGTTAGTGTGTCTAATGGACAACGATCTGCTGTTAAAGGGGAAGATAAAGTCTATGTACCTGAAATAGGAGAAACATTTGACAATGCCTTATATGTGCCTGACCTAGATCATAATCTGTTGAGTATTTCCAGGTTAGACAGTCAAGGTTATGAAATACTGTTTGCAAGAGGACAGTACTCCATCAGGAAAGGTGGAAGAATTCATGTACGAGGGGTTAAGAAGGATGTTCTGTACATTCTAGGAAGACAGGAGAATAGTTGTGCACGAACACTTACAAACACTCCCACACATGACAATTGGGTACATTTATTGCACAGGAGATTGGGGCATGCAAGTTTTAGAGTACTGCAGAAGATGCCAGACCTAGCTGAGGGACTTAAGCTAAAGAAATGCCATATGTACTTAGATTGCACTGTTTGTAAGGAGACAAAATCCAGGGTGTATCCTATGAGTAGGAAAATCTCAAGGCAAACAGAGTTATACCTAGGAGTCCTGAAAGGTGTAATAAAGGTATACCTCCTGAGCGGTTCACTGAAGTGGGCTTAGAGTAGGTAGTATTCATAATGAACCCCATAAGTACCAAGAGATATGGTCATTGCCTAAGAAAAAACAAAATAAATGGAGAAGTTAAAGAGAATGTCAAGCAGACAGAGAAACCAGACTGAGCTGGACAGAGAAAGTGAAGGTATTCAGCCAAAAAAGGGAAAGAAGGATGTAATAGAAAGTAATGAGACAGAGTGTACAGAGTCATTAAAAAAATGAAATTAGGAGCA
The DNA here is from genome assembly GCA_023053685.1 of Diadophis punctatus similis. Classification (NCBI taxonomy): domain Eukaryota; kingdom Metazoa; phylum Chordata; class Lepidosauria; order Squamata; family Dipsadidae; genus Diadophis; species Diadophis punctatus. Next base: position 130,761,797 of record JALIGW010000001.1, on the reverse strand, counting down.
GTTCCAACAGTAGTACTAGTGATGGTACTAGTAGTGTTTGTAGCAGTGATAGTAGAAACTGAAGCAGGATGCATGTACATAATAGAGATAGAAAGCATCATGAATATGTTAAAGCATTCAGCTGTTCAGATTTAAATAGGAGGAGTGTCAGGGTAATGATGTTTTAATAGCTGACCAGCTGCTGTAATGTTGTAATGCTGTAATAATGAAATGATGATGCAATGAGAATGAGTCAGCAGGGTTATTTAACTGTTATCACTTTAAGAGGCTGCATATATAAGAGAGGCCCTGTGAGGGCATCCCTCTCTCCATGCTATAGTTGATAATTGATTGCCTGACTTTGCCTAGTATGTGTATGTATATATTCCTTGTAGATAAACCACTATTTGAAAGACAAACCTCGGTTTACTGTATTTTGCTCCTGGGTTGTCTCAAAATAGTCACCCTGTGCACATGTGTATTTTTCCAGGAAAGCATAGATTATTTCCAAGAAACATTTAGTTAACTTAAAAAATGTTATAGATACGATAATTTTCTCTGAATGTATTTTATATGTGCACATTTCTCAGAGTGAGATGGGCGGTACCTAAATTGGACAAACAAATAAATATAAGTTGGAGACAGTGGGTGATCAGGCATTTTAGGCTTGAAATGCTTCAGAGTCATCATCTACATATGTCTGATTAAGTGAAAGTTACAGTTCCATGGAGAAAAAGAGAGAGCTCTGAATGCTTCAAGATCAGTTGCAAGAAAGATATGTGGATGTAACATAATTCCCTGCAGATGAGAGTTGCCTCTCCTGAGGTAACAACCTTGGAATGCCAACATCCAGAAGTTTGCTATGTAAATAAGCCTTTTGCTTCTAGGCCTGACAGGCTGTGAAGGAAGCAGTTCCTCAAAGCTGAGGCTGAATTGATGGTGGATGACTAAACCTACAAAAAAGAGGAGGAAGCCTATCAAGAATCCAGCAGACAAATTTAGCAGCACAAATTCAACAATGTTAATAATGCCACGGTCTCCATTTTTATAGCTTGTATTTGCAACTTTACTTCAGACAATTTCAACTAATTTCAAATTTTATCAACCTATTTAATAATAGCAATAACAAAAAATATATGCAATGGTAAGTTTTTCCTTGTTTATGTACTTATTTAACCATTTTATCTGACAGTGGCAAGATGGTCTCTATCTTTTATGATAAAAAATATATGATTTGCAAAGTGGAGTGTGGGGCAAAAAGAAAGGGAAAAGTGACCTCAGGCATTAAGTCTTAACGTTACATTTTTTAAAATCACTATCAAATGGGATTAATGTAGATGAGATGACCTGATAGAAGGCCACCTTCTTTGGTGAAAGACCAAGAGAGAAAAAACAGATATCTTAGCAAGGCAAATTGTCAGAGGTTATTCTCCTATATAAAAAAGTACAGGCAGCAATAAAGTTCTTTTGAAAAGCTTATTATTTAGGTTTATACTTCCCATCAAAGTAGAGATAGCTGGCTTGTAAAAACATTGTAAAAACGATTTATTGAGCAACCACTACTTCCTTCAAATGCTAAAAACCTATTAGAGACCCTTCAGTGGTGTAATTACACTATTGGTATGTATATAAATGTATATAAATAAAAGAATTGTGTCTTGTCACATCAATCTGACGGCAAAAAAGAAATGGAACAACTTGCCATAGCCAGCTTGCTGTGGCCAGCTTGCTGTGGGAAAATTTAACAATTCTAATTATTTAAAATAAATTAAAAATATTTTAATATTTGCTATTCATATTTCATTCTCCTCCTCCTTTTGCATCCTTTCTTTAATGATTCTATTCCACTATGTCTTTGATATTAGTGTGACTCTTGTCCCGCAGCAAGTTGGCTATGGTGAGTTGGCTGTGGCAAGTTGGCCATGACGAGTTGGCTGCAATGAACAGTCACAGACCCAAATAGATGCTGCTAATCAGAGGTGGGTTCCTGCCTGTTTTTGCCGGTGCGGTTAATAGCTGTTGTTCGGCGCAGAGCCGAAGACGCTGCTGCCGTTCGTGGCGCGGGAGCTTTCCTCAGGCGCTTTCCCCGCCCGCATGGATGCCGCCAATTGCGTTCTTTTGCCCTCTGCGCATGCAGAACACTTTGCACATGCGCAGACGGCAAAAGAACGCAATTGGCGGCATCCATGCGGGCGGCGGCAGCGCCCGGGGAAAGCCCCCGCGCCGCGAACGGCAGCAGCGTCTTCGGCTCTGCGCCAAACAACAGCTATTAACCACACCAGCAGGAATCCACCTCTGCTGCTAATGTAAAGGAATGTCACACTATATGGAGGCTAGTGTAAAGGACTGTCACGCTGTATGCCTCCTCAAGGAAACTGGTGAAACTCACTTTCCTTATATCTGCATTTATAGTATTTTACAGTGAACCATTGTTTGGAAGAAAGTCTTTTGGTAACTGCCTATTTTTGAAGTAAGTCTGCTGTCAGGGTTCCAAATAGCATCCAAAACTAAATCAAAGTCTGAGGTAAAGTATTCTTCAAAACTCCAATTTATTAACAGAGTCATGTTGGTACATCTGGGTGAAACCCGAATCTGAAGTCCCCCGGGTTTCACCAGCCAGTTGAAAGTTCAAGTCCTTGTCCCCACACCCACAAATCCATCACGTTGTCCAATCTTCAATTGCCATGCTGGCAGAGTCCACCCATCTCCTTCCGTGAAGGTGAAGAGGCGCAGAGACAAAGGATGACCTTGGCTTTCTAGAAGGAATTTGTTATAGCTACATACTAACAACCTCATACCATCCCCCCTCCCATTTTCCCACAATAGAAAATGCATAGTAGAATAGTATAGAGTGTGGCAGGCCAAAGACCTCAAATAAAATAGCTTCGGCCTGACATCTGCATAGACACCATTCAGTTAAAGAAGCATGCAAGAGAGATCTTTTAACTAATGGATAGCTAAGAACTACACATCTCAGAGTGAACCTGAACCTAAAAATACTTGTAAATGCACATGCCTTCAAGCAAGGAGTTGGCTATATAAATTGGATAATAAGTAAATAAATATAATTTTAGTGAGAAACCATATAGTGAAAACACAGGAAGGAAATATCAATGAAAGAGAAAATAGCAGTCATTAGAGAAATAGCATTCAGTGGAGAGATACCCTTTAAAATGATAAGCAGAGCTGAGAGAATAGCAGTGAAAACAAGACAAACAATTCCAAAGCATAAAAGTAATCAATGGGAAATAACCATCATCAGGGAAATAACTGAATGCTAAGAAGAGTTTTGAGCAATAGGCGGGAGAAGCAAAAACATCATCAACAACAACAACAATCAGTGGGGGCTAGCAATGAGACTGGATATACAAGAAGAGAAGAAGAGAGCAGGATTTTGTTCATGGGCTTTGGGCAACCACAAGTCCCAGAATCCTTCAGCATTGGCCATGATTACTGGGACTGACAATTGCTATAATTTTGGTTCTTCACCTCTGCTGCAGATGTATCATTCCCAATGATCACTTCATATTAGTGGAACTTTCTTGTCTGAATGTGTGATCAAATATGGAATGTGGGCATTCCCAAGAAGTGGATATTTTCCATTTTCAGAAGCGTTGTTCCTTGTTAAAAAGCCCTGGTGGTGCAGTGGTTAGAATGCAGTATTGCAGGCTAACTCTGCCCACAGCCTGGAGTTCAATCCTGACAGGGCTCAAGGTTGACTCAGCCTTCCATCCTTCTGAGGTTAGTAAGAGGACCCAATATTGTTGGGAGTAATATGCTGACATTGTAAACTGCTCAGAGTAAAACACTATTGAGTGCTTTATAAGTCTAAATGCTATTGCTATTAAATAATAGCTAATATTATTTTGAGAACATAATGAGTTTCCTGATTGACCCTCGTTAATATTTGGAAGAAGAACATAGGAACTCCCAGGGCTAGGAAATCTCAGACCTGTAGGCTGGACTGGAAAATGAAAATGATTGTTGATGAAGGCAATGGCCAATGACTTCCATATTGTTCCTTAGAGTGCACCATGGAGTCACCAGGAGTCATGTTCAACTCAGTGGAGAGTATTCTTTTACGTTAAAGAATAAAGGATCTCAGGAAGCTACTGGTAGCCCTGGTGGCCCTGACAATACACTCCTGTTGTAAAATAATGAAGTCCTTTTTAAATCGTTCATAGGTTTTTTTTCTCTATAGTTCCAAATCCTGTGCAATGTTCTAAAAATAATGGTGACTTTAGCAGATTCAAGTATATTGGATTATAGTTAATTAAATTTTGTCATGCCATTTGATTTAAGTGAGAAGTTAATTAACAATAAATTATTCTAGACATAATACTCGGACTAATAGAACTTCCCCCTATCCTTTCAAACCACAATTTTTACCCATTTAAGATCATTTTGATCTGAGGTATTCTTCAGATTACCTGCAGGCCCAAATTTTGAACACTAAAATTCAATGATTGGTTTTGGACTCCTGAAGAAGGTGAGGACAGCCTTTTATAATATTGGAAGACCGTTAGACTCCTAGTCCTTCTCTTTATTAGATTAGATATACCTAGTTCATTCAATGGTGTTGTCTCACATGAGTGATCTTGATTGAGTTCCCCATATTTGGATACTGAAAACAGAAATCATTTGTTGAAATAACAGATGTGACATTTACCTCATAACTCTTCCATATCTGGAGCCATTTATCAACAGCAGTTCAGAAGATGTAAACAGAAACCATTTCCAAAGAGCAGCCACTAATATTAATCTGCTCAATGACAGTTATGTCCTAGAAGGCAATATTCCATATTATCCCCCTCAGTTTTAAAGTGTAAAACACTATTTGGAAGAAGAAGGAAATACACCTTAACAGGACTCTTGTTACTCTACTCAGATTATTTTAATGAGGCTTGGCTAACAAAAGTCCCAGGAAATTTGGAAGATGAACCTCAGTGAACTTCCAGTTTCGGTTTTATAGGCTTCAGTGAACCTTGCCTACTTATCTTCCCTACCTGGCATCTGATCAGGAGCAGAGCTTTGCTTGCATTTTCTACCAGTGGCCCAGATTAATATGCATTTACAATATGCTGCATGAACTGGAATAATCACCCAGAAGTCTCTGACAGCGACTTTCTGAACTCTCCCAGTAAATGAGGACAGAAAGGAGCACATACAGTAGGGGGGGGGGGGGTCATTGCAATGAAGGACATCAACTTACATTGTAGTTCTAATCTGGTTCCCTCCCAATCAATTTTCCCTGTAATATCAGAAAACGGCGTGCAGCAGTTAGAAACTGCCACGCGGCATTCTCTTTTCATCTGCGTGGCCGCACAGACACACAGCCTCTGCCATTAGGAAATGCCGTGCGGAAGTTAGAAACTTCCGCGCGGTGTTCTGTTGTTACGTGTGTGGCTGCTCGTCCGCGCACCTTAGAGAGAACAATGCTCCCAATACATTCCCAGGATTAACTTTGATTGAATTCAATATAAGTTTTTCCTAATAAGCCTATTGGATAATAGTGACTCACTCAAGCCCTTCCTTACCTGCTGCTCTCCAGATGTATGGTGCTCACAACTAGCCAGAATCCTGAGGTAGAGAGTATTATAGGAATTACTGTGCAATACTTCTGGAAAACACCAGGTTAAGGGCCACCCCAGCATTTCATCCATGTGGCATTTCAGATGCTGCTTGATGTAGGTTAGGATGGTTTTTATTAGAGAAGACAAAGTTTATCTAGCTGCAAAAGGGCAGTCTTCATGATAGTAAATTTAAGGGAAAAATCTCTAGTGATTGCCTTTAAAACACTTGAATATAGAGCATTTTTCATGGAAAAATAATCAAACAGAAAACCTGGAGTGATTTGTGCCTTGACTATTCCATCTTAACTCTTAGAAAATGTTAGTTTTAAAGAAGAGTCTGTCTTGTTAAAAGAAAAATCTTTACTTGCACAAAAAGAATATCTTTTATATCCTACTGAAGTTCTGAAGAACTTCTTTGAATATCACCTATATGTTTCCTCAGCATCAACTCACCAAGGGGCAGAGGGAGGTTGCAATCAAGCAGAGAAAGATTCAAAATTAACCAGACATGTGAAGTCACCCATTTCAAGCCTACAAAAATGGCCAAGTTGTTCCAGTTGTGGTTTGGCTTTTAATAATATTCTGATGGCCTCACTGACTCTGTAAGCAGAGATTGAGAACCAGGTTAATCTAATAGAAATAGCAATTAGACTTATATACCACTTTATAGTGCTTTACAGCCCTCTCTAAGCAGTTTACAGAGTCAGCATATTTTCCCCAACAATCTGGGTTCTCATTTTACCAACCTGGGAAGGATGGAAGGCTGAGTCAACCTTGAGCCGGTCAGAGTTGAACTCCTGGCAATGGGCAGAGGCAGCCTGTGATATAGCATTTTAACCACTGCACCATCGCGGCTCTAACCTAATGGTCTATTCTTCCTGGTTGCAAACTACATTTAATGTAGGCACCATTTAAAGGGTCTTAGTAGGGAAATAGGGAAGGACTGATGAGTTTGTGCCTTAGATAATGTAGCTTATGTAGTTTTATTGTTGAGTCTCTAACAGTGGTCGTCGTCCTGCTGGCCTTTAAAATTATAAACTTAACTGCAGCTTTCACATGAATTTTTGATGATTTTTTTCATTTTACCGTACTTTTCGGAGTATAAGACGCACCTTAGTTTTTGGGGAGGAAAACAAGGAAAATCGCCTCCAAGCAATTTGCCAAACAGCAAACAGCAAACAGCACAGATGATATACACTGTTTGCTGTGTATTTCTGTGCATGTGTGCCTGACCCATAGAAATAGCAAAGAATTGGAGAAATGTACATTATGCCAGAAAGTTTTCTTAAATGTAGTCACACTAACTCCTCCCAATTATTTAAATAGATCTACTCCAAGGTAAATCAGGATTTAACTCTAATACTAAACAGGACACTGTTACATTTCAGACTATACTTGTACAGACCTGTTAAAATTAATTAAAATTTCTGGAAGTATACATTATTCTCTATTATTTAAAAGAAGATACAATAGCATTGGGCCTCTTCAGAGCAAGCATTTATTTTAAAAAGCTTCTTTATTTTGTTAAGTTGTCTAGTTTACAGGGGTCTCCAACCTTGGCAACTTTAAGACTTATGGACTTCAACTCCCAGAATTCCACAGCCAGCAAAGCTAACAAAGCTGGCTGTGGAATTCTGGGAGTTGAAGTCCACAAGTCTTAAAGTTGCCAAGGTTGGCGACCCCTGGCTCTAGAACAATAATAAAGCAGTCTTTAAAAAATAAGTCTAATTATTTGAACATTCTACAGACATTTATAGTTATTCACTTACCCCCTTCCATCCAGTTCAGCAGAAAATAAAAATCTGCTGTGTCTCTCCCAGCTATTTGCCTCTTTGTGGCTAGTTTCACTTTCATTTTAGCACGTGGTAAATCAGCTGTAGTTCGGGAAGCTGCTAATGACTTGCTTGGCTTTACAGGCTCTTCCCTCTTTGCTGCAAACAGGTAAATTGCTGGAAGACAGAGGCCAAAGGGTGGGGGTGGCTGAGTCGGTGGAGCTACATTCGGTGTATAAGACGCACCCAAGTTTTAACCCTCTTTTTGGGGGGTAAAAAGATGCATCTTATACTCCGAAAAATATGGTAGTTTAATTTAAACTAAAAGTGTCTTTCTAATACTTAACATTTAGGAATTTTCCACTCAAAAATTCAAACTAATGTGTGTTAGCCTTCCCAAGAACTAGCAAAGAGATGAATGATTAAAAATTGCAGATTCTTACCTATGATAACTATGTTTCTCTGCTTTTCAGATACCATGATTTATATGCTTGCCTTAGTAAAATCCAAACCATCGCTAAGGTCTTGATCAAGTTTTCCACTTATTATACCTGAAGGAGGGGATTTTTTTAAAAAAGGGGGGGACAACATATCTAATCTTCTCTTCAGAGCAGTGGTGAAATCTACTTACCTTTCCTACCGGTTCAGAAGTGCACACTTCACACGCTTGCACTGTCTTCGCTCACACACTCGCTTTTTCACCCTCTGCGCATGTGCAGAAGGCTCTGCGCATGCACAGAGGGTTAAAAAAAGAAAATGGCAGCATCTGGATGGGTAGGCGGAGCCTCGCGCTGCCGCCGCTACCGGTTCTCTGAACCACCAGCGGCTGCCACTACTGGTACGCCCGAACTGGGCCGAACCGGTAGCATTTCACCCCTGCTTCAGAGCTCTTTTCTCTTGAAATCAGTTTTGGTCTGATTAGCAGAGTAGACAAAGAACACCAGTGACAGATAAAAAAAATCTTTCACTGGCTCTAAATGAGCAAGTGAAAATGGGTTTGCACTGAAGCAAGACACAAATCAGAGAGCTAAAGAACCCGTAGACAAAGCACCTGTCCATTTTCAGATGAAAACCCTGCCTATTTTATAAAGCAGAAGATGCTTTCTTCATACATTCAGTCAGTGGCCCATAGGATATAAGCACTCCTTGGAAAAATGAAGGCCAAGGAAACCGAGAGACAAATGCTTGGAGTTAAACGAAAAGTCCCAAAGTCCATGTTCAACTAGAACAGGGGTGTCAAACTTGCGATGACATGTTGTCATCGACGTATCACAACTTTTCCCCCCTTCACTAAACTGGGAGTGGGCATGGCCAGCACGTGATCCATCCAGCCCGCGGGGCGCGAGTTTGACACCCCTGAACTAGAACAGAGGTTTTTGATGTGATTAACAAGAAGAGCAGGAAGTGTAGTGAATCTCCTCTCAGCATTATTTTTCATTTTCAGACACAATGAGTGGGATTCTTTACTGTAAGCCTAAACAAGCCCATGAACTCACAACATAGTTCATTGCACAAACACACACATCCCCAAATCCCAAAGTTACAGTTGGCATACATTTAATTTATTAGATTTTTTATTCTGCCTATATTGCTTTATAGGTAACTCAAGGTGGTGAACATACATAAAATTCCTTCCTCCTCCTATTAACTAAGTATTAACTAAATAATGGTTATTTACTAATGCACATCTTCAGTCTTTGACTCACTTTATGTATGAACTCATGCTTTAAATCAACAGAAACAATGATGCATCATGGAAAACAGAATAAGCAGAAACAAGATATTTATAATGATAATAAGCCCTATTATTCAAAGCAATGTAGTTTTCACATATTTGAAGAGAATATCTAAAGAGAGCTAAATATTTTGTGTGTGTGTGTGTGTGTGTGTGTGTGTGTGTGTGTGTGTGTGTGTGTGTGTATTTATATATATTATTGAAGGACAAATCAAATCAAGGACAAACAATTTTGAAACGCAAAGCATTGCATTCAAATAGGACTTCTAAGAATTCCAGCTTTAAGTAGCCTAAGAAGAATTATGATGTTAGAAGGCCAGATTGTTGCTAGCAACAGTGGCATGAGCTTTCTAAACTATCAGATAAATAAAGCTGCTTGCTGTAAAATTCCTATATTTTATGGTTTTATATTACAAAAGAATGGTTTCATATACTGTACTATTTAGTCTGCAATAGATTAATTCCTGAACAAAGTCATATGACAAAGTCATATGACTTTGAATGTGGGTGGAAGAGGAAGCCTATAGAAAAGGTGATAGAATGCTGTACAATCAGGCCAGAAATGTATTAACAAGGGAGATCAGAGCAGCAAAAAGAAGCTACTCTGAAAAGCTAAAGAATCAGTTCTCAACAAATGAACCAGCAAACATGTGGAGAACTCTTAAAAATATCACTGGTTACGACAAACCACCTTCCCAGGCTGAAGGAAATCAACAACTGGCAGAAAAAAAATTCTGCCTTCCTGCCTTCCATTGAAGTCCTGTATACTGCACGAGTCAAAAAGAGGGCTGTGAAAATATTTACAGACACCTCACATCCTGGACATAAAATGTTTCAACTCCTACCCTCAAAACGATGCTACAGAGCACTGCACACCAGAACAACTAGACACAAGAACAGTTTTTTCCCGAATGCCATCACTCTGCTAAACAAATAATTCCCTCAAGGCTGTCAAACTATTTACTAAGTCTGCACTACTATTAATCTTCCCATTGTTCCCATCACCCATCTCCTCCCACTAATGACTGTATGACTGTAACTTTGTTGCTTGTATCCTTACAATTTATATTGACTGGTTCCTAATTCCTAATATGATTTGATTGCTTATTTGTACCCAGACTATCATTAAGTGTTGTACCTTATGATTCTTGACTAACATATCTTTTATGTACACTGAGAGCATACGCACCAAAGACAAATTCCTTGTGTGTCCAATCACACTTGGCCAATAAAAAATTCTATTCTATTCTATATTTTCTATAAGTGATGAAATGCAAGTAGAGTCCTTTCAGGTGGTTTCTGATAGGCTTGATATTGATATAAAATTATACTTATCCCTATTACCTGTTTCCTCTCAATTGTTACTTATCTGCAAAGATCATCTTCCTGCTAAGAAATCCTTTTCTCAAAATCAGTTGAAAGCAGTAAAAAAAAATCGGTAACACAAAGACTTGCTATAAATGTGAAGAAAGGAGATATTTTCAGAGTTACTTTAAAAAATAACTTTTAATTAAACACTAAAATATTTAAAAATCTAAATTATTTCTTTACTGAGTTTATCATTGCCTTTTAGAGGAACACTAAGAAAACAAGGACACTATTCTTCTCCCAAATATCTACAAGACTTGCATGGATTTCCTGACAATGAGAATAATTAACCAGTGGAATGGCTTGGCTCTAGAAGTTGTGGGTGCTCTGTCACTGGAGGTTTTTAAGAGATTGGACAGCCATTTGTTCAGAATGGTACAGGGTCTCCTGCCTGATCAGGGGGTTGGACTAGAAGACCTCCAAGGTCCCTTCCAACTTTTTATTCTGAATTCTGGACATTTCTAGAAAGAATGGAGTGAGTGTGTAAAGTTTCCTCAGCAGCAGGAATATTTCTAAACAGAATGGATTTTTTTTTCCATTTTTTGAAGCAAAAAAAAAAGGAGATAGAAATGATTCATTAGTTGAAGTTGACGATAACTTGAATTTCCCCCAGAAGCTGCCCTGAATTGTGTTTTTAGTTAGACAGCCATACAAACTTATTAAATAAATAAGTAAATGAATCTCAAATATATCTGAGGGTGATATGAAGTGAAGTTTTCTTTAGGAATGTATGAGGGTGAGTCAAAAAGTAATACCATTTTCTTTAGGACAGGTATAATTACCAACACAGGAACATGTAGCATACATCAAAATGAAGCTGGTCCTCTGTGGATCACATCCCTATTTCTCAACATAGTCACTGTTTCTCTCAATAGCAATGTTCCACCTTCGAATGAGAGCATGTATCTCTGCCTCGTAAAATTTTGTTGACTGTTCTTTGAGCCACTTCTTCACTGCAGTTTTCACTTCCTTGTCACTGGAATAATGTTTGCCTCTCAAACCCCCTTTCATGGGGCCGAAGAGACTGCATACATTGCTATAATCTAAAGTATTGTCCTCAAACACGTTTTGTAATCGTCTGTGAATGTTCACAGGGGTTTCCCCGTCAACAACAAGGAATTCAATCACTGCTCTTTGTTTTTGATGCAACTCTAAGGGGGCAGCCATTTTGAATTTTCCTTGCGAGTCTAAAAACCTGAAAAGTAAGAAACAAAATATTTCAGAACGTAAATGATATAATCATTTATAACTGAGAAAAATTTCAGGTATTTTTATCAAAAACGTCACCTGAAATAAAGAAAATGGCTTTACGTTTTGACTCACCCTCGTAGTAATCAATTATATGAGAACTACATTATATAGTGTATTTTTGATAGATAGATAGATAGATAGATAGATAGATAGATAGATAGATAGATAGATAGATAGATGGATGGATAGATAGATAGATAGATAGATAGATAGATAGATAGATAGATAGATAGATAGATAGATAGATAGATAGATAGATAGATAGATAGATAGATAGATATAAGCAGGTTATCTGAAGCTGGACCTCTCTTGCTCTGTCATGGCTCAAAGATCTCCATATTTTCACCACAGTTAATTTTGATGTATAAAATCGACGAGTGTTGTGGAGCAAAACCATCTTCTTGTGTTATCCCAAAATAGTGATAGGATTGTTAAATCCATTTTACCATTTTTCTCTGAATTAGCCTAATTCCACACACTGGTTACAATAGACATATGTTTGATGAAGATGAGTGCCACTGTCTCTCTAGTCTCCTTAGGTTTTCAGCTGAACAGACTATTTTTGCCTTGGTTACATTATACTTATTGCTACATGTTCAACACAGATACAACTGGACAGGATGTGGCAGCTGATTTGCCAAACTACAGCAGTTATTTTGCTAAAAAATACATAACAATTATTGGAAATCTATCACACTAACTGAATAGTAAAAAGATAAAAGGTCAAGGATTCCTTTGCACAGTTTCTTAGCCAAGGGAGCCAGCATTGTCCAAAAACACTTCTGTGGCCATGTAGCTGGCATGACTATATGCCAAGGTGCACAGAACACTGTTATCTTCCCACCGAAGTGGTACCTATTTACCTACATGAATTTGCATGTTTTCTAATTGTTATGTGGGGCAGGAGCTGAGGCAGGAACGGGAGTTCACCCTGTCATGCGGTACTTGGGTCTCAAACTTCCAACTTCTGGTCAACAAGCTCAGAGTCTTAACCTCTAGGTCACTGCACCTAGTATATAGTACAGGTTGCTGATTGCTTCACAGATTAAATTCTTTATAATTAAGGTTTAAAAGGTTAGAAAAGCTTTGTTATCTGGCAGACTACCTATCTCTATCATTAAAACCTATAGGAGATTATTTGACAGGTTTTTTAAAAAAAATATTTATTCATTTATGTAATATGGAAGATACCCTTGGTTACCCAGACCTCTTTTTGCAGGTATATATGAAAATATGTAGTTCTATCTTCCTCCAAAATTGTAGACTACATTTTCTTTGGTGTTATGATAGATTTCAACTCTCTGCTTTTAGGAAAAAATCAAAATAAAATATGTTTTATGTAGCTTTTAAATTTGTTTTAATGATTTTGTTTTTATGAGCCATGTTGTTTTGATGGTTAAAATGTAGATTTTTTTAAAGTTAGCTATCACACTGTGATATTTACAGAAAGGCAGTAACAAAAAACACTGTGAAATAGTAAATAATGTGTTACATGTGGAACAGCCTTCCTAAATGACTTGGGACAGCATCCCTCTTCTCATGTGGACATAATTCAATACAGACTAGTATCCATATTTCCACTTGTTCTTTTTTCCCCACTTTAAATCATTCTGCTTCCTTCAAAATCAATTCTCTTCTTCTAGCCCTTTCCATTTCCCTGGCAGGATCCAATGGCTTTTAAATATTTTATCATCTCTTCCAACTGCAGGTAAGTAACCTTTACGGAATGACTGGATGTAGAAAATGTATTTTACAAAGAAGTACTCATTCTGTCTTTGAAAGCCATGGTAGATCTCCATGTTTGCACCCCCTCGGTTAATCATAAAAGAGCTTGGGGCTAAATGATCAGGATAATGATGATTTCCATCATAGACTGTCCACATTCATTTGATTCTGAAACTATTTCATGAAGAAAAACTACCAAATGCTTTAATGGGTAACAGTAAGAGCCCTTGAAGTACAACAGGGGAGAACTTGAGGGCACTACATACCTCTTACAATCTGATGTCCTCCTTCCCTGCACAAAAACCTTGTTGAAACTCATATTGCAAAGAAGGTCATCCTCCCATTGCATTCAAGTTTTCTTTTCCTGAAAACTTTTTGTTTTACAGTTCCTTCCATTGATATTTACAATGTAAGGATGCAGATATCAGTTTGGTTTCTCAGGTCTATATCTTTTCATCATCCTGCACCTGCCTGGCTGCCCATTTCAGTATCCTGCACCTGCCTGGCTGCCTGAGAACCACGTTGGGAGGAGTTTCATGTGTGATTTTCTCTTGGGACTGAATTGAAGTCGAATGAAGAGGTTTCAGAATCCAGTCTGAATCAGTCACCTTCATTCAACCAAAGATTTGTTCTTCCAAGCTTTCGGATTCATGCTGGAAGCCATCCTCAGGGAACTTCTCAAACTCCAAGAGATTGAGAAGTTCCCTGAGGATGGGCTCAAACATGAGTCTGAAAGCTTTCATTGAGCATGGAAGTTGGCCTAGAATACATCCAAGGTCCCTTCCTGCTCTATTCTGATTGATTGAAAATCAAAACTACTTTCCATGAAGTTAGATAAGAGTAATGAAATAATGTGGGGGTCATAATGCTATTCCAGGTTACCATTTTGGGAATCCCCAGCATTTGCAGAACTGCAAACATGAATTCGTTTGACATGAAATCATGTTTGTTGGTCAATTGATTAGATTTACTGTATATCCCACCTTTATTGCTTTATAAGCAACTCAGGCCAAAAAAACTGGCTGATTTGATTTGATTTTGGTAGTACCCAACTCCAATGAGCTCTGGACAGCTCACAATATTAAAAAAAATGAGATATTGTGCATTTTTTTTTCCTTCTAGTCAATCATATCTGATTTTCACATATTGCCTTGTGAAGTTCCTGCTGTTTTCTTGCCAAAGTTTTTCAGAAGTGATTTGCCATTGCCTCTTTCTTAAGCCTGACAGAAGGTGCCTGGCCAAGATAATCAACTGGCTTTGTGCCTAGGACAGGATTAGAACTCATGGTCTCTTGGTTTCTAGCTTGAATCAATAGACCAAACTGGCTCTCTTTTTGTAGAATAAGACAAATACATTGAATTTATTTAGCGTATGGCATCTACAGAGGTCATGCACTCACTGATATATAACACTAATAAAATACATGCAAACACAAATATAAGTTAAGATAGATAGATAGATAGATAGAGAGAGAGAGAGAGAGAGAGAGAGAGAGAGAGAGAGAGAGAGAGAGAGAGAGAGAGAGAGAGAGAGAGAGAGAGGTGTGTGTGTGTGTGTGTGTGTGTGTGTGTGTGTGTGTGTGTGTGTGAGAGAGAGAGAGAGAGAGAGAGAGAGAGAGAGAGAGAGAGAGAGAGAGAGAGAGAGAGAGAGAGAGAGAGAGAGAGAGAGAGCGCAATATGTAAGATAAATATTACATTAAGTTAAATCCATGATAAAATCACCATAATATGGTGCCATAGGATAGCTACTATAATTCTATAGGGCTATGAAGTGTAGAGTGCTCAATGTTGGTATACCCCAGGCAATTTTCTGTCCTAAACAGAGTGGCTGAAAGTCTACACACATGGATTCTGAACCAGATATTGTATCTCTCATGGTCAAAAACTACAGAGGCAGCAATCACAGATAAATAAGTAGAATAAGAGAAATAAACAAGATTGAAAACCTGGACAACTAACACCAAAACATATGTACCCATATCAGAGGCTCCCACCACCCAGCCCAAGGCCTGCTTAATCAGCCAGGTCTTCAAGGTCCTCTGGAATGCTAACCAGAAGGGGTGGGGGCCATATGGGTCTCAGAGAAGGTCTCATTCCAGAGGGAAAGCACCACAATGGTTCTAGATGGAATTAGTGGAATAGATGCTTCCTCTTATTTATTCCTGAAGGGGCAGCTTCATTGCTACAGAGTGTGCCAAGGTCCAATGCCTGCTTTAGGAAATGGCATATATACCTTCCCAAAAAAATAAACCAGGATAACTCAATGAATTAGCATCTACCATATAAGGACAGGGGGAAAAATTGCTGTATAAACATTTAAAGCCTCCTTATTCTTTCCTTACTAATAATCTGTCTGTGCCACAAATGCTTTTATGAGTTGCATCTTAATACAGTTGGAAAGCACTTTAGACTGTTTTTTAAAAATCAGCTAAGCTTTCATTTGGACCTATTACTGCATAACAGTAAGTAGCTAATCATAAATTCCTTGAAGTATATTAAATTACTGTTCTCATGCAGAGTCAACTGTTCTGTAATTTGTAAGAAGACATTGATATTACTTGTAATATTGCAATTTTATCAGCTGAAATGCTTTGTTAGAAAACTAATATTTTAACAACTTTCTGGATGGATGTAATGCCCTGGAGTTGCTCATCTGCAATTAAGAGCATATTATAATTAATTTTAGGTTGCAAATTTATTTCCATTTACCTGAGATGAAACACAGTGGTGCTCATTGGAACATGCTTCTGAACTAACAGTCATTGTACATTGTTGTTAGAGAAATGTACAAGCATATGAAGCTTGTTTAGGATCTTGTTCATATTGTACTGGAAGCTTGCACTGAATCAAAAGGACAGTTAGAATATTGTTTGTTAGGATATTTTTGATCTGCAACTAGATTTGTTCAGTTTTGAATGAAAGACAATGTTATATCCTTGCGGCAAATATATTTTTCTTCACTTCTATCAATAACAGTTGTTCTAATACATCAGGAGAATAAAAATCAGTCCTGGGGCACCTTACAAACCTATCATTTTAGATTATTTGAAGTTTCTCAGACTGGACAGGAACAATATTTGAGGCTTTTAAAATTGGTTTTAAATTTTTACAGCATTTTAACTCACCTACCCATTTTATCCCTTCCCGTTCAGGTTCTTAGCCCTGCCAAAAAACCAACACAGTTCTAGGCTGCATAAACAGAGGGATAGAATAAAGATCACGCGAAGTGTTAATACCACTTTATAATGCCACACTTGGAATACTGCATTCAGTTTTGGTCGCCACAATGTAAAAAGGAAGTTGAGACTCTAGAAAGAGTGCAGAGAAGAGCAACAAAGATGATTAGGGGACTGGAGGCTAAAACATATGAAGAACGGTTGCAGGAACTGGGTATGTCTAGTTTAATGAAAAGAAGGATCAGGGGAGACATGATAGCAGTGTTCCAATATCTCAGAGGCTGTCACAAAGAAGAGGGAGTCAGGCTGTTCTCCAAAGCAACTGAGGGTAGAACAAGAAGCAATGGGTGGAAACTAAACAAGGAGAGAAGCAACTTAAAACTAAGGAGAAATTTCCTGACAGTTAGAACAATTAATCAATGGAACAGCTTGCCTCCAGAAGTTGTGAATGCTCCAACACTGGAAGTTTTTAAGAGGATGTTGGATAACCATTTGTCTGAAGTGGTGTAGAGTTTCCTGCCTAAGCAGGGGGTTGGACTAGAAGACCTTCAAGGTCCCTTCCAACTTCGTTGTTGTTGTTGTTGTTGTTGTTGTTGTTGTTGTTATATTATTATTATTATTATTATTATTATTATTATTATTATTATTATTATTATTATTATTATTATTATTATTATTATTATTATTATTATTATTATTATTATTATTATTATTATTATTATTATTGGAAAGTACCTCTCATGCCAGCAAGAAGAAGAAGAATAAAATCTAGTTTAGTCTAGTAGTTAAGGCACCAAACTAGAAGGGTGAGTTCAAGTCCCACCTTAGCTATGAAAGCCAGTTGGGTCTCTTTGGGCCAGTCCCTCTTTTTCAGCCCAACCCACCTCACAGGGTTGTTGTTGTGAGAAAAATAGGAGGGAGGTGTGTTGAATATGTTTGCCACCTTGAGTTATTGATAAAAATAAAGGTGGGATACAAAGAAACAAACAAATGAACATTGTAAATTCTAACAATATGAATGGTTTAAGAGTGTGCATTTAAAGGATTTCAGTACAGAAAACTCCAGATATGTAAAATGTAAATGGATATATTTGACACTGGGCCACCGGGACCACAGCAGGCAGAGCAATAATAACGTGCCTCCTGTTTTCCTCAGCAGCCTGTTCAGTCTTTCCAAGATCCATCTTAATTCCTCCATGTGGTAGCCACTATGGCCGTATGTGAAGGAACAAGTGCTAAGGCAAATAGAAAAAGATGCTGCCCTTATATCCCAATGCCCCTTCCTTCAAAGTATGGTAAATAAGGAAATACTACCCCATTACTGCCATAATTTGTCAAAGGGGGGCATTCCTAATTCTGACCTGCTTTCATTTTGTTATTCATTATGTGCTATCACAGGTAAACTTGGACTTACTATGGTAATGGAGACCAAAACAGGTCACCCACATAACCAATCTGACTGTATGATTTTTGTCAGGCAACAGGCTGTTAAATAAATGCTGCATTCATTAAGCAAGCACTGCAAACCAATTATTCGTTATGGACCAGTTTTGGGGGAAACCAGAAGTAAAGGCCAGTTTTCAGCAAAAATATCATATGACATGCTGCAAACAGCCATAAATGGTTGCTAAGCATCAGCTATGCGAAGGGAGGTAGGCCGTTGGAACTTTAGAACCAGATTGTAAGTACCCCTGGGGAGATCTGTTGTAACTTCAAACAGGTGGTAAGTGATCAATAGTAAGTTGAGGACTACTTATATGTTGGTGTCAACTGTTAGTAACTGCACAAATATAAATTTTCTAGGACAGCCTGGTCCCAATCTGGCTCTTTAAGTTTCTCATGATAGACTCAACATCGTTGTAAATGAGTCCATCCACTTTAATTCTGGTCATCCTCTTCATTGTTTTCCTTCTATCTTTCCCAGCACTATAGACCTCTTAAGAGGTCTTTGCATAATGTATCCAAATATGATAATTTGAGTCTGGCCATTTCTGTCTTTAATGAGAAACACTGTACCGGTTTGTTCTATGATCCATTTGCTTGTTTTCTTGGCTACCGGTTCTGTGGGCGTGGCTTGGTAGGCGTGGCTTGGTGGACGTGGCAGGGGAAGAATACTGTAAAATCACCATTCCCTTCCCCACTCCAGGGGAAGGTTACTGCAAAATCCCCATTTCCTCCCAATCAGCTGGGACTCGGGAGGCAGAGAATAGATGTGGGGGTGGGGCCAGTCAGAGTTGGTATTTACCGGTTCTCCGAACTACTCAAAATTTCCGCTACCGGTTCTCCAGAACTATCAGAACCTGCTGAATCCCACCTCTGCTTGTCATCTTTCTCATCTTCTCATCTTTCCTACTACCTTCTGCTATTGGTATATTATGATTTATCAATTGTTGTTTGTATCTTATGATTTATGATTGTCTCTTATGATTTATGATCTATGACTTATCACTCTGTTGTTTGTATACACTGAGAGCTTATGCATCGGAGACAAATTCCTTGTGTGTCCAGCCACACTTGGCCAATAAAGAATTCTATTCTATTCTAATTCTAATTCTAATTTTAATTCTAATTTTTTAATTTTAATTCTTATTTTAATTCTTATTCTTATTCTACTCTACTCTACTCTACTCTACTGTACTCTACTCTGCATTTGGCACACACCTGCTTCATTACAATTAGTGGATTTACCAGAATGCTGGTAAAATGTACTAATCCTGATTAACTCTCCTTAATTCCCTACAGATTTCCTCATCATACCACTCCAAAGCCAAAATATATCCATTTCATCTTATCCATCTCTATCCCACAGTATGTTCCAAAAAGTAAAACTGTTGGACTTACTCTGTTAGTTATGTTGGTAAGAGGCATCTTTCTTTTTTACAAGGACAGAAATGCCCTTCTCATTCACACCTGGTGTGTCCAAGCTTCATCTGTGCTGGCCCCTCAAGACTTTGATCCAGCATGTTCTGGTGAGTCTTTGCCTGCCCTCAACCTCGCTGCAGCCCACTAGTTTCAAGGCATTGACACTGACCGTAGTTCGTGCTCTTTCTGCTTCACAGTACTTTTTCTTTCTTCCAAGTCTTCTGTTGATCTGTCTCTGGTGGCCTCTATATAGAGCTGCTACCCCTTTTATATATTTTTTCCTTGCAGTTCTCAGATGCTCGGTTGCACAACTGTGAGATTCTGCTATTTAATGACTTCTTTCTCTGGCTTTTTAATTGCACCTTAGACCTATTAGAAGCCAGTGCCTGTACACTCTTAATTTTCTTGGTATTTTCTCATTAGCTGTCATGGATAGTCTTAAAATCTCAATGTAAGATTAAGTGCAAAAATCCCCAGCTAGTATATTTGACCTGCAGAGCTATAATTTCAGTATACTGCATTGTTCGGATGTAAGTGTACATTAATTGGACACAGAACCAGTCCATCAAGTACTGTTCAGTCATAATAACATATTAGTGCTAGTTAAGCTAAAGGGACTTTTTTTTTCATTTCCAGAAGATTATCACACTGATTGAGTGGAACAACTTAGTAACCTCAACCTGTGATGCCAGTGGGACTGGGAGCTCTTGGCTGGTAAATTTAACAAGGAGGGGTCAGACAGATGAGGCCAAAAGCAGATGAGGCTCTGTGAGAAGAAGGGAAGCCAACCTACCGTATCTAGGAAAGGATTTTTTAAAAGAAAAATCAAAATCAGAAAATACTGATTTGGCAAAATAAAAGAATACTGTATTATTGGAGAAAGAAGTGGCAAAGCACTTCTGTATAGTTGCCAAGGTAATGGTATGGACCTGAATCACCTAGACAAATTTGGATCCTAGACAATGTGTATCACATTCATATAAATACAAATGTAATATAGTTATGCATATGGTGGGTGGATAGGATTAGGGACTTCATTTCAATATCCCTGGAAAAGCTGTATATTGTCACAGGAGCTTGCCAAGATGGAGGACAGTTCCCCATGAGGTCATTAACTGTTGGGCCCAAGCCTGGCACCTAATTCCAATTTTAATTAAGTGATTCTAGTCTGAATCTAAGTGAAACAGGAATAGGTTGCCTATTCTGGATTCTGAAACTTCAGTTCTGTCATTCCGAATAAAATAATGAAAATAATAGATTATACACATTTGGGTTTTTTGTTTTTGTTTTAATGTAATTGCCTTTATTAGAATTTAGCAGTCTCGGCAAGCTCTCCATTTAAAATAAAATGGAGAGAATAGAGAATATCAAATGAAATGTGCAGCATATTTGCAAAGTATTCTTAGTTATTAGCTGCACCGAAGCATAAAACTGATTGATGTACAGTATTGGTTTTGTCTTTGTTAGGAAACACTTGGAATATAAATGCCCCCAATATGTTTTAAAAGAAATAAATATGGCATAACTTAACACAGAAATGGAAATCAGATAGGGAAGTAAATATATACAGCAAATGTGCATTCAAATAAATCTAAAGTGTAAAATATAATATAAACATTTATTTTCTGTTACCTTTGCACTATTCCTTGCACATGTGCTCTTGTTTTGTTCTGAATGCCCTATAAGAAATGCCAAATGCATTTTGAATTGAGGGTATAAAAGAGAGGTAGCCAAATTTTATTTCATGACAAATTCCTAGAAACTTAAAGAGTGGAATCTGACAGTATCGATAGCTGCTATACCTGGATTCTACTGCCATTCATCATCATCATCATCATCATCATCATCATCATCATCATCATCATCATCATCATTATTATTATTATTATTATTATTATTATTATTATTATATTAAGATTATAATAATATAAAATACAAATGAAATTAAAGCAAGTAGGGAAACAGGAAAGGAAAGGAGATGTGATGATAAAAGGGAAAAGAAAAGAAATAGAATAGAATAGAATAGAATAGAATAGAATAGAATAGAATAGAATAGAATTTTTTATTGGCCAAGTGTGATTGGACACACAAGGAATTTGTCTTTGATGCATATGCTCTCAGTCTACATAAAGGATACATTCGTCAAGAACCATAGGGTACAACACTTAATGATAGTCCGGGTACAAATAAGCAATCAAATCATATTAGGAACCAGTCAATATAAATCGTAAGGATACAAGCAACAAAGTTACAGTCATACAGTCATTAGTGGGAGGAGATGGGTGATGGGAACGATGAGAAGATTAATAGTAGGGCAGACTTAGTAAATAGTTTGACAGTCTTGAGGGAATTATTTGTTTAGCAGAGTGATGGCATTCGGGAAAGCATTGGCTTCCAACATTTTTCAGTGCAATAAAATACAAAGTAAAATTACCTCAACTTTTTTGCTTTTACATGCTTAATAAATATTAGCCATTTCTGTAGCAACAATCTAATCTAATCAGCAAATCCCAAAGTCAAATTTTCATTTTTTTTCCCCCTCTCAAGCACAAAGTCTAGAAGCGATTTTTAAATAGAAACAAAATTAGGTATATTCTTTTGATTAAATCAAGGAATATATCTTTAATTCTGATTGAAGCAGTTAATTTTGCCATCTCCATCATTTTTCTCATCCATTGTTTTTCATTCGCAAATTAGCTTGCAAAAGCTAGCCTACCATTAAGAAAGTTACATATTAATCAGACTGAAAGAGAGAGAGGATTCCAGAACTGAAAGGAGCAGATAACAATGTCCAATGAAGGCCATCCAGAAGGACTTTAGGAGCTTGATGAGGCTGAAACAACTCATTACAGATGGATTGTAAATTCTCCCTTTCTCCTGAGGTGGTGCCTGTAAATAGCAGTCGCCTATGTAAAAAAAACTGTGGTGTCATGATCCCCTAAAATAATAAACGACTTCTTGTATCACCACTTCCCCAAAACAAATGTTTTTAATTGGGTTAGGGGTCGACAAGAAGAAAGTGTTCCGTTTACTTTTAATAATTACATGTTCACACCAAATAGACCAATCAGATAAACTGGCAACTTAATAAAATGAAACCTTTTCATTGGAAATAAACAAAAGAATACATGTGAATGCCATTTTATATTGGGATGAATGAGCTGGCTTAGCTTTGCAAAATTCACCAAACACTAGCATTATTTATGAGATAGCCATTTTCATTTCTCTTTCCACATTTAGTTTGGATCAATATTTGTTCTTTGTAGAAGCAACTGGGGACAATCTTGATTCTTAGAATGGAATCCCAAAGCTCAGAATCTTCTCACTTAATTCGCTGTACTCATTTTGGACACTGATCCAAATTCAGGGAGAGACATGTTGCGAATTTTATTTTCAATGTGTCAGAAAAGGCATCAATTGCCCTTTCCTGGTAATAGCAACTGGGCCAGCTATCACTTTAGTATTGAATGGATTCCTAATCCAGACTTTCTTTTTTAATTTCCACATCAGAGAAATAGTTCTGAAAGTATAATTTCGGGAAGAAAGATGATTTAAAATACAGCTCTTTACATCCTCATTAATTTATGTGTTGCAGCTCTCAATAAATTGTTTTAATGTGGGAAATATGTCTGCATTTGCATTTTCCATTCTGCTCTTCCACAGCTCAGTTTTTTTAATAAATGATTTTAATTTGTCACTGAGTTGAAGAGTATTATCATCACCACTTTCCAGGGAGGTATTAAAATTGTCCAGCTTACCAAAAATGTTTCTTAAATATGTTAACTGCATATTGAAATCACACTCGATAAATATGTGTACACTATTATGCCTTTCCTCAAATAAATATTAATAAATTTCATTTCTCAGTTTGAAGACACATATCTAAATATTTTCCCAAGACTGCCATCTTGACCCTCAATGTGTTCACAACTCATCTCTTCATAAGACCTTGCAAAAATCCTTGCCTTCCATGCTCCATTTTTACATAGTTTAGATCACTTAGATCTAAACTATGATCACTTTAGATCACTCTGTAGCACCTTCTCCAGTGAGGGGCTGAACTCTTTCAAAGGAGGAACGTGGCTAGAGATTTGTCAGCATTTCAAGATCGGTCAAGTCAATAAGGTAGGTCAAGTCGAGGTGAGATGGGCAACAAACAAATCTAATAAAATAATAATAAAGAGACTCCAAAAATTCTACTGGAACTCTGTTTTAATGATGTAGTCTATACTAACAGAATCTTGAAAAACCTGACAGCATACTTCCGTCTCCCTCTTTTATACTAAAGAAAGTCAGGGTGTTATAATCTTAGGTTTCTTTCTCCTGCTTTCTTGTTTTCCTGGGTTAAACTTATGTTTTACCAACAGTCCCGCTCACCTTCTCCAAGGTCATCTCTGTGCTCCTCTACAGAATTTAAAAGTGTTTCCAAATAACATCAAGAGATTTGGGATATACTGTATCTGAGAGGCCGTCTCGCCCCAATGGGATTAGCCTGCCCCACTCATGCCAGTGGAAGATGCCTGCTACAAGTGCTGTCTACTAAGGGATACTAGAGGGCGAGGTCAAGGAGAAGAGCCTTTTCAACTGTGTCCCCATCACTGTGGAACACACTATCACCAGAGGTGAGAACTGCTCCCACTCTTTTGCCTTCCGGAAGGGTATTAAAATTTGGCTTTGCCGGTTGGCTCGGGCCCCGAGGAGGGCACTCACTGCTGGAGGTGTCCGATGTAGTAAGAAGACCTCATTCCCATGCTGTCCATCTCTTAGTTCTGGTTTCAGTATAGCTTTAATATTTTCATTGCTTTTCTATTTATCTTTTTATAATCTGTAAACCACACAGAGTCACTTTATGGGGGGATGAGTAGCATAAAAATGTAATAAATAAAATAAAACATTAAATAATAGAGGTGAGGACTGCTCCCACCCTTTTGGCCTTTCAGAAAGGCATTAAACTTGACACTGCTGGTTGGTTTGGGACCCCAAGGGTGGTTGGTAGTGTAAGAAGACCTTTTCCCCATACTGTCTGTCTCTTAATCCTGTTTTTTTTATAGGTTTACATTTTTAATTTGCATAGTTTTAATATTTTAATCATTTTTCTATTTGTCTCTTTATAATCTATAAGGCACCCAGAGTTACATTATAAGGGGAGATGGGTAGTGCAAAAAAATAATAAAATAAACAAACAAATAAATATAAACATTGAGTCTTGACACAGATTATGCTCTTTCGGTATACATCCCTACACAGTCTGACCCCTTTAATATAATTGCATTTATATACCTGTCAATAATATTGATTTTTTTCCAGTTTTACTCATCTCTTCTGTAATTTTTTTAAAAATTAAATTACTTACAGAGTAAATCCTCATTTGCCTAACATATATTATTAGATTAACATCTTTAGTCATTGCTTCATCTACCTGAATGGCACATTATTTGTTTCTTTTCAATTATTTTGATTCTCTGCTGTAAATGTGACTTGAATGGAAAACAATATCATAAAACAAAGCAGTATTTGAAAGCTGGTTAATATTCAACATTACCAACATAATTTTGACCACATCAATATCTGGCAGAAGAATTAATTTTTATCCATCTTTTCTTCCAATGAAAAAAAATCTGAAAGGTTGTTATCTGTCTGATGGTTCCAGATGTTGTTCAGTTAGCTTAGCTTCATGTGCTCAGAAGCCAGGGTTTTTTTCCTGTTAAATAGTACTCTGAGACTGTTCTTCTCCAGTAGCAAGAAGACCCGTGAAACCAAAATGAATGGATGGATAAATGGATGGATGGATGGATGGATGGGTTCTATCATCCATCAAAAAACAGGCTTATTTTATTATTAGGTTTTATTTACCATTCACTAATAGTAGAGGGGTCATATTTAGCTTTTCACTTACTAGCCAACAAAAAAATGTTTTTAATTGTAAATTTTACAAACCCTGACTAAAGGATGATATACTGAAATTTAGTAATATTAAACTTCACTATTTTTTCTAATATTGATTTTCACTACCAAAGACATCCAAAAGATTATATACTGTATATGTGTGTGTGTCTCTTAGCACCAGAGAGTGCTTTTGTGCATGATGAATGCTTTGGATGGATCACGATCTAGTCAAACCTCCTCCAAGCTGAATTCTTCACTTTGCCTTTGCAGATGAGAAATGAGTGAAGCCAATATGTAACTTATCTGGCTTATATGTGCAAAAACGGAGCCCTGCCAGAGATCACTCTGGGCTTTGTTTCTCAACTCAAATATGCAACTGGTCTCCCTATAGATATCCTTTATGGTCATCTATGCTGTCCCTATTTAGAAAATTTAGACAAAAGAAAATGCATTTCTCTCCATTACCATAATCTGCACAAATCTACAATTGTCCATTTCAATTTTGTCCTCCTCCCATTTTACAGATAGAATAATCCCTAGTCTTTTATACAATGTGTTCTACTCATATGAGATCTCACTGAGCACATTATACCTTTTTGTTGTCCATGTCAGCAATTACCCTGGTGGTGCAGGAGGGTAATGCCACGGTGGCCAGGAGCTCTGGTGGAGCAGTGGTTAGAATGCAATATTGCAGGCTAACTCTGCCCACAGCCAGGAGTTCGATCCTGACCGATCAATATTGACTCAGCCTTCCATCCTTGCGAGGTTGGTAAAAGGAGGACCTCAGGTGGTTGGGGGCAATATGCTGACTCTGTAAACTGCTTAGAGAGTGCTATAAAGCACTATGGAGCGGTATATATGTCTAAGTGCTATTGCTATTGCTATTGCTACCCGCCTACCTTAATATACAGCAGTCATACTTCATTTTCAAGAAGTAATATCTAAAATAATATTTAATCATTTCTAGCATAAGTTAGTCCCAATAGCCACTGCCAACTGAGTGGTGTATAATTTTGAGTGGGAAGGTCAAATCTTTTGCAAAGCTACATCTGGGTCCCCAATTAATAACTGAGATAAAAACAGACCAGACTTTATAATGTCTGCAATATGCATATGAGATAGGGAAAGGGAATGAGGGAGGGCCAAGAAAATACCCATTTCCAGGAAGTGGCATGGCTCTTATCAATGCCTTTGACTTGGTCCCAAGAGTGAAATTAAAGTAGTTCTTGAGATATACCACGTAGTTAGAAAGCAGCAGCAACGTTTCCCAGAAACTCTGTTCATTTCATTACCAGATTTCTTATTCATGAAGTTGCTCCTAATTGCATTAGCATGAATGTATATTATACTTATTGACGATAATACTAGATGAAAAGTAATTATATTAGTGATTTCACTGTATTAGCAAAAGGATGTTAATCTATGTTATAACAA
Organism: Diadophis punctatus similis; assembly: GCA_023053685.1. Classification (NCBI taxonomy): domain Eukaryota; kingdom Metazoa; phylum Chordata; class Lepidosauria; order Squamata; family Dipsadidae; genus Diadophis; species Diadophis punctatus. The sequence continues at coordinate 130,735,037 of JALIGW010000001.1, read as the reverse complement.
AAAGGGAGTGAAAGGGAAAGGGATAAGTCGCCCCTTCCGTTTCTCATTGTATTCTCTGCAATCAGAATTTAGATTACCAATTTCTGGAGGGCAAGAGTCTATCAGTTTTGCTGATGAGACTGGGTTTAGGGGTATAAAACACTGATAACATTGATTAAATAAAGGACCAATCCAGATAAATGCTACTACAACCCTTAAATCATAATAATAAATGTAAAGTACCTTGAATCAAATTGAACTGATGGGGACTACATGAGTGTAGACATCATTTTTTTCAAGGGGTGTGAAGGTTTGCCTTATTTTCTTCTGGATTCCCCCCCCCCCCAACTTCTCAGACTAGTGTACAGCCCTGGGGTTTCCTGATGTCATCCCATTCAAGTACTAACCAGGCAGATCTAGTCTAGCTTAGCTCTTTCAAGACTAGCCAAGATTGGGTAGGCATTGGTGCCTACTATGTCAACACAAAAGCTAAATGAATTCGGAGCTTATCTAAATCTCTTTTACTGAAGTGAAACAGAGTTTCAATCATTTGTACCTTATCCAAGATGCTTAAGTGATATTCTTGGCTTAGAAGTAGCATGACTTGCATGCAATAATGACCACTGTTTATTTGTTTACTTTCATATAGACATAAGAATTTGCAGAGAAAGTCAATAAACTTGTAAACTTGGTGTCTGGACAGACAGAGAGACAAAGACACACACACACACACACACACAGAGAGAGAGAGAGAGAGAGAGAGAGAGAGAGAGACAGACAGACAGACAGACAGACAGACAGACAGACAGACAGACAGACAGACAGACAGACAGACAGACAGACAGCATTTTTACTTTAGAGTTCTTTGAGCATAGCTCATACACCTAACTTTAAGGCTTGCTTTACTTTTCTAACACTTTAGATTTACGACGGCTAATTATAATGAGAAAATCATCCAACCTTTTTGCTTTTGAGAGGAAGAATCAAAGTGTTTAAATAGCGCCAAGACATACGAGCAAATAAATCCTGCCAAATAGCAGAGCAACAAATGCAAAATGCAACAAATGTGTGGAGAAGCAGAAATCTGATTTGCTTTGTGGCCTATTCTTCAGGTCAGAGCAATTCTTCAGCAGATTAATGTCCAACATTTCAGAAGCAGAAAGGTACTGTCTTCCATACCAATATGTACTTAGGTGAATGGGACTTATGACTTTGTGTTCCTTTTCCCAGTACAAAATCCATGGCTGCTTCTACACGGCACTTCTAGGACTGACCATGAAACTTCACAAGATCGGTGATGGCCAAAGCAATTGCAGAAGTGGTGTAAAGGAGAAGCAGACTCGCGCAAGAACTCTTCAGTACTATGAGCACACAGGATATTCTTCCCGTGGAGAGAAAAAAAGCTAAACAGCCTCAGTTGCTTCATACATTACAGGTAGTCCTCGACTTACAACCATCATGGAGCCTATCCATCGCAGCTGCAAGTTGGTAAATAGTGGTAAAGTGGTACAGTGGTAAAACCAACTTTACAAGCTTTTTTTGTAGTGGTCATTAGGTTACATTAGGCCATGTGGTGGCCGTAATGTGATTGTGAAGGTTGTTAAATGAACCACTGGGCACTTTAAGCGACAGGTCATAAGATGAGGACTACCTGCAGTTGAATATTTTCTGGCAAATGCTTGTTGGAGACATGCCACTCTAGATATATTGGGAGTGAAAAACCCACTCTCTGTGGCATACATGCTGACATTCATATAAGTCTCTAAAAGGAGAAACCTTAATTGATAAGTTTTCTTCAAAATTCTAGTAGACAATACTATACATATTATTCAAATGTAAGGCCAACTATATGGGAAACTAACTTTTCCTCTTAGTTCCTTCCAGATTGCCTCGATTTAAATAAATTATGCCTGAGCAAAACTTCTACCTCTTTGATTTATGATCCTACCACAGTGAAGAAAAAGTATTGTAAAGTAATCTCTGCTGCCAATATTCCAATACTATCTCAATGCAGCTGATTCTTCCCTGCCATTTTCTATCGATATAAGCCCCATTATCGTATGTTTGTATATGATAAATTAACCATGCCATGTAAGAATTATTGCAATGCTTAATTACTGGCTTTGGGGTATATTTGTGGGGGAAATATCCATTCTCGCCTTACATACTGTAGATCTCGTTAAGAGTAAAAGTGTTCGAATACTAAATTTTGCTGGTGCATTAAAGGAACAACATTTCAACCGCTAATTCCCAGCAGGCAAAGAAATGGGGATTAAATCAGTAATTTACCTGAGTTGGGAGACAGGAAAACTGGGACTGTCCTGGTAACAAGGGAGAGAATAAAGCATACAAAAGCCCTATTTTGATGATGCAAAGGTTTGGATTTCAGATCTTTATTGTTACGTACATTGTCAGTATTATATTAGCACCATAGTATGAAATACTGGTAATTGCAATGAAATTATTACTGGGGACAGAAGGAAGCCAGAAACCTAAGTCCAAATTAAAATCAATAGCAGAGTAGTTTGAAGTGCAATTGAATATCAGGCCTTTGAAGCTGAATTATTATTATTTTCCCTCTGAAGTGGAGTCCTTTTTTTATGAAGCACAAACTATAAAGTCACTACCTCATTGCAAAATGGCACTGCATTTAAATAATACTTTTTAAACCCGAGCGCTCGCCTCACTTCCTTCATTTTTATATCTCCATTAACGTGGCACAAGCAAAATACCATTTTGCATGAAATACGTTTATCCAGACTCTATTTAAATTGGAGCAAGCATGATGAAACAGTGTTCTTTTTACGTATTCCTAATCAAAATGAACTTTAATTAAAACTAAAGCTGTAACAACTGAGCCTCCGGGCAAGCATCACTACCTTTCAGAAATAATTTCTAACATGCTGTTGATGACAGTACCTAAAGTATTGAGTGTATTTGGTGTGTGTGTGTGTGTGTGTGTGTGTGTGTGTGTGTGTTTATACTTATTGGAAAGTTTACTTTGGGCTCAAAAGGACTAAATCTGCTGCTAGAGAATAACCCATGGCAGATCTCTATCTTAAATCATGTTTATATCTTGTTAATTTGAATAAACAAGCAAGCAAATCTGATAGAACGATAGTGATCCAGTAACAACTAAGAAGCTCCATTATTGGATCTCAACTTTCATTTTGAATTGACGCAACATCCCACTTCATATTGCATTGAGGAATCGTTATTCTCTTTGGGCCAGATTCTCCCCGTCAGTTTACACTGTGCATTTCTTTGGTATGATGTTCAGTTGTTGTTATGGAGTACATTGTTATATTTGTTATTTTCCTTCTGATTGATGAACTATTTTGCAATTTGTCATTTTATTGAGAGTGTTTTATGATGCTTTATCTTATAAACTGCCAGGAAAGATTTGGCAGAATACAAATTGAAACAACAACAACAACTTTACAACTTTGGGACAGCAGATTTTATAAAGATTATCACAGAAGAACTTTAGTCTGGGACCCTGCCTAGCAAAATGGACAGAATATACAGCTGGTTCTCTTATTTGAAGCAAGGAAATAATGCACAGTTCAATATAAGGAGCATATCTTTGTTATATGTCATTCACATGCTAAGATTTCAGTCCAGGGTTTAAATCAGATTAATTCTCCCACTGATACAACTGATTTGAATATATTATCAAGTTAATAAAGAACTCTTGGCTTGCTTCTTTTTCTTCCAAAGGATTGTCTATCAATAAAGTCTTATTGAGCCTTCAATCATTGCATTTGTCTAATCACATCAGGGGGAAAGTTCTCTGAATGGTATATACACCCACTTTTCCTTATACTCTCAGAACGGAGATAAACAAATGTTATATATTATGTCATGGGGATGTTTGGGTTTATTTCTTTATTTATTGGATTCTTATCCCAGCTTTATTATTTTATAAATAACTCAAGGAGATGAACATATCTAATATACCTTCCTCCTTCTATTTTCCCTACAACCATAACTCTGTGATGTGGGTTGGGCACTGTGAGAGTGACCGGCTCACGGCCACTCAGCTGACTTTCATTGTTAAAGCGGGAGTAGAACTCACAGTTTCCTGATTTCTAGGCCAGCACCTCCACCACTACACCAAACTGGCTCTTGTGACTTTACATGACTTCTACTCATGCCTCTTCCCTAATGGTCCAATTTTAACACTTGCTACATGGCATGACATTTATAATTCAAGTTGTTCAGATTCCAAATCATACAAATAGCCTACCTATGCGGAGGACATTCTCCAGGCCTTGTTCCTCCAGCAAAGATGGGTGAAACCACTAAGGACAGTTCTATTTTTTTCTAGCTGAACAACTGAAAAAAGCCATAGGCATTTTCATAGGCAAAAATACAATATATCTTAAGTGCTGCTTCTTATAGATCACTCTTGCAGAGGCTATACTTACAATCGCAATGCTTATTCATATATAAATATAATGGAAATTAGAGAGGCTTATACTTATATCACTAACTCCAGATATGTTCACTATTTTTGCCCTTTTTAAAAGTCCACCTGCTTCTCATTCCTACAATTAGAATTGCATGATGGCCTTCAACATAAATGTACCTTTCTATTTATATTGCATAAAAGCATCTTATGAGTTCAGTAAAGCCCACCTAAACACTATTTCATATATAATTTGGCAATTAAGTAGGACTTCTCTATCTGAGCTACAGATACCCAGACAGCAACTATGGTAAATGGTGGCAACAAGAACCAATTTGATGCCATCAAATGGTCATCCAGATTTTTGCATGCCAAATATGGCAGTCCTAAATATTCCCAGGGTTGCTACAAGATATGCTTAAGTCAGGCTGTCTGAAAGCATAAATCTTGCAAATATGCATTACATTTTTCAAAATAGACATTCAGTTAAGCATATTAAATGCACATCTGAAATATTTGTAATATTATATGATACTTGTTTAAACCTGGAGATTTCTTTGTTAATTAGGAAAGTTTATATTTCCTTTACTATCTTTTATCCATGTCTTAGTAGGGTTTGAGCCTGGGCAGTTATTTTTTTAACTCTTTAGTGCCTGTCTTGAGCTTGCTATCATCCCTCTTGCTCTAATAGTTTGGACACCTGAATATACTCTATTTAACACTACTTCTTTAACAGAATTCTATCATATGTATTTGTGCTTGCCATGATGCAGTGTGTCTAGGTTGTGGGGTCTAATTGTTTTGCCTCACCATTTCTCTCTCATATGACTTGTTGCGTCCCCTCAGGGCGCCGGTTTACCTCAGGACTGTTCCTGATTGACCAGAGAGGGAGCTGTTTGAAGTGGGAGTTTGAAGGCTTCCTATTGGCTGCCGCGTCTGACAGCCGGCTATAAAAGAGCTGAGGCGCGGGTTGCTTTCTACAACGTTGTTGCTGGTTGTTCAAGCTGTTGTTCTGTTAAGCCTTAATAAAGGCTTTGTTGGCTTTTGATTCATCTTGCCTCAGTTCTTGTGTCCTCACCCCGTGTGGACATTTCATGACTGACCTTGTCTGGTCTCAAAAGCTAAGCAGCACCAGACATGGATTAGCACTTATATGGGAGTTCTTCAGGAGATATATATCCTAGAAGAAGATTACAGCAAGCCACATCTATCCAGTTGCCAGAAGAATGGCATGAAGCTACCTATGAAGTTTCCATAGAGTTCAACTTGGAGAAATCATCTAACTTAGTTGTATTGTGCCTTTAAATTGGAGAGTCAAACATGAATTTTGCTTCTTTATTTATTTATTCCCAAAGAAGCAGCCAGGGGTGAAAGCTTTATCAGAGCCATGTACAGTATTATTAAGCTAATATTTGTTCTACTCTTAAATGGTTAAATAGAATTTTGAATAACATAATATGAAAGAAAGTTGGTTAAATCCAATAAGCACAGATGGAATTAAAAGACTTTAAAAAATCTTTATGACAGTATTGCAATGGTCATTAATCATATTTTAATTAAATGTTTCCCGGATAAAAGTCTGACTCATTAAGCCACCCACAGATCACTTAACGTGAGAGTCCACCAGCAGTATTTCAGCTAATATAGTTGCATGTACTTGAGTCAATCGAACAGCAAACAGCAGTTTTATCACAAAAGGGGAATTTTCTGTTCTGATCTGTCCTTTAAAAAAGTATCGTCTAAAATTATATCTGCCAATCTACATTAGCTTTAAATAGATTAAATGTATTAGTTTAAGTGAGCACTCTAAAAATAATTAAACTGTTAGTATGCTAATGAAACTTTGCAGAGCACCGACTGACTCCAAAAATACATAATTCAATACAGTTGAGGCTGTTTAAGGCAGGAGCTTGGTACCCATTTACTTTTAGAAGGACACACAGACACACACATGCACATCCCAATAGCCTGGACCACACTAAAGGCTGCCCAAGTGACATCCAATTATACACCAGTTCCCCTTCTTTTGTCTTCGTTGTAAGTCATTCAGTTGTGTCCGACTCTTGGCCACTCTATGGATCAGTACTCTCCATGCCCCTCTGTCTTACACAGCCGCCTTCAGATCTGCCATGGTCATCCTTGTGTTGTCCTTTATAGTGTCCAGCCAGCAGGTACGAAGTCAGCCCCTTTTACTACTGATCATTCCCAGCACTATTGACTTTTTGAGTGAGTCAGCTCACATGACATATCCAAAGTATGGCAGCCTCTGTTTGGCGATCTTGGATTCAAGTGATATTTTGTTGAGGTTCAGTCTAGGACTTGTTTGTTATTTTTGCAGTCCATGGGATGTGTAATAGTCACCTCCAGCACCACAATTCAAAGGCATCCATCCTTCCTGATTTCTTCCCAATTCAGCAACACTCACACTCACACAAACACAAACACATTTATTCTCCAAGCAGCCAATCCTACCCTAGAGCTACTGATTCAAAGGATATGCATGAATCTGAATCTGGATAACTATAAACACAGGACTTCAAGTAAAGAAAGTCAGAACTATCACCAAAGCTATGTCACCATTTTCAAACTTGGGCAAATGAGCAGAGGTCCATTAATAATCTGAATGCTTTTTATACACTGTATACCATCAATTTTACCTGCCTTCCTAGTGGGGAATACTGCTTTGAAATAGATGGAAGTCTTCAGAAACAAAGCCATTCTAGGAATATGAGTGTCTCAATGATCTCACCATGAGAAACATAATATAATCCAAGTAAGGAAAGGCTCAAATGTCAAAGGGTCAGCCTAAAAAGCCTTTCAATAAAATGTTACATAAGTTACATCAGAAGGGCATCTCTTCTGACAGCTCCAACTTCTTAACCACAAATGGAAAGCTATTGCCCTAGTGGAGCCCCTGCCCACCCACATAGTAAGTAGGGTTCAATCCTAAATTTGTTTATTATGACAGCTTACCTGTACAATCACAATCTTCTCCCATGTTTTTCTTCCACAGAGGGCCTGTAACTGATTATAAAAAAAAATAATCAGAAAAACGCAACAGAGTGATCAATGCCTAGAATGCACTACCTGACTCTGTGGTTTCTTCCCCAAACCCCAAAAACTTTAACCTTAGACTGACTACAGTCGACCTCTCCCCATTCCTAAGAGGTCTGTAAGGGGCGTGCATAAGTGCACCACTGTGCCTACCGCCCCTGTCCTACTGTCCTATTGTCCTCTTTTATCGTTACTTTTTACTTATGTTTATACAAACTACTACTATCCTATACATGTTTGACAAATAAATAAATAAATAAATAAATAAATAAATAAATAAAAATAAATAAATAAATAAATAAATAAATAAAAATAAATAATAAATAATAAATAAATAAATAAATAAATAAATAAATAAATAAATAAATAAATAAATAAATAAATATACAAAAATGTGCTTCATAAAATGACTTTTTGCCCTTAAGAAAATTGCTATCAAAAGTGATTGGGCAACATATAGAGAAGAATAATCTTCAGGAGAATAATCTTCAGGAGACATCTTTTCTTGTATTTATTTTTATTTTATTTTTCCTTTTTATTAGGTACAATGGCTTTCTTGCTAGTTGACCTCACTAACCTATGGAATTAGTTTCTCCCATGCAGATTTTTTTTTACAACGTTGTTATTAAAGAAAGAGCCAGCTGTGATACAATTCGCCGTCTGGGAAATATAATAACACATAAGCACAGAGGAGAAACTCAGGATAATTGTGTTATTGTTACTTGCTGGTCCAGCTTAACTGTTGACTATCCATTTACTGGTGAGTGTCAGAATATGGTCATTTCTCAACGGCTTATAAAAAGACCTTTTACTTTGAAACGGGTCACTTTGAACAGTTTTAATGCAAAAGAGGCGGAAAAAGGAAGAACTTTAAAAATAGCTGCTATTGAAGGTTTTATAGTCAGAACTACAAACAGAGGAAATACATTTAAACCCCTCTATCCTTGCAATCTATCTGGCAATAGGAATAAACTCTTTTCAAGTAGAGTAGAGCCTTAAAATACTTTCACTTTTCTGCGTCTCCATTTTTTCAGATAAAACCTTTATGGAGTTTTTAAAAAAAATCCAAGCAAAATGAAACATCCAACTTTAAAAGGATGCTTTCCATGTTTTGAGTTTGTATCCTGTCTCAGGGGCTTGAGTCAAATTCAAATTCAAATTCAAACCTTTATTGTCAGAGTACAATGTGTATACAATGAGATTGGCTGAGCCTCCCTTCGTGCACACACCCCAACCCAATACAACTCACAGTGAAAGACAAAAAATCCCTGACCCAGTGAATCCTACTAACAAACACACAACCCTACTGCCCCATGTGAACTTATTGCACATCGCGCCGGCCCCGCAAGTCAATCGTACTATGTTGTTGTAAAGTTATTTTCCATTCAGAAGTCTGACAGTCCACGGATAAAAACTGTTCTTCAGCCTGCCTATGCTTCTATATCTCCTTCCCAATGGCAGGAGAATAAAGAAGTGCTGACCAGGGTGTGAGGCAACACCTTTTGGAATGCAAGAACCATGAGTTGAAGATGGAAAACATGGGGGGTGGGATGTATTTGAAGGGGGCTGGGGATGTTTCAATTCTTTGAGGTAGACCAGACAAGGAATCCAAAATCATGTAGTACCACTAGAAGAGAATATTTGTAGCTCAGGGATGAACTGTGGGGTCCTTGATGCACTCTGAGCTTGGTGATTTTCATGCAGACGTTTTACTACCAAATCAGGCAACATCATCAATGCTAGAAAGAAGTAGGATTTGCTGATATTTTTATACAAGTGACTTCCCCTGTCAGTGTCATGTAGGCTAACACCACTGTGATTTAAAGGTGACAATAACAGAATCTTGTAAGTCTGAATTCACTTCCCCTCTCCTTCCCTTTAGCTTCATGACAAGTAGGGAAAGGTCTGTTTAATATGCTTCTTGAGGTTGTAGACTCAAAAACTAATTTATACTTAGTTGGACGCTTGGACTACTGCAACGCGCTCTACATGGGGCTACCCTTGAAGAGTATCCGGAGACTTCAGCTGGTGCAAAATGCGGCTGCGCGTGCTGTGGTGGGTGTGCCAAGGTACACCCACGTGACACCTATACTCCGCCAGCTGCATTGGTTGCCCATCGGTCTCCGGGTCCAATTCAAGGTGTTGATCACCATCTTTAAAGCCCTTCATGGCTTAGGACCAGGTTATCTCCGGGACCGCATTCTGCCTCACACTTCCCTCCGACCGGTTAGGGCCCACAGAGTTGGCCTCCTCCAGGTCCCGTCGGCCAAGCAATGCTGCCTGGCGGGCCCTAGGGGGAGAGCCTTTTCTGTGGCAGGCCCCGCGCTCTGGAACCAACTTCCCCAAGAGACCCGAACTATCCCCACTCTGCTGGCCTTCTGAAAAGCTGTCAAGTTATGGCTTTTCCTGTAGGCTGGGGGTAGAGCTTAATCCACTCGAGCTCACCCCCAAGTATGTATGGTTGTTGAATGAGTATTGGATGATTTTAAATATTGTGTTTTTAATTTTTATATCTGTTTTTTAAATGTAATATTTATGAATTGGTGTCTTGTATTTTCTCTGTTGTACGCCACCCTGAGTCCTTCGGGAGTTGGGCGGCATATAAGAACACCATAATAAATAAATAAATAAATAAATAAATAAATAAATAAATAAATAAATAAATAAATAAATAAATAAATAAATAAATAAATAAATAAATAAATAATTTGCAGAATTTTTGTCCTGCTCCTTAATATCTGCTTCTCTATTGCTTTAACTATTCTGAAATTTGTTGACCAAGAAATCTATTTATGCTTGGTTATTTTCTTTAAATTTTAAACCAAATGGGTAGTGGTCTGGGGCAGAATTTGGGAGAGTCTTATCTGAGATGCTTAACTGCCCTGGACTCAGATTTGTTTTATCTGACCATTCTTTTGGTAGTAGTTCTTCCTCCTGGTCTTCAAGGTCATTCCTTCTACCCATTACAGAGTGGGAGGAGAATGGCATCCTCTATTTCTGCATTCGGGAAGTGGGAAGTGGTCCTTATTGGCAGTGTGCCAAGGGAAAAAGCTTGGATCTTCCCCAAGGTTCTTAATGAATAGTAGATTGCATCACCAATGGGACAGGGTGGCACAACAGCTTAATTACTCTGGAACTGCTGGCCAGAAATAGTCTGCACTCCAGTGGTTCCAGCCCAACTCCACGAGATGGAGTGAGCTCTCCTTACTCGATCCCCAGCCCCTGCCCACCTAGCAGTTTCAAAGCATGCAATATTGCAAGTAGATAAACGGGTACCACTTCAGCAGGGAAAAACCTAGCTGCATTTGTATGTGCAGAGAGAGGAAGCCAGCACTGGACCTGGCTGGATGTGAGGCATCATGACAGGAGGTGAGGCAAAACAGGTGGAGGAGTCCGGAAGAGCCAGAAACCCTAGTGCCGCTAGTTAGCTGGTGTAAAACAACCGGTAGTTCACACCCTGTGGTGCATCAAGGATAGGTGTGTAAGTGCTGAACAGAATGAACTAGCATTCTAGGCTTTCAGGACTGCATTGTTTGTCTAGCATGTGTAGATTTCCCTGACATTGTATGTCAAATGCTAAATAAATAATAAGCATCAACAAATTAGAAGTCACTAAGTCGGTCTCTTTGTTATCTCCAACACATTTCAAAGGGAAGTGTTTGTAGTTTGGTGCCTAGTTTTTCTGCTGAAACCAAAAGTCAGAGAAATGGTACCAGAAAAAAAAAAGCATACATACCTGCTGAGGGATCAAGAATCTTTCTTCCTCACCGATTTCATGTTTATAGCTCAAGATGCTGCAGAGGAATTACTCCATCGTTGCTCAATTGACAGGAACATTCATGAAAACCACAAATCTCGTCCTTGACCTATGCTTTCCTTATCTTGCAGCTAGCCAAGATCTACCTTTGTGTAGCTTTCAAAAAACAAAAGATCTGGGCAATATCACAGGGTAAATGTAAGCTTTGCAATATGTGACATATGCCATGGCATAGGATTAAGCCATAATAGTATTTAAATCAGAGCAAAGAATGCTTCCTTAAAAGTTGATAATTGTATATCCTGCTTTTTGGCAATGAGTAAGACTCGGCTGTAAACTTTCAACACATGTTGTTGATTTATTGGCTTTTTTTCTTTAGCTGACTCAGATAAATCATCCTCAATGGGTGTGTTTTTTGTTTCCAAATGGCATTGCAACAGTTAGGTATTTTCCCTTCCTGCTCAATCCCACAAACAGCTGCTGGCATGGTTCCATGCAAATGCATCTGTAAATAGTCATTGCCAACTTTAAAATGTATAAGCCCCGAAATTAGATCAGAAGGACAGCGGAAGCACATATGATACCTAAATATATTAGTAAAGCAAAAGTGTGCTCTTCCATGAATGTCAGGGGAGTATTTACAATAGGCTCTTTAAACAAATTGTTTTTTCAGTGAACAGCAAATCAATGACCCCAAACAGCTCAAGCCATTACTATCTAGTTTGAAAGTGGGATGACATGGCACAATGCTTCATTGCTAAAGAATTATAGTGTAAAAAAATTAGTCCTTCTAATCAAATACCCACATGACACGAGCTGAAGATTCTTGACAGGGTTTGCAGGCAGTGGCAGTGTTGCTGTCTGTGTTGACAAAAAAAAATAAGGCTTCACAAAGGAAACTGATTATTGATCCTCTTTGACTGAGTCTCTAATGGGCGGATGAAAATCATGGATGATCTGATTGCCATGGGAGTTACAATTATGGAATGGCAAAGCAGGCCCTCTTGGCAACACAAGGTTCCTCCTCTGGTAACCCATAGGTAGATCTAGGTATGGAGATGTGCTGTGGTTGGTCTGCCCAATGACCTTCTCATTTTTCCCACCCAGTTGGCATCACCACCAGTTAGGTACCTTACTCTCAGAGGTGCATGTCTGTGTAAATGCAGAATCTTCATCAGCGGAAAACCAGAGAGCTTGATTTTTAAATCTAGTGATTTAGGATTCTGCTCTGTAGTACAACCTCAGTGAACATCCAAGAGGCTCACTGTCAGGGGTGGGTTCCACTTACCTTTGCCACCGGTTCGCATTGCGACATTACGCGTGCGCGCGCGCTCGATCCGCTCGCGCGCATGCGTGCATCCCTTCATGCAATTCTGCTTCCACGCATGCTCAGTAGCTATAATAAGCCTGAAACACAGCTGAGGAGCTGATCAGCTGTTCTTCGGGCAAAGGAATAAAGGTAAGTATAAACCCGGGGGCGGGCGGGAGGGCCCTTTTTCAAGCAGCAGCAGAGGAAAAAACTTCCAAACAGTAAAAAAATTCTGAAAAAATTCTGAAAAAAAGATGGTGGCGCCCACCAACCGGCACCGACCGAACCAGATTTGTGACGCCATCGTGACGTCACCAGCGGGTCACTACCGGTTCGGGTGATCAGGTCCGAACCAGCAGGAACCCACCCCTGGTTCAAGCTAGTAGAAAACAATAGAGCTAGGATTCAGAAGAATGAAACCCTTCCACTTTTTTTAAAAAAATAAGAGAAATGAAGATGTCATTAGCCACTTTCTCTAGGTGTCCCTGTTTTCTTTGAGCTTAGCTATGAATTGTGGCAAGTATATATTTTTCCCCCAGCATCAATATATTTTTGTGAAATGTTGCTTTGCAACAGAAATTTGAAAGCTTTGTTTTCTTGAATTGATTATTAAGATTGATTCCTTTGACAAGCTTTGGTGTGTAGAATTTGCATCTGTTTTATCTATGCTGCATGGAAAACATCTTTTGCATATTTTCCAAACATTATGACTTAAGCTAATTTTTTTAAAAAGCTTGATGCTTCAAACTTCAATGAAATTTTGATGACAGTATGGCATCTCCCCCCGCCCTTCTGTCAAAGACTGCCTGATCAAGTCCCTGTTGTTTTCTTGGTCAGGTTTTTCAGAAATGGTTTGCCATTGCCTCTTTCCTAGGGCTGAAAGAAAGTGACTGGCCCAAGGTAAAGTTTGTTGCAAAAATCAAAACCAGAAGCACACACAGATGATTGATTCAGCTGGATTCATTAACTTCTTTATAAACATAGTAACATATGAATTTACAATACCATTAGCAGAGTTCTTCTTCAAGCAGTTACAGACAGCAGAGAACAGTTAGTTTCATTTCAGCAGAGTAGTACAGAGAGGACAGAGAACAGAATGGAGACTGAGCCACGCCCAGCCTTAAGCTAAAGTTTCAATTTCGATTCTCTGCACAGACTCAGAAGTGTTTAGCTCTCATTGGCTGACTTAGTTGCTATGCCTATTCATTGGCTGACCTTGTTAACATGGGTTCTCCCAGTTCATGAATATCTTAACACAAGGTAATCTGGCCAACTTTATGCCCAAAATGGAACTAGAACTCACAGTTTCCTGGTTTCTTGTTTGTTTCTTTGTTTCTTTGTAAAATGTATTGGCCACCCATCTTACCTCAAGGTAACTTTGGGCAATTTATAATATTTATGTCTTAACCCACTACACCAAATTGGCTCTCTATGTTGATCTTACATTTATATTAATTGTGAGATTGTAGGAACACTTGTAGTCTGTGCATATGAATGTATCCATGCGTACACTACTAAGTGAGTAAGAATAAGTCCTATCAATAGAAGAAATTATTTGTAGCTCAAGAGTGAACTGTGGAATCCTTAGTGTTCTCTGAGCTTGGCTGTTATTTTGCAGACATTTCATGCACTGATGATGTTACATAGTAAGGTAATTAAACATCTGTAAGAAAAAAATCTCAGAGACTACCAAGGACCCCACAGTGAGTCCCATTTTTTAAATTGTCCAGCAATCTGCAGTTTCCCAGGTCATATCTGGAGGAGTAAAGGAGAAAAGGGATGGATGAGACAGTTAGATAGTGTCATCATCTCAATGAACATGAATTTGGGCGAACTCTGGGAGATAGTGGAAGACAAGGTGGCCTGGCGTGTTATGGTCCATGGGGGTCACAAAAAACAGACATGACTTAGCTACCGAACAACAAATTCAAAAAAACTAACCTAGAATAATGAAGTTCATAATTACCTCCAAAACAAAATTTAAAGATTTTTTAAAGCATCTTGATAATATATTAGAAAACCATAATCTCTTTCAAAAGGGCAAAAAACATTTGGAAACTTGGAAGATGCATTTCAACCCAGCAGTAGCCCAATTCAAGTTCTATATTTGCATGGAGATCTCCACATGTGGACAATAAACAGCCCCATCTCTTCTCTGAATCATGATATTAAGGTCACCAATGAGTCAATGTCTGCATGTACAGGCATGTGGTCTGCAGTGGTAAGATAGACATGAAGCCTTTCACATGATTATGCAAAACTCCTTCTCACTTAGAAATCTTTCACTCTATGTGAAGGCTCACTACTTCAGACAATCACACAGTACACATATACAACTGATTCACAACTGGAAATGCAGTGGAGGGAAGATGTCTGTGCAGGGGTGGGATTCAAAAATTTTAGCAACCAGTTCTCTGCCTTGTTGCTGGGTGGGTGTGGCCATGATTGGCATGGCCTATTCGGCCTCCTGCACCTCCCCAGGCTCCGGAAGCTTTCTTCGAGCCTCCGGGAGGGTGAAAATGTCCTCCCCCGGGCTCCGGAGACCCTCCGGAGGCTGGAAACGGGCCCATTTCCAGACTTCCAGAACTTCTGGAAGACCGGTTTTTTGCCCTCCCCAGGCTCCAGAGGCTTTTCTTGAGCCTCCGGGAGGGCGAAAACGGCCTCCTCCGAGCTCTGGAGGCCTTCCGGAGGCCAGAAACGGGCCCATTTCCAGACTTCTGGAGCTTTCAGGAGGCCCGATTTTCACCCTCCCAGAGCCTCTGTGCGGGCCCTGCATTTACCTGGCATCCAAAATGCGCCACGTGGAGACTCGTGGCAGGGAAGGGGTGGGTGGGGCGAGGCCAGCCAGTCCTTGCAACTACCAGTTCGGCAAACCGGATGAAAAATTAGCATCCGGTTCACCCAAACCAGTCCGAACTGGCTGAATCCCACCCCTGTGTCTTTGCCCTCCACAGCCCAGAGTAAAAAATATCAGGGATCACCACAGATGGCATCATTGGTGGTGCACAGCCCAGCCCACTATTGATGTACAATATCTGCTAGGGTACCCAAAGATTCTGAATATTCTGTCACAAGGCTGATCATGCATGTGGAGTTGGCTTGTGAGAAGTTTACTTGCGAGCATACATGTTTCAGGAGGCAGAGCACTGGTATGTGCTAGTGCATGGATACATAAGCAGGCTTAAACTGGAAAGCAAACTCTTGCCTGTAGAAGTCCAAAGCCAAATCAGAGCCAAAGTAAATGTGGACCAGGAACAATCAAAAGATCCAAATGTTATGGAAATGTAACCAACCCTGGAGTGAAAAGTCAAACTTGATGCTATCAATGGGAAGAGTTAAGGATGAGCAATGTTAAGTAGGACAGACTGAGACAAAATGAATGGCTCAAAGTCACCACTGAATTTCCATGGCTAAGGATGGACCTGAAGCTGGTTCTCCAAAGTCCAAACCCTTCATGTCTGCTTTGAACCTCCTTGAGGTGTGGCTATAGGACTGGCAGAGACAACAAAGTTGACTGCACCAAGAATGTACTGTAAATAGTTTTGCGGTTACTTGGAAACCGCTTCTGGATTTTCTGCATAAAAGGGGGGGGGGGTGGGAAATGAAATTTTGACTTTGCATTGTTGCTATAGAAATTACTAGTATTTACTATTTGTTGCAACTCCAAAGTTGATATTATAGCTTCATAATGTTTCTTACTGCATCCCCAAAAAAGTTGAAAGTCACTGTTTCCCCCCCCCCCATTTTTATTTCTTCCCTGGTCACTCTACTTCCTCTATCCCCTTTACTTTCCCCTTTTTCCATTGTCTTTATTTGTATTTTATAGTAAGAAAAAAACTCTTAATAAAAATATATTCAAAACAAGAGACGTGGTTGTGGGGATTTCAGCCCTTCCGAATTTACCACTATCCCACTATTGTTCATTAAAAAAAATGAAGCCTATTGAATCGAGTCCTAGCATATATTCCACTGAACAGACTGAGAACGCTGTCAGGATGACCTTACCAAAAGAGTGTCCAATTGTCACCTTCATTTCATGCAGAGAAAAGCTTAATGGGTGAAATGAGTGAATTATTCTGCTGCTGATTACCGAAAATAAGATAAGCTCTCCTGGAGGAAAGCTATAAAAAGTAGACTGAAGGTCCTAAATGGCACTTGGCTAATTTGGCGGCTTTCATCCACTGTCTCCATTTCCATTATTGATGACACCACCTTGAATAATGTGTTTGTGCAAAGAACTTGCTCCAAACACAGGGAACTCAATTACCCTCTACATTAATATAGCCAGATTATCTCACAGCATTTGACAAGGGTGCAGTGGCCCTAACCATCTGGCTCATCCCTCAAGGATGTCGGCAGGATGTGCATTTGTGGAAGGGAAGGAAGATGCACATTTGAAGGAAAGGCAAAACAAATGCCTGTTTGTCTAAAGCAGTGTTTCTCAAATAGTGGGGCGGGCCCCCTGTGGGGACACGGAGCGATGACATGAGGGCGCGTGTGACCCCGGGGAACATGCATGGTCCCTCTCGATCGATTTCCCCAGACGGGGAGTGTTTTCCCAGTTGCACGCTGCTCCGAGCTCGGAAGAGAAGGCAGCCAGGAGGGGCGGAGCAGCTGCGTGGGTTCTTCTTGTTCTTAGCGGGCGACGCAGTAGCCATGAACGGTGTGGCGAACCTGCTGCTGGACAAGGAGGAGCATCCTCTGCAGCTGGGCGAAAGCTTCGAACGGCACCCTAAAGCCTCCTTCCACACCATTTGCTGTGAGTGCCCGGCAGAGGCGGCGCTTATGGGCCAGGCCGGCGACTCCAAAACATCGGCTTGATTAAGCTGGCCTGGCCCCATGTCAAAAGAGGGTCCTAACCACATGCCTATGCCTGCCTAACTGAAAACAGGCTCCACTGAGTTCAGTGTGACTTACTCCCAGGTAAGTGGGTAGAGCAGCCTTCTCCAGCCAATAGTTTGCTTGCAGCTTATAATAAGTAAAATAATAAATATTAACACTAAAATTCCATTGGGGCCCAGATCAGAGAGTTGGGAGCATGCAAAATGTTTACTTCTTCCTAGGGTGGGACGTAACAGAAAATAATTGAGAAGCACTGGTCTAAAGGAAGACAGTTCAATGAAAGCATTCCTTTATGCAGCCGACTGAAGAGGGTCATTGGACTGGGCAGGATGTACCTAAGCAGGAGCAGAGTGCATTTGGCTAGGCATAGGCCTCTTCTCCCATAACTACTTACGGTATTGCCTTAAGAGCCAAGATGGTCCAGTGGTTAAATGCAGCACTGCAGGCTACTGCTAGTTCAGCAGTTCAGCAGTTCAAATCTCACAGGCTCAAGGTTGACTCAGCCTTCCACCCTTCTGAGGTGGGTAAAATGAGGACCCAGATTGTTGGGGGCAATATGCTGAACTCTGTAAACCGCTTAGAGAGGGCTGTAAAGCACTATGAAGTGGTATATAAGTCTAAATGCTATTGCTATTGCTATAGTGAGCTTTCCTGTCATGTTTCAGTGACATTTGCTTAGGGACTGCTGAATTTATATAATGGGGTTGACCAAAGATTCAGAGGCTATGACTGTAACAGTAACAGAGTTGGAAGGGAACTTGGAGGTCATCTGGTCCAACCCCTTGCTCTCACAGGAGACCTAAACTATTTCTGGTAAGTGGCTGTCCGGTCTCTTCTCTGATGGAGCATCCACAACTTCCACAACACAATTTGTTCCACTGGTTAGTTGTTCTCACTGATATGAATTTTCTCCTTAGGTCTAGGTTCCTTCTCTCCTTGGTAAGTTTCCATCCATTGTTTCTTGTTTCTTGTCCTGCCTTCAGGTGCTATAGTAAATACCGGTAAGTTGGCCTCTCTTCCTTGTGGCAGCCCTTTGGAAGATGCTATCATGTCACCCCTGGTCCTTCTTTTCACTGGACTAGACAAACCCAATTCCTGCAATAGTTCTTTGTATATATGTACATTTGTATATACATTCCTTTATGCAGCCGACTGAAGAGGGTCATTGGACTGGGAAGGATGTACCTAAGCAGGAGCAGAGTGCATTTGGCTAGGCATAGGCCTCTTCTCCCATAACTACTTACGGTATTGCCTTAAGAGCCAAGATGGTCCAGTGGTTAAATGCAGCACTGCAGGCTACTGCTAGTTCAGCAGTTCAGCAGTTCAAATCTCACAGGCTCAAGGTTGACTCAGCCTTCCACCCTTCTGAGGTGGGTAAAATGAGGACCCAGATTGTTGGGGGCAATATGCTGAACTCTGTAAACCGCTTAGAGAGGGCTGTAAAGCACTATGAAGTGGTATATAAGTCTAAATGCTATTGCTATTGCTATAGTGAGCTTTCCTGTCATGTTTCAGTGACATTTGCTTAGGGACTGCTGAATTTATATAATGGGGTTGACCAAAGATTCAGAGGCTATGACTGTAACAGTAACAGAGTTGGAAGGGAACTTGGAGGTCATCTGGTCCAACCCCTTGCTCTCACCAGGAGACCTAAACTATTTCTGGTAAGTGGCTGTCCGGTCTCTTCTCTGATGGGGCATCCACAACTTCCACAACACAATTTGTTCCACTGGTTAGTTGTTCTCACTGATATGAATTTTCTCCTTAGGTCTAGGTTCCTTCTCTCCTTGGTAAGTTTCCATCCATTGTTTCTTGTTTCTTGTCCTGCCTTCAGGTGCTATAGTAAATACCGGTAAGTTGGCCTCTCTTCCTTGTGGCAGCCCTTTGGAAGATGCTATCATGTCACCCCTGGTCCTTCTTTTCACTGGACTAGACAAACCCAATTCCTGCAATAGTTCTTTGTATATATGTACATTTGTATATACATTCCTTTATGCAGCCGACTGAAGAGGGTCATTGGACTGGGAAGGATGTACCTAAGCAGGAGCAGAGTGCATTTGGCTAGGCATAGGCCTCTTCTCCCATAACTACTTACGGTATTGCCTTAAGAGTGAAGATGGTGCAGTGGTTAAATGCAGCACTGCAGGCTACTGCTAGTTCAGCAGTTCAGCTGTTCAAATCTCACAGGCTCAAGGTTGACTCAGCCTTCCACCCTTCTGAGGTGGGTAAAATGAGGACCCAGATTGTTGGGGGCAATATGCTGACTCTGTAAACTGCTTAGAGAGGGCTGTAAAGCACTATGAAGCGGTATATAAGTCTAAGTGCTATTGCTATTGCTATTAGCAGCACTGCAGCTTGGAAACTGAAATTTTATCCCCAAACATCAACCAAGAAATCAGCTCCCGCTATTAGAAAAGGCAGCAAATGGTTATATAATAGGTTGCTGCTGTGGTTTCTTGCATTACCAAGGAAGAGAACTATTCCAAATAAGTTGGCCGTCCTTGAGCCTATCTTTGGGGAAAGGATGCTCTTTTGCAGCAGATATCATATTTTGGCCTGGGTTGGATCCAATCCTGTACTTACTTCCTTGTGAGTTGAATTACGCTGAATCGAGACATTTTATATCTGCTGTTTGGAGGCAAAGAGTCAGCCTCTCTCCCTGTTCCAAAGCTACTTGGATCTTCTCTGCTGGTTCCATGTTCCGTGCAGCTCAGGAAATAGTGTAACTTACACAGCCCTTAGCGTACCCAGTTGCTGCTTTTTATAAACTGCAAACCTTTTATGCCCTTCATGGTTGCATAACAAAGCAGAAATTCACTGGTGTTAGCATGCAATCATGCGAGAATGCACTACTCAGTGAATTCCAGGCTGGTAATAGCTATTAGATACATACAGTATAAACCATCACCAGGAGAGAAAAAAAAATCTGCTAAATATGATATGCAGTAGTGGTGGGTAAGATTCCTCTATTCATCCCAGAAGGAATTTAAATTGATAGAGCATAATGTGATATAAAAAAAAGGACTTAATTAATTTACAGAATTTACTGTTACCAGATGCAGGGATGCTACAAGTTAGCCTGCTTTAAAATGGAACCCAACACATTTGTAGAGAAATTCAGCCACGTCTATTAATCATGATCACGTTTCGGAACTGCTAGCTCAGGAGGAGGGCAAATGATTTGCATACAAAAATCCCAGGCTCATCTTGGGTTAGAAAATCTGAAAATCTAAACAGCTACTCCTAGTCAGCTGCTGGTTTCACTCACATGAGATGGTTTGGTTTCGGCTTTGTGTGGTGTGTGAATCCAACCGTCTTTTGTAAACCGTAGTTTGTGGTTCCATGTAGAAATGTATACAGGTAGTCCTCGACTTATAATGGTTCATTTAGTGACCTTTCAAAGTTACAAAAATGCAGTGAAAAAAGTGACGTATGACCATTTTTCACACCATTGCAGCATTCCAATAGTCACGTGATCAAAATCCAGATGCTGGGCAAGTGATTCGCATTTATGACGGTTGCAGTGTCCAAGGTCATGTGATCATTTTTTATGACTTTCTGGCAAGCAAAGTCCATGGGGAAATCAAGTTCACTTAATAACCAGTTACTAACTTAACAACTTCAGTGAACAACTATGGCATGAAAGGTCATAAAATGAGGCAAAATTCACTTAACAATTATCTCAATTAGCAACAAAAAAATTGGGTTCAATTGTGGTCATAGGTTGAGGACTACCTGTAAGTTGAGGCCTAAACTGTGAAATCAATAGCCCTCCTAAATTTGCACATCTATTGTTATTATTGCCCAACATTATTCTTTGAATATAGGCATGTACTACATAGACATGTATAGAGCCGTGGTGGTGCAGTGGTTAGAATGCAATAGGCTAACTCACTGCTCACTCCAGGAGTTTGATTCTGAGCAGCTCAAGGTTGACTCAACCCTTCCATCCTTCCGAGGTCGGTAAAATGAGGACCCAGATTGTTGGGGACAATATGCTGACTCTGTAAACCGCTTAGAGAGGTTTGTAAAGTACTATGAAGTGGTGTATAAGTCTAAGTGCTATTGCTATGTTACATGCCCCAATGATATCGAAATGCCAGTGCATGCATCAAGCATGCCTATGGACTGGGCTCATGAGGTTGTAGTTTACTTAATTTGGGTGAAGCGATCAGGAGACATATATTACCATTTGCCTCCTTGCTCCTATATATCTATCATTTATTTATTATTTTATTTATTTTATTTTATTTATAGGCCGCCCATATCCCATAGGACTCAGGGTGGCATACAACAGAAGAAAAAACAATCAATAAGACAAAAAATTACAATTTAAAATGAATACAAAAATTAAAACACATCCTCATTCGTACATGGGGAATTGAGCTCTATTTCCCCCCCGCCTGCAGGAAGAGCCATGTTTTCATGGCTTTACGGAAGGCCAGCAGGGTAGGGATAATCCAGATCTCTGGGGAGAGTTGGTTCCAGAGAGACAAAGCTCCCACAGAAAAGGCTCTCCCCTGCGGTCCCACCAACTGGCATTGCTTGGTTGATGGGACCTGGAGGAGATCATCTCTGTGGGACCTAACCAGTCATAGGGAGGTATGCGGTAGGATGCAGTCCCGACAGTAACCTGATTCATCTATAAGTGCCTCCTATTCTCAACACCCATTTGTGGGCCCACAAATCTTGACAATTGCTGTAAATCTGGGGATTTGTTAGGAAGCAGAAAAGGGAACCAAGGAAGCCCCTGATGAATGAGTGGCCATGGGCTCAGATGTTGGATGTAACTCCAGAAGACATCCTAGCACTGGATGAAAAAAAAAGGTACAACTGCTAAAGCCATTCTTTTTGACACAAGAGAGACATAGGAAAATTCTATGCAATTTCTGCATAGAAATTGTAGTGCAATTTCTGCTATGGTAGAAAGATTTTGTTTCAAAGGAAGGGTTGCTAAAAAGCACATCAGCATCCGAGAGAAATATTTCTATGCAGCTGTGCATTTTCTTTCCTTGAAAATTTCAAGTACAACCAATTTCCTATTCTTGAATTAGATCAAGAGGAATACTGTAAATAAGTGGAGCTGAGTAATCATGCCAAAGACTCATATTTTTGTGATTTGTGACTAGGACTAATGACAGAATATCTGGTATCATATTCCAAAGATCTAAGCTAATATTTAACTAGCAAAGTAAAAAAAAAAACCAGAGAACTTTTTAACCAGAATTGTTGGAACCAGCTATTCTTCAACTTTGTGAACTCAATTAATTTCTCCTCCAACCAAAAGTGTAAGAGGATTTGTTTATTTACTTATTAATTTATTTATGAGCCTTTCTGCTCTTTAGATCTACATTCTATATCCTGCGTCCTGCTGTGCCAAAGACATCCAAGGGTTACTGATCTTCATGAATATTGAGACTGGTCCATGTAAGACATGAATAATACATGAGGTGGGAGATCTATGATTAATATCTCCTGTTCTCCTTTAGAACAAAAGTACATGAACTGGGTCTCGAATGCTGCAGCCTTCCTCCAATTCTGTGACTGGATCTCTCAGAGAACTCCCCAAAAGTATGGAATTCAGAATACATTTTTATACGATAGAAGATAAAATTTGTGTACATATAAATTTGAAGGACATGAAAGAAATAGTAAGTAAAAACAAAGACAGGAAGTAAGAAATAGAGGTCTAGTGGAATCATTTTACACTACAATAATTCTCCATATCTTGGTATCTTTGCCAACCTTGCTTACTTTTGCCACATTTTTACAACTCATACATGTTTTTAGTGTTTTTAATTACAGTGGTACCTCGGTACTCATCGATAATTTGTTCTGGAAGACATTACAAATACTAAAACTGACAGGTACCAGGAAAAACCACATGATGTATCATATGATCCACTATTTTGGCCAGAAGATGTTAGCAACCGATGTTAGCAAGTTCTCCCTATACATATTGACTAACAGAAGAAAGATGAGTGCCAGGGCAAAATTTCTGCTTCAGAATGTGTTGAATACCGAATCTGATGAGCTTTGAAGTAGTCAAGTGCCAAGGTATGACTGTGTAGATCAGAAGTCTTCAAACTTGGCAACTTTAAGACTTGTGGACTTCAACTCCCAGAATAGCTGGTGTAAATAATATGCAGGAATATGCTGTGGTTCAATCAAAAGTCAAAAATGTGCTTAGGAACTACACAGAGTGCATGCGCCATGTCCTTAAAGAAAGTGCATCCTTTCCTGGATCCATTTAGTCATTATATAATCCCAGGAAAACATATGTTTTAGTTAAGAAAGTTCCAACAGGATACAACAAGGAACTCTAAAGCAGACATCAAACTATTGTCAGTGGTCCCTTAATTGAAAGACATTTTCCTGGGATCAAGCAGCTATCATGTCAGCTCAAGAAGTATAACTTATTTAAGGAGATGCTGAAAGATGTGGCTTGCATGTCTACATCCAATCTAAAGCAAGTTTGGGGTGTTGGTTTCTAAGCACGACACATTACTAATAACACAATTGTGGTAGAACTCTAATTTTAATTCAGTGTAAATCAGGTCAACTTTAAATTTCTATTCTGGCCCAAACCACTGCTTGGGACTGCCTCTCCCCATTTAATAAATAAATGTACTCTTCCACCAGAAAAGTTGCATATTCCATTCTATAATGTTATTTTCTTCTCCTCCTAGGGAGGAAAAACTGGACATGGGTTAGAACAATAGATTTGAAAAATTTCTTCCAAAAAAATGTACTGATAAGTTAGTTACCATCAGATTAGGTCTCTGGTCAATTGCTTGCATCTCAATCTATGGCTTTTCCAAAACAACCTTGTAATTTTTCTGACTCCATCATCCACTGTCTCCATTTGCCTTCAACTTCTTCTGCTACCCTCAAGATTGCCAAGCAGAGTTTTTTTTTCTTTAGTCCATCATGCACTTACATGCCCCCAATCTGTGAGTTTCTGCTAACCGATTGTTGAATCAAGGGAGGAAGGAGTCTTCATTTGATCCATGATTGATTGGTTGGCTCTTCTTTATTTCATGGTATTATTAGTCACTCTTTCCAGATCCACAATTCAAACGTGGCTATTTTCTTTCTCTGGCTCTCTCTAAATATCTGCTTTTCACAGCTATACATTGCCACTGGAAATCCATTGCTTCTACTATTTTGAACTTTGTTGCCATAGAAATACCTTTATTTTTCATGATCTTACCTACATTTGTCATTGCCTTCCTCCTTAGGAATAATTTCCTCTTTACTTCTCAGGCACACTGCCCATCTTTAACTGCTCTTGAGCTTAAAGGAGAACAATTTACCATTTTCACTTCTTCGCCATCAGCTGTAAAACACTACGCATTCTAGCTGACATCTTTACCTAGTTCATATTTTAATATTCATTCATGTTTCTCACTATCCATTTTTTATTTCCATAATGGGAGACATGTTTGCACAGCTCGCTTTGTTAGTATTTGGACCACTATTTTTATTTCCAATTCTGTCATTGTTGAGAATCCTGCCGTTCCATATATTCTGTAATATATTTGTCCATGACATGGGAGGCAATATGTATCCCTGTCCATCTTTTGTCTGTACTTGAGGCTAACAAAGCTACAAAGGCTGGGCAGTGATCTGGAGTTGAAGGTCAGAATGTGATTTGGAAAATGCATCTATCACCTATTGGGAACATATTATCTGTATCTTTTGCTGGGCTCACACAGCTGTTTACCGAAGCAGCTGTGTAATACTTTTAATTTAAATTATTCTATCTTAGTTAGTTCTATCTTAATTCTATCTTAATTCTCTATCTCT
This sequence comes from Diadophis punctatus similis, assembly GCA_023053685.1. NCBI lineage: Eukaryota > Metazoa > Chordata > Lepidosauria > Squamata > Dipsadidae > Diadophis > Diadophis punctatus. The sequence goes on along the minus strand of JALIGW010000001.1, from coordinate 130,709,876 downwards.
ATTCTATCTTAATTAAGCCAATATGGTATAGTGATTGAGGCAACAGGCTAGAAACTCTAGGATCATGAGTTCTAGTCCCACCTTAGGCACAAAGCCATCTGGATACCTTGGGCCAGTCAGTCTCTCTCAGCCCTAGGAAGGAGGCAAGGGTAAGCCACTTCTGCAAACCTTGCCAAGAAGACTACAGGGACTAATCCATGCAACCTCTGAGAATCACAGAGCCCAGATAGGCTCTAAATTACATTTTATTCCTCAACTCTGAATTGCTTTACAGTTCTATTATTTATAATCTACCCGTGTCACTTCCGACATGCTTTATACAAAGCTCTTGCTATAGTCAATAAAATTCATTGCTAAGCCAATTTTATTTCTTATATTAGAGATTCTATTGGGTCTTCTTTATTTTTTTCTGAAATCTATCTACTCATCTGGCATTTCTCTCTCCATGTATGGCTCTGTTCTTCCTTGGAACATCTTTTAGCGAAACCTTGCTTGCGTGATGAATTAATACAGTGGTTTGGGGCTTCTCTTTAAGCTCTTTTTTAGTGCCAAATGTGTACTCTAAAGTTTCCAGTTTCTAAGCCATACAGCCATGTGTATAATTGTTGATGAAAAACTGTTGTCACTTTAATTTTTATTCTCTTGCAGCTTTTTACAGATCAGTATATAATATAGTTCATCTTTTCCTGATGCTTTCCCATTACACAAGAGTCTACTTGCCTATCTTAATACATTCACTATATTCAGTTCCTGGATATATATTCCCTCTCTGTTTAGTCTGAGATTTAATAGCCTCTAATAAACACTTTCATTATTACTCTTAAAAATTCTTGCCAAGGTGTAGATGTGATTTATCTGGTCTTATTAAACAATGTCTTATTTTCTTTACACTGTTTTTTTCCCTCTAATTGCTGATATTTTTGACTGCAGCATCTTCCTTTCTCCTTTCTTGGTTGATGTTGAAACTCAGCATTGGGTTGTTGTGTGTACTTTTAGTTGACTGTGGTTTTCATTCTCCTTCTTTATTTGTCTACCATTATATCTTATTCCGTAAGTCAGCGGAATCTTTTTGAAATGTTTTCCTTCCCTTGTGATGTCTCTTCTTTTCATAGATGTTTAGGTTCCTTTTTGTACAAGTGTTGAAAATATGCTCTGAACATTGATTCTGACCATATGTCTTCCTGGTCAAATCCTGCTGGTATATCTACCTTCTTTAATTGTTTTAAACTTAACCTTATCTGACCCTGCTTATCTTTTGTTAAGTTTAACCAAATTTGGGTAGGTGCTGCCACCTGCTGTGACAATTTTCTTTAGTTTGGATTTTTCCAGATGGTCTGGCTCTGAATTTTGGGAATCCGCTGGGTGAAACTGGGTGAAGGAATTTTAAAGGAACAAAACTTTGGGGATGAAATCTGCATGGATTTATTCAGGAACAAAGCTCATTTATTTTTGTGGGATTTCGTACAAAATCATGCATCTATTTGGTAGGCTAATCCTTTAGTAGTAAGTTAAATAATAAAGTAGCTCAGATAATTGGTTTTGGTATGATTGTGTCTAGGGCTGACTGTAATCCATATATAACATCTATAGTTGATTTTTTTTAAAAAAAATAGCATTGTAAATTAAATGGTTTCAGTTTTCCAAAAAGGGGACTTAAGCTGCAATTGAATTTGCCAAAACAATAACTATCTGCCAAATAGACACAAGAAGGCTATAATCATTATAACATTTCTTTCTTTTTGTTAATTTGCAACTCTGTTATTTTTTAATACTTGGCATCCATTCCCACAAAGTGGGATACTGGAATGAATTTAAGTGATCTGGATAGCTCTACTTTTCTAAACTGCCCATTTTTCTTTTCTGAATTCAAATTGCAGTGACCAATTCAGTTTAAAAAAAAAACCAGACAAGTTTCAATCGACTCAGAGGAAGTTTTCCCTAAAAACATATTAAGTTTCAAATGCTTTTCAATGCAATATGGCTGCCTTACCCAATCTGGAGCCCACTTCCCAAAAATCCACTCTCAGTTTCATCATTGTGGAGCATTCTGGGAAATAAATTTCCCCTTTTGCCACTTAAATTTGGAGACACCCAGGTTGGGGACATTGCAAGAAAAGGTCAGGGGATCCTGGTTTCAGACACTTACACTTTTCACACCTGGATTTGGGCTTTATGAGAAGAGGAAAATTGTATATGTGTGGATTTTCTTGGTACTGTACACAAATCATAATTTACAGTATCAGTATCCTAAACGAACAAAAATGTTCATCTCCATGGAAATCTTTAGTAAAAGGTAAAAGATTCATACAACCTGAAGAGAAACTCAAATAAGAAAAGCCTTTATTAAGGCTTAAATACATATTTAATGTCACCACATAAAATAATATTGGTCAGTCTGTCTATGCTAGTTCAGACAGGAAATAGAAATCAACAATCCAAAATTTTAAGTCTGGGGCTACATTGCTTTTGCAAATAGAAAAGTTGGATGGGAGGGGGCTTAATAAATCAATAATTCTTCATAGAGTGATATATAATAAATTTTTGGTATACAGTTCAGAAATTTACTTTAAATGATATTAATCTTTGTAATACCACATCAACAATGGTCATAGTTATGAACCAACAGTGGAACCACATATAATATGAGTGAGCATTTATTCAACCACGTTACATTTTCAACATGATGAAATTGTTAGTCAATCCATTCTAATAGTTAGCCAATGAAATTGTTAGCCAATTGTGGTATCCAATAAATGTGGGGTGGGGGCAGGAAATCTTTTCTTGAATTATACTCATCTTAAGCTTGTAAAAAAGATATTTTCAAGATGATTAGCCATTGATTTCTTAATATTGGGTATGCCAATTCTTTTTTTCAAAGTTCTAAGAAATAACCAAAAATAAACATCGCAATAGTCTTAATTATTTATTAGAAATTACTGTAGACTTATATTTATTCAGTGCACATTCCACTATTAGGGCATTTTAGATGCTACTAATCCATTGGGCCAAACTGTTTAGTGGAATATAATGCTATTTCACAATTATAGTGCAAATTAAATTTAAATATGAATTAGAAACAATTCATATTATTTAAAAAACTTGATTGGCAATAAGCCAATCTAAAATATTCCTTGTCATGGGCGGGAGGGGGGATGCTTACTGATTACTGGTTTATCCCAGAATATAAATTTAGCATTTGAAAAAAATGCTTAAAATAATATTTATAAATAATTTATTATTTGTTAAATTTCTCTATATAAGATTTTTACTTAATTTGTTGAAAAGGTATGCATTGTGATAAAGCATCTTTGGTTTTATTTAAATGTTATTTTACTATATTGTTGCTAAGTAATAATACAATTCATTTCACATGTCTTGCCCTGAATGGCTTCCTGTAAGACAGTATCTTATGAATCATGTTAGCGAGCTGACATGGTTTATCACTTTTTCTGGACAAGACTAACTTTATAGTTGTCTCAGCTTCAGACTGTCATTCAAGAATGGACCTTCTCATATGAACTATACAATCATTTCCCCTTCCACCTCTGGATTCTTAAATTTGGCACATTTTCGTACTGTATTGCACAAGATATCACATTCGTTCCCAAAGTAACAAGTGTACATGAACACTTACACACCAGAGGTGGGTTCCTGCCGGTTCGGACCGGTTCTATAAAACCGGTAGCGGGAATTTTTCCCCGCTCACCAAACTGGCAGCGACCCAGGCCTGCCATGCCCCCGAACCGGCTCTCTCGGCGGCGCCATAGGCATCGCCATCTTGTTTTTTGCTTCTGCGCATGCGCAGAAGCTGGGTTTTTAGCACTGCACATGTGCACACACTTTGCGCACACCAGCCCGCGTGGCACATTAGGAAGCGAACCGGCAGCGAGGTAAGCCAGAACCCACCCCTGATACACACATACAGAATAACAGAGTTGAGAGGGACTTTTAAGATCTTCTAGTCCAACCCGCTGTTCAGGCAGGAAACTCTATACAATTTCAGACCAATAGTTGTTCTATCTTGTCTTAAAACTGCTAGTGTTGGAGCACCTACAACTCCTGGAAGCAAGTCATTCCACTGATTAATTGTTCTAACGGTCCTTCTTCCTTAGTTCTAGGTAGCTTCTCTCCTTGTTTAATTTCCATCCATTGCTTCTTGTCCCACTTTCAGGTACTTTGGGGAATAGATTGGATATTGGAACACTGCTATCATGTCAAACCCTAGTCCTTCTTTTCACTAAACTAGACATATCAAATTCCTGCAGCCATTCTTCATATGTTTCAGCCTTCAGTCCCCTAGTCATCTTTGTTGCTCTTCTCTATACCTTTGTTACATCATGGTGACCAAAACTGGATGCAGTACTCCAGGTGTGGTCTTATCAAGGCATTATAAAATGGTATTAACACTTCTTGATTCTATCCCTCTGTTAGTACAGCCTAGGACTCCATTGCTTTTTTTTTGGCAACAGCAGCAGCACACTGCTGGCTCATTTAAGTGATTTTTTCCTAGGACCCCAAGATCACTCTCGCAGTTGCTACTATTGAGCTAGGTACCATCTATACTCACATAAAATATGCATATATAGAGATTTAACAGAATGTAACTTGAAAACCCTTGCACTCATGTCTATGATATTTGGCAAACTTCATCTTTTCTTAAAGACGGAGCTTTCCAATATATTATGCCAAATTTTGATGAAAACTAAAACAAAGCTAGATCCCTATGGATTGTTACTGCTAGAATTTGTTTGTTCAACTCTTTCCTTGGATTAGGACAGTGAATCTGAGGTGTCCTGGACTTGTTTATATTATTTTCAGTTTGCCAAATTGCTTCTCACTCCACAACAGTGGTGGGTTCCTACCGGTGCGGTCTTGCCTGTTCGTCGCCGCAGAGCCGAAGAAGCTGTTGGCGTTCGCGGTGCGGGGCTTCCCCGCCCACTTTCCCCGGCCGCCGGGATGCCGCCATTTGCGTTCTTTTGCCCTCTGCGCATGCGCAAAGCATTCTGCTTGCGCAGAGAGCTGAAATCACGCGAGAGGATGCGTGCGCACGCACATCGCAATGCGCACTGGTAGGAGAAGGTAAAAGGAACCCGCCCCTGCTTCAAACCAATATCTCTTCCCTATTTTCCCCCACCCTTAATTATTCTTAATTTTTATTTAGTTATTTTGCTCCGTTCTATTCTTTGGGTCAAGTTTATATCCTTCAGTCTCAGAGAATGGAGTCATTCAGTCAGAACAAAGGGGCAAATCAGCAGTATATTGGGCCATTAGACTCCATTTCTTCCTGTCTCTTTTATTTTGGTGAGCTTATTCCCTGAGCTGCAGCACCATCCTTCCTTCTCTCTGAAATCCTCCACCAATTTCTGAGCCTGCCTCTTTCTATTCCACCATCTATCACTATTTTCTTATTTTGTTTTCATTCAGTCCTCCCATTCGTTGTACATTTCCTTTCCTAATGGCGTGCATTTTTCCTCAAAGCAGGTAGTTGTGGGAAGATGGCTTCGGAAAGGAAATGTCAAATGTCATCAGCTTTAGCTTCCTTCCTGCAGACAGTTTATCCACCTTTCTGTTTATCTTTGGGCTTTCAATCTGCTTGTTTTCATTATTGGACATCTTTGTAAAACTCCATGCCCTTTCTTGTTCAGCCAGTCCTCGGCTTCCCAAACAACCATTTCAAAGATGAATTATTTAAATGCACACTCAAATGCTTGCAGAGGATTAAAGCCAAACAAAAGCACAACTACTTTTGGAAAGGGGATAAAATACATTTAGTGTAAATTCTATAAGTTTGTTGTCCTCAACTTACAACCACAATGGAGCTCAAAATTTCCATTGCTAAGCAAGATAGTTGCTAAGAGAATTGTACCCCATTTTATGACCTTTTTTCCAGGGTTGTTAAGTGTATTGCTGCAGCTGTTAAGTGAATTTGTCTTCCCCAATTGTCTTTGCTTGTCAGAAGCCAGCTAGGAAGGCTACAAATGGTGATTCCATGACCCTGGGACAGTGCAACCATCATAAATACTATACATGCAAGTTGTCAAGCGATTTTAAATGACAATAAACCAGTGGAAAACAAAACAAAACTCTGTATATTAAACATCTGCTGTTTTTCTCCTTTTCATACTGTTTATGAAATACAGGAATATGATCAAGGCAAAGACCAATCATTGTTTTACTATGAATCATTTTATGTTCTTTTACCCAATCTTAAATAGATTTGTTCTTTTGATAGAACAGATTTAGTTGTCCATTACCATATGATTCAGAATAATTTCGATGATGTAAAAAATTCTGCTCAAGAAAATGATCCTGTTGCCTGGTGAAAAGGACAAGATACTTTTTTACGGGGGTAAAGAGGAAAAATAAGTGAGGTACAGTAATCATGAGATTGATGCATTCTGATTCGGATTTCATGGGGCATAATCCTTGCTCTCAAACTCTCTTTACCTATGAGGTTTAATATAACAATAAAGTGTTAATGGGCAAGCGGAATAACTGCATGGTCACTTAGCAACATGTATGGGTATTTTGTTTTGTCTTCTTCCATTTGGACTTTACCAAGGTGTGGCCCATTCTAAAATAGTGGCAGTTCCTTTTATATCTTATGCAGTGTAGGAGATGGAGCAAGAATGTTTTTTCCTGATCTGCTCACTGAGGAACTGAGGTAAAATGGGATGATCCTAATCTGCTATTTTCTTCCATTCTGGCTTTGCTCCAGGTCTTGGGTGGGGGGTAACACGTGGTCTGGAGGTCTGTAGAGATTATCAGTCATCCAAGAAGCTTCTTCAGCTCTGAAAGGATAATGGGGAATGGATGTGGAATGGTGTGGGAGTAAGAATGGATTTCCAGAGGAAAAAAATTGCAGACTACAGGAACCAGGAGCACAACTGAGGTGACCCTGAGGACACAGATAAACCTCAAAGTGCTTTAACGACACCTCTAAAAGGGTGCAGATTACCAGCAGTCTGCAAGAAATATAAATCCTTCCATTCCCCAGTATCCTGTCAGACCTGAAGAAGCTTCTTGGATGAGAAGTGAAACGTCTTCAAAAGAAAAAACAAGAAAGTTAAGTTGCCTCCTGAAAAAGCACCTTTGGGATTTGGTCTGGAGGTGGCAGAGCATTGCTTTCTCTCAAAGAATTTCTACCCTTTTCTGGAAAGATTGACTCAAACTGCCGAAAACTCCTTTTACAAAAACATGAATGGCATTTTTGAGGAATCGAATTGGACACATTTTTGTGAGACGATTCACAAAATGGCTGCCGTGTGGAACTTGTGGTCAGATACAAAAATCCAATTACCAGAGTCCCAGGATTGACTAATTGACTGATTTCTGACAAAAAAGTCAGAATGGCAAACTTGTTGATCTGATCAAAACTCTGCTCCTTCCTTATGTGTGAATAGGTGTAAAAAAGGAGTGGGGTTTCAATCACATGTTCATGCACTCCATTTTTATTAACTTGATTGACCATTCAACTAGATGCCCCTGCACTCCTAAACGCTAAAATATATGAAGAACGATTGCAGGAATTGGGTTTGTCTAGTCCAGTGAAAAGAAGGACCAGGGGTGACATGATAGCATTTTCCAAAGGGCTGCCACAAGGAAGAGAGGCCAACTTACCGGTATTTACTATAGCACCTGAAGGCAGGACAAGAAACAAGAAACAATGGATGGAAACTTACCAAGGAGAGAAGGAACCTAGACCTAAGGAGAAAATTCATATCAGTGAGAACAACTAACCAGTGGAACAAATTGTGTTGTGGAAGTTGTGGATGCTCCATCAGAGAAGAGACCGGACAGCCACTTACCAGAAATAGTTTAGGTCTCCTGTGAGAGCAAGGGGTTGGACCAGATGACCTCCAAGTTCCCTTCCAACTCTGTTACTGTTACAGTCATAGCCTCTGAATCTTTGGTCAACCCCATTATATAAATTCAGCAGTCCCTAAGCAAATGTCACTGAAACATGACAGGAAAGCTCACTATAGTTGTAGATTTGATATAAAATGGGCACGAGTGTATCACCCTGTAAAACGGGACAGTGTTTCCTTTTTCCCTGTTCTTTTTGGTTTAGTTTTGTTATTTTTGCTGTTCCCTGTAAGAACTGTTTTAGAGGTTTGTGTTACAGATACCATATAGTGCATGTCTCAAAGTGACGGAAACCATCTTGCCTCTTTTTTTACACAGTGTATTTTAGGAGAACAACAAGCGAGGAGCTTCAGATCATCCACTTCTACATTTTGACCAGAGGTGGGTTCCTCCCAGTTCTGACCGGTTCTATGGAACCAGTAGTAACATGGCGGCCTGGGTCACTGGAACTGGCAGCAACCCAGGCCTGCCACGCCCCTGAGCCAGTTCTCTCAGTGGCACCATAGGCACCACCATCTTTTTAGCTTCTGTGCATGCAGTGGCGCCATAGGCACCCATGCGCACGTCCCTGAGCGAACCGGCCACAGGAGAAACCAGAACCCACCCCTGATTTTGACCACTAGCATCATATGAAGAAACTGTCGTGCTGATTCTGCTTCTGTTTTTCCAGAAAACATTCTTCTGGAATAAAGCTGTGACTGGTGACTTTGTGTTGCTCTCCGTAATTGTAAAGAAAGTGTTTGTGATAACAAGCTGTCAAAGATATCCATCTTGGCCTTCAGATGAACATCAAATTATGCACGCCATTTCCCACAAGATGCATTTTGGTGAAATCCAAACATTCAAAATCCCATAACAGAAATTCGATTCAAATTAATAACCCTGTACATACAACAAGTGAAGCAAATTAGAAATCCAAGCTGGATCAATTTGCCTATCGCCTAGTTACTCCATATCCATTCTGCCTGAGGCATATTAGGTTGTTACTGACTGATGTTGCTGTTTGGGGGAAAAATGAACCCAGAATGATATAATGTTTAGTATTTAAATGAATCATTTATTTGGATCATTATTATATTATTTTGAATTGAAATTATGTATTTAGAGTGTTTATAAGGGAATGATGGCATATTTTTGTTTTGCAAACTGCCAAGCACTACTTTTATTATTCCTACTAACAATAATGTTATCTCAGTGGTGCCATTTTATCTAGGTTACTCTTAAGAAATGCCCCTTCCACATTGATCTTCAGCAGGTAAATACTTCTAGTTGGGAGTAAATAGACGGAAAGCCTCCTCCTCCTCCTCCTCCTCCTCCTCCTCCTCCTCCTCCTCCTCCTCCTCCTCCTGGATAAGAGAAAATGACTGGCGTAAAATTCAGCAATGTAGATATGTCATCTTTACTAGCATTGTAGATATTGCTCAGAGTCAGAAGGGTACTAAAACCACAACAATAGCCTAAGCAAAGTGCTACCCCCACCCCTACCTCCAAAGTACTGAGACAAATATGCCTTCCCGATGGTTTGGCGTGGACAATTTGAAGACCATCCTGCATATCCTCATGTATAAGCATGCCAAATCCTGATGGAAGTGTCTTCTGTACATAGATCAAAAGCATTCTACAACAGCATTGCTCCATATGATTTGCACAGCCCTAATAAGTATCTAACATTGTTTGGGCTTGAGAGCCAGTTTGGTATAGCGTTTAAAGGCATCTAGTTAAAAATGGGAGACTATGAGTTCTAGTTACACCCAGAAGAATTAGTTTAGGTCAGTCACTTTCTCTTAGCCAGGAGGAGGAGGGGAGGGGGGGGGAGGGGGAGGAGGGGGAGGATTTCTGCCTATTTACTCCCAACTGGAAGTGTTTATCTGCTTAAAAGAAAAAATAATTACTTATGTTGAACTGCTATTTTTTGTAGATAATAAGCAAACTGGTGGAACTGGGATCTTTAGTTACTTCTACTTACTTCAGATTTACTGCTAATTTACTTCTTGCATTCACCCAGAAGTAAATTCTGGCAGCCAACTTCCATAGGACAGCTGTCAGCTTTATTTTATGGTTATCTTAAGCATGATTGATTTTGCTTTATTTATCAAAGATGCCTTTTGAAATTCTGACTGGGTTCTAATATAGTTTGTCTATTAATCTAAGAGAAAGCATGAAATTTAATATTTTCACCATGACAAACCCATGAAATTTATCAGCCTAGCCTGAGCTCTGTTAGGAACACAATTTGTAATCTACTGCTGTTTAGAGTAAAAGAAGTTTAAGTAAATGAATAAACATGCAGAATATTCCTCCCTATGGTCATATTATTAATTACTTTTGTAGAATATAAAGTTTACATTATGCTCAAAACCATCACAGAGTGTTCTGTCTGTCTTTGTTATATTGATTTATGAAATTAAAGTTCAACAGAATACTAACTGAGCAACAAACTGTGGTTATAAATGCAGGATTTAGCAGGAGAGGGAACCTGGTAATTTACAATCACCTGCTGGCCATACAGATTGCTTTTACGCCACCTACAATGTTATACAATTGGTAATATTTAATATGATAAACTGTCATTCATAATCTGTCTATTTAGCTTACTAAGTCTTGTTAAAATAATTTCAGTAATTTACCTAAATAACTTCTAAGCAATGTGTTGGATTCAATCTATGTAGACAGCTAATGCTAAGGTGCCACTGAAATCTTTGTAAAATGAAAATTAACTGCATTGACTTCAACTAACCTGCAATTCTTATTCATGTCAAATAAGGCATTAGTCTCACTCATTTATTCTTAGGTGACAGTACAAGCCAAGGGATCTAGGGTCACAGAATAATGCCTGTAACACCTACAATAATGTCAATTTATTATTTAGACAAATAGTGTATATTGTGTTATTAAGCCTCCAAATAGTCTAACAGAACTGCAGAAAAAACAATTACTGCCAACCTGCCTTCCATTGAGGGCCTGTATACTGCACGAGTCAAAAAGAGGGCCATGAAAATATTTAGTGACCCCTCGCATCCTGGACATAAATTGTTTCAACTCCTACCCTCAAAACGATGCTATAGAGCACTGCACACCAGAACAACTACCGGTAAACACAAGAACAGTTTTTTTCCCGAATGCCATCACTCTGCTAAACAAATAATTCCCTCACCACTGTCAAACTATTCACTAAGACTGCATTACTATTAGTCTTCTCATCGTTTCTCTCACCCATCTCCTCTCACTTATGACTGTATGACTGTAACTTGTTGCTTGTATCCTTACAATTTATATTAATATTGATTGTTTCCTGATTTCTTATTTGTACCCTATGATAATCATTAAGTGTTGTACCTCATGATTCTTGACAAATGTATCTTTTCTTTTATGTACACTGAGAGCCTATGAACCAAAGACAAATTCCTTGTGTGTCCAATCACACTTGGCCAATAAAGTATTCTATTCTATTCTATTCTATTCTATACTATTCTATTCTATTCTATTCTATTCTATTCTATTCTAACAAACAAAACTTACAAAAGAGATGTCAGGAAGTTAGCAACCAGACTTCTTTTCATTTTGGTTTGAAACATTTTGCTGCTTATCCAAGTAGCTTCTTCAGTCCAAAGTTACAAAAGAGATGGACTTAACCAATGCTGCAAATATATTATTATAGTTGCAGCATTGGTTAATATGCTGCATATATATATTCTTCTATCTTTCCTCAGCTATATTATCAAAACGCTTGAAGCTCATTGAACTGAAATGGCTGGCTTCTAAAAGGGCTACCAATTCTGCAATTTCCATCCTGTTTTGCCAAAAAATAGAAGAGCTGCATGCTTTTAATTATATTCCATTCTAATTATTTAAACCTTTTTGATATGAAATCATTGAATCCCACTTTCTTACTGTAAGCTTACTTAGTTACTAAGCCAATCCCCAAAAGCAATTAAAGTGGAATTTATCAAAAGTTACCATTAATAATGGCAAACCATTCTAAGAAGATAGTTTTGAGAGCAATGAAATGGTACTTCTTCTCTTTCTTATTTTTTTTCACATGTTTATCTGAGATGGAAACAAGATAATTTTGTACCATTTTAAGACAGTGTCTTAAGAAGTTTGTGCCTTTTCTTTAAGAAGAATACTAGACACATATCTCCATATTCATAGTTTTGGAGCTAATATTTTTCTGCAAGGAATATTGAAAGTCAAAAATGGGCAATGAAGGATGAGCTGGACAAAGATCAATTGACAATAAATTGATTGAGATCACTTAGAAGCAACCAAAAATACTTGTTAAATGCTAAATTATATGAAATTGTGTGAGATATGAAATTACATGTTAGGAAGAAAGACAGACAACCTCACATCAATGGAATGGAGAAAAGGTAATGCTGGTTTGTGCTTTTCCTTTGAATATCTGACAAAGTTTCATAAGAAACCTTAGGATCTTACAAGATTTTCAGTTAAAAATGTTAGTTTCAGGTCCTCTTGTCTGATGATCTCATTACTAATTAATCATCTTCCCAGGACAACTTTATTTCCCTATTCTCAAATACTCTCTAAATTATTAATCACAACAGAATGTTTTTAGCATTGGTTATTTCTATAAAGATCTTATACAAGTAAATAAGAAATGGTTTACTTATGTGATAACAAAATCCTGTTGTCCCATATCTTGTTCTGATAATCTCTTGAAAAAGACTGCTGACATGTAACTTAATCTATCCTAGTGATAAGATCAAGAAATATAACATACTGAGGAAAGAATCGAGAAGTAGGCTGCTAATGAACAAATGTTTAACTACATGGTAATGCTGAGCTCCAGGGCAAAGGACTATGTCATAAAATGCTCCCTTTCTGGGGTTGGGGAATGTAATTGGGACCAGGTTAGAAGAGCTCAGTTGGCGCTACAAAGGAGCCAGCGGTGGGTTGCTCCTGGTTCGGCCTGGTTCTGTGAACTGGTAGCGCCAGAGGTGGGAGGCTCTGCCCACCCACCCGGGACGCTTCTGCGCATGCGCAGAAGCGTTGCACGCGTGCAAAAGCATGTGCATAAACCGGTAGCAAAGGGTTTTAGAACCCACTACTGAAAGGAGCCCATAGAAGCCCTGGTTTGTCACACATGGTTAATATTGGGTATTTTGGATCAATGGCCTAGGGTTCTAAAGACAGACAACCACTTGCTGGTTGTCTGTCTCTTATTTTTGAAATCCTCATGAGACCAATGCTGTATCTGCTCCTTGATGATACCTTATTTGCAACATTTATCTTTAGGACAAAGTTTTATCTCCTTGATATTTAGACAATGCCAAGTTAGCTCATTAGTTAGTTAGTAGATAATTAGGCAGTTGTCCTATGAAGGAACAGTGCAACCTTTCTTTTACTGCGGGGGCCAGCAGATAATACTTACCTTCTCTCATTCATTGGCTGTTGCTTGGAAAGCAGGTAGAATTACAATTGCCAAAAACTGAGAATGTCAGCTATAGAACCTGTACCTTCTTTTAAACATGATTGTCAAGAAGATGTGGGACTTCTTTTGTGGGATCTTGCGGTATCCAATTTAACCCTAAAAGTTTCTCTTGCTTTGTTTGCTTTATTTCCCTTCTTTTCTTGCAGTCATTTGTCCTCTTTCTAAAACAAAGCTTTTATCCAAGAGGCCATTTATAATGGTAACTCTTGCTAGATCCCATTCTAATCGCTTTGAAGTCCTCCATTTCTGTACGCTGCTTCGTATCTCCATTAAACATAAGATTGTATCCTAGTTCATATGTTTTTTTTCCCCCTGAAATGAATGCTATCATCTTCAGCCTCATCAACTTCAGCAAATGATCACATCTGGCCAAATCTCTCATTATTCTCTCTCTACTATATTTTTCTGGCAATTTAATCAGAAGTGCTAATTTGCAAAAAAAACAAAAAAAAACCACCACCAGTAATGCCCTTATCAAGTATAAGTTGCAGAGGAGAAACTGTTGCCAGTCAGTTTGACCTGCCAATAGACATCTTTTCAATTCATTATTTTAACAAGCTGTTTTTCTGCTAATTGGCATCTGCATACCTTCTGTTGCTAATGTGACATCAAAGTGCCTTTTTAGTGTGCAGATATTTAAATGGGATTCTGTGCAGGACACTGATGCCCTACCTTCTCAAGGGGGATGGTTTGGGTGCTCAAGATTTGGGGGGGGGAAAGCTCCATACTTGATTAAATGACTTTTACTCTTATCAATCTTTTATGATCTAAGACATATACAAATTCACACTTGTAAATTTATACAATCTGCTTAGTCCTAGCAGATTGTCCTTTAAGCTGTACTCTGAATACTGCTTGTTTTCCATATTGCACTTTGAAACAAATGGGGAAAAAAAAACCAGGGCCTGCTTCTTTTAAACATACCGTATTTTTCGGAATATAAGATGAACTTTTTTACCCCCAAAAAGAGGGTGAAAACTTGGGTGCGTCTTATACACCGAATGCAGCCCCACCCACCCAGCCACCGCCACCCTTTGGCCTCTGTCTTCCAGCAATTTACCTGTTTGCAGCAAAGAGGGAAGAGCCTGAAAAGCCAAGCAAGTCACTAGCAGCTTTCTGACGTACAGCTGATTTGCCACGTGGGAAAATGAAAGTGAAACTAATTGCAAAGAGGCAAATAGCTGGAAGAGACACACAGATTTTTATTTTCTGCTGAACTGGATGGAAAGGGGTAAGTGAATAACTATAAATGTCTGTAGAATGTTCAAATTATTTGACTTATTTTTTAAAGACTGCTTTATTGTTCTAGAGCCAGGGGTCTCCAACTTTGGCAATTTAAAGACTTGTGGACTTCAACTTCCAGAATTCCACAGCCAGCTTTGTTAGCTTTGCTGGCTGTGGGATTCTGGGAGTTGAAGTCCACAAGTCTTAAAGTTGCCAAGGTTGGAGATCCCTGTAAATCTAGACAACTTAACAAAATAAAGAAGCTTTGTAAAATAAATGCTTGCTCTGAAGAGGCCCAGTGCTATTGTATCTTCTTTTAAATAATAGAGAATAATGTATACTTTCAGAAATTTTTATTAATTTTAACAGCTCTATATAAGTATAGTCTGAAATGTAACAGTGTCCTGTTTAGTATTAGAGTTTAGTTACCTTGGAGTAGATCTATTTAAATAATCAGGAGGAGTTAGTGTGACTACATTTAAGAAAACTTTCTGGCATAATGTACATTTCTTCAATTTTTTGCTATTTCTATGGGTCAAGCACACATGCACAGAAATACACAGCAAACAGTGTATATCATCTGTGCTGTTTGCTGTTTGCTGTTTGGGAAATTGCTTGGAGGCAGAGGCCTTTTTTCCTTGTTTTCCTCCCCCAAAACTAAGGTGCGTCTTATATTCGGTGCGTCTTATACTCCAAAAAATATGGTATTATAAAGATCAAGAAGGGTTCAAAGTAAATATGTCACAATCTATAGTGGTGTTTAAAAGTTTTAAACACCACTATGTTTTAGAACATAGAATTTTCAATATTTTAGAATTTTCAATATTTCTGCATTAATGCGGTCTAAAGTGTGATCTGTTCTGCATGGGAGCCCTAAAACTAGATAAAGGCTACCCCATCAATCAAATGAGTCAAAAGCAATATACTTGTTCATTTATTTATTGAAGAAAATTATCCATTATTATTATTATTATCCATTATTATTGGTGTGTTGCAAAAAATATATGAACTTCAAGGATTATCAGTTCATTTGAAAGGAAAATTAGAATTAGGTATTTAGGTCATGGTGATGCTAATCATGTGTGAGTGTGGGAGGTCTTGCCTTATTTCAAAAAACAGAATTTGGGATATTCACCATCAAAGTTTTATCTTCACAGTACTGATATGTGGAAATGTATCATGGTTTAAAAGAAGAGATTTCTGAGCATCTCCAAAAAAACAGTTATTGATGTGTATCAGGCTGGAAAAGACTACAAAACTGTTTCCAGAATTTAGACTCTGCCAGGGAACTGTCAGTCAAATGATATGATGAATGCAGGCAATCCAGTACCATTGTTACCCTCTTTAGGAGCAGTTGACCAACCAAGATCAAGAGCTTGTAATGCTCCAGGAGGTGTCAAGTACCACAAAGTAATGTTGGAAGAACTAAAGGCCATTCTTGCATTACAAATCTCGATATTCATGAGACCAGTGAACAACAATGAAGTTCATGGCAGCATTGCAAAGAGAAAGCCATTACTCTCCCAAAAAAACAAGGCTCCTGCTGGTTTACAGTTTGCAAAAGACCATGTAGATAAGCCAGAAAGCTATTGGAAGAATGTTCTGGGAACAGATGAGATCAAAATAGAACATTTTGGCTTGAAAAAGAAGCCTTATGTTTGGCGAAAGGCAAACACTGCATTCCAGCATAAGGATCCTATCCCATCGGTAAAACATGGTGGTGGCAGTATCATGATTTGGGTCTGCTCCTCTGCCTCTTGATCAGGACAGCTTGCCATCGTTGATGGAACCATAAATTCAGAATTCTGCCAAAAAATTCTATAGGAAACTGACAGGTATTTTAAGCTGAAGAGAAAGAGGGTCGTGAAGAAAGACTATGGCCAAAACACACCTCAGATGATTAAAGAATGGTTAAAGCAGAAGAAAATTGATGTTTTGTTGAGTTGTAGTTTTTTGCTGATCATGGGGGTACATCAGTTACTGAAAGCAAAGGTTCACATATTTTGCCACACACTAATGTGTAGCTTTGGATAATTTTCCTCAATAAATACACAAAGAAATATTTACTCATTAAACTTATGTGCTTAATTGTGTCCTCTTTTTCTAGTTTTATTATTTTTGTGGAGAACACTTCATATTTTAGGTCATTTAAGCACCACTGAATAATTATTTCACTTCTGTGATGCAAGAAGTGTCTCTAAGAGTCAACTTTTAACTTCTAGGTTAGATGATTCTGAAAATGTTGGAGCTTTTGCTAACATGCATAACGATCAAAACTTGATGCAGAATTCAGATTAGATAAGAATGAGGGATTGATTGATTGATTATGTGCCATCAATTTATTGTTGTCTCTTGCCAACACATAGATTCTTTCAATAATGATCTCACTCTAACCTGGTCTTCCAACAGTGGACCCATCAACACTATAGCTGAATCCATTCAGCTTTCTGCTACTTACCTCCTCCTCCTCCTCCTCCTCCTCCTCCTCCTCCTCCTCCTCCTCCTCCTCCTCCTCCTCCTCCTCCTCCTCCTCCTCCTCCTTCTTCTTCTTCACTTTTGCATTTTCCCTAGCATTAGAACCTTCTACAGAGAGCTAGATCTTCACACAAAGGGTCCACAGTAGCCAAATTTGAGCTTGATCATTTGTGCCTCAAGTGGGAATCTGGGGGGAACAGGAAAGAGTGTATGTATTATTGTAACATTTTAAAAGTAACAAATTACTCCTTTTTTTGCGATTTCTATATATAATGTAGTTGGATAGCATACATCATGATCTTTAGTGCCATTGTATTTGTGAATTACAGGGCCTCATAAATGCCCAATTAGTTGTCAGGAGTTTTCAGAGTTCACCTATGTCTCCCTTTGCACCAAAGTAACAGTTCTTAATAATATTACAGCCAACAAACGTTTGGCTGATTTATCAGGTGATCTCTGACATTATCATCATTCTTAGAATGTTGGGGGGGGAGGAAGGAGATGGTTGCTTAGCAACTTGAGAATCTTTTATCATGCATGATGAGTAATTTTTGTGCCTTGATCCCCATTTCTAGCTGCTGTCCTAGTTGGTGCTGTGCCATCACCTAAGTAAGAGAGCAATAGATATTTAATGATGATTAATGAAGTTGAGTGGCTACAAAGTAACCGTATGGGTTACTTCTAGAATTTAAAGGGGGAGACTGGAATTAACTATTAAATACATTTTTCAGTAAGATCTGTCATATATTTATTTTTTTACTTCATGGATTTACTCTGAAAGAAAATGAAGGGAGAAATGCAGCGGAAAAAAATAAGATGACTACAAATAAATAATGTTACTCCTCTGAACCTTTTAATAAAAATCAAACACCAAAGCTCAATGCCAGGTCAGTCAGCAATAGGGCCACTCTCATTCATGACTTGAATGTTGATGTGAAGGCTCTGACCTGGCATGTATTAGTGAGATGTGGCTGGGACAGGAGGGGGGGATTCCTCTCTTTGAGATATGCCCAGTGGGGTTCTGTATGTGGTACCAGCGGAAGACCCCATGATAGGAATAGTGAGGTAGCAGTGGTCATCCAAGATTCTTGGGAGACATCCAGGGCTCTTCTCCTCAGATATCTAGCTATGAGGCCCTATTTGTTAATTTAACCTCTATGAAGGATCTCCTGGGACTGTTGCTATTGTACCAGCCTCCCTGCTGTGTAGTGGCCTCCCTACCTAAGCTTCTTGATTTGTGGCAGGGTTGTCAATGGAGTTTCCCTAATCCAGGGTGTGTGGCATTGTGCTGTGCTGGTTTTCCTCCATCTTGCAGAGTTGGTTCCAGTTTGTTTTAATCAGGGAGGGATCAAATGTTCTCTGCTTTGTGGGATGCCACAGGGCTCAGTTCCCTCTCCCCTCTTATTTAACCTGCACCTAAGAGGCAATCCAACAGTTTAGAGAAAATTATCATCAATAGGCTGTTGACACCCAGCTTTATGTCTCCACCCTAAACTGTCTGAGTGTTGTGTAGACATCCTTTCCCAATGACTGAAAGCTTTAGGAAACCCCTTGAGGTGCAAGGGTTTTTGATTCAACCCAAGCAAGATTTAGTAGCTTGGGTCTTTCGTCATCAGGTTTTTCCTGCCTTTTGTCTGAATGGGGTGACACTGCCTCAGATGGATCTGGAATGCAATCTGGGGATCCTCTTGGACTCATGCTGAAAGAGCAGGTGGTATCTGTGGCTAAGAGGACCTGCGCACAGCTTTGGGTTGTGTGTCAGTTATGGCCATTCCTGGACTAGGAGGCTCCACTCATGCCTTTGTGACTTCCAATCTGGCTTACTGCTATCTGCTCTACATGGGGCTCCCCTTGGAGAGTATTTGAAAGCTTCAACGGGTGCAGAATGCAGCTGCATGGGTCATAAACAGAATCCATTAATTGGTACATGTATCACCACTGCTTCATGAACTGCATTGGTTGCCAGTGTGTTTCTGGGTGCAATTCAAGGTACTAGTTGTCACCTTTAAAACACTTCAGACTGGATTACCTGAAAGACAATCTTCTCCCAGTTTTTTCTATCCATGGAATCTGGTTTAGCAGGATGGGCATATTCTAGGTCCCATCAGCCAAGGAATGTGGGAGCAGGAACCAGGAGGCATGCCTTCCCTGCCATAGTGCCTGTCCTCTAATGCATTCTTCCTCCAGAGATTAAAATGGCCCCAACCCATTTAGCCTTTTGGAAAGTTTGAAGACCTCATTATGTACCTGATATATGGTAGGGCTGTAATATGCAGTAGATGATCCTAAGCAGTAGTGGGTTCTAAAACCCATCGCTACTGGGTGTGCAGCATGCGCAGAAGCGTCCCAGGCATGTGGGCGGAGCCTCCCGCCACCACCACCACTACCGGTTCACCGAACCGGGCCAAACTGGGAGCAACCCACCACTGATCCTAAGCATTATTTTCCTAACATGCAAAATTAAGGATATTTACAATAGTTAGCACACTCTGTTAAGTCTCCTTTCTCTGATATTGTTATGTAGACTGATCTCTTCCAATTTGTTTGCTTCTGTGTCATCCATCATACATGGTTGATTTAGTCTGTTAAAATTTTACAGATCTCTCTCTCTCTCTCTCTCTCTCTCTCTCTCTCTCTCTCTCTCTCTCTCTCTCTCTCTCTCTCTCTCTCTCTCTCTCTTCTCCTCCCTCCCTCCCTCCCTCCCTCCTTCTCCTCATATTACTTTTGATAACCCATCAATTGTGTAGCCTTTTGACTTGGTAATGGCTAAAATGCCAACATATAATTTTATCTAATTTCATATTCTGATACAAGAAGTTCTTGTAAGTAGGCAGTATCTTCTAACGTAACCTGGATGTAACTCCCTTTACTGTACAGTATTTAAACATACTCTTTCTGCCTTTCTTTGATTTTCATTGAATCCCTTCCTGTGAGTCCATTGAGGTCCATTAACCAATCAGAAGTTGAAGTATTCTTCTGAGTTCAGAGAAACCTTTTAGACGATTTTCTTTGTTTCAGCATGTTTCCATCTTCAGTGCCTTGACGTATGTAGTGGTGATACTGCTTCTTGTCTCTTTTGACAGCTTCTGAAACTTTTTGTAAAGTTCCTTCTTTGGATCTTTGTCTTCCTTAGCTTTAGTTTCCCTTCAATTTGGGGAAATTTCCACTGTTTATTCTGATAGTCTTTCTTCTGCTTTCTTCTGCTTTTGATGATCTCCTTGTAAATATGCTCAAGATCATATTGTGGAGAAGTATTTGGCTTTGTTCTTTGAGTTGAAACTTATGCATAAACAGTTTGTGATCTGTTCCATGATTAACCTATGTTGGTCTGTTATTACTATACTTTTCCACCTACTTTTACCAATAATTTAATCAATTTGATTTCTGTGTAGTCCATCTGTTGGTATCATTTTGGTTGTTTGAAGACTGTTCTAACAATGAACAAATCATTGGATTGACAGAAACTGATAAGTCATTATCCTTTTCATTTCTGTTTCCTAGACCATTTGTTTTCCTCCTTCCAAATTTGGTATTCTGGTCTCCAACCACTAGTAGCACATTTTGCTTGCATAGTCTGATGATTTCAGATTGAACTTGGCCATAAAATTAATGAATCTCCTCCTCTTCTGCACCAGCAATTAGAGCATACACTTGGGCATCCATCATATTAAAAAGTTGTCTATGAAATCTAATATTCTTTGATTATTGACTGCATGTTCCCAGGTATTGTTCCTTTTTAAAACATTGCTGAGTAGTAAACAATATCATCTTCTGATTGAAAGGGTCCAATTCCTTTTCAATTTGCTGATGCCTAAAATGTCAATGCCTACTCAATTCATTTTGCCTTTCATTTTACTGAGTTTTCCATGTTCATGTTTCTTATGTTGCACATTCTCACTGGAATTCTGTCTTTACAGCTTTGGATTTTCTTTTCCTGCAGGGCAAGATAAGCAACTAGACCCAAATGCTTTAATCTAGCTATGTCATTGATACCATTAGTGATCCTCACTTCTTCCTCTGAAGTCTGTTAAGTGCCATCTGACCTTAGCTGCCCATCATCTGGCACTATATTGTCCATCACTTTATATTGTGTGTCTTTGTGAGTTTTTTGGGTAAAATAGAACATTGATTTACTACTATCTTCTCCCCCATAGTAGGAGATGATGACTTTGCCATTGTCACTTACATGATCATCCCACTTCTGGCTT
Source organism: Diadophis punctatus similis (assembly GCA_023053685.1). Taxonomy (NCBI): domain Eukaryota; kingdom Metazoa; phylum Chordata; class Lepidosauria; order Squamata; family Dipsadidae; genus Diadophis; species Diadophis punctatus. The sequence goes on along the minus strand of JALIGW010000001.1, from coordinate 130,688,651 downwards.
TATATTTCACTGCTGCTGATATAGGTGCCTTAAATGGGCAGCTGGGTATTAGAGTATTACTCTCATTTTTACTCCAAATTGGGTACCACCATGTTTTGGTGGAAATCCCTCCCTCCTTCCTTCCTTCCTTCCTTCCTTTCTTCCCTCCCTCCCCCCCATTTCACATTTCTGAACCACCCATCTCCCTCAAAGAGAGCACCATTCCCCTGATGAAGGCATTTTCCTTCAAAACACCTGCTTTTATTAGACCTGCTTTCCAATAAAGTATGTGTACAATGCATTTCTTTCTTTTCAAACCATTTTTTTGTGTGGCAGTATCAATGAAGGCAACAATAAAACTCAATTCAATCCCTATGTGTCCATAAAACTGTAATTAAGAACTAAGCCAAAGAGAGCTAGGACAATGTCTCCCCCACAAGCCAGATAAATTAATAGTTCATGAGAAAGTAAATGTCTTGAGGTGGCAGTTGAACCTTGACAAAGGACAGAATAGAAAACAAATATTTCTTGAGCAGTTGGTTCCACAATTTAAAAATTAAAGCATAAAAATACATCATTGCTAAGTACCTTCAGCTGTGCCTGAAAAGTCAAAAAGGATATTCAAGTGGAGGTTAGTGCCCCACAAATATTGACATTTTTTCCAAGCATCTTGATTCCCCAAATCCCAATTCTGCTTTTGAAAACTTGCAAAGAAAAGGAGAAATGAGGGCAATGGCCAAGATAGTTCCTACTAAGCAGAACATGTAAATACTGGAAGTCTGCTTTGGATTCAGCCAAAATTTTACCTTGAAATTATAACTGAGAATATAGATTCAGTCCCAAACTATACATGCAGACTTTTTGCATGGTACAAATTTCATTCATTCATTCATTCATTCATTCATTCATTCATTCATTCATTCATTCATTCATATGCCACCCATCTTGCTATCAAATGGTAGTGAGGCAGAGGTGGGTTTCAGCAGGTTCTGCCCAGTTCGGGAGAATCAGTAGTGGAAATGTTGAGTAGTTTGGAGAACTGGTAAATACCATCTCTGACTGACCCCGCCCCATCTATTCTCTGCCTCCTGAGTCCCAGCTGATCGGGAGGAAATGGGAATTTTGCAGTCATGTGCAAATCCTAGGAGTTTGTCTGAGATAAGTCTGGTTGAACTGTGGGCTGATGTAATGTCCCTAGGTGATTTCGCAATACAGTGAGCCCTGCTGTTAGATGGGTAGAGGGCTAATCCTACCATGTCCTGGGGGACCATATCTTAATCCCATCACCCTGGAGCTGAAGTGGGGGGCAGGGAACTGCAGGGAGCTGCTTTGTCTTCAAAAACATGTTTCTCCTCATTATATATCCAAGGAAATATAATATTCTGCCTTTTTAATATTTCCTGGAATATGTCATTCTTCTAAGAGGGGTAGGTGTTAACTTTCTTCACACATCCTATTTCTACCACCACTTTTAGATTTATATCATTTTGGAGTCCCAAGCTGAACTCATGTCGGTTTGCCAAGTCAAAGTAAGGGATATAAAAGACAGTTACATGGAAATAAAATCAGCTACAATTCAGTGTTTCTCAACCTTGTTTGAAGATTTGTGGACTTCAACACCCAGAATTCCATAGCCAGCCTGCTTGCTGTGGAATTCTGGGAGTTGAAGTCCACACATCTTTAAGCAGCCAAGATTGAGAAACACTGAGCTAGATTATTACCAAGTAAAAGTTATTAAGAGGAGCTAATGCAAATGCTAAAGACGAGAAAGTCAAAGTTTTAGAGTTTAGATGAACAATTCTAGCAAGGTTCAAAAAATACAGAGAACTCCATCAAAATTCCTGTGGCAATTGGCTCTTGAGAAATGTTTATTAAATATATATATATATCTGACTCTTAAATTTTAACCCTAAGAAGCCCAGCGTTATCTTTGCACTGTCTAGTGAGTCGTATTTCGCAGTAATGCTATTCTTCTGGATTTGTAAACTCTGATTTGTTCAAATAAACCCAGTTTTTATTGTAATTAAAGGCACTTAAACAAGACATTTCATTTGGGTGCATATTGTGCTCATTTTATTGTATTTTCATTACTTTATTTTAAAGATGCAATTTTAATGCAAACATTTGCTGCTAATGGAATCATAAAGTAAATTTACAAAAATACATTTTTCTACCTTGACATGGAAGAGGATGTACATCAGGAGATGAACCTAAAACCATTAAAGCTTTCAATATAGAATAAATTGTGGCAGGAAATTATTTAGACCTAGTATAGAAAAGAAATAATAACTCATCCATGTTTGATTCAACAGAGAACAAAGAACCACTGTTTTGCCTGTCCTCTTTAGATAATATTTGAAGTATAATTCAGTGCAAGATTAACAATAATCACAAATAAGATCAAGAAAAAAAAAACCACAGAGAAGAACAGAAAATAACTTCGGTATAAAACAGTTTATTATAATTATGGATTCTGGGTAAAAACCTGCAATTCTAGAGGTACAAGTACAAGTGTAAAAAGAGTCTTAAAATTGCCCGGAGTTGTAAATTGTTAAAATAAGAGTGACTAGTTAATTCATCTTATCTGCGTTATCCATCTTCAAACAGCTATTCCATGGTTAAATGAGGTTTTTCATGATGTAAAGGTCATTTCAATTACCTGGTATCCTGCAGGACAGAAATGCATTTCCCCCGTTCATTTCTACAGGGATCTACACAATCCCCAATGCTGTGTATTTGAAGCTTTCATATTTAAGATAGAAGAGGGATTCTAACATGACAGAAGAATCTGCTTCTTTGCTGAGTCCCTTCATAACTAAGCTTATCAGCAACACAAGCCATCTCCAAGGGAGGGTGAAGGAACCATTCCATCAAGCATTTGTGCCACAATTTGCAAATACCCAGTACCATTTTGGACTAAAAATCGCAGGGAAAATAGACTTTGTTGGTCAGCCTTGGCCTCCCATACCCAAATGATTCCATCTTAGCTCTAATGCAGTGTTTCTCAACCTTGGCAGTTTGAAGCTGTGTGGACTTCAACTCCCAGAATTCCACAGCCAGCGTTGAATTCTGGGAGTTGAAGTCCACACATCTTCAAACTGCCAAGGTTGAGAAACACTGCTCTAATGCCTACTTTCTCAAAGCAAATAGGAGTGCGATAAACTTCTCTAAGCATCCCACGTCCTCTCCAGATCGGAAGAGAATGCTACATTTAGAAATTGCTCTTAGCATTCATCATCTTTTTTTCTCAGCTCAGCTGAATAAGTGGCAGCCGTGTTTGCACAAAGTACTGGAGCCTGAAAGTGAAAACAATATCCAATTAACAGAGATAACCATGCTGTAAAAGAACCACCACCAGAAGTACAAATAAAGGCAAATGAAACTAAGGGAGGAGAGCGGAATTCATGAAAGTAAGATGAGGGGAAAATCCATATCAAAATCTAATATTGGGAGGAAAGTAATTTTTAAAAACCCTGCTTAACCCTGGGGAAAGGTGGGGGGAAATCCACAAGAAACAACCAAATACAAAAATCTGGCATTCAGTACTGCCAGGGAATTTTGATGGTTTGCATGAAGTAAATATTTGAAAAGCCTAATTAAATCCAGCTGCTATTGAGCTGAATTGGCAAATCACTCTACTTCTTTTTTTTTTGATAGGCAACTGAATTGGGAAAATAATGAACTATAAAACTAAAACATTTACAAATAAAAGGAAAAATGGATTTTGCATATTGTCCTTTTTACATTATATCCCGTATTTGTTTTTCCAATCTTCTCATTTAGAAACGTATGGCAACAAATGCCAATTATAAAGGAAAACATGAGAATTAGTATATTCTGGAAATAATCCTACTTGGGTTTCTTTCTTTCTTTTTTCTTTTTGGAAACAAGGATTCTATTCTACTGTTGCTGTTACTGTTCATCAAATACATCCAACTTCTGCTAGAAAGACAATGTATTGTATATCTTCTACTTTTTCATAGTAATGTTACTAAGAATCTTATTTTGAAAATTTCTCATTATTACGAATTATCTCTACATTTGGATAAACCATCTCCCTTCCAACCCTATGATTCTATGAAAATGTGTCATTCACACATTGCTGAATTTCAGTCGTAATACTGTAAATCAAGAGTATATCACAGCCTAAAATTCTACTAGATAGTTTTGGAAATATTGGAAATGTATTCACTTATTACCTAATTGTAATTATACACGGATAAAATTTAACTTCATTAAAATAAATGGAAATATTTAAAAACATACTAACACCACTAGATAAAAAAGGGTTCTGCAGTTATACAATTGTGATCCCAAGAATTCAAAAACATACACGTTAACAAAAACAGAAATAGAACCAATTATTTTTCTTCAAACTTTTACAGAACATTTCTTCAGAAAGATCTATGTTCATCAACTTGTGTTATTTTTTTTAAGCTACAATCATTGGTGGATTTGCCAATAATCTTTTATGAGATTGTTAATTTATTATTCAAATGTATGTGCTGCTTTAGTTACAAAACCAACTTTAAACTGAAGCTATTCTAATTTAGTAAATTAGATTAGAAATACTGTAACACTCTACAACACAATATAATATTTCCTATCATCTGTTATCACACTGTTATTATTATTTTACTACAGAGAAGGATCTCAGCCAAAGGATTCTTGGAAAATTGAGATCCTAATGACTTATTTAGACTGCAGGCTATCACACAGACTGCTTATTTTTGTTGGTTTGTATGCATTTTATTTTATAGATGTAGAACTAAATGCCACAAAGAAGATCTTACTGCAACAAATGCCAACTAATCTTTATATACTTTATCAAAAGAAAAAAAATACATGGAGTTTATTCCCTTACTGTGAAATCTCATTCAAATTCTCACCTCAAACATCTCAATACACCCTTCAATACACCAAATCTCATAGCATAAAACTTCAGTGGAAGGAGATTTAAAGGACAAATACTGTGAAAAAGTATTAGGGATATGAAAACAAAGTTTGATGCATGCATATCATTCATGTTTTGTGTTTGGGCAACCTAGCTGGACCAAACTGCATTAGAGATCCATGGACTTTCTCTTCTAGATAATTGTTCATCTACATCAATTCCAACAAGCTCTTGTAATTTAATTTCTTCTAATGCACTGTACTTTTTTTTTTAATAGAGTGTCTTGGCTGAAAGAAGGGAGAAACTAGCTGTATATACACATGCAGTCATTTGACTTGAGATTTATATTCCATTATTGCCTTTTTCAATTATTTAGAAGTTTTATCAATTCAAATCTTATTATGGAAGCAATCGTACAATAGATTTGAAAAAGTTCTCCTATTATTTCTAAGCTTAACAATCTCCCTAGTGAAGTGTTGGTATAAGTAGTACACTGGCCATTTTTATAATAGTCTGTCAAATTATTTTTTAGTTTAGGATTTTGTTTTAATCATAGAATATTAATCTAATATCTTTTTCATTAGCCTATTGATTTGTTAAAGTATAATGTTCTAGCTAAATGGAGACCCTGCAGCAGGAATTCTTATATTTCAAAGAAAGAGAGGAAAAGAAGAGCTTAAATTCAGTTTAAATCGAGTATGTGTAGTTTAGTCCTTCTGTCTTAATATAATATCAATGATCACAAAATATTTGCTGTTTTCTGTTGTATCATTTACCTATAAGAACATGATCTAATTTGGTAGAGTATGTAGACTGAAAACATGATAGAGTAGGAGGGCTTGATTCAGTTTTTTTAAAAAACTGGATATATGTGAATATATAATGACAGAAGTTTGAGATGTCCCTTGGTTTGTGTACTAGGAAAAACATGACATTGCCAAAGCCATCAATTGAAGAAATGCATAACCGTTGCACCAATTTATGAACAGATGGTGGAGCTATTCAATAACCTTGTACATCAGATAAATCACATGGGCTTAGCATCCATGTATAGAAGGCAAAGCATCACAGCAAGTGAGCTTCTAGAATGAAACCTCCTACAGGACAAACTTTTGTGTTGTAAATGTAGATGTTCAAAATGGTGCAAGCTTATGGTAGGTTTGCACATGACACCAAAACTTTGTGGTTTGTTAATCTTATCCTATGAGTTAATGTGACATGTAAATCCAGGTCAACAATTGTTAAACAAACCATGGCCTAGTAAAATGTGTATCTTATTTAACAGCACAGTTAAACACAAAGCGCAGTTTATAGAGCACAACCTGAGGTGCTTTTTTATGATAGGACACAGTCAGGGGCGGGTTCCTAATTTTTTTACTACCACTCTGTGGGCGTGGCTTATTTTGTGGGTGTGGCTTGCCAGCCATGTGACCGGGTGGGCGTGGCTTGCTGGCCATGTGACTGGGTAGGCGTGGCTTCTCGGATTGCTGAAGGGAGGGGAACTGAGATAGGTCCTGCCGCCCATTTCCCTCCCCTCAGCAGCTCGAGAAGCCTCAAACGTGGGAAAATGCCTAAGATCATCACCTCGCGTTTGTGGCTTCTCTGACTGCTGAAGGGAGGGGAATGGAGATAGCTCCTGCCACCCGTTCTTTCAGCGTCTCATGCGCTCCCTCAGCCATCCTCCCCTGCTTGGACTCACTGTGGCGTAGGAAGGCAGCGCATGCGCAGTGCCAGAAGCTCGGCTTCTGGGCATGCGCAGAAGAATTTTTTTAAAAAAATGTAAAAAAATTTTTTTTAAAAAATGGCAGTGCCCAGGCACCGGCAACCGACCGCACCAGTACTGTGGCATCACCAGCGGGCCACTACCGGTGCTATAGAGTGGACCGCACTGTTAGGAACCCACCACTGGACACAGTTAAGGTTAATATAGACTTCAAGAATCATTATATTAGAAGTGCCATAGAATGTGGAATAGATACAAACTTAGGCGGTGCCCGAAAATGCCTTTGTGGGTCTCAGTACAAGAAACATGTTATAGAAAAAAAATAGCAGGCAAAGAGAAATGACTAACATGTGAGAGTTGTTGAACAAGAACATAGAGAATATAAAATGAAGTCAAGAGATCAATTGACTGCAGAGGGATTTAGTTTTCAGTGGTTTTCATATGTACAGTTAAGAAAAAGATTGAAACTAGACAAAGGGTTATTTGACTTGAACAGCATAAGACAGAATTTGAAATTGAGTTATTTACAAATGATGAACATATAACAACTAAAATTTACAAGCTTTTGTGAAATCTGAAGTGGAAGAACAAGTTAAAGAATGTATGATAAAATAGTCCAAGAACATTGGAACAATGGGAAAATATCTTGCTGAAAGGATTTAAATTTACATTATGTTATAATTTAAAAGAAAACTTTCATAAAATGACACACCATTGGGATATGGTACCAGAAAAATTATTCAGAATGTATAAAGGTGCTTATGTTTGGAAATGTGGAAACCATGAGGGATCATTTTGTCATGCTTTTGATGGACTTCTAAAAAAAAGGTAGAAAATTTTGGGTTCAAATACATACATCAGTACAAAGAATTTTAAAGATAAATATTCAATTAAAACCATGAATTTGGTGGGGGGGGGGCCCTAATGGATGGACAATTCAAACAGATGGAAAGACATTGAAGCATCCACAATGGCGGAATGGTTGGTGAAGATGACAGAATTTGCAAAGATGGCAAAATTGACTTGTTTGATTAAAGAAAAGACAGTAACTACATTTGTAAATGACTGGAAACACTTTATGGACTATTTTTACTGAAAATAGAAAAAAAAAGCAAGTTATGATTTATGGGTCTGGTGATTAGAAAGGGTAGGATACAAAAAGAAGGAAGCCATGATGTAACCCTGAGAGAGGCAGGATAAATTATAAATTCATTTATAACCGTTGTAATGAAGATCAGAAGCTACTCCTTTATATCTGTCTCTTTTCCTTCCTTCCTTCCTTCCTTCCTTCCTTCCTTCCTTCCTTCCTTCCTTCCTTCCTCGTTTCTCTCTGTTTCTCTCGTTATATCTTTCTCTTCTATTTTTTCTTTGATAAAATAATATTTATTGAATTTTCCTTTAAAAACATAACAATTAAATACACACAACAACAAAAATAAACACAACAGGAAAAAAACAAATACAAAAGCTGTAGAAAACACTACTTCTATTTTTTCTTAATTACTTATAACTTCCTTTTTTTCTAAACTTGTGTGTGTGTATATATCTATTAAGCTTGTGTGTGTGTATATATATATATTAAGTACCTTGAAAAACAGCTACATTAGCCTAGCAATACCAGGGATGGGAATTAGTTAATACAGACCAGACCAAAATTTCATTCAGGGTCAATGGAACTGCTCACTAGGTGACTTTCAACCAGAAATTCTTTCTCAGCCCATTGTGAACTACAGCCTAGTTCAGTGATCCCCATGAACTGGCAGTAGTGGCAGCTGCGATTGGTTGAGAGGGGATGGTTTTGCATGCGCAACCTAATCCTGCACATGCACAATAAAACTTTGCATACTTGCCCACTGTTTGCGCAGCCCCAACGGGCCATGGATCAGTACCAATCCACAGAGTGGGGGTTGGGGACCCCTGGTCTACTTGGTATAGAGAAACATGGATATGACTTTGAGGGAAATAGGAAAAAAATATATTATTTATGCAAAGAGGGCTGACAAGCAAAGTCAATGGGGAAGCCACATTCACTTAACAACTCTGTTACTAACTTAATAACTGCAGTGATTCACTTAACAACTATGGCAGGAAAGACTGTAAAATGGGTTAAGACTCACTTAACAACTGTACTGCTTAGCAGCAGAAATTTTGGACCCAGTTGTGGTCATAAATCAAAGGCTACCTGTATAGTTTCAGATTCTTTGCTTTTCTTTCATTTTTCCACAGATATTTATCAAATTAATTAGCCTGCTTCTTCTATTATTGATATTCTAGATGTTTGGAGAGCTTATCCATTCTGTTATCTATGATAGGCAGTTTGTTCGGTGGCACAGTTTTAGACTGGGAGATGCTAGGTCTTTTACAAGACTTCTTTGAGAACATTTCATCTTACTCTTGGTTTTTTTAATGGCTCCTTATCAATCTATTGAGTGTTCTTTGCCAATTCTGGGGGTGGGTTTATTGAAATCGGAACCGGTGCCATTTGGAATAGAAGATTGCAAAGAAAGTGTCTTTTGATTCCATGTACACACTCCCGGACCCAATGTGATCCTCACTCTTTGTACAAAGCATTAAAGGCAGAAGAAATCTTTATCTTAGCAAGATATCTTCCAAAACACAGGCTCTCCCTTACTTTTGCTAATAAGACAAGCATTAGGGTCATTCTGCTAGGTTAGTGCCGAGCAGCCATTTTCTTAGAAGAGGCTTCAATCAAAACTTCGCCCCCCCAAAAAAAATTATTTTTCCATCCCATGCAGGGGAGGGGGAGGAAAGGGTGGGAAAAGTCATCTAACCTAACAATACAATTCAAAACCAATTCAATGGCGATTTAATGGAACAATCAGCAACATGTCAGATTTTATTGATGGAGCCCTTCAACATCACGGCAGGTGATTTGATCCCCAATGAGGCAGACAAAACTTCTCTCTCTCTCCCCTGAAAAACCTGCTGGAGAAACATTTTTTATTTTGAATAAAATGTCTCTTTATGTTTGCTCTTGAACTGAGGTGACTTTGTTACGGTAGCAGCTGCTGTTGTTTAACGCCTGGTGCTTAGATCCGAACCCTTCTGCGCTTTGTCTAAAGATTTTATTTATGACAGCCCAGGCTCTCTTGCTTTTCAAAAATGTCAAATGTTCAGTCAGGTGGTTGAAAGAGTTATTGCATTGATAAGTAAGTTATTATCGAAAAGATAATAAAGGTAATTTGCACAAAAAAGTCATTTTAATAGCTGGGTATGCGGGTTTTAAAATACTGAGATTTTACAATTGGAACAGATTTTGCAAACATCCTTTTAGTTGCGTTGATGTGAAAATGTGAATGGCAGGAATGGCAGAGGACAAAATAAGCACCCATCGGTTTTGGGGGGGTGTCAATTTTCATTCCAAAGCTATACCAATTGCTCCGCTCTAAGTGATCATTCGATTCGACAAAATGTGCACTTTGGGAAGCCTTTCCTGTAGGTAGCATGTCATAAAAATGTTTTTAAAGAAAAAATAAAGCTTGTAAATGATGTGAATTTCCTTATTACTGCTCACTCAGTTGATATGAAAAAAACAGACCAATCTTGCTCCCTTACGTGTCATGGCTCTAGGCAGACAGCTCGCCGAGAAATCATTTCAGATTATTAAAATGAGACTGTGCAATTTCATACAGCCAGTGATATGCACGTATTGTTACCCCAAGTAGTGAGGTGAAAGGAAGAAAGCCCCCCCCCTTTAAGCCTCCACCCCCATTTAATTAAACATATATTAGTATGCAGGAAGACAAGATGGGAAGAATAGGGTGGAAGGAAAAGGTTAAAAAAATATAATGCCTTGGTAAGGCCACACTTGGAATACTGCATTCAGTTTTGGTCGCCACGGTGTAAAATGGATGTTGAGACTCTAGAAAGAGTGCAGAGAAGAGCAACAAAGATGATTAGGGGACTGGAGGCTAAAACACATAAAGAACAGTTGCTGGAACTGGGTATGTCTAGTTTAATGAAAAGAAGGACCAGGGATGACATGATAGCAGTTTTCCAATATCTCAGAGGCTGCCACAAAGAGGGAGTCAAGCTATTCCCCAAAGCACCTGAGGGTAGGACAAGAAGCAATGGATGGAAACTAATCAAGGACAGAAGCAACTTAGAACTAAGGAGAAATTTCCTGACAGTTACAGCAATTAATCAGTGGAACAACTTGCCTTCAGAAGTTGTAAATGCTCCAACACTGGAAGTTTGGAGATGGAAGATGTTGGATAACTCTCTCTCTCTCTCTCTCTCTCTCTCTCTCTCTCTCTCTCTCTCTCTCTCTCTCTCTCTCTCTCTCTCTCTCTCTCTCTCTCTCTCTCTCTCTCTCTCTCATATTTTTAAACAAGAATTGCCTCCAGAAGTTTTGAATGCTCCAACACTGGAAGTTTTTAAGAAGATATTGGAGAACCATTTGTCTAAAGTGGCATAGGGTTGGACTAGAATACCTCCAAGCAGGGGTGAAATTCAAAATTTTCCCCTACCGGTTCTGTGGGCGTGGCTTGGTGGACGTGGCAGGAGAAGGATACTGCAAAATCCCCATTCCCTCCCCACTCTGGAGCCAGCCAAAGGTGGTATTTGCCGGTTCACCGAACTACTCAAAATTTCTGCTAACGGTTCTCCAGAATCTGCTGAATTTCACAACCTGCTGAATTTCACCCCTGCCTCCAAGGTCCCTTCCAACTCTGTTATTCTATTTTATTCTACTTTAAACGTTGACCACGTGGAATAATCTTGATCAATTGCCATTTATGTTAAACAGCCAGTTCATGAACAGAGAGTGAACACATGACATTAGTCTGAGACCATAAATTCAATGTGATGCTGTCTCTTAACTGCCTTTAAGGCATTTTCTCTAAAGGGATTAAATTGTAACAAGTTCCTATCATCTGGTTCAGTGTTCTTACATCATTTTACATTTTCAGGATAAAAGAGTTGATGGCTACATCTTTATATCACATTCTCTGTGGTAGCCAACAAAGGGGGGGGGGCGGAATCCTGCTGATTTTTCTTTTCTCAAGGTCTCCAATTTGCAAATTATTAACAAGGTTTTTTTTGCAAATAATTAATAGTATCTTAACAATGCAATGCATTTCAATAGTACAAGCAGTGTAGCTTTGGAAAAGTCCAAAATAAATTGAAATGCTGATAAATTATTCAGAAGTTTTTAAGTACTGCTACTGCATTGTGGACCAAACTATAAACTCAGGCTAGAATCCAGGAAACTGTGAGTTCTTCTAGTCCTGTTTTAGGCATGAAAGGCAGCTGGGAGACTTTGAGCCAGTGAAGTTAGGAGAAGGAAAAAAATATTAGTTATGTTAGTTGCCTTAGGTTATTTATAAAAATAATAAAGCTGGATTTAACAGAAAACGATGTTTAACTGATTGTATTCCCTTTTCACAGATTTAGATAGTCCACATTCCCTTGCAATAATTAAAATGGTTTAATTGGCAGCTAATTTAAAGGATTAATACTATTAACCCATGAAAAAATGTAAATTTCAGTTTAAGCTTTTAATGTAAACTGGGATTAAAATTAATAAATAACTGCTTGATATGATTTTTGAAGTTGAAAAATTGGATTCCATGAAGACAAATATGTTGAAATATATCCCCACTGATAAAGCTGAAAATAGGAAAGTTAAAACCCCAATCACCCTGTGGAAAAAGAAGTTAAAACCCCAAACACCATATGGAAAAAGAAACAGAAACAAAGCTGTACAGATGATACAGCATAAATCAGACAAGATGGTAGCAAAATAAAATTCAAATTGGCAATTTAAAATTTAAAGACAATAAGGTTTGATTGGAACTGATTTAAAATTTAAGTCTTTATTGATGTGCCTGTAGGCTATAATGAGGAAATATTAGTAAATGCCTGCAATCCTATATGGATTTCAGCCCAATAGTTTCAAGGGTTTCCCTGAAATAAATATTTGCAACATTCCTCTTAAGACCAAGCTTTCAGCCAATATCTCTTCCCGAGATTTGGTCAAATCAGTACAAAAAGAGTCTTACTCTAAGATCTTTCAAAAATAATATTTTTATTAAAGATGGGAGAATCTAGTATTCTCTAACCCTTGGCCTTTCTAGGCTGGTTCATTTGTTAGAATAATTCATTGGCAAAGTTGGCCTTCTCTTTTCTCATTCTTTTCATTGTGTGAGATCATTTCATATGGGTGAGGATATTTTATTACTATTACATATAAAACATAATAGCAATAGCAATAGCACTTAGACTTATATACCGCTTCATAGTGCTTTACAGCCCTCTCTAAGCGGTTTACAGAGTTCAGCATATTGCCCCCAACAATCTGGGTCCTCATTTTACCCACCTCAGAAGGATGGAAGGCTGAGTCAACCTTGAGCCGGTGAGATTTGAACAGCTGAACTGCAGCTAGCAGTCAGCTAAAGTAGCCTGCAGTGCTGCACTCTAACCACTGCGCCACCTCAGCTCTATATTATCAAATGAAAAGATAGTTTACTTCCTGTTAAACTATTGCATGTAATACAAATTATGTGACACATGGGCAATGAATAAATCTGTGAAAAGTATAGATCTCTCCTTCCTAGCAAACTTCCCTAAAGATATTCTAAGAAAAAAAGTGAGAGATTTAAACAGTAGAGGAACATTTCTGCCTATCAATTGAGTCCTTGGTGCTCTTTAACCTTGGTTATTTTCTTGCAGACGTTTCCTTTCCCACAAGGTAACTTCATCAGTGCACTGATGTTTTACCTAGTTGGGTAATGAAAGGTCTGCAAGCAAACAACCAAACACAGAGAGCCCGAAGGTCCTCACAGTTCAATCCTGATCTACAGATATTCTCTTTTGTTGAAACTCATATCAGTAGCAAAAGTCCATCATGCTATTGCTATGCAGTTCCTTCCTCTTTGTCCATATGCGAAAGGAATACACTAATAAAGTTTGAGACTTTGCAACTCAAACCTTACTGCATCTGGTTATCAGCTTTGAAACTCTCCTAAATTATTCAGTAGGAAATTATTGAATGACTTCAAAATGATTCCATTTTGATGTTTCAGATTAATCTGACTTTTTTTATTTAAAGAGGCAATTAAAAGGGATGATTCAGTGGAATTTCCTTTGAATCAAATCACCTATTTCAAACATTGCACGCACACACACGCACACACACACACACACACACACACACACACACACACACACACACACTATTTGCATCATTCTGAGCAACTAAATTCATAAGCACCAACATGATTTTCCACAGCTCCTTCCTCCACAGTTGTTCTCTCTTGTGTTGTGTATCTTTCAGAATATAAATCAGGAGGCAGAAATTTGGCCAATTATTATTTATTTTGAAACCATCCTGGGGGACTGGGGATGAGGCAAGGAGTTAAAAATCAGATTAAAATGCTTTAAATAAATCAGGAAGATGATTTCAGGTGCCATGAAAAAACAATGAATTGTTATTTAATTTATTACTGCATTTTTCTTGCTATGGAACAGGAAAGATTCTAATCCAGCCTTAAATCATATGCACCTTAATATATGTGTTGTAGGGCAGAAAGGAGGATATGCTGCTCTGCCTCAAGCAATAAACTCTTTTGAGCCAATCCTGCTCACTAAACTGTATACGAATTACCGTATTTTTCAGGCTATAAGACGCACCTAGCTTTTGGGGAGGAAAACAAGGGGAAAAAATCTGCCTCTGCCTCCCAGCATCCATCTGGTATTCATCTGGCCTGTTTGCCGCTGCCCATTCGCCGCTGCCACGGCCCGTTCGCCACAGCCCATTTGCCACAGCCCATTTGGCGTGGCCCGTTCAGCATGGCCTGTTCGCCACTGTGCCGGTGCCCATTCGCCGCAGCCTGTTCACCGCTGCCCATTTGCCACCACCTATTCGCTGCAGCCCATTCGCTGCCACCTGTTCGCCGTGGCCTGTTTGCCACCTGTTCGCCGCTGCCCGTTCTAGAATAGCTGATCCCCCCCCACTGCAATATTCGGAGTATAAGATGCACAGACATTTCCACCCACTTGTTTGGGGGGGGGAGTGTATCTTATACTCCGAATAGTACAGTACTTCTGGCTATACACGCTTAGAATCATGCCGCATAATATCTATTGCTGAATACAAAATGTAAACTGAGAATTGCATGTGTGTTATGCCAAGCGGGAGCTGTTGGTGATTAAAAAATAAAGACATAAAAGACAGAACAATAGACCAATTTACTCACAGTCAGAAAGTTCTTTATCTTCTTAGAATTAAAAAAAAGTCACGCTCTTTATCTTGTTAAATAATAGCAGCCACAGTATTTACCACTGTGACTGTGATTGCTTTACAAACATATGTATCTTCATTTCAGCAAAAAATGTGGATAAATAACCTATGGAGTACAGATTACAGATTCACAGATTGCAGATAAGTAAGCTAGTTAAGCGCGGGATGGATAGCTTCCTATTTAGGTGGATTAACAGGTAGTTAGGGAGTATCACAGGGAGTAGACCTGATATTTTCCCAGTTACATTTACCCAACCCTCCAGAATGGGGAGGCAGGCAGTTACGGATCCCCTCTCCTAAAGAAGCCTATCTAGTGAGACCAAGAAGAAGAGCCTTCGTCCCCGTGGAACATCATCCCAGCAGAAATAAAATGGGGCCTTTCAAAAGGCCCTGAAGATACAGTTTTGCCAGCGGGCCTCAGTATGATATGGAGCCCATCAAGGGGTTAGTTTGATTGTTGACACCATGGAGGTGGAGGTTTATTGGGTTTTGTATTGGTGTTTACTTTCTGTCAGCTGCCCAGAGTCACCATGACTAAGTTGGGTGGTCACATAAATTTTCTAAACAAACAAACACACATTTTTATTGAAGCTTTGAATGACAAGATGGGACAAGATTAGGAGCTGAGGTGGCGCAGTGGTTAAAAGCAGCACTGCAACCTACTTCAGTGACTGCTAGTTCAGCAGTTCAGCTGTTCAAATCTCACCAGGCTCAAGGTTGACTCAGCCTTCCATCCTTCTGAGGTTGGTAAAATGAGGACCCAGATTGTTGGGGGCAATATGCTGAACTCTGTAAACCGCTTAGAGAGGGCTGTAAAGCACTATGAAGCGGTATATAAGTCTAAGTGCTATTGCTATTGCTAATGGTGATTGTATTTATAGACAAAAGAAAATGAATAGCTAATACTACAAAATGATTGTAACGAGTAGAAATATTAGGATAGAAATATTTACTTGTTTATGTATTCGATTTATTTGCATAGCATATAGCAACAATATAACACAACAATAATATAACATGGTATGTTTCTCTTTGAGAAGGGAAAACTGAGGGGGAAAACGTGACAGCATCGTTCAGAAACCAGAAAGGATGTCCTTCAGATGAAGACGAAGGCCATTTCTCTTTTCTTCCAAAGTGCAAGATACACACTAATGAATTTAAGTTACAGGAAGGCAAATTCAAAACCAAACCACACACTATCTTAGCAGTAAAAGCAATTTGGTAGTGAAACTAATTCCCTGAAGACATAGTGAGCTTCCTTCATTGGAAATGTTCAGGCAGAAAGCAGGCAGTCCTTTGTCAGAGATAGCTTAAATGGCATTTTCATTTTTGTAACACAGTTAACATGAAGTAAATAATAAAATTAGATATTGTACTTTCAATAAATCTGATCTTTTGTGAATCTTAAAAATAGACATAGGGATGAAATGTTGCCTCATGCATTACTTTTTTCTAACTAACGTTTTCTAACTAAAAAGTCTTCAGATAGAGTAGAATATTTTTTAAAAAAATATCTGATTCTGCTTTCAAGAAACAGAAGTATAGGACAAAATTTTAAAAGCATTGTTAAATGAAACATTTTGAAATAAAGTTATTTTTGTCGGTTTTCATATTAAGCATTCGTCAGTTTTACCATAGTCGTTTTAACAATATCAAATATTGGGACAAAAATATTTCATTTTTCTTTGGAAAATCTGACCTTTAAATTATCATTTATAAAACTAGCAGCCAATTTTTGTATTCCTATATTGTTGAAATAAATCCAGTGAAGTTCTAACAAAGAAAAAGAAAAGAAACCCCAAACATCAGTGTTAACACCCCTCTGCAAATATTTTCCTTTTTTTGTTCAAATCATTTTCATTTTTAATTATATGCATAATTTTTCAACATAGCAAGACTTAGTTGCACATTAAGAAAAGTATGAGAACTTTTAGTGAATAATTGAAAATTACCACATTTGAATAATAATAGAGTTGAATAATTTATCATTCTAATTTCATTAAGCAAGCAAATTATAACACGCTCATCTGTGGCTTCAAGAATGGAAGGATTCTGATCTCTTATTCCAGCCTTTTATGATCTGCCATCTTCTACTGTATATGCATTAGGACTACAATACCCAGAATTCCTAGAAGCATGACCTTTGCTGCACTTCACAAACACTTAGAAATTGCAAACAGTAAAAAACTGTTTTCATCTCTGCTCACACCAAGGATGTCCTAGTACCGTGATGGCGAACCTATGGCATGCATACCACAGGTGGCACGCAGAACCCTCTCTGCGGGCATGCCAGCCATCGCCCTAGTCCAGTTCCACCGCGCATGCGCATGCGCCTCCTGCCAGCCAGCTGGTCTTCAGGTCTCTGCTGTGCATGTGGGGGGGGCACATGCGGGGATGCACGTGCACATGCACGGGAGTGTGGGGTGCAGGTGGGGGGGGCACTCACATTGCATTTTGGGGCTTCGCGCACATGCATGTGCCCCCCGCACCCCATTTTGGGCCTGGAAGGCCTGCACCAACCTGAAAGCTAAAATGGGGCATGAGGGGGCATGAGGCCCCCTGCATCCCGTTTTGGGCCTAGAAGGCCTCCTGCACCAACCTAGAAGCCAAAATGGTGCACGGGGTGCCGCGTGTGCCCCCCCCCCCGTGCCCCATTTTGGGCCTGGAAGCCTCCTGCACCAACCTGGAAGCCAAAAATGGGCAAGGGGGAGGCAGGGCGCATGCGTGGGAGACACACATGCATGCGCAGGGCAGGGCGCATGTGCAGGGGCTGGGTGCATGCACGGGGAGTGCTCACATTCCATTTTCGGGTTTCAGGCACATGTGTATGCTTTGGGCACTCAGCACCAAAAAGGTTGACCATCACTGTCCTAGTATGATTGCAGCATGAAGACAGAGAACATTTCAAACAAAGAAACCACAAGGATTAAATGAGAAAAGTTGACTCTACTGAGTTTTCCAAAATAATCTTGGTTGTCTTCCACAATTTAGAGGGAAGCATAGATTGGAATAAAATTTGCTTTCAGAGACAAAAACATTACTAGAGTGAAACGTTACCTAAGAAAACTAATGGAAAGGGTGGAAGTCTTCCTTCCTTCCTTCCTTCCTTCCTTCCTTCCTTCCTTCCTTCCTTCCTTCCTTCCTTCCTTCCTTCCTTCCTTCCTTCCTCCCTCCCTCCCTCCCTCCCTCCCTCCCTCCCTTCTGATTTCTCAAGCCTGCTGGGATTCCCTACTGGTTTGCAAATGTGAGCACGCGTGCCTCATCTGTGCATGCACACAGCCTTATGTCATGGTGGGTGGGCGGAGCCTCCTGCTGTTGCCGCTACTGGTTCGCACAATCCGGAGAGAACCGGCTGAATACCACCGATTTCTTCTGATATTTTTCTATGGAAAGCAAACATTTGTAGCTGCATAGAAATTGTCATTTTAAAAAAACCAAACCCTCCTCTCCTGTTTGGCTCTGCTGGATGAAAACTCTTTCAGGCAGTGGTGGGTTCCTACCGGTGCGGTCCACTCTGTTTTTCTGGTAGCGTCCAGCAGATGGCGCTATTTGCACGCGACCGCTCCGGTGCCGTCTTTGATGGTCCGTCACGCGCGTCACCCTCTTTTTAAAAGAATTTTTGGGCTTTTTTGCTTCTGCACATGCGCAGAAGCAAAATCTTGTCGAAATCGCATGCGCGCGGGCATCCCCTTGTGAGATTTTGGCAAGATTTTGCTTCCATGCATGCGCAACGTGCAGATGCGTGCACAGCGCACCGGTATCGGTAAGTGAGCAACCCGCCCCTGCTTTCGGGGACAGAAACCTTGACCCAAAATGTAGATCAGCATTCAAAAGCTTTGTGCCAGGATGGCACTTCTCTAATTTCTATATGTGCTGAAACATAGCCTCAGTTCCCAGGTAAGGAGGGAGTGCAGATGAGGAGTAAGAGGCAACTCAGTTCAGAAAATCAGAGAAAGAGGGTAAAGACAGCTCCTTTCTAATAAGAGCCTATGCTTTATGGGGGTGTTAGCATACTTTTATTTGTCAAGACTCGGTCTATGGATGAGGAATAATAAAGAAATCTACTTTGAAGAATCACAACATCTTCCTTGGTTTTTGAAGCCTGATACTATTCCAGCTACAGCCTCTTATACTGCACCCCATGCTGTTCCAGAAAGCTTGTATGGCTAATGGAGAAATGAAGATATTTAAAATCCTTACCCTTCCTGGTATCTCTATTATCTGTCTGTCTGTCTTTCTGTCTGTCTGTCATCTGTATACAGTATCTGTCATCTACGTATATGACTGTCAGCCATTTGACTGTCAGCCATCTATCTATCTATCTATCTATCTATCTATCTATCTATCTATCTATCTATCTATCTATCTATCTATCTATCTATCTATCATTCATTCATTCATTCATTCATTCATTCATTCATTCATTCATTCATTCATTCATTTCAAGTGAGATTGCAAAAATTTAGCCCCCATGTTTTATTACAGGTTGCCCATCTCAATATTAAAATTTTGCTTTAGTGTTCTCATGCTTAATACCATCTTCTAGAACTTAGAGAAGAAAAGAGATCCTTTATAATGAAGAAGCATATGAAATTCGACTGTTGGGGTTGCAGTCACACTGGAGAAGACATTCCTCATATGATCTCTTTTCCAGTTTCACGTTTCAATGAGCTCAACCGTCTATGGATTATTGCCTGACAGGACATTCAATTTTAACAATAAAATTAATTGTTGTTAAATTAAATGACATGCATATTTCCCTTTCCCCAGCAGGCACAACTAATTCAAAGTCTGTGATGATTACATAAGGGAAGCAGATTTGGGAAATATAATTTGCTTTTTGACTTCTGATTACAGTTATAATCTAATATCATTTTTTTGATTAGGGAAGAGGTGGAGAGAGATAGTTTATTTTTTTCAGAAGGAGTTCTTCCATGTTTATACTTCATTTGAAGGTGAACACTCCAGTCAGAATTAAGTTGGAATTCTTGGACAGCAGTCCCAACACAACTGGGAGAGGCTGAAAATGTTACTCTAGAGTATATTCGTGTGAACCTTATATCTTAGAGCAGGGGTCTCCAACCTTGGCAACTTTAAGACTTGTGGACTTCAACTCCCAGAATTCCTCAGCCAGGGAGATGAAGTCCACAAGTCTTAAAGTTGCCAAGATTGGAGATCCCTATCTTAGAGCACAGGTGTCAAACTTCTGGCATCATGTTGCTGTCATGTGACATTTGCGACATTTTTTTCCCTTCCCGGAGCTGGGGTGGGCATGTCCTACACATGACGCATCCGGCCCATGCTGGGCCACCAGTTTGACACCCCTGTCTTAGAGAAATGTGCTACGATTTGGCTTAGTTTATGTAACTGGCTTCCACTTTTGAAACATATATCTAGGTTGTGCAGCCGAGGAATTTTTGCCTGATTCTCCACATTTTCCTTTTGTTGCTCATTTAATCATACAGTATGTTTTCTGGAAGTAACTGATGGCACTGTTCCAGTAATAGGCACTTGGTATCCTTCAGATGTCTGGGGGGGGGTAGAAATGCAAAGCTGCATGTCATCAGCTCACTAGTAACATTTCAACCTGAACCATTGGATCTCCTCATCCAGCAGCGCATGTAGATGTCAAACAGGAAAAGAGACAGAACCAAACCCAATGGAATCTCACAAAGTAGGGACCACAGGCTTGACCGCTCCTCTCTTATGAATACCAAGTGGAACCAGCCCTGAGAAAAAAAGAGAATTGGCAAAACACCATGCCACCCATCCCTACTTTCCATAACTAGTTCTAAAGGATACCATGATTGATGATATGGAATGCTGCGTAGAGGCCAAAAGAACAAGGATGGAAATGCTACCTGCATCCTGCTCCTGCCAGAGATCACCCAAGAGTGAGATCAATGTTGTATTAGTCCTAGACCTTGGCCTGAAGCCCAAATGGAGTCCAAATAATTCATTTCATCCAGAGTCCTTTAAAGCTGCAGTTTAACCACCTAAACAGGGACAATTAGGAACTGGATGTAAACTGTCAAGACCTGTTGGGTCGAGCGATGGCTTCTTGAGAAGGTTGCAACTGGGCTATAGTTTTTCCTTCTGGTTCCTCCATGTTTTTAATTTTTAGACCCACAACACAGCCCTTGTGGTCTCTGCTTGCTGTTTGCTTGAACATCTGATGTTCATA
Organism: Diadophis punctatus similis; assembly: GCA_023053685.1. NCBI lineage: Eukaryota > Metazoa > Chordata > Lepidosauria > Squamata > Dipsadidae > Diadophis > Diadophis punctatus. The sequence goes on along the minus strand of JALIGW010000001.1, from coordinate 130,667,608 downwards.
CTTTTTTCTCCTCTCCATCAAATTAAACAATTGTGTACACTTTAATGATTTGTGCGATAGGGCCGAGGATTCTGTACCTCTTGCAATATTGTGAGTATCCAATAAGCTCTCCTTTCTCCCATCCACAATTCAGCTTGCTTCACTTTTCTTTTGGCTCCATATTCATACACTTTAAACTCAAATACTTTTGCAGGATCCAATCCAGGTCAGTCACCTGGGACCAGATGGTGTTGGTCTTTGGTTTTTGGAAGACAAAGCCTCTGATCCCAGAGACTGACCCAGATTGGATCCTGGGATATGTCTATTCACCTTCATTCATCAAATACTTTTATGTACCTTAGGTTGGGCTTCCTTCTGCACCTATTCAGCATTACATCCATGGCTGCCATTGGGAAAGTGTTCTTCAAGTGCTGTTAACTGCTTTTTTTCTCCAGTCTTCATCTGCCACTCCTGCATCTTGCAGCCGGAACCTCATCATTTCAGAAAGGGAATGACTTTTCCTCTCTGTCACATCATTATGTTGTGAGATATAATCCACATGGTTCCCCTGCTCTTGCAGATACCTTTACATGCTGCTCCCTATCTTCGTTGAGTACTTGTGTCATCCTCCCACATGTATTGCTCACACAAGCCATTAAATAACGTTTACATTTCTTCAGTCCTTTTCACAGAGAAAACAGCAGAATGTGTGTATTTGGGTAATCATTTATGAACGGCAAGGAGAAATTTCTTTCCACTCGGTATAATGACATATATTGGCTCACAAATGTTGCTGTGAATTACCATATTTTTCGGAGTATAAGACGCATGTTAGTTTTTTGGGGGGGAAATAGGGAGGGAAATCTGCCTACCAGGTATTCATCTGGCTAGCGTCCTTAGTCTGGTCAGCTTCAGCACATTATTTTATCCCCTGGTTAGGGCTTAAAAAAACCTTATTCGGAGAGAGTAACAATGAAAGAGCCAGCAAGCTGGGAAGACCGTTAACACCTCATTAGGGTTGGAAAGAAACTTATTTGGAGCAAGTAGAGCAATGAAAAAAAAGCCTGCAAAGACTTAGGGCTGGAAAGACATTCTTCAGAGAAAGTAACAGTGAAAGAGCCAGCTGAGGAATTCTGAGAGTTGAAGTCCACAAGTCTTAAGGTTGCCAAGATTGGAGAACCCTGGTCTAAACTGCCCTCTTCTGCAGACTGGCTGCTCTGGAAATCCAACACCAGAATCTACATTCTACAGGAACACCAATCAGTTGTCCTATGCCTCTCTCACATTTTTACTAAATGGTTTAAGCTCCACCAACAAAAAGCAGTCAGATCAGGCTTTTTCAGGGAAATTCATCAAAAGTCTTCATTCTCTTAGAGTTCCGCAAGACACAGTTCTGCAAGTGATTTATCACAAAAATCAATATCTACTTCCTCTTTCATTTGTAATGCATGAACCACAACTTATTAACTTTTAAGCAATGATTTTAAAATAAGAATAATCAGCATTCCCCCCCCCTACAGGTATATTTAGCCTTGATTTCTTGTCTCCGCCCTTTCTGAAAAGATGGACATTGACAACTGGGGATCTTTCCTTATATTAGACTGTTGTAAGGAATATCCTTCTGGGTTCAGTTCCAAGTGGGGAAAAAGACACTGGATTCATGGAAGTTGCTTGGAAAGAAGATTTAATGGTGGACAGGAGCACATGGCATGAGTTCCTGAACAGAAAAGGTGGATCACATGCTTCCAGATGTTGGGTGAAGAGAAAAGGGAAGTTGCTGAGAGTCCCTGAGTTTTTATAACCTCTGTTGGGCCCCACCTCAAAGGTTCCTGTTCCTGTATAAGAAATGCACTCTGATTGGTGGTCAGACTCCTAGGGGCCATGCAGGGGCAACTCTGTAGGCTGTGCTTTTGAGTTCAAGTTTGGCTGACCCTTGCTGGGTGATGGTGTAAGTGAAAGGGCTTTGGGCAATTCCTAATATGGCTCTGTCTGAAGAGGTAGATCTTTGTTATGTAGAATAGACTGGTCCAGGCTATTAACAAAGGTGGGGGGGATGAGTGATCTGGGCCATTCCCTGATGGCACATTGACAAAGGTGAGGGCTACTAAAAATGAGTCTTTTTCTGTCTAAAAGCAGGTTTCCAGGGATATTCTATATAATATTCTGCCTTTTTAATATTTCCTAGGATATTTTATTTTTCTAGGAGAGGGATGGATGCTAACTTCCTACAAGACTAAGAGGGATTTCTGGTGTCCTTGGCTTCATCTAAATCCTTAAATGTACAATAATAAAATCTCTTACTAGCAGGCAAACCGTTTCAGCTTCTCTGCCATTTGCAACATCCCAAGCCCTTTTCTCCTGCCCTGTCCCTTTGTCTAAATAGCAATAGCACTTTACTTATATACTGCTTCATAGTGCTTTACAGCCCTCTCTAAGCGGTTTACAGAGTTCAGCATATTGCCCCCAACAATCTGGGTCCTCATTTTACCGACCTCAGAAGGATGGAAGGCTGAGTCAACCTTGAGCCTAGTGAGATTTGAACAGCTGAACTGCTGAACTAGCAGTCAGCCTGCAGTCGCAGCATTTAACCACTGCACCACTTCAGCTCTTACTAAATGTTGTTCTTTGAAACTGTAGGAACACTTCAGTGGTGGTATTCAGCCAGTTCTATCCGGATCGCGCAAACCGGTAGCGCTGACTGCGGGCGGCCCCGCCCGCACGTGAGCACATTGTGTTTTTGACGCTCTGCGCATGCGCTCACATTTGCGAACTGGTAGGGAAGATAAGTGAATACCACCCCTGGAACACTTAGGCCTTGAATGACCAGCAGGAGAATTTGAGTCCTTCAGTTCTTCAGTACTTCTATGGGCTGAAACGTTGCTAACTCCATTTCTGAAAATCTGTCTGCTTACTTTTCCAATCTAACCCTTGAGTGCTGTGTCTATCTCTAAGAAGCAGCAGCCTCAGAGGGTGGTAGGGGAATGCGGTGCCAAAGCAATACAGCAGAACAGCAGTACAACGAAGCAGTAGAAGCCTTCACTCTTTTCTAAGTATGTTGTGATACCAGATGCATGCCGGAAAACCTTGAAATTCTGCTTTTCACATTCTGATGAAAGCAGTGACTATCTGTGGATGCCACTAGTTCAGGATGTTACATTTTGAGAGAGATTCAAAAAAATCTCAACAAGATGGGAAAAGGACACCAAGGGGACTAAAACTGAATTTTGTAAAAGAGAGTTTTAAGAAAATTGTTTAATCCTGCAGAAAAATATGACTGGGGGATGTCGCTACAATAGCATTCCTCAAGTACTGAAATAATGTCATGAAGAGAAAAGGTCAGATCAAGGCCCTTGTCTCTCTCTTGTTTCACAGCGTCGGAAATAGAGCAGAGGATTTAATGCACAGAAAGGCAGATTGAATGTGACACTTCTTAATAGTGAGAATAGTTTAACAGTGGAGCCAATTACTTAGAGAAATGGTGGGCTCCCCCTTCACTGGAAGAGACACTGCTGAAGCAGAGGCAGGCCTGCCATTTGTGTGGGACATTTTAATTTAGATTCATGCACTGAGCAGAAGCTGGACTTGCAGCCTAGGTGGCCCCTTCCAGCTATGTGAGTCTCTGAGAAACAAGGCTAGCAAGAAACACTATATATCTAAGCCAACGTAGTTAAGATATTTAAACTTTGCTACAGTAAGGATTAAGGGGTTCTGATGGCTCGGTGGTTAAAGATACTGAGCTTATCAGCTGGAAAGCTGACAGCCCGGGTTCAAGACCCGAGCACCACATAACAGAGTGAGCTCCCGTTACTTGTCCCAGCTCCTGCTGACCTAGCAGTTCAAAAGCATGCAAATTTGAGTAGATAAATAGTACAATTTCAATGGGAAAGTAACAGTGTTCCATACCAGGGGTGGGTTCCTCCCAGTTCAGACTGGATCACCCGAACCGGTAGCGACCCACTGGTGACATCACTGTCAGTGCCGTTCCATGCACGCCACCATCTTTTTTTTATTTCGTGCTAAATTTTTCCCCTTCCACGGCTTGAAAAAGGACCTGCGGGTGAATTCTAACTTTTATTTCTTTGCCTGAAGCACAGTTGATGAGCTCCTCAGCTGCGTTTAGGGCTAATTCCTGCTTTTGAGCATGCGCGGAAGCCAAATCACACATGGGGACGCTCACGCACAAAACGTCGAGATGCGAAACGGTGGTGAAGGTAAGTGGAACACACCCCTGTCCCATACATTTTGGTGCCTAGTCATGCTGGCCACATGACCATGGAAGTGTCTTTGGACAACATTAACTCCCTCAGCTAGGTAACAGAGATAAACACCACCACCCAAGAGTCAGACACGACTGGATGGGGGAACCTTTACCTTTATAGTAAGAATTAAAGACAACAGGAAAAAAAATGAGAATTGGTATTAAAGGGCAACAAAAGCAAGATTCTTTGCAGATTCTCAAAAGTTGGTATATCAGGAGATGTTGAAGCCCATTCTTCTGTGGGGGAGCTACAGTTGATTACAAGAACTCTTCATGTGATCTTGATTCTATCCCTCTGTTAATGCAGCCTAGAACTGTGTTGGCTATTTTGGCAGCTGCGGCACACTCCTGGCTCATATTTAAGTCATTGTCCACTAGGACTCCAAGATCCCTCTCACAGTTACTACTATTTAGCGAGGTACCACATATACTGTACCTGTGCATTTGGTTTTTCTTGCCTAAATGTAGAACCTTACTTTTTTCACCATTGAATTTCAATTTGTTAGATAGCGCCCAATAGTGAAAGTCAAGATCCTTCTGTATCTTAAGCCTATTTTCTGGAGTGTTGGCTATTCCTGCCAGCTTGGTGTCATCTGCAAATTTGATGAGTTCTTCATCTATCCTCTTATCCAAATCATTGATGAAGATGTTGAAGAGTGCTGGGCCTCTCAAACTTCCTTTTGCTTCATTTGACAGTCCTGGATATTGGGCTCTTCTCCCCCTCTAGCCTTGGCAGAGTCTATAGACATGATGTTAGGAATGCTATTAGAAAATCCATGAAATGTGTTTTCCAATAATGCCAGTGGGGATATTGAAAAGCCTTGCAACTGCAATTAATTAAAAGAGAGTAGGCATGCTTTGTAGTAATGTTCAAATCTTTATTTCAGTCCCAAACAAGATTAAATTACACAAAGAAAGTAAGAATTGTAATCAGTAGAATACAGCTAGTGAAGTCCATCTACTATAACATGAATAAAGCCACCTAACACACTCTATTACATTTAAATGTTAGACCAGTGAACATCAATAGGCATGTTGGTATATATACTAATCCACCAGTACTGCCTCTACAATTAAGAGACTATTACCAGTGTAATATACAAAATAGGGTAAGAATATTGTATATTATCAGATACCATAGGATAGCATAGCAGTTCATTATTACAATTAAGAATAAATTATATATAAATACATTACAATTATATATTTATATAAACACAAACACATATGCACACATATATGATATATGGAAACTGCTAGTCAGGCTGGAAGGAGTGGTCAAGTGGGGAATTAGCCCTGAGTGCTTACACAGTTGCAAGCAGCATAAGCCTGACCACCACCATCACCCCAAGATCCATGAAACTTTATCTGCTTCTTCCCAGGGAAGACATGCAGTCTGGGGAGATTCTTGTAATATAGTTATAAGTCAATAAAGTTGCTGATGTAAGTTATCCATGACTAACTCTAATTGCTTACACCTGACACACACATACATGGCGTGCATAAGTGCACCACTGTGCCTACCGTCCCTGTCCTACTGTCCTCTTTTATCGGAACTTTTTACTTATGTTATGTTTATATAAACAACTACTATCCTGTACATGTTTGACAAAATTAAAAAAACAAAAAAATAAAAAAACAAAAAAATACACACCCACATATGGACAGACATATAGGCATTACCGCTAGATCCAGGGTATGCATTCTAATAACACTTACCTTGTGTGTGTGATCTGCAGCAGAAGAAAGAAAGAGCACCATTTCCTCACTTACCCTTTTCCTACCAGGTCAAAACTGGACTTGAGCCCAAAGGCAGAAGCAAAGGGAATGGATGGTGACACCCAAAAAGTGGTGATTCTGTCAAGAATTGCTTGGATGAGGAAACCCAGTACTTCAAGGTAGCATCTTTCATGGATTGTCTATCAATGATTCATCATAGAACTTTTGAGGTCTTCTAGTACAATCCCTACACACGGTAGGAATCCTTATACCAGTGATGGCGAACCTATGGCATGTGTGCCACAGGTAACACGTGGAGCCATATCTGAGGGCACGCGAGGTGTTGCCCTATGTCAGCTCCAGCGCGCATGCGCGCGCTGGCCATCTGATTTTCGGCCTTCTTTTCAGCTGTTTTCGCTCTCCCCAGGCTTCAGGAAAGCCTCCTGAACCCCGAGGATGGCGAAAAACAGCCAAACGGGCCTACCAGAAGTCCGGAGGCTTCAGTGAGGCCTGTGCGCATGCACGGGGGGCTATGTGAGGGGTTGTGCACATGCATGGGGGGAGGGCATTGCATTATAGGTGTGGGCACGAGAGTGCACCCTTTTGGCACCCAAGCCAAAAAAGATTCGCCATCACTGCCTTATACCATTCTGGACAAATAGTTCTCCAATATCTATGGAGATTCTCAGTCATCCAGGTCATGATTGTCCCAAAGGTGCTTTTTCAAAAAGACTTTGTTTTTCCTTGAAGATGTTTCACTTCTTATTCAAGAAGCTTCTTCAATTCTAAACTGTTCTGAACTGAAGAAGTTTCTTTGATGAGAAGTGAAATGTCTTCAAGGAAAAACAAAGTCCAGTTGCCTTTTGAAAAAGCACCTTTGGTTCTCCAATATTTTCTAAAACAACTCTAGCAATTATTTACCTACAATTCCAGGAGGCAAGCTGTTCCATTCTCATAGTCAGTCCATCTATTGCTTTTTGTCCTGTCTTCAGGTGCTTTGAAGAACAAATAGCAATAGCACTTAGACTTATATACCGCTTCATAGTGCTTTACAGCCCTCTCTAAGCGGTTTTACAGAGTTCAGCATATTGCCCCCAACAATCTGGGTCCACATTTTACCCACCTTGGAAGGATGGAAGGCTGAGTCAACCTTGAGCTGGTGAGATTTGAACAGCTGAACTGCTGAACTAGCAGTAGCCTGCAGTGCTGCATTTAACCACTGCACCAAATCAACTCCCCTTCTCTGTGATAGCCTTTCAAGTATTGGAAGATGGCTATCATGTCACCCCCTAAGCCTTCTCTTTAGTAGGCTCAACATACCTATTTCCTTTAGCCATTCCTCATATGGTTTAGCCTCCAGACTCCTTATCATATCTGTTGCTTTTCTCTGAACCCTTGTAGGGTCTCAGCATCTTTTTTTGTATTGTGACTAGAACTGGAAATAGTACTCCAAGTATGGTCTCACCAGTGCAGTATAGAATGGTACTATCCCTTCTTCTCATCTTGATGCTACCCCTCTGTTGATGCAATCTAGACACATTGGCATTTTGGCAGCTGCAGAACACTGCTGGCTCATATTTAAGTGATGGTTCACCAGGACACCCACTGTAGATCCCTCTCACAGTTATTACTGTTGAGCCAGGTACTGCCTTTTTTGTACTGTGCATCAGGTTTTTCCTGCCTAAGGGCAAGACCTTACTTTTCTCACCACTGAACTGCATTTTATTGGGTAGGGTCCAATGTTCAAATCTGTCAAGATCCTTCTGAATCTTGAATCTTGAAAGTGGTAACAATTCCCCCCAGCTTGGTGTCATCTGCAAATTCGATGTGTACTCCTTCTATCACCTCATCCAGGTCATTTATGAAGATGTTGAAAAGCACTGGGCCCAAGACAAAACTTTGAAGTACCCGAATGTAAGCTTCTCTCCAAAACAGCAAATCAAACATAGAGATTCTCAATCATCCAGGTCATGGTTGTCCCAAAGGTGGTTTTTCAAAAGGCAACTGGACTTTCTGGTTTTTCTTTGAAGACATTTCGCTTCTCATCCAAGAAGCTGAAGAAGCTTCTTGGATGAGAAGCAAAACATCTTCAAAGATAAAACAGAAAGTCCAGTTGCCTCTTGAAAAACCATCTTTGGGACAAACAAGGAAGGGAGTGGTGAGATGGAAGGGACACTCAGGTGTAAAACAAGAGAACAGCAGGAAGCAAATGGAGGTTCAACCCTAAAGGACTCAGATGCCTGTACACAAATACTCAGAGTATGGGGAACAAACATAGAGAAGTAGAAGTTCTAGTACATGGGGGCAGGTATGATATTGTTGCTATTACTGAAATAGAGGTAGGATGGAAACCATGATTGGAACACACCGCTAGGATATAAATTGTTTAAAAGAAACAGATCCAACAAAAGAGAGGGAGGAGTTGCATTGTATGTAAAGAATTACTATACAGAACTACACAATACAAAGTATAAAACCCTCAGTGAGTGGGAGATCAAACAGTTCCTGACATGCCTAGTGTCAGACTGGCTAAGTCAGACCCGTGCGTTAATGACTTCAAGACACTTTCAAAGTAAGGACTTCAGCTTTTAATCACGCTACAGATAAGAACTCAGACCATGCCGAACCCATTCAGGTCAAAGTCAGCTCTGAGATCATCCTCCTCTCAGTGCTATTTATGCAAATCCTCACCATTTCCTCCCCCCAAACCACCATCCGGTGCTATGAAGCCCTCCCCTCTCAGCTGGTTGACTCTTTCCGGGTGCAGTTTTACTGTGCTTGGCTTTCTCGGCGTCTCATGTAACAGGACGTTAATCACTGGTGTCAGGCATTGAACTGCTGAGAAGAGTTTGTTGTGTTGGCAACCATCGCTCCCCCGGTCCAGTGTCTCTCCCTCCCACCAAGGTGCATATGTCGAGCCTTGGCACGACAGGCGGCTCCCCTCTACCAGGGGTCCACCTGCAGGGGATAAAGCAAAAGGGTTAGCAACATTCGAATAATCCTGATTGGGACCTGGTTTGTGTGGATATTTTCGATGAAATCATCTTAATAATCGTTCAGCTTGTATGTCATGCGCAGCCACCCAGGTAGCCTCCATAATCGGATATACTTTCCAATACACCAGATACTGGAGGTTGCCTCGAAATAGTCTGGAGTCCAGGACTTCAGCTACCTCGTAATGGTCCCTATATATGGGACCAGGGGTTGTTGGTAGGTCTCGAGTTACTTCTACATGTTTAAGGAGACTAACATGAAAAACGGGATGCACCTTCCCTAATAAGGGTGGTAATTTCAATGCTACCATTACAGGGTTAATCACTTGAGTGATTGGGAATGGGCCGAGATACTTAGGACCTAATTTTTTTACTAGGTATTCGAAGTTTTAGATATTTAGTTGATAAATATACCCTATCCCCGATCTGGAATGGTTTATGATCCCTTCGGCTTTTATCTGCATACTTTTTGTATTCCTCGGCCGCTTGTCTTAAAGCTACTTTCACTGGTACCCACCCTTCTCGAATCTTGTCAGCCCATTCCTTTGGGGGTTTGGAGCATCGGGGGTTCATAGCTAATTCTGGAATTGCGGGGAATTCCATTCCATATACTACCTGGAAAGGCGTGAGACCAGTACTACGATGTACAGCATTATTATACGCTACTTCAACAAAAGGTATCAAGCTAGACCAGTCTGTTTGCTGGTACGACACATAACATCTTAAGTAGCATTCTATCATAGCATTAGCTCTCTCCGCAGCTCCATTAGTGCTAGGATGGAATGCCGAGCTCAATCCCTGCGAGGAGCCTATTAGTTGTACAAATTCTCGCCAAAACTTGGCAGTGAATTGTACTCCTCTATCTGAGATTATTCGTCGTGGTACTCCATGTAACCGGTAGATATGTTGTAAAAACATTTTTGCCAACCGTTTGGCTGATGGTATACCAATACATGGGATGAAATGTGCTTGCTTTGAAAATAAATCTATCACTGTCCATATTATGGTATGCCCATTGCTGTCTGGGAGGTCGACTATAAAGTCCATCCCAATCTCCTCCCATGGCCTACTGGGATCAGCTACCGATTGCAACAATCCTAACGGCCTACCAGGCCGTGGTTTGTTCACTGTACAAACAGGACAGCTCTGTACATAAGCCTCAACTTCTGTCCTCATCCGTGGCCACCAAAACTGCCGTCTGGTAAGATGTAATGTTTTTAAGAATCCAAAATGGCTGGCCGGCTTAACATCATGGCACCTTCTTAACACTGAGGCACGAAGGGTTATAGGCACATATAATTTATCTCCCTTCCAGACTAGGCCATCCCTGTCAGTCAATACACTTGGGTGTTCAGCTAGCCAAGGGTCTGTTGCTAATGCTTTCCTTAAGTTATCGTGCCATGGGTTTAAGAGATTTCCCTCTACCCCCCTTCCCACCTGTTGACATGGGGTTATCATGGCCTGTATTACATCTTCCCTTTTACTATTATATTGTGGAAGGCGAGATAAGGCATCGGCCATGAAGTTCTTACCAGCTGGGACATATTTCAATTTGAACTTGAATCGTTGGAAATGTTGAGACCACCGCACCTGTTTCGGGGACAGTTTTCTGGGTGTTTGGAGGGCTTCTAGGTTTTTGTGGTCCGTCCAGACCTCAAATGGTTGCCGTGCACCTTCCAGCAGGTGCCGCCATGTGAGCAGGGCCCAACGGACCACAAAAGCCTCTTTTTCCCAAATCGCCCAACCACGCTCTGTGGGCGTAAGCTTCCGGGATGTATAAGCACAAGGTTGAAGTTTACCCTGCCTATTCTTCTGCAACAAAATAGCCCCCACCACTACATCACTTGTGTCTGCCTGTACTATAAAAGGTCATCCAAAAGGTGGAGGAGAAGGGAACTAGACGGTCAGCTATACCAGGTGTCAGTAACCCACGGATCCGGAGCCGCATGTGGCTCTTTCGTCTCCCTGCTGGGGCTCCCTATCGGCTGGCTGGGCCCACCCCTCCCCTCCCAATCACTCCTCGCATGGCCTGAGAAGGTAAGGGTGATGGCAGGGATGGAGACTCGGTCCATATTCCAGAGTGGGAGGGAAGCACCCTTGTACTTGCCTCTCATCTCAAGGGTGCTTCTTCCTGTGCTTATTGGTGCTGCATGCACCTTGGTTGCTCGGGGAGATGCACGACTTGATCTCTGCCCTGAGACACTGGCCCGGCCTGGCTGCGGCCAATGCTCCATGTCATAATGGGCTCCAGGAGGAGGAGGGGATGCCATCTCCCCCATTGTGAAGCAAATTTAAGTGTGCTGCACAAGGCATTGCAAGAGCAGCGAGCAGACCATGGAGGTGGCAAGAGCATGAGAGAGGGAAAGGAGGGAAACAAATGAGAGAGAGAAGGGGAGAGAACAAAAGAAAGAAAGAAAGAAAGAGGGGGGAGGGAGGGAGGGAGGGAGGGAGAGGGGAAAAAGAGAAAAACGAGAGGGGGGAGGGAGGGAGGGAGGGAGAGAGAGACCCATTTCCCACAGAAAACACAGGGAGCCACAAAACCCAGGTAGGCATGGCTTGGTGGGGTCATGTGACTTGGTGGGAGTAACATTGAGTTGGCCATGCCCATCCAGGTTTTGTGGCTCCCAGTGTTTTCTTTTCTGTGGGAAACAGGTCCAAATGGCTCTTTGAGTGTTTAAGGTTGCAGACCCCTGAGCTATACTGAACTTAATTCTTACTAATGGGTATTAAATGGCTGTGGGAGTGGACGTTGTAATAACTTTGGGGGAGAGTGACCAGGTCGTCCTAGAATTCATCATAATTCATCATAAACATAGGTACTGAACATAGACTAGTGCTTTTTTGTTAACAAGGAAGGCTTTCTTTGAAGAAATCCCACTTCCTCCTGATAATTCTTAAACTTCTTCTAATACCTCTTAGTTTTCTTACAGGTTCCTGTCTTCTTACCAATGGCAGGTAATTGGATTTGACCCACACTGAAGTCTTCATACAATGATTGATGTTCTGCTTATTTCTCATCATTCTCTCCTGACCTGTGTAGCCAACATTTATTTGACCTTGGGTGTCCATTCTGAAACAAAATCCTACCGTCTGGGACTGTCCCAGTTTTCTGCTTACTAAAGCATTTCCTAATGGCTTCTTATATCAGGGTGAAAATGGGGCCACCTATCATTTATGCCAGTCCTTTGCTGACATGCTGTAACATTCCTTACCTTTGGGCACCAGAACAGCTGGCTTTTTTCTTCCTTTTATCTGTTGTGTACTGTAGCATCCTTTTTTTCCTTGTCAATCTCCTACAAGTTATAATCACTTAGGACAGAGGCTTGTCATCTTCCTGGGCTACATGAAAGCTTCTTATATTATGAAGAGCTGAACCTTTGAAATTCCCCCAAAGACTCCAAAATGCATATTGTTCAGCTAAAAGTGTCCAGAAATTTAGAATTTGGGCTACTCTGTTTAATGGCAGATGAAATATACAACTGGCAGAGCCTAAGGGATTTGGTGAAAAAGTCAAAACTAAATTTAGTAGTTTTAAGGTTGTGTCAGGAAAGAGAAAACAGGAGTGGATTTTTTTTTAAAAAAATAGAAAAATGAAGGAAAAATTGAATGAAGTGTTTACATCCACTTTAATTCTTTTTTTTCTTTTTACGACCCTGTAATTCCTTGAGTCAGGGTGGAGTTGGGATGACTGAATGGACCTGAGCATTTACTGGCCAGATGTCCTTCCTGATGCCTATGCGAAGTTCACAGCAGATATTTTCTCTTTGCACCCTGATAGAGAAACATCTGTTGCTGTCTAGGATTGAACTCTCAACCTTCTGAGTGGGAGGCAAGTGTCTTTACCTCTGGGCTACCGTGCTGTTCTACCCACATTAATTATTTATCTTTTCCAAATATACTCCTTGACATATTTCACAAGCAACATCTTACTATGTATAAGCATCACATTAAACAAAATGTCAGCTGGAAGCCCAAATTCCTACAATATTGAGATGACAATATACAAAAACTTTACACTATAAAATAGACATAACATAACTCTCTAGATAATGCTGTAGGGAGGGTTTGTTGTGGGATTGTGTGATGTTTCCAATTAACATTACTCATGCTGACAGCAGAAAATCTCCCATTGTCAACCAGCCTGCCTCAATCTGGTTGCCCACTGATGGGAATTTCAACTCCTGAAATTAATCACGCTGGCTGGGGAATTCAAATGGAAGCCAACTAGGTTGGAAACAGCTGCTCTAAATAGACAAATGTGTTTGACAGGTTTTTATAACAATGTGATTAATAACATTTAAGTAATATTTACAGCCTTTCAAAGTTATACCTACATGCATATAAAGGTTTTATTTACTAGCAATGTCATGTAGGAACGTGGCATAAGATACTCCGAGCAAAATTCACTGATTCAGTTTCCATGATTAATGTTTTACAATTTGTGATAGAAACTTCCAGAAGTGATAATATACAGAAAAATCTATGTCCCGGTGACATGAATGGATACATAGCTCATTTCGGTGCTTCGGGTATCTTGGCTTTGAAGTGTTTAGGCATTTCAATGTAATGATTGATTTTCCCATGTTATAATGCATATACTAGCCGATAGCCATTAATTATATAAACCATTCTTCCCTAATCTAGTGCCCTCCAGATAGCTTGGATTTCAATGCTATTACCCCCAGCCAACACAGCCTTACTGATCAACAATGAATCCTTTAATCTAATTCTGCCTTTCATAATCTAGCTTTAATTTATCAGTTGCAAAGAGCCAAGCACGTTTCAGGTTGGTAATGAATAATAATAAACCCAGAATGCCTCCACAGAAAATTATCTTTCTAATCTCTGGGTATTGTTGCTCAGCCAATTAGCTTAGGTCATCCATCTCTTGTAATGTTTGTTTCCAAGGTACAAAGGCCTGCATTTGCTATTGTCTCTTTTAATGGTCATGAGATGTCCATAACAAAATAACTCTCGGCAACGCTTATTCTCTTTTGCTCGGAAATAGGCAAAACGGGCTTGTCAGTGATACATGTGGTGGCGTTGCTAAGCTGACATTTATACAAGAGAGTTCTAGGCTGCGACAAATGCCAGTCCATTTTTTCCCCACGGCACAAAGAGGAAGTCTATTTGCAGTAAAAGGATGCATTAGCAATCCGGGCATTCATACTGCTTACCTTGAACTCCTGACTTCCCATCTCTAGCTGTTCTTAGAATTGGTGAGGGCACAGGAAGTGATAACCTGGTAATGAACAACACCAAAATGCTAAACTGACTCCCAGGCCAAAGTCTGGGGCAAAGTATGGAGCAAAATCATAGCTCCATACTTTCAGCTGTAGTGGGTGTTTTTTTTTTAATGGCATACTGTATAGCAGATCGAGTACAATTGGAAAATTGCTTATGGTAGCTGCACGAACGGTACTTGTATCATTCAAGGAACTTCAGCTGCATGTCTCACATCAGATATTCTCTCTAACTAGCTTTACATGGATTTTCATGATGCTTCCAGAAATGCCCCAGAGAAGGTGATCCTAGATTTCAGAGGCATGGCAGTGAGGGTGGCGGGTGGGGGTAGGTAGGCTTCCTAGTTATGCCATCTGCATGATTGATTGTCTAGTTGCTTAAAGAGAGTCACTAATTTCCTTACGGATCCCTCTTCCCCAAAGAAGAATGCTATCTAAGAATGCTATAAAGAATTCTTTAATAAGAATGCTACCAGGCAGTTGCCTATTTTATGTCATTTCTGAGCAAATTTAAGCCAGGGGATTTGAATATTGAAAAAAAAATGTATATTACATATTGCTTTATTGGCATATTAAATATTGTCTTGTCTTAATTTATTCTAAGCTAACCAGCAAAAGATAACTGCAGCTGTATGTTGTAGTCACTAAATTGCATACTAATTCCCTTCTCCACCACATTCATTGCACAGCTACAAAACATATGTACTGTAGATTTCAGAAGGAGTGCATCTGAGTGCATAGAATTATTTATCGAGGGGGGAAAGCCTCATCCTAATAGTTATCAATTATCCAGTCCTACATATTTAATAAATCACCTCATGGTGATTCTTCCTTTTGCATGAATTCAGATGAACTATTCTTATGCAAATATAGTGCGGTCCACCCATGACAAACCATTCGTGTACGTAAGATTTCAAACAAGAAAGAAAATCAGATTTTGCAATGACTTGGTTGAATCAAATAAGTATAATTATAGGTAGATGGAAATATGAAATCAACCAGTGTCATTTTGGGTAACCTAGGAAGTCAATCAATCAATCAATCAATCAATCAATCAATCAAATAATCAATTAATCTTTAATCCAAAGTCTCCCAAAAAAATATCCCAAAGGTGTTTTTTTAAGAGGCAACTGGACTTTCTTGTTTTTCTTTGAAGACATTTCGCTTCTCATCCAAGAAATCAAAGAAAAACCAGAAAGTCCAGTTGCCTCTTGAAAAAGCACCTTTGGGACAACCATGACCTGGATGACTGAGAACCTCCATAGACACTCTCAAAAAAAAATTTGCTACCATGACTGAAAATCAAAAAATGAAATGGTGTTGAAAAGGTACCTGGGGTGATTGATTGTATAAATGCATTTAATTAATTTTATACAATTACAGTAGAGTTAAGCATAATAAATCCAGGAAAGACTAGCATCCCATGGCATCAAAATACCCTTTTGTTCATTGGTCACAGTTTTGTGCCTATACCCTAATCCAACTTTTCTGAACAGAATAACTCTTGAAAAGTTTGTAAAAGCCTTATTTTTCAGGGTCCTACTATGGTGCAAATTTTCTAATTTCATCCAATTTTTAAAAAAATGAATGGTCATGCAACTTTTTCTTTGATTAAAGGTAAAGATGACCTAAACTCAGTTTCTGGTGATTTCATTGGTATAGCCTTGTAGTTTTCTAAATAGCAACACAGAAGAGATTTGCTACTGTTGTCTTGTGTGGCTTGTTGATCTAACCTCTGGGATTTTGTGGCATTCTCTTATCCAAATGCTAACCAGTGCTGCCAGCTAGAGGAATTTCTGGAATTATATAGATGTATATAATGTGGTTGTATAGATAATAATCCACAGTTGTTTGTCCCAAAGCTAGATTTTATTTTATTTTTTTAAATGACTTTTTAAATACCTTATATATTTATGCAATACATTTACTTATTTTATTCTGGCATAAATTGACTCCCAGTCTGATAGTAGTTTCATAGATAGCTGCTGATATTTTGGCTTTACCAAACAATTAAATTACATTAGTTTTTTCTCACATACTCTAATGTAAATCGCATCATTTCTTTAATAATGTGAGCTGTTTGGAAAATAATGCTGTCTTTTAAAGTCAATTCTAGGACAGATATGATTTTAATAAAGAATCATGTAATGAGAGAATAGCTATCTCCCTGTGAACTGACTTCAGTTACCGGTAATCAAAGGTACTTGGAAACTAAAATCATTAATTAACTTTGCCTGGTTTTGTACTAATGAAGGGCTTAGAGAGTTCCTAAGAATCCATGAAATTAAGTTACCCTGGAAGGGGGGGGGAACAGAATAGACTTTTTTCATATAATAGATTATACATTTTCCTATTTGTAGTCAAGCCACTGCATTTCAGTTCAATTAAAAAAGGAATTAATTTTGAAAAGCTAAGTGTTTGATTTGAAGTCCATCTCCATCTGCTATATCTACAATGTTTATTAGCAAGCCTCACTTAATACATTCCAGGATGCAAATTTTTTTTGTCCTCCTTGGTGTCAGTGCTGACATTGAAGGAGCAATTGTCTTCCACAACTTTTTCTCTTTCTTGTAATTCTTGGAGAAGAAGATCTAAGCAACTATATGACCTTCTTTTATTCTCCTAGATTTGTGGTTTATGAATATTAATCCTTGTATATTGTTTAGCTGTATATTGTTTGACTATATCCCATCAAGTCGGTATCAACTCATAATTGATAGACCTTCTCCAGAGGATCAGTCCACAATCTTCAGGTCTTCCACATTGTACCTTTCACCATTGTAAATGAGTCAATTCACCCTACTATTGTTATCCCTCTTCTTCTTTTCCTCTCTTTCCTTCCACCTTTCCCAACATTACAGACCTATCAAGAGAACTACATGTCTGTCTGTCTCTATCCACAGTATCTATCCATGTAATTAAGAATTACAATCCGAACCAGAATCAAGAATGAAGAAAATATTCTTTCTAAAGCAGGTCAGTTAAGAACTTATAAAAGGAGAAATGTCCCAAAGAATGCTAACAAACAATTTTTTGGAGGAGGGACTTCTACGTTATAGTCCTAAAATCAAAAAAGGTTTTCCCCATTACCTTATCTTGTTCCTCTAATAATCTATGAATGGAATCCAGGTATTATGACTGCAATCTTTGATGAATGAACAAAAAAGATTGACATGGTTTTATTCACAATCATAACATACTATACCTTAGTCAGGATATTGAGAACCACCAAAAAATAATAATAATAAACCAGTGTGGCACTTTAACAAGATAATAATTTCTATTAAACTAACACTTTTTGAAACTCCCACAATATCATTTTGGATTAGCAGAATTTTCTGGTCTTCCAAGAAGCGCCATCCAGAACACATTATAGTAGTCCAATATAAATGTGATTAAAGCATGAATATCAGGATCCTACAGTAAAAGAATCAGGCCTTTCATTTTCTTGATGATGAAAATGCCTTAATATGTCCTTCAAAGAAAGAAATGCTTTCCCTACATCACTTGCGGACAGTCTAATGAACTGCCTTGTACCTGTTTGTTGTGCATGATGGCTGAGACAAATGAACAAATAGTACAAGCAATTTACGACAATTAGTTCGAAATTTCCATTGCTAAGCAAGACAGTTGTTCCATGAATTTTGCCCCATTTTACAACCTTTCTTGCCACAGTTATTAAGTGAATCACTGCAGTTGTTAAATAAGTTAGTGATATGGTTGTTAAGTAAACCTGGTTTACCCATTGCCTTTGCTTTGTCAGAAAGGTGATCATCTGGGACATTGCAATTGTCATAAAAAATTGCCAAGCATCCAAATTTTGATCATGTGACCATGGGGATGCTGCAATGGTCAGTGTGAAAAATGGACATAAGTCACTTTTTTCAATGTTGTTGAACTTTGAACGGTCACTAAACAAATATAGGGTTTCCTGCCTAAGCAGGGGGTTGGACTAGAAGACCTCCAAGGTCCCTTCCAACTCTGTTGTTGTTGTTGTTGTTGTTGTTGTTGTTGTTGTTGTTGTTGTTGTTATTATTATTATTATTATTATTATTATTATTATTATTATTATTATTATTATTTTATTATTATTTTAATGGTTGCGGGTCGAGAATTATCTGTAATCCAAATTATCATGAAAGGTCACGTTCCTAAAACCCGAATAATAATTAGCAATTTCCAGTATGTAAATCTGAAGGAGAGTATAAGTGCTTGCATCTGTGATGAACACCCTCATACCAGATCTGAAAGTGTCTTTTCCCACTTTGGATCCTGAATCCTGCGCACCTCTACTATTGACGTTTTTGTTAGGTGAAATATGGTTGCACTGAAGTCATAAGTACCTGTCACTTCCCTTCTGTAGGAGAAATAATGATAGCAACCTTTATTGTATCTTTTTACAAGACCAGATATTATTTCTCTTACCTTTTGGGGTAATAATAATAATAATAATAATAATAATAATAATAATAATAATAATAATAATAATAATAATAATAATAATAATAATAATAATAATAATAATAATAATAATAATAACAACAACAACAACAACAACAACAACAACAACAACAATAATAATAATAATAATAATAATAATAATAATAATAATAATAATAATAATAATAATAATAATAATAATAATAATAATAATAATAATAATAATAATAATAATAATAATAATAAGGCTGGACGGACACCACAATATGGGAAGTGGTCGTACAATCTGTCCACATTCTGGCACTATATGCAAAACTAATGTTAAAAACTAATATTTTTATTAGGGAGGTGAAGATCATTTTTGTCTTGTTTCAACAGAGAAGCAGCGAGGGCTATCCCCTAATGTGCTCCTTCATAGATATAATGAAATGCTTTAGGTCTTAATACCACCCTTCCCCTCAGACGGAAATGCAATCAGATCTGGCTTTGGGTGGTTGGTCAGAAAGTCATTTGAGAGGAACGAACGAGTCGGGTGTTATTAAGTCAAGTTTGCCTGTAGGCCTCTGGCATCAAGTGCCATTTATCTGTAGCAGAACATGAACGTTATTCTGGAAATGGGCCATAAAGCAGTCATTCCTCCAAAACAACACCATAACTGACAGGAGACCTTTTCTGATGATTTCTGAGACTGGGGATGGTTCGGGTTGTAATTGCTTTGCCTTGTATCCCAGGAGGGGTTAGTGGGAAATCACCCTTTAAAAGTAATCACCATTTTGTAATCACCGCAGAAGATTGGGAGGGACATCACTGATGATGGGTGATATTTGGTGTACCCTTTGGGGGGATTTTTTAAACACACACACACACAATTATTTTGCCAACATTCAGAGAAGCATATTTTCCCCATTTGTACTGAGAAAAATGGGACAACTGCATTGGTCAGACTCAAGAATTTGGCCTGGTTTCAGTAATGCAAATGGGGGATATTCCAGAGGGGTGCTGAGGGAATGGCCTTGATGGACAGGCAGAACAGACGCTATCAAAGCAATGATGAGATAAAAGAGGCCTGAGCCCAGGCCAAGCATGTAACATGATTACACATCTCAGGCAACATCTCCCTAGGTTACATAAAGATAAAGGGTGGGAGGGGGAATCACATTCAGACTTGCAACATTCTGTTACTAAAGCTTTACAAAAGCAGTATTGACATACATGGCATTGATTTCCTAGTCTGGCCTATGTTGAAGGGCTGACAGGGTGCAAGTAATGCCCGTAGAATCACCAGACTCCTTTAGTTTTACTTGTTTTCCCAGGATTTTGATCATCTTATAAAGACGGCAATTAACAAGGGTATCATTATGTTGCAAGTCAGTCCCAAGTTCTTATAGACAAGAACATGTCAGGAAATGGGCTTCACAGTGCCCTGAGATCCTAAATGGATTTATTAACTAGTCTCACATTTAGCAACTTGACTGTAGGAGATGACCAGGCTGAACCCGGGGTGGGGGTGGGGGGAAGGTGTCAAACGAGTCATCAGTCATGAGTCCCTTCGCACCAACAAGAGATCTAAGTTCATGAATGCCTCTTTTATCTCCCGTGCATTTCCCTTAACAACCAGTTGGTCAGATTCTTGTAGAGAGCTTAAGCTGGCAATAAATCTTTATACTCATTTGAACTACCTGAATCTCCGAATTTCCCCGGCACTTGACATCAAGTCTGTTACTGAAAGTGGCTAGGAAGCCATACTAACTAACTAACTAACTAACTAACTAACTAACTAACTAACTAACTAACTAACTAAATAAATAAATAAATAAATAAATAAATAAATAAATAAATAAATAAATAAATAAATAAATAAAAAAAAATAAAAAATAATAAATAAATAAATAAATAAATAAATAAATAAATAAATAAATAAATAAATAAATAAATAAATAAATAAATAAATAAATAAATAAATAAATAAATACTGAAGCCCAGGCCTGGTGAAATAGAGATCAGCTCTTTAACCACTTCATGGTGGAATTGTATTTCCCATGAAAATCCTGAACAGAGGAATTGCCTATGGACTTTATGCATAAACAGAAAAAAAAATGAACATACTATTTATGACTTAGAAAGAATTGTGTACAAAAAGAAGAATTATGTTGCAACCATAGAGTAAGAGGTATATTATTAATTGTACTTATAACTGTTGTAGAAAAGATTGGAAGCTATTTTTTAAAATCTTTTTTATTTTTCATTTTCTGTTTTTTTCCTTTTTTTTTCTTTGGACATTATTTTGATTTATTCCTTTTTCTTTTCTTCTGACTTTATATTAGTTTGTATCCAGGGATGAAATCCAGCAGGTTCTGACAGGTTCTGGTGAACCAGCAGAGGAAATTTTGAGTAGTTCGGAGAACCGGTAGCGGAAATTTTGAATAGTTTGGAGAACCGGCAAATACCACCTCTGGCTGGCCCCAGAGTGGGATAGGAATGGAAATTTTGCAATATCCTTCTCCTGCCACGCCCACCAAGCCACGCCCATAGAACCGGTAGTAAAAAAAAAATTGGATTTCACCACTGTTTGTATCCATTTTTAATCTTCCTCTTTAAAAATTGTCAATTAAAATTGTGTATGTGTACGTGCGTAACAGCCCCTGTCCCATACTAGAGACTCATCCTAGCTATCCATTCTTTGATATCTTCCTGGATTGTCTTGCAATATCTATTCCCATTTGCAATGTTGAGATTGTGTTATGTGCAGTCTTGCTATAAAATGGCTGCCTCCGGAGGCTCTTCATAAATTGTGTCTATTCTGAGCATGGCTTGTCATGAAACAATCAATTTTTACAGAAAACAAACTGACGAGGCTGCTTCCTGCCATTTCCACTAGTATCCTGGGATGTTCCTTCCTCCACCACTGTTTATCGTTTTCCTGAGCAACTGGGCCCATTTCAAAATACAGAATGCAGCCAATTGCCATTTTATTTTCTAAAAATACATGCTGTGCAAAAGTCCATAGGCAAAAGGATTGGGAATGGAGGCTTTTGTGGGAAGGGAGGTGATTTTAGAGAATGATCCTTTGTTCCATAGCAAGCCGGCCTCTTCTCCCCACCTCATTTTCCCCTCTCTCTAAATATATAGGCATAGCCTGCAAATGAAATATGCAGCTTTAAAATGTGAAATAAATCAGCTTTATTAGAACTACAAAGCCACATGTTGAAAGTTGAAAAATAATGGCAAAACATATTAAATCATGCGCCAAGTTGGAACTTTAAATGAAACATCAAAGACAATAAAGAAAATGGGGGGGAGTGTTTGGTTCTATAGGAAATGCATAATTGCCTCGGTCTCATGCTTCAGGCAATTAGAAAGCTAGTAATAGTAATATATGTGACAGGTGCTTCTATCAGTATTCCCTTGAGCTCTGTGGAAATCTTGAAAGCAAGAAGCTGATTATTTCTTCTTCAAAATCAGAAGGAAGCCACTTGTTTGAAATAAGAGGAAAATGGGCCACTTGAGCTTAATTTTTCAACTCGTACTTGCAGAGGAGTGTGCTTATTTCCATCACTGTAGACAGTTGTCTATTGATGTTAGGTATAGCACTGAGGAATGGAAGCAGGAAAGTGTCAGGCCGAAGCCATTTTAGTTGGGGTCTTTGGCCTGCCACGCTTTATGCTATTTTAAAATGTATTCTTTGCTGTGGGAATTTGGGAGGGGTAATTGCATGAGGGATGTCTGCATGTAGTCATAACAAATTCCTTCCAGATTGTCAAGGTCATCCTTTGTCTTTGCACTCCTGCACCTGCACGGAAGGAGATGGGAGTTTCTGCCAAGTTGGCAGATGAAGATTGGTCAACATGATGAACTTGGGGTGTGTGGAGACAAGGGCTTGAACTTTCAACTGGGTGGAGAAACCCCTGAGACTTCAGATTCAAGTTTCTTCCAGATGTGCCAACATGGTTCTGCTAATAAATTGGAACTTTGAGGAATTCTTTGCCTCAGACTCTGATTTAATTTTCGATGCTATTTGGAATCCTGACATGCCAGAAATAATTTTCTCTTACCTGGCATCTCTTTGAGGGGAACAGAAGCTTTTCTTCCTTTGTGTGTTTAAAGCTTGCAGACAAAGGAAAAAATTTGTTACACAGCCTCTGGTGTCGGAAAAAAATCCCTGTCTTTAGGGAAACCCTTGGAGTAGCCTTCTTCTGCCAATATTCCTACATACAAAAATCTGCAGATGCTAAATCCACCCTACTTTCTTGGGGTACAAGAACTGGGTAAGCAAGTGATGTTCAAAGCCTTAATATTTATATTAAACCATAACATAATAAGAAAGATGAGGTGGACCAGATTCCTTGCAAAAATATCCCTATAATATACAGGTAGTCCTTGATTTACGACCACAATTGAGCCCCAAATTTCTTAATTTGTTAAGTGGGACAGTTGTTAAGTGAGTTCTGCTCCATTTTATTACCTTTCTTTCTTGCCATAGTTGTTAATTGAATTGCTGTAGTTGTTAAGTTAGGAAGGCAGTTGTAAAGTGAATCTGGCTTCCCCATTGATTTTGTATGTCAGAAAGTCGTAAAAGGTAATCCCGGTACACTGCAACCATCATAAATATGAACCAGGTGCTGAGCATCTGAATTTTGATCCTGTGACCATTGGGATGCTGCAATGGTCATAAGTATGAAAAACAGTCATGAGTCACCTTTTTCAGTCACTAAATGAACGGTTTTAAATTGAGGACGACCTGTAAAGCATATTCTAAAATAATCTTTCCCAACTGGTAAGATCCATCTCCTGTTTGGTAACTCTATGAAGTAAGATATTTATTTTACTTTTTAATTTCATTTATTTATATCCCACTAGTATATTTACGAATAACTCAAGGTGGCGAATATATCCAACCCATATTCCTCCTTTTATTTTCCCCACCGCAACTCTGTAAGATGGGTTGGGCTGAGAAAGAGGGACTGGCCCAAGGTCACCCATCACAAATAATATTTACAGAAAGAAAGAAAAAAATGGGAAGGATCTAGTTTTGAACTAATAAAACTATTATTTGGACCTGTCCTGTCAGAACAGGACAGGTTCTGTTCCATCCTTTCACACACACACACACACACACACACACACACACACACACACACAAACACATCCAGTCAGAATTGATGAAGAGTCTTGGATGAAAATGAAGTGTTTTCTTTTTCTTCAAGGAAAAAAACACCCCATAGTCTAGTTGCCTTTTGAAAAAGCACCTTTGAGACTATCATTTGACCATCTTCAGATTGTTAGTTTACTTTGTGAGTTAATATTGCCGTGATACAGTCAACTAAAGCTCAAAATGACCTGATGCTTGTCAGAGATGCTGAAAAAAACACAAAGGCTTATTTAGGTATATTAGAAATAAACAAAAATCCAAAGAAAATGTAGGTCAGTTGGGAAGAGAAAGTAGTAAATTTGGGCAATGATAGACAGCAGAACTTCTGATCTCCTAGTTTGGGTATGTCTATGCTCAGAAGGTGTAATGGAATCCTAGCTGATCATGCATATGTCACAGAGAGAAGGAGGAACTGTTGCTTAGGGTACACAAGGAGAAAGTAAGGGAAAATCAGGGGTGTCAAACTCATGTCGTCATGTTGTCATTACGTGACATAGCGTGACTTTCCCCCCCTTCGCTAAACCGGGGGTGGGCGTTGCCAGCATGTGACGCATCCGGCCTTTAGCCCGCGAGTTTGACATCCCTGATTTAAATGAATCTTCAGGATGAGATGAATTACAACCTAAAGTACTTATTAAACTGTCAGAGGAGATCACACAACCCTCATTGGTAGTTTTTTTTTATAACTTTTGGCAGATTAGTGAGGTGCCAGAAGACTGGAAGAGAGCACCATCATCCCCATCTTCAAAAAAGGGAAGAGGGAAGAATTGGAAAATGACAGGTCTGTCAGCTGGACATCCATCCTGCACAAAGTCCATGAACAGAATCTCAAGCAGCATCTTTGTGAAGATTTGGATAGGTATGCACCAATGAACAGGAGCCAACATACCTTTGTTGCAAACAAATCGTGCTGAATTTGTTATCTCCTCCTATGACTGAGTGACTTGTTTAGTAAATCAGGGGAATGCCATAGGCACAACATACCTCGATCTCAGGAAAGCCCATAGTAGAACACCTTGTGATATTTTCTTCCATAAAATGATAAAATATGGAACTATATACTCTATAACTATGTACTCTTAGAGGAGCACAAAATTGGTTGAATGCTGACACTCAAAGAATGCTTATTCAATGTCAAATGGAGTGCCACAGGGCTGCATCCTGGCCCCATGCAGTTCAATTTTTTCCTCAGTATCTTGGATTACAGAGTTAAAAGGACTCTTACAAATGTTCAGATGACACAAAAATGTTAGAGGGATTGCTAATACTATACTTTAGATAAAAGAGACGATTCCAACAGTTAGAGATAGGCTGAAATGAATCAAACAGAATTAAACACGGAGAAATGTAAATGTTTTCCATAAACCTAGAAAAAAATATAAGGCACTGAAAAAGATCTGGACATTCTAGCTGGCCACAAATTACATATCATCCAGTAATGTGATGAAGCTGCTGAAAAGCTAAAGTATTACACATTACTGTGGTCAGACCACATTTGGAGGACCGTGTCCAATTTTGGACACCGCAGTTCATAATGGACAGTTCAACCAAGTTCAGAGGAATACTAGCAACATGGTGAAAAGCCTGGAACCAAGCTCTAGGACAGGACTGTCAAACTCGTGGCCCATGGGCCAGATGCGTCACGTGCTGGCCATGCCCACGCCTGGTTTAGCGAAGGGGGAAAAGTTCCAATATGTCATGTGATGATGTGAGTTTGACACCCCTGCTCTAAGATGAACAGTTAAAGGATCTGGGTATGTTTAGAAAAGACACCTGAGGAGAATTATGATAACTGTCTTCAAATATCTCAAGTGTTTCATCCCTTTGAGGTAGGCCAGGTCACTAAACAGTCTCTTCAAGAGTGACTAGAACTCAACTTTATTGATATAGGCTATATTAACAGAATTTTGAAAGCTGGACTGTTTTTCCTTCCCTTTCATATCCCAGGGAGTTGAGTTAATGCAGAGCCAGTCTGAGTTTCTTTCTAATGTTTTCTTTGTTTCCTAGGCTTAAAACGTGTTTTTGTAACTGATGCTGCACATTTTCTCCAGAGATTATCTGTGTGGCTCTCCATAGTCACACAGAAGAGGAATGGATTTGTTCTTTATCACTCCAGAGGCTATGATCAGAACTAATGGGCTAAAAGTATAATAAAAGAATGTTATGGTAGACATCAGAAAAAGAAATCCAGCTAGTGGAACAGGCTGCCATAAGGTGCGATGACTTCTCCTTCACTAGAGGTCTTCGAACGTAGTCTGGGTCATCATCCGTCAAAGATACTCTAGTGAATCCTATTCTGGGCATGAAATTGGACTAGTGATCATTTAAATGTCTTTGAACCTAATGTTCTGCAATGCCCATTACTGCAGACATCATGTCCAATGTCCATATTCAGAATACATTTCTTTTTTCAAGTATAATTTTTAAAAAAGGAATGGTACACTAGCATGAAGCAAACAGTCCCATTTATGTGGTGACTCATGCTACATTCAAAAGAAATTAACCATTTCAGATTCCTATGATGGGATAGAAAGTCCTTAATTCTGCAGCCTTGCAGAAAACGGAAAAGGTGCAAAAGTTTTGCTCTTAGCTATTGTTATAAGGAAATATCCTTTTAGGTTCAGTTCCAAGTGGGGAAAAAGACACTGGATTCATGAAGGTTGCTTGGAAGGAAGGTTTAATGGTGGACAGGAGCACATGGCAGGAGCCCCTGTACAGAAAAGGTAACTTACATGGTTCCAGGTGTGGTGAAGAGAAAAAAGAGAAAGAGGAATGCTGAGTTCCTGGTTTTTATAGTCTAAGTTGGGTCCCACCTCTTAGATTTCCTTTTCCTGTATAGAAATGTATCCCATTGGCTCTCAGACCCCCCAGGGGCATGCTGGGGTGGCTCTTGGCTTTTGTCTAATCCAGCTTTGGCTGAATGAAAGGGCCTTGGGCAAATCCTATTGTGGTTTTATCATGCAAAAGACTTCCAGTCCAGGTGAGAGGAATATGTGAGCTTAGCAGGGGTGGGGGTTTCCAAGAGGAGTCTTTTGTTTGTTTAAAAGCATGTTTCCAGATGTATTCCACAGAATTTTTCCTACATTTTAATATCTCCTAGGATATCTCATTTCCTAGGAGAGGGGTGGGTGCTAACTTCCTACAATCCCTCATTTTTTTTTCAAAACATGTGAGTGCAACACATGTTTTGACACAAGCTTCAAATTGATCAGGTCAGGGAGATTTTATGGGTGCTTTCAATTTTCTCTGATGCAGAGGGAAAGACGTTGAAAGAGGCAGTTGAAAGAGGCAGCAGAAGGATTCCTTCAGTGGCTCCCAAAAGGAGAGCTTTCAACCATGATGGTCATTGGCCAGGGCAAAAGTTCTGGAAATAAATTTACAGTATCCAATTTTCCATGCCAATTATGTTCAGATGTTTGATAACACTTTCGATGAGCTCCCAGACAGGTTTCAAGCAAGCACAGGCCCCACAATATTCCCACAGCCATGGTTTACCTTGAAATCACAGGCTGCCCATTTCCAAGGGATGGTTCTTGAATCTGCCCTAGCTCTTACTTTAGTGCATCTAGGATTTGTGAGTCCAAATTGAAGTTAGCCAGTGTGCAATCTAGGCTTTTCCTTTTTTTTTTTTTTTTTTTTTTTTTTTTTAGAATGAGCCCTGGGACTCTTACTCCTGAGACCACCAGTGCAAAATACCCTGCTTTACTGGGCAGCAGTCAGGCCTTGGGTTTTCGAAGATCCTTTCTGCTAGCTCTTCAAGTGGGGAAATTGCCTGAGGGGACCTGTCCCCTCCCCCATGGAATTAACAGGGAGATATGACTGCCTGGGCTTTAATGCCACAAAGCAGGAATCAAAACAACAACAACAACAACAAAAACCAGCAAGCTAAAAGCAGCTTTGGGTGGAGGTAGGTGAAAAAGGGATAACCTCAGTCTAATTCTGAATGGCGTGTCTCTGTGTGTTTGTGTATGCAGCTACAAATTTACCTCCCACTAGACAGAAATCTAAAGTGTACAGAACTCACTGTGGCAACCACTCCCAATACAATTCTTACATGAGTACATTAAACTGATTACAATATAGATGAGACAAGAAAGAGAAACGTTACAATGAATTTCAGTGAATGAAGCAAGGAAAGAAAGAAAACAAAGAAAAAAACTTTACAATGAATTTCTGTGACTGAAGCAAAGAAAGAAAGAAAAACTTTACAATGAATTTCTGTGACTGAAGCAAAGAAAGAAAGAAAAACTTTACAATGAATTTCTGTGACTGAAGCAAAGAAAGAAAACTTTACAATGAAGTTCCCCCCTCCCCCCTAGTCTTTTCAGCTGTCTTCTGGGGATTGAAAATAGATGTTTGGTCTTTATTTGTCCATCTCAGGGTCCTTTCATTCATGTCTGCTGGGTGGCCTTAGGTGTTGGTGGTAAGGCTGGTCAGCCAGGCTTGGAAAGATCTGCTCCACTCTGGTTGCTGTGATGACTAGAGGACTAGATTCAAACCCAATTCTGGCTCAAATGGATGGAATGTCTTTACTGGAGGCAGTTTCTGAGCCCATTTGGTCTGCTTCCATAGGCTTCAGGATCATGTGTGCAGGGCTGAAAGACATAAGAACAGGGTCCCTTCCCCCTTTTGCTGGTAATTCTACCACGAGAGGCATTGTAAAAGGATTAGAGATTTGGGGGGGGGTAGATAGCTTGTAGGCAGGGTTTGAGGAAAACAAACAACACATCAGTATCGCAGTTAAATCAATTATAACAAAATGGAGACATCACCGGGGAAAAAAATGAACAGACATTTCCATCTTAGCAGAGAATTGGCATCCATTAAACATCACAGAAGAGCAATATTAAAACTGTTTGCATGTACATACAGTAAATGTAAAAATGAAATTTTCCTGTAAATTAACTTAAAACATTGTCCCTTAAATTTTGGCTTTTCTTAAAAACACAGAGAGGAATAAGAAAATTGAACTCTGTTCCTTGTCCCAGACCAGGTTGGCCAGTCCTAACTGGGCAAAGACATTTTCCTTTCTTTTCAGTGCTTTTAATTTTCTAACAATTTGAAATTCATATCTCTAGGAAACAGAGATATTTTACAGTTGCAATTACCTTGAGTGCGCACAAGACAAGACAAAGACGTACACATACACAAAAACATGGACAAAGAGGATGACAGGACACACACACACAAGTCCTTCCTGCTATAAATTTCAGTTAAATTAGGGAAGGCACAAATCTTAACAAACAAACCACGTGGTTACATATAAGAGAGAGAAAAGAAGAGAGAGAGTGAGACAAACAAACACCTCAACATTTTTCCTTTTCTGTTTTCTTAAGTACCTTTATTTAGCCAAATTGGCTGTTTTGTTGTGTTTTGTTTTTTCTGTGACATCCCTCAGCAAAGTCCATTTCCTACTTTTGCACATTCCTGTATTCCTGGCGTCCCAGGTTCCAAGCCCTCACAAGGGTACCCGCCACCCTCGAACTAGAGCTTCCCATGATCCTTTAAATGTAAGGTTCACTTTGGCTTAGCTAGTGACGCGCTCACTGTTTTCAGAGGCTAAAAAACTCTGGGAAGGACTTCCGATTCCCTCATGGAAGTAAGGGCCCCTTCCTTGGGGAGTCGTCCGCAGTTTTCAGAGGCTAAAAAACTCTGGGAAGGACTTCCGCTACCCCACAGAAGTATGGGCCCCTTCCTTGGGGAGTCGTCCGCAGTTTTCAGAGGCTAAAAAACTCTGGGAAGGACTTCCGCTACCCCACAGAAGTATGGGCCCCTTCCTTGGGGAATCTCCTTTAGGTTTATCAGATCCAAAAAGGGGATCTGCGAGGACGTAGTCGCCCCTGTACGACTAGTACTAAGACCTCCACATTCTATTCACGAGCTTCACATTTTAGAACCAAAAAAATTATGGGGTTTGCTTTTGGGATGTGCACATAAAAACAACAACAACAACAACAAAATTTGCTTTCCCACCCTTCAATCACACACACACACACACACACACACACACTCTTCCTCCTTCCCTAACAGAAGCTCCTGTGCTCTGTAAACGCTAAACAGAACTTACACAAATCAAAACAGAAAGAGAAGACATTGACACATAGGCTGGTAGATGAGAAAGAAACTCTATACTACCAAATGAGGATAAACAAAAATAATTCAATATTATGAAAAGCTGTATGAGCAAGAAGTTTCAGAAAATAAAATTAAAGAATATTTGAAAAAATGGAATTGCCTAAAGTACCAGAAAAGGACAAAACTATTAAATGAATGAATATCAATGATGGAATTAACAGAAGCAGATCAAGAGACAAAAGAACAACCAAACACCAGGACCAGGTGGGCCAGTGGCAGAATTTTACAAAGATTTTACATAATGAGGTATTGATTGATGTAAAAGGTACCACATTCCTGAATGGGAGCAAATATTACTTTGATTCCAAAATAAGATTCAGATTTAATGCAGATAAAACTATAGGCCCATCTCTTCACTGAATGCTGACTATAAAATATATACTTCAATAATGGCAGCAAACTAAAAGGTTCCTAAATGAATTTATACATTCAGCTCTCTTAAGCTTTTCCTAAGAGACAGATTAAAAACAAAATGAGAATGATTTTAAATACATAAAAAAGGCACAAGAAAAGGATTCTATTCATTTTGATACTGGAAGTGCTAAATATAAATATTATGGCAGACACAGAAATTAAAGGCATGGAAACTTGAAAACTAATTTTGCACCAAGTGAGAAATAAAATAGGTTAATAACCAACCAAGACGAAGTTGTAGAAGGATTTGAAACTGCATCATTAACATAACAAAAACGATTGAACACAATTGAACACACTAAAGTCTTAGATTTTAAAATAAAGCTGACCTTAATAAACTCAAGAGAAACTTGAGAAAGATTCCTTGGATGAAAGTCCTAAAGGAAAGAAGCAACTCAAGAAGCTGCTTGGTAAACTCTGCAAAAACTTGATTATAAAAGCCAATTGCACAAAAGCAATCAGGAAAAAAAACCCAGAAATCCAAGAAACCAGCATGGCTGCACAAAGACCTCACTGACAAATTGAATGAATGAAGGACAGATACAAAAATGGAAAGAGGGACACATAACTAAGGGAGTATCAGCAGATAGCAAGAATCTGTAAAGAAAATCAGGAAACAAAAGCCTTGAATGAACAAAAACTTGCAACAAAAGTGAAAGATAATATAAAAGATTCTTCCAATGCATAAAAAAACAAGAAGAAAAATCAAGGAAACAGTTGGACCACTAAGGAGAGAAGGCAACACAGAGAAAGCCATGAGTTGCTTAACTCATTCTTTGCATGTCTTCTTGCAAAAAGAAATGCAACCCAACTAACCAGAAATATAACTGGAAAGGAAAAAATAAAACAGACTGTAAACTAAAGTTAAAATAAGCAAAAACAGTAAGAGAACACCAGGTCCCAGAGTCCTAAAGGAGCTGGTAAATGAAATCTCAGAACCACTGCACATCTTAAAAAAAAAATCTTGGGACACGGGGACCACCTGAGAAACTGGGAAAAAGCTAATGTGGTTCCCATCTTCAAAAAGAAAGAAAAAAAATTTCCTGAGCCCTATCTAATGCAAAGAAAAGTAAAATCCTACACCTAGGTAAGGGAAACCAAAAATATAGATAACTATTATAAATTGGTGCAACAAATTAAAACAGATTTGGAGAAGTGGAAAAGAACCACCATAAAATGAGTATCCTGCAATGGCTAGCAGACAAAACAGGGCTGGGGGGGGAGAAGGGGGGGAGAAGGAAATATCAAAGGATTTAGGAAGATACATTAACTTGGTTAAACAAAAAGCATGATTATTTTTTTCCTAAAATGATTTGTACTCAGACAACACACTATTCAATTGAAATTGGAATTTACATATGCCATAAAGTAAAATTAAAAGCAAAAATTACCCCCCCACACACACATACACACATGCAAACACACATTTCCCAGTTTTCTATGGTTTAAAGTAAAATTTAGAGGTAGGTACTCACCTTCTTTCCAAGCAGCCCTTGAATTTTGAACTCAAAACCCCTTTAAAACCTACTTCCCAATGGCCAAGGCCTAATAAATTTATTTAGGCCAGGATCATTGAAGAGGCTAGCTTGGAAATCCAGCTGGCTCGCCAATTGTTATAAGGAAATATCCTTTTAGGTTCAGTTCCAAGTGGGGAAAAAGACACTGGATTCATGAAGGTTGCTTGGAAGGAAGGTTTAATGGTGGACAGGAGCACATGGCAGGAGCCCCTGTACAGAAAAGGTAACTTACATGGTTCCAGGTGTGGTGAAGGGAAAAAAGAGAAAGAGGAATGCTGAGTTCCTGGTTTTTATAGTCTAAGTTGGGTCCCACCTCTTAGATTTCCTTTTCCTGTATAGAAATGTATCCCATTGGCTCTCAGACCCCCCAGGGGCATGCTGGGGTGGCTCTTGGCTTTTGTCTAATCCAGCTTTGGCTGAATGAAAGGGCCTTGGGCAAATCCTATTGTGGTTTTATCATGCAAAAGACTTCCAGTCCAGGTGAGAGGAATATGTGAGCTTAGCAGGGGTGGGGGTTTCCAAGAGGAGTCTTTGTTTGTTTAAAAGCATGTTTCCAGATGTATTCCACAGAATTTTTCCTACATTTTAATATCTCCTAGGATATCTCATTTCCTAGGAGAGGGGTGGGTGCTAACTTCCTACACTATTATGTGACATCAACTCTTCATTACCTTTCATGCCCATCTGCATTACAAAATGCTTGTCCTTCACTTTGTCTTTTATTAAAAGCAATGATTACAGTATAATAAACAGGGGAAATGATTTAATTTAAATTAAGTCTGTTGTTCAGAAAAAAATGAGTTTTTGATCTAGCCAGATCAGAATTTTGGCTTTCACCTAAGAAAAGAATAGGAAGGGACACCTTTAAAAATATGCTCTAGTTTGTCTCCAAGGTGCTTTTCCAAAAGGTAACTGGACTTTCTTATTTTTTTTCCTTGAAAGCATTTCACTTCTCATCTAAGAAGCTTCTTCAGTTCTCCAAGTTTTCTTGGATGAAGAAGCAAAACGTTTTCAAGGGAAAAAAAAAAAAGAAAGCCCAGTTGCCTTTTGGAAAAATACCTTTGAGATAACCAGAGATGGTTTCCTCCCAGTTCGGACCAGTTCCATGGAACCGGTAGTAACTTAGCGGCCTGGGTCGCTGGAACCGGCAGCGACCCAGCCTGTCATGCCCCCAAACCGGCTCTCTCGGTGGTGCTGTAGGTGCCGCCATTTTGTTTTTTGCTTCTGCGCACACGCAGAAGCTTGCTTTTTAGCACTGCGCATGTACAGCACATTTAAAAAGGACACAGAATTTGCATACTTTATTTCTTCATCACCTTTGGAAATTGCTTATTAATTACTTATTTGTTTATTTATTTGTTTGTTTGTTTATTGTATATTAGGAAACTCCATAAGTTTTACTATACTGGGTGAGTTTTCTTCAACCCTTGGTGAAATAAATTTTATACAATTTTAAGGATTTAAAACAATTATTTTTTTGAGGGAGAGGGGATGAATTACAAAAGGGTGGTCAGATCATTGATTGGATTTGAAATAAGATTTTGAAATTAATTATAAGAATCCTTCCTATGGGAAAATTCTATTGCTTTGAATACATTAAAAATATGATAAGACGGGATTTTGAAGGTTGGACACTAGTGGAAACTAAAAGAAATGAAAGATTACAATTAAAGCAGAACACTTTTGTTTGATTTATAGAATGATTTACTAAAACAGAATGGTACAAAATACTCTTAACATTGAACATTTAGTATTCGGGGATATTTATGAACAAAGGACTCTGTTACATCGAGGGCGATTGAAGAGACAGAGTCTTTGTTGCAACTTCAGCTCTTTATTGTTACAAAGACACACCCTCAGAACCCCATCTGGCAGCTAGCCTTTTTATAGGATGCTGCCAGACGGTTCAACCAATTGGTTTAAACTATTTTCCCGCCGGGGCGGCGGACCTGAGTGAAACCTTTGCTTCTTCTGTTTCACTGTATGTTTACTGAGTATTCAACAGACTCAACATTATTTTAAAATAGCAAAGTTATTTTTAAAAATATCTTCCATTATAGATAGGAAGATGATATGGAAAACAAACAAGCTTTACTGGATAGTACTGAGTCCGATTTGAAAGTCTATCTAAAAGAGATGGCTGTGAGAATGATGTGAAAGGAGATGCTACATTGAATATTCAAATGAAACTGGTTGATGCCTCACCAAACCAAAAGAATGGCCTAGATAACTTTCCTATTCTGGATTTATGAAAGAAATCTGTTAAAGTTCTGAAAATTTTTGTGAGAAGCGACGAAGAATGAGAAGAAATCACGTTCCAGCACTTTATCTGAAGGGGAATGAACACAAAAAGTCCAACATGGTTAAAATTAAAAGAAAAGAACATAAAGTTGTTTTATGTGATGGACTACAGTGAAATGGCACTTTCCAGAAAGAGGGGTGAGACAAGAGGCAGCACATCTCAAAGCTGGCTAGGAGGTAGAGAGTAAGGACAACCACCCTCTAGAGCTGTGATGGCGAACCTATGGCACACGGCCATCTCTGCGTGCGAGCACATGAGCCGTTGCCCTAGGTCACCTCCACTGCGCATGTGCACCATGCCAGCCAGCTGATTTTCAGCTGGCCACGCCCCTCCCCTCCCAGGAGTGTCCACGCGGCCCAATTTGGATGCCAGGTAAGTACAGGGCTCGCGTGGAAGTTCTGGGAGGGCAAAAAATGGATCTCCCGGAAGTCTGGAATGGGCTGTTTCCTGCCTCCAGAGGCTTCAGGGAGGTCTGCTAGACCCAAAACTGGATGCGGGGGGTCATGCACGCATGCACAGGGGGGCAGGGCAGCACAGGGAATCGCAAACGCATGCACAGGGAGTGGCACATTATGGGTGTGGGCACATATGTGCATGCTATCACGTGTGCGCGTGCGCTTTCGGCACCCGAGGAAAAAAAGGTTAGCCATCACTGCTCTAGAGTCTCCCAGGGCATATCTGTTAGTGAGAGTAATAAGGATTGAGTCTGGAAAGATTCTGGCTATTGTGTATAACGCAAATAAAAGACTGAACTCTGAAATGTTCTGTGTTGTTCTTGAGCTCCATTTGACAGCCTATTTGATCAAGGTTAAAATAGAGATGTTGTTATCGTTGGTAACCTTTAATGGAATTTCAGTGATAAGGACTGAAAGATGAGGGTTTAAAGATTTGTATATAGATAAAAGATGAGATATAATAAGAGGAGATTATTTGTTGAATTTTAAGAGATGATAAGTTACTAAAATTGTTTATAGTTGTGATAAAAGGGAAAGTAACTTCTATAAACTTTTCTTTCTTCTTTCATTTCTGCACTCTCTATTTTTCCTTTTTCTTTTTTTTAAGATTTTTTTTCTCCACCAATACATACATATATAAATGTGTACCTTACACCATATCAATATCCATAATTATACAAAGTTATACATTCTTATATTCATTCATCCTTTATAAACCATTTCTAAACAAGTATTCCATTGTTTTGGTACATACTAATTAATTAATGCTGCCTCTTCTCTAGTTTTGTCATCTGAGACTACCAATAGTCATTTTTCTTGTTCTTTTTATTGTCAATCAATCTTTATTTTTATATTTGTTAATACAGTATATTCATTTATATTCATTTTCTATCCAATCATAAAACTTCACCCATACATTATAAAATTCTGTATCTTCTTTATCTTTAATTTTCATAGTCAATCTATTCATCTCTGCACACTCCAAGATTTTTTTAATCACTTCTCTTTCTGTTGGAATTTTTGTTGCTTTCCATTTTTGTGCAAATACAATTCTAGCTGCAGTGATCACATGGAAATCAAATATGTGTCTACCTTATTAAATTCTTCTGGTAAAATGCCCAACAAAAAAATTTCTGGTTTTAATTCTATATTTTGTCTCACTATTTTCACTAACCATTTTTGAATCCAAGTCTAATACTCTTTTGCCTCTGCACACATCCACCACATATGATAAAAAGTTCCTGGTTTTTGCTGGCATTTCCAACATTTCATCGATTTATCTTTATACATTTTAGCTATCCTATCTGGTGACATGTGCCATCTGTAAAACATTTTATACATATTTTCTTTATATGCAGTTGCCATAATTAATTTATAGTTTCTCTCCCAAAGTTGCTGCCACTTATCTATTTCGATGGTATAACCAAAATTTCTTAACCATTTTATCATTGTTTCTTTCACCTGTTCAAATTCTAAATCAATACGAAGTAAATAAGTATATAATTTCTTAATTAATCTCTCATCTGTTCCTGTAAGTATTTCATCTAATTCTGTAATTTCTAAATTTATTCCCTACATTTTAATGTCTGTATCATATCTTGCTTGTATTTGCAATCTTTTTATTTTTTAAAGTTTGCATTAGGTCTATCTTTTTAGTTATACAGGTAGTCCTCGATATATGACCACAACTGAGCCCAAAATTTCTGTTGTCAAGGGAGACCTTTGTTAAGTGAGTTTTGCTCCATTTTATGACCTTTCCTGCCACAGTTGTTAAGTGAATCACTGCTGTTGATAAGATAGTAATATGATTGTTAAGGGAATCTGGCTTCCCCATTGACTTTGCTTGTCAAAAGGTTGCAAAAAGTGATCACATGACGTTGGGACACAGCAATGGTCATCAGTAGGAGTCAGTTTGCCAAGCATCTGAATTTGGATCACATGATCATGGGGGTGCTACAAAGGTTATAAGTGTGAAAAACGGTACATAAGTCACTTTTTTCAATGGCATTGTAACTTTGAACGGTCACTAAATGAACTGTTGTAAATTGAGGACTACCTGTGGTGCTTAATAAAAAATATTATATACCGTATTTTTCGGAGTATAAGATGCACCTTAGTTTTTGGGGAGAAAAATAGGGGAAAAAATCTGCCTACCAGGTATTCATCTGGCTAGCGTCCTTAGTCTGGTCAGCTTCAGCACATTATTTTATCCCCTGGTTAGGGCTGGAAAAAACATTCTTCGGAGTGATTAGCAATGAAAAAAAGTCTGCAAGCCAGTAAGAGCCGGGATAATTTATTAGTGCCTTGTTAGGGCTGAAAAAAAGCTTCAAAAAAGCTACATTCAGAGTATAAGACGCACCCAAATTTTAAGCCTCTTTTAGGGGGGGAAAGGTGCATCTTATACTCCGAAAAATATGGTAAATGTGCTCTAGTTCATCTGACAAGGAGACTTAAAGAAAAGTTTGTATTGAAATGGAGAATTATTTAGCCCATCTAAAACATGATTTCCACAGATTCTCCCAGGATCAGAAACATATGACACTCTTAATCCAGATTCTGCAAACTGAACTGATGAAATGGATCTAAACTAAAGAACAAAACTGTGGCCGTGTCAGTCTGTCTTTAATCCTTCCTCTATTCCTGCTAAAGGAGAGGTAGAAAGGAGACAAAACACCCAGCAGAGAATTCTGGATGTTACAGAATGACCAAGCTGTCACCTAGAGTTTAATCAGATTTCTTAGTTTATCATCCTCACACCAGAAGTCCATCTTTAAAACAAAATTTTAGCAGTCAGCAACTTGCTTCAACTTAGCAATTATTCTCTGACCATGATTTTTCTCAGTCAAATTATATTAGAAATCCCTATGCAACCAAGCAGTGCATGAATAAGGCCACATATTTAATTTTTTAAAAAGAAAAACATCATGTTAATAAAAAAATAAACTGGCAAACTCAATTTGAAAAAGGTTTGGCAAATCATTATTGTTCAGTGAACATATGAAAATTAAGAGTGTCACCCCATCGCTGATACAATCATCTGTATTTGTGGCACATACAACTCACAGACCCACTCTGGGATTTGTTGAAGTTTTATTATTATAAAGATAATATCTTAAGCTGATTAGCACTGGCCCTATGGCGAAAGGAAGTTCAAGCTATATTCAAGAAAATAAGATTTCATTCTTTAGTGATTAGCTTTTCGTCTACAGTAGATCAGATTAACCTTGAAATATTTACACTGTTATTTATTTTTCCATCTTGGAGTAACAAATGTGTAGCTGAGATTTAACTAAGTTTAACAGTGTATATAGAAGCTTTAAAATATCCTTGCCATAAGCTGAGAAGAGAGCAGAAGCACACCAGTGGGGTTCTGCACCAACTAGGATGCTACGTATCTCCCTAATCCAGATTTTCAACCAATAATTTATGAATTTTAAATTGCTGCTGAATTCAATCAAGTAGAAACAGCCAACTGGCTTTCCAGTATTTCTATGTGCAACCCCTATATTACAAGATTTGTAATTCTACATTTCAATCCCACAAAGTGGCATAAATCATGCAAAAACAGGAGAAAATGCAGTAAAATATCTCTCGTTAAAAATTCAGGATTATTTGTAAGCGCATCTTTAGAGAAATATCAGATTTAAACAGGCAAGAATTGACCACGTTTTCTCTATGGTTTAACAAGCATCAAACCATTTCAGTTCCCACTATAAAGTACTTTTAAAGTATCTTTGGGGTCAAAGAGACTCAATTCCATCTTGGTGCTGAAAATTGAAAAAAAAAGCTGTGCATTTTCTACAAAAAAAATCTCTAAAATTATTTTGAAAGAAAATTGCACATCTATTATTTTGCTTCTAAAGAAAAAAAACATTTGTTGAATAAAGGTATTGGCAGAAAAAGGAAGAATGAGACATTGTTTAAAGAGAAGCACTATTCACAAAACCACCGATCTGTCAATATTTTTACTCTCTGCTAGATCACACCACCATAGCATATTGCAAGAAAGTTGGTGTTTGAAGCCAGAGGAAGTCATAGATTTCACACAATTTGCAAAGAATGAGGGGGAAAACCCTCTTGCTCATGTTCAACAATGTGATTTGTGTTCATGAACTATGCCAAATTTAATATGGTTTCTTTGGTTATGGTTTATTGTGTTGTATCAAGCCAGCCATTATAGTCTATAATTCATACTTTATGGTATAATTCAGTATATGATGCCACCCAGCGGAGGGTTCCGGTTATTTTCGCTATCGGTGCGCATCACGAGCATGCACAGAAGTGAACTCACGTTTCATCGGCCGATTTCACTTCCGTGCATGCTTAGGATGACATTACAAGCTGAAACACAGCTGAGGAGCTTCTCAGCTGTGTTTTGGAGGAAGAATAAATGGTCCATACTAAAACAAGGGTGGGTGGGAGGGCTTTTTCCCGACAGCTCAGGAGGCGGAGAAGCCAGAAAAAGCGCCTGAAAATGACATCATCGCTGGGCTCCTACCGGTGCGGCGTCCCTCACAGCACCGGTAGGAACCCACCACTGATGCCACCCATTTGAGGCTTGTTGAATGAACTATGAGTAAACAAACCATGGTCTAACACAACATATGAACCCAGTCTTTAATGTTGGACACTTTTTTTATATAGCTGGGCTACAGTCAATTAACCAAATAACAAAATACCCTTTCCATAATGTTTTTGTTCAGTGTCTAGAGAACAATTCCTATTATGTGATGCTTAATCTTGGAGAAGTAACTTAAAAATAAAAAAAAAAAGATTGGCAAAAATGTTTCCACATTTGTCACCGAAATGTTGGAAGTGTAAACAGGAGTATGGAACTTACTACCACATGTGGTGGACATGTTCAGAAACCAAAAAATACTGGAAAAAAATACAGAAATGGATTGAAGAGATAACAAAACAAAAGATAGATCTTAAACCGGAAACTTTCTTATTAGGCATAACGAAAACAAAAATAGATAAACCGACTCACTATCTCATACTCCACATAATCACAGCAGCCAGAATATTATACGCACAACACTGGAAAACTGATACAATACCCACTAACACAATGTTAATAACTAAGATCTTGGACTGCGCAGAAATGTCTAGATTAACAATGAAAATACAAGATAAAGAAGACTCAGAATACTACAAAATTTGGGATAATTGGTATAAATGGATGGAAAATAAACAATAAAATAAATCAATCAATTACTTTAAGGGTGACAATAATCCAATTGAGAAAGACTGATGATAAGCTAGGGATAAAACAAACCAAATATTGAAATGACACGATACGCAAACGCTGTAATAAATTTATACAAATTTTTTTTTCTACTTTTTCTTATTATATTTATATGTATGTACATATATTTTTTGTATGTGTGTATGTGTGTGTGTGTGTGTGTGTCAATATATAGTTTTTTCTTTCTGTATTCATATATTTAGAATATTATTAAGTATGAAAATATATAGTAATAAATAAGATGGATTTATGTACAGATACCTATATAAGTATACATATATATATGCATACTTTTTTTTCTCTCTTTTAATGCTATTTTTTTTTGTATTTTTTTTTCTTTTTTCCTTTTGCTTCTGTACTATGTCTTTTCGTATTTTTGTATATTTTAAAACAACTTAATAAAACTATTTAAAAAAAAAAAACACCTTAGTAAAACTTTGACACCCAATCACTATATCTATTACTACACTCAAGTATGACATTACATTCTTTGATTTATACATAGGGACAACCTATTTTTTAACACAAACCTAAGCTTACTGAATTAAAATGCCTAAAAACAATATTGATTAATGTACCTATTCAATTTTTTTTGAAGAAGTTTAGAATAGTGAAAAATCTGTAATATTTAAGAGAATAGGGATTGCAACATTTTACTTCAATGGACAAAAAAATTGCTATGCTATTTGGAGATGTATGTCAAATATGCAGGCTATGTGTTTTTCTTTTTTTCTGTTTCCTGCTGTTGTCTCTGGCACACATGTAATTTAATTGATAAATTGACATTACATATGATTTAAATCTATATTAATACATTTTCTGTATATATTTTATATACAGATATCTATCTATATTTTAATACACTATGTATAAGATATCGGTGTATATTTAAATATACTAATCTATAGGCTTGTGTTTTAAGGTGGAAGATAGTTATTGTTTTTATTTAGTATTTTAAAGTTCTGAAATATTAAGATAAAGTTGTTTGTAATGCTCAGTAAACTTTCTCAAATAATCTCTCTACTTAGCCTGCTCACAAGCCAGGTTGTATTAAAATCTGTTCCACATAACATTCAGAAATTAGCATTTAAAATCAGCTTCATGCAAAATTATTGCATCAATGATGCCTGATAATAGAACTCTTCGTTGCTGAAAGAGCAAATCACAGTTTTTTCCTCTTTCTTTTAAAAAAAATACAATTTTTCTAAACGATTTAGTACACCCACCATTTCCTTTTGGTCTCTACAATCTCTGTTAGTAAAGTCTTGGCAGAAAAACTTTTCTCTCTCGTTCACCCTCCGAAGATTTTTTTTTTATCTCTAACCTAGTGCTTTCACAAGGGTGCTGCATAGATTTTTATAACAACTTTTCCTTTTGCTTTGTAATCTTCCCCCCACCCCCTCTCTCTTTCTCTCTGAGATCAGCCAACCTTTACAGAAACTCCCTCTGTAAAGAACATGGGAATGTGATACCTGGGGCTTTCAGTCATGGTCCACTCCC
This sequence comes from Diadophis punctatus similis, assembly GCA_023053685.1. Lineage (NCBI taxonomy): Eukaryota > Metazoa > Chordata > Lepidosauria > Squamata > Dipsadidae > Diadophis > Diadophis punctatus. The sequence continues at coordinate 130,626,256 of JALIGW010000001.1, read as the reverse complement.
TTTTCACCTTTGAAATGTTTTCCCTCTTCTGGCTTCCCTACTTCTGTCTCCACAAATGTTTATATAATTATTCTCAGGCTCTGAAAGAAAGATAATATTTTCTTGTGAGTCTTGGACAGCCTCCAATACATTGGGAATCAGATGCTGTCATCTGTGCTTTGCCTTCTTTTGAATATAATCACTTTTGGCTCGTCAGAGCTGCCTGAGATATGACATTACCCTAAGGTGACCAGACGTCCCGATTTTGGCGGGACAGACCCGCTTTTTCATCATTTGTCCCGCGTCCCGCCCGTCCTCTAAAAAGTCCCGATTTTTTGAAAGAATGCACAACTAGGGCATTCTTTCAAAAAATCGGCCTGCAGGCACTCGAGGACGGCCAGGTTGGGCCCAGCCGCAGGGGCAGCAGCAGCAGCAGCAGCAGGCCCTCTCAAAATCGGGACGTCTGGTCACCTTAAAACACCCACCCATACATTTCTCTCTGCAAGGCGGGCGCGGAGAGATGATGTCGCTGCTGTCGGCGCCCCACGCTGATTGGCTGTTGAAGGGTGAGCGGCGGCGGTGACAGCAGCAAGCCGGGAGCGCTCACCCGGAATTGGAGTCAGCGAGCAGCTGGGCATCGGGGCTCTTCCCCCGCCTTCTCCATCCTCCAGGGTCGCCACTGCGGGGGTTCCGTCTCTCCGGTGGTGCCTGCGTTGGAAGGGAAGGGGGGGAAAGGCAGCCTGCGGGGCTTGGCACGGCTGGGAGTTGCGAGGCGGCGTAGCAACCGGGCTGTTCCTCTGGGTGTGCTAAAGTGCTCGAGTTTTTTCTCTCACACACACACATGCACAACCTTCCAATGACCGGGTCGGACTGGATCTCCCAGCACGACTTCCCGGTCGTTGGAAGGTTGTGCATGTGTGTGTGAGAGAGAAAAAACTCGAGCACTTTAGCACACCCGGAGGAACAGCCCGGTTGCTACGCCGCCTCGCAACTCCCAGCCGTGCCAAGCCCCGCAGGCCGCCTTTCCCCCCCTTCCCTTCCAACGCAGGCACCACCGGAGAGACGGAACCCCCGCAGTGGCAACCCTGGAGGATGGAGAAGGCGGGGGAAGAGCCCCGATGCTGGGCTGCTCGCTGACTCCAATTCCGGGCGAGCGCTCCCAGCTTGCTGCTGTCGCCGCCGCCGCGCATGAATGCGGTCTGCGGCAGGAAGCGAGTTCAAGCGACCCTCCGCCGCTGCCGGCCTGCAGCCCGGCGCCCCTTCCTGCCTGCCCCACCCCGTGCCCCGTACTCAGCTCTTGACTTTTTCCCTCTGCGCATGCACAGCGTTCTGCGCATGCGCAAAACTCAAATGGCGACATCCAGGCGGCCCCGGCCCCCCCCTTTAAAAAAATGTCCCGCTTAAAAAAAAATATATCTGGTCACTTTACATTACCCAAATGATTCCAGTGCCATAAGTACGCCCCCTTTTGAAGTTAACACATTGTACAGAACACAGGAAAGGGTTAAAAAAATTAAAGGAAGAATGGGAGATAAGAAAAAGAGAAGAAAGAAAGCCTTGCAATTCTCAATAAAATTATATTAGAATCCAGCACTAAGAACTTATCGGCACAGAATATGCAACAATAAAAACAAGCTTTAGGAATACTCCATTGAGGATCCTTCTGGATTCCATAAGCAACATTTCTGTATCTAGGATGACATCCATGTTTTAAAATGGAATTTCCATCTGCTGAGAGAGTTTTAACTTTGCTAGAAGAAAGTACTTTGAAAGACTCATGAGAGCACATTACTAAAAAGGCATTGAGTACTGTAGCTAAGGGAGATTTTAGATCATATTTTCTATAAGGGCATTTCCACATGGCAGTGTGGTGGAATGTAGCATAGAATAGAATAGAATAGAATAGAATAGAATAGAATAGAATAGAATAGAATAGAATAGAATAGAATAGAATTCTTTATTGGCCAAGTGTGATTGGACACACAAGGAATTTGTCTTTGGTGCATATGCTCTCAGTGTACATAAAAGAAAAGATACATTTGTCAAGAATCATGAGGTACAACACTGAATGATTGTCATAGGGTACAAATAAGCAATCAGGAAACAATCAATATTAATATAAATCGTAAGGATACAAGCAACAAGTTACAGTCATACAGTCATAAGTGGGAGGAGATGGGTGATAGGAACAATGAGAAAAACTAATAGTAATAGTAATGCAGCCTTAGTGAATAGTTTGACAGTGGTGAGGGAATTATTTGTTTAGCAGAGTGCTAAATGTAGTCTGGATTCCCAGGAGGGAGAGGCTGTTGCATTCCAGGCAGAAGCATCTAGTTCAGCAGAGGAAGAATGCACAGGAGAGCTCATCATGAGATGTTTCAGATATTCTGATAACCAGCCAAGAAAGAGTTTTGGATGATGTCAACCAACAGATGAATGTAAAAAAATAACCTTAATAGCACTTAGCAATAGCACTTAGACTTATATACCGCTTCACAGTGCTTTAAAGCCCTCTCTAAGCAGTGTACAGAGTCAGCACATTGCACCCAACAATCTGGGTCCTCGTTTTATTGACCTCAGAAGGATGGAAGGCTGAGTCAACCTTGGTGAGATTTGAACTGCCAAATTGCAGGCAGCCTTCAGGATTTGCTAAAAGGGATTATGTGGGACCTCTGCTGGTCAATTGGCTGCCCTATGTAAGAATAGTTGTGGTACGTCAGACATCTGCCCAAATGTTATGTGTAGACTTGTCCTCTCAGTCAGGAAATGTAAAGCAAAGATGTGAGAAGGAAACAACATACTGTACATGGTTGGTGCAGTACTATTGCTTTATGTACTTTAAGGCACAATTGAGTTCAACCATGGGGTGGATACCAGGGGTAAAAATTGGAATGTGAAAAAACTGAGATCTTGCTAGTGGAGCACAGAGTGAAGCAGCACAGGGCATGCTTCAAATTGACATTATATATGTGCAATGATATGTGGAAATGATCTTGGGAAACAGGGGGGAGAGATGCTGCCTAGGGAATGATCAGATAAGAAAAGGTACTGCATTCCAAGATGTAATTGAGGTGGCAGGAAATTTATACAATCACACTAGCAAGATTTGATTAAAGTAGCCTATCTATCTATCTATCTATCTATCTATCGATCTATCGATCTATCGATCTATCGATCTATCGATCTATCGATCTCTATCTATCCATCTATCTATTTATCTATCTATCTTTCATCTATCTATCTATCTATCTATCTATCTATCTATCTATCTATCTATCTATCTATCTATCTATATCTATCTATCTTTCTATCTATCTATCTCTATCTATCTATCTACAGTATCTCTATCTATCTATCTATCTACAGTATCTCTATCTATCTATCTATCTATCTATCTATCTATCTATCTATCTATCTATCTATATCTATCTATCTTTCTATCTATCTATCTCTATCTATCTATCTACAGTATCTC